>CP106727.1:108275804-109500726 GCA_025506655.1 Gossypium rotundifolium | reverse complement strand
GAACCTTAGTGTGAATGCTTGTTAAAGTGGTTGCAAGGCGCCACTTAGGGCCTCTGTAAATAACGCCACTAACAGATGCAAATGGGCCAAGGTTCGAGTCGCATGGGAAGCTAAATAAAGCTTTTATTTTTGCGGCAACAAGGGGAAGTAATGGACGGCATGGGGAGTCTATGGGAGGAGTTTAAGATGAGGTCCAATTCTTTTGGAAATTTTGGCTAAGGTAGGAGATAAGTGATGAATTATTTTTGAAAGGGTAAGGAAGAGTGAATTAAGGGATTTGATAGTGAGAGGAAGAGGTGGTCGGCCAAGGGACTCTCTTGGTGATTATTTTCGAGTTTGTAGTGTGTTAAGGGGTGTGTGCCGAATTTTACAAAGCAAATTAGTTTCTCTTGCCGAAATTTAGCCCTCTCTCTTCACTCTTTTCTCATCTTTTCTTTCTTCCATTCTCTTTCTCAAAGCCGAACCTAATAAGTCACTAATCTCCTTTTCTTCTTCACATATCCTTAAAGTCAAAACCTCTCTGCTAGTGATCACCATTGCCGAATCTTTCAGCCTCTCATCCTCTCTTCTATTTAAAAGCCGAGACCTCTCTTCTCTACAAGCAACGATAGTGGTAAGTACTTCTTTAGAAGTTGATTTTGATTTAGTGTATCAAATCAAGTGCTTGGCCTTGATTTCTAGGGACGATCGAATGTCCATTAAGCCTTAATATGTGTTTCTTGTGAAGGTAGTCAACGAAGAAGGAGCATTAAAAGGAGAGTCTTTGGGATTTGAAGAGATCAAGGTAAGTAAGTATGGTATTCGCCAAGGGCCATTCTTATGGATTATTGCTTAAAGCCGATTCTAACATGTGGCATATAGGGATTTCGACAGCTTCTAAGGCAGGTGGTGGTTTTCGGGATTAGATCCGTAAGGTAAGGTAGTAGTGGTATTTGGCCATAGGCCATTTTGGTATACAATGTTAGCCGAATCTAACTATGGATATTTAGGGGCAGTCGACAGTGGTATACAAGAATTTTGGGATTTCAAATCTCAAGGTAAGCACTTATGTACAATCGGCCAAGGCCATATTTGGTGTTTTAAGATCTATTTCTTAATTGTTTAAAAGCCGAAAATAACCAAATCAAGTGACTTAGTGTTAGCCGATTGCAAGGTAGGAAAGACTACAAATTTTGGGATTTGATTAGTAGTGAAATCGACAACAAGGAACTTGAGATCTAAATCAATAGATCGGGTTTTCGGGATTTAGAGTGAACTCGATAAGTATATCAGGTGTGTACCCCACACTAAGCCTTAATTAATTTATGGCTATGTTTTGATAAATATGTTACTAAGAATATGTTAAGATGTGGCTAAGAGTATCTTGCAATGGTACAAAGTACTCAGGTACATTTACCCATTCCTACTATGAATAGGTTATGATCTGTTATGGCACATATGTCAATAGTGATAAGAATGTGAAATAAAGCATGATATTGCATGATATGTTTGACATAGGGCATATGGGTGATATGTAAAGGGGAAGTGAATTGGTGGTTTTATACCCCAATATCTGAATGTGGTGACTTATGTCACAATATCCGAATGTGGTGACTTATGTCACAATATCTCGAATGTGGTGACTTATGTCACGAGTATTTATCCGTGGCTATGCCATGAATTTTATAAAGGCGATGAGCACGCCGATCGTAAATGAACGCCTTTGATGGTGTGTAGCGGATGGAAGGTTGACTTAGTAGTCCCCACGGTGTGATGGTTGGTACGGGTGATGTGTAGCAGATGGTTATCTAGGCTTGGGTGTGGGCTTGCATCATTAATTATATATGTTATTATGTATGAATTGACATGCCTTAATTATTTGAGACTTGTGTTGGTTGTACACATTGAGTCTGTTTGACTCACCCCTTGTGGGACTATTTTTCAGGTGACATTCAGTGATGGACCGGTCACAGGCTCGATGATGGCCATGCACAGTTCGGGATTTTATATTATTTTGGACTTGTTATATTTTAAATATTTTGGGATTTATTTTGGGTTTCACTTTCGATGTAATAAGGCCATAGTGTGAACTGTTACATGCATGTTTTCTTTTATATTTGATTTTATTATGTTTCAAATTTTTTATCAAATTAAAGATTAAGAAATCTAATTTTTAAAAATAAGTATTAAATGTTTTGACACCTAATCAACACGGGTTTTAATTTTGAACCCAACCCAAATCAACTGTTTTCAAAAACACGAGAAATTTTAGCAAAGTTCAAATAAAATTCGAATGGTTTTTCTTAGAAGCATGCTAGATTCGATCAAAGCTTGTGGGCCGAGTTTAGGGTGTTTCATTTTGGTATCAGAGCCCGGTTCAAAACTTAGCCTTGAGGGCTTGTAGGGCCCAAAATGTTTTATTCTTTTGAAAATGGGTTTTATTAAGAAATAAGCAGGGTTTCTGGCATGGCACTTGAGTCTCTGACCCGAAGTCCACCAGGTAAGTACCCCTATCCATTGTGTGGATTATTGTGTGATTTGTAGAAGGGTAAAAATGGAACGTAGATTAGTATGATAAGTACTTGAACTATAGGACTAGTTTACCGCAACAATTACATAAAACTTTAATGCACAATTAAACAAACCTGTGTTTAAGTCACCGAGTTAGGTGTGGCAACCATTGTGCGCATGTTCAGGATTGGTTTCATGGGAGCTTGGTATTTAAGCGGTCCTAGTGACTCACCTCCTACCCACTTGAATCCTACAGTGCGTAGTGATGGTTCACCCTAACCAAGAGGACTCAAACACAGGCTAAACCCAATAACTAAAACCCAAAAAGGACTAGCCATATTTTTATAAAGACCCTAGTTTTAAAATCACCAAATTACCCCTTTGATGTATAGGAAAAATATTTTGAAAAAAAAAGAAATTTCCAAAATACTCTCGATTTACTAAAAAGACCTAAATACCCCTGGCTGGAAAAAAAATCACCAAAATGCCATTGGTTTATAAAATTTCTAAACTACCCACAGTTTTTCTCAAGATTCTCTTACCTTATAAAAGAATCCAAAAACTTTATTTTTGCAAAATATCAAGATACCCCTGATGTGCAAAATGACCAAATTACCCCTAACCTATGCAAATGACCAAAATACCTTCAGTTAGGAAAATTACCGAAGTACCCTCAAATTAGAAATCTTTAAAAATATCCTTATTTTTGAAAGTCACCAGGAACCACATTTTGTGAAAAATTACCGAAATGACCCTGGCTTGTAAAATTACAAAAATACCCCTGTAGGATAAAATTACGAAAATACCCTTGGGTAGTGAAAACAACAAACAACGACAACTACAACATTTCTCTGTAATGAACGCAAGTTCATGTGTGTGACTAAATGAATGATGTGAAACTGTATGTGTATGAATCGAAAGAACTACTTCCTAGAACTATTAAACATAAAACTTTTCGTGATAAATCAGTGGAACCAAACTAATTCATAAAACTCTTTAATCAGATAAATGCAAAGTGAAAGTATGAATTCTAGGGGACGTGGTCACAACGTGCGTGGCCGTGGAAGAGGTCGAATGACCGTGTCTGAACCCATTAGATCGGGTCAAGGATCTGAAAATGAAATGCCACCACCACCAGCCGCTGATGTGGAATATCAGGATCAAACGGGGGATGACGCAGTGTCACAGGCGATGCTGCAGGTTTTGGAAAGGGTGGCTGGAGCAGGTGGAGGCATGAGAGCTCGAAAGTCGGTACCTGAACGACTCCTAGCCAACGGAGCTGAAGTGTTCCGTGTTGTATCTGGTGTGGCACCCAGTACCGCTAAGTATTGGTGGGAGGCGACCGAGTGGATTATGGATAAGCTCGATTTAACTGACAAGGAAAAGCTGAAAGGGTTGGTGTCACTCCTCTGCGATGAGTCATATCATGGTGGCTCACATTCGGGATGGTGCTACAGCTGAGGAACTCACTTGGGATTATGCTAAGGCAAAGATACCGTAAGAAGTATGTTGGCACTCATTATATTGATGCACGAGAAAGGCATTTTGGTTGGTTCAAAGGAACAAGTCCGTAGGTGAGTCTGGTCAATTCCTAAAATCGAGCCGTTATGCTCGAGGATAGTGTCATCGAGCATGAGCGGTGTGTCCAGTTTGAGGACGGACTAAGGGATAACGTGAGGTTATTGATAGCCCCACAATAGGAGCGGAGTTTGCTGTGTTGGTAGAGAAGGCTAAGGTAGCCGAGGGTATCAAAGATTCAGTAAGGCATTTTTGGCCTTCATTTGTGCTTTGGATATAAGCGAAGGGGGAGTTAGTGGAGTTAGAACTGTAAGGGAGTTTGTGGGTGTCTTTTCAGAGGAATTACCCAAAATACCCCCGGACAGGGAGGTGGAGTTTGGAATTGACTTGCTGTCGGGTACAGTTCTTGTGTCAATTGCCCCATACAGAATAGCACCAAAGGAGTTGGTTGAGTTCAAGGCTCAAATCCAAGAATTGCTAGACCGTGGGTTTATCCGACCTAGTGTGTCTCCATGGGGAGCACCAGTCTTGTTTGTGAAAAAGAAGGACGAAACTATGCATATGTGCATAGATTATCGTCAGTTGAATAAGCTGACCATCAATAACAAGTACACTTTGCCAAGGATTGACGACTTGTTTGATCAACTTAAAGGGGCCGCAGTATTCTCAAAGATAGATTTGAGGTCTGGATATCATCAACTTAAGGTGAAGGAGGTAGATATCCACAAGACGGCTTTCCGAACAAGGTATGGGCATTACGAGTTTTTAGTAATGCCGTTCAGATTGACAAATTCCCCAATCGCGTTTATGGATATGATGAATCGAGTTTTCCAACCCTATCTGGATCGGTTTGTTGTTGTGTTCATAGACGAGATTTTGGTGTATTCGAAGTCTGAGGAAGAACATGATGAGCATCTCCGAATAGTGTTGCAAGTGTTAAGGGAAAAGAAGCTCTACGCCAAATTTAGCAAGTGTGAATTTTGGCTTAAGGAGGTTACATTTTTAGGACATGTGGTATCTGCTGAAGGAATAAGGGTGGATCCTCGGAAGATTGAGGCAGTGTTGGATTGGAAACCCCCTAAATTTGTGGCGATAGTTTGGAGTTTCTTAGGATTAGTAGGGTATTACCGAAGGTTCGTGGAAGGGTTCTCGTCGATAGCCATGCCTTTGACAAAGTTGTTGAGAAAGGAAGTGCCTTTCTTATGGACCGATAAGCAACAGGAGAGCTTTGAGAAGCTTAAGAAGGTCTTGACCGAAGCTCCAGTTTTGATTTAGCCTGTGGCAGGGAAGGATTTTGTGGTGTATTGTGATGCTTCCCATACAGGATTGGGAGGTGTCCTTATGCAAGACAGGAAAGTGGTCGCTTATGCGTCTCAACAATTAAGGCCACATGAGGTTAACTACCCGACGCATGACTTAGAATTGGCAGCAGTGGTCTTTGCCCTTAAGGTGTGGAGGCATTATCTTTATGGAGAGAAGTCAGTGATCTACACGGACCACAAGAGTCTTAAGTACTGTTGACTCGAATGAGTTGAACCTAAGACAAACAAGGTGGGTGGAACTATTGAAAGACTACGATTGTTCCATAGAATATCACCCAGGCAAGGCAAATGTAGTGGCGGATGCCTTAGGTCAGAAAGTAGTAACAGATCTGAGGGCAATGTTCGCATATCTGAGCTTGTATGATGATGGAAGTCTACTAGCAGAGCTGCAAGTTAAGCCAACGTGGTTGAATGAAGTGAAAGAGGGATAGTTGGTGGATGAGGATCTAAGTGTTAAGTTGCGACAAGTGCAGAATGGAGAGTTAGAGGGTTATGGTGTTAATGACGAGGAGTATTGTGCTTCAAGGGTAAGGTCTGTATGTCGAAGGACGAGGAGCTGAGGCAAAGAATTCTTCGAGAATCGCATAGTAGCCCTTATGCTATGCATCCCGGAGGTAGTAAAATGTACAAAGATCTAAGGGAACAGTTTTGGTGGCCTGGTCTTAAGCGGGAAGTTACTAAATTTGTTGGCAAATGTTTGACGTGCCAGCAAGTTAAGGCTGAGCACCAAGTTCCGTCAGGGTTGCTTCAGCCAATACAGATTCCGCAGTGGAAGTGGGAGAGAATCACCATGGACTTCGTTAGTGGGCTTCCCCTTACGCCTACTAAGAAGGACTCGGTATGGGTAATAGTAGATCGGTTGACAAAGTCCGCACATTTTATTCCAGTGCGGGTTGACTACTCCCTACAAAAGTTAGCAAGGGTGTATGCAGCTGAGATTGTAAGGTTACATGGAGTGCCGATGTCAATTATCTCAGATAGGGATCCGAGGTTCACGTCTCGATTTTGGAAAGCACTACATTAGGCTTTAGGCACCAAATTGGATTTCACTACGGCCTTTCATCCACAGTCTGATGGGCAGTTTGAACGAGTGATACGAGTGTTGGAGGATATGTTGAGAGGCAATGTGATAGACTTCAGAGGAAGTTGGGAAGAATATTTGCCTTTAGCGGAATTTGCATACAACAACAGCTATCAAGCTAGCATTCGAATGGCACCATATGAAGCGTTGCATGGATGGAGGTGTTGTACTCCTACGTGTTGGACGAAATTAGGGGAACGTCGAGTTTTGGGTCCAGAGATTGTGGTAGAGTTCAAGAGAAGGTTGAGATAATTCGGGCACGGTTGAAGGAGGCATCTGACAGGCAGAAGTCGTACGCGAATCTCAAGCGGAAGGAAATAGAATTTGATGTGGGAGATCAAGTGTTTCTTAAGGTTTCGCCTTGGAAGAAGGTGATGAGATTTGGTCGCAAAGGGAAATTAAGTCCAAGGTTTATAGGACCCTATTGGGTATTGAAGCGAATTGGATCGGTGGCATACCAGTTGGAGTTACCTCCGGAATTAAGCAGATGCACGACGTATTTCATGTTTCCATGCTACATCGATACCGATCGGATCCATCTCATGTAGTTTTGGTTGAAGAGGTGGAGCTGAGACCAGATCTATCTTATGAGGAAGAGTCGATTCAGATTCTAGAGCAAGATGTGAAAGTGCTACGAAGGAAATCGGTTCCTTTGGGCAAGGTGTGGTGGCGTAACCATGGATCGGAAGAAGCTTCTTGGGAGCCAGAAGAAGCAATGCGACAGCAATACCCCCATCTATTCTAGCCAAGTAATTTCGAGGTCAAAATTATTTTAAGGGGGTAGAACTGTAATATCCCGGACTCTGGCTTATGCATTATTACTAAATTGTATGAAATAACATGCCTGTGTGTGTGTTATGAATGTGTATTATGAATTTTGTGAACCTTAGTGTGAAGGGGAATAGCTTAAAAATTGTTTGATTTTAAAGTTTAAAAGAGGAAGCTAAGTTTGATAAGGCTTTAAGAAAATTTGTAAGGGAAATTCGACATGAAATTGGACTTGTTAAAGTGGTTGCAAGGTGCCACTTAGGGCCTCTATAAATGATGCCACCAATAGATGTAAATGGGCCAAGGTTCGAGTCGCATGGGAAGCTAAATAAAGCTTTTATTTTTGCTGCAACAAGGGGAAGTAATGGACGGCATGGGGAGTCTATGGGAGGAGTTTAAGATGAGGTCCAATTCTTTTGGAAATTTCGGCTAAGGTAGGAGATAAGTGATGAATTATTTTTGAAAGGGTAAGGAAGAGTGAATTAAGGGATTTGATAGTGAGAGGAAGAGGTGGAGGGCCAAGGGACTCTCTTGGTGATTATTTTCGGGTTTGTAGTGTGTTAAGGGGTGTGTGCCAAATTTTACAAAGCAAATTAGTCTCTCTTGCCAAAATTTAGCCCCATCTCTTCACTCTTTTCTCATCTTTTCTTTCTTCCATTCTCTTTCCCAAAGCCGAACCTAATAAGTCACTAATCTCCTTTTCTTCTTCATATATCTTTAAAGCCGAAACCTCTCTGATAGTGATCACCATTGCCGAATCTTTTAGCCTCTCATCCTCTCTTCTATTTTGCAAGTCTTAAAAGCTGAGACCTCTCTTCTCTACAAGCAACGATAGTGGTAAATAATTCCTTAGAAGTCGATTTTGATTTAGTGTACCGAAATCAAGTGCTTGGCCTTGATTTCTAGGGACAGCCGAATGTCCATTAAGCCTTAATATGCGTTTCTTGTGAAGGTAGTCAATAGTAAGGAGCATTAAAAGGAGAGTCTTTCAGGATTTGAAAAGATCAAGGTAAGCAAGTATGGTATTCGGCCAAGGGCCATTCTTATGGATTATTGCTTAAAGTCGATTCTAACATGTGGCATATAGGGATTTCGACAGCTTCTAAGGCAAGTGGTGGTTTTCGGGATTAGATCGGTAAGGTAAGGTAGTAGTGGTATTCGACCATAGGCCATTTTGGTATACAATGTTAGCCGAATCTAACTATGGATATTTAGGGGCAGTCGACAGTGGTATACAAGGATTTCGGGATTTCAAATCGCAAGGTAAGCACTTATGTACAATCGGCCAATGCCATATTTGGTTTTTAAGATCTATTTCTTAATTGTTTAAAAGCCGAAAACTAACCAAATCAAGTGACTTAGTGTTAGCCGATTGTAAGGTAGGAAAGACTACAAATTTCGAGACTTGATTAGTAGTGAAATCAGCAACAAGGAACTTGAGATCTAAATCAGTAGATCGGGTTTTCGGGATTTGGAGTTAACTCGATAAGTATATCAGGTGTGTACCCCACACTAAGCCTTAATTAATTTACAGCTATGTTTTGATAAATATGTTACTAAGAATATGTTAAGATGTGGCTAAGAGTATCTTGCAATAGTACAAAGTACTCAGGTACGTTTACCCACTCCTACTATGAGTAGGTTATGATCTGTTATGGCACATATGTCAATAGTGATAAGAATGTGAAATAAAGCATGATATTGCATGATATGTTTGACATGGGGCATATGGGTGATATGTAAAGGGGAAGTGAATTGGTGGTTTTATACCCCAATATCTGAATGTGGTGACTTATGTCACAATATCCGAATGTGGTGACTTATGTCACAATATCTGAATGTGGTGACTTATGTCACGATTATTTATCTGGTGGCTATGCCACGAATTTTATAAGGGCGATGAGCACGTCGACTGCAGCGACTGCCGTCGATGGTGTGTAGCGGATGGAGGGTTGACTTAGTAGTCCCCACGGTGTGATGGTTGGTACGGGTGATGTGTAGTAGATGGCTATCTAGGCTTGGGTGTGGGCTTGCATCATTAATTATATATGTTATTATGTATGAATTGACATGCCGAATTATTTGAGACTTGTGTTGGTTGTACACATTGAGTCTGCTTGACTCACCCTTGTGGGACTATTTTTAGGTGACACTCGATGATGGACCGGTCGTGCAGAAGCTCGATGATGGCCATGCACAGTTCGGGATTTTATATTATTTTGGACTTGTTATATTTTAAATATTTTGGGATTTATTTTGGGTTTCACTTTCGATGTAATAAGGCCATAGTGTGAACTGTTACATGCATGTTTTCTTTTATATTTAATTTTATTATGTTACGAATTTTTTATCAAATTAAAGATTAAGAAATCTGATTTTTAAAAATAAGTATTAAATGTTTTGACACCTAATCAACACAGGTTTTAATTTTGAACCCAACCCAAATCAACTGTTTTCAAAAACACGAGAAATTTTAGCAAAGTTCAAATAAGATTCGAATGGTTTTTCTTAGAAGCATGCCAGATCCGGTCAGAGCTTGTGGGTCGGGTTTGGGGTGTTTCAAAGCCACCGCTGATAAGCCTCATCCCGCAGCAATAAGACTGCACCCTTTAATTTCTGCTCAGGGTGCAATCTAACTCATCCATAATCTTCTTCGTGGCCTCAATCTAGTACTCAGCCACATTAGGGGAAACTCTAGTAACACTCCTAAAGAGCTTAGCTCTATTGGACATGAGTCATTTCGTAACTGACCCTCGGCCCCCAGATCCAGTATTGGGCCCAGTGACCCTCTCCAAAATCCTTAGCATAGCCTGGGACAATGCGTTGTCCCCAGCCATGCGATCTTGAGACCCAGTCTCAGTAGCAGGTGACACTAGCATCTTACTCGTATCCAAATTTGGTATGCTACCCATTGAAGAGGACTCAGCTCGAGCTCCTCTACGGCCTCTACCTTGTCCTCTAGTACCCCGTCCGCGGGTACCTTGTGCACTCATTGTCTAATCATGTTTATCTATATTAATAGTTTTATGAATCAGTTATAGTTCCAGTGTTTATTAATAAATGTTTTATGTAAAACAGTATCGATTATTCAGAGTTTGTTTTCCTAAATCGCAATCTCATTACAGTTTTCAGTTTCTCTACAATTTTTAGTATACACTAACTAGAGTATTTTCAATTAAGTTTACTAACTATAGTAGTTTCAGAATATACTATCCATAACAGTTTCAGTTTAAAATAGATCAGAGTTCAGAATACTTACAGGATTAGCGCCGGAGAATCGGTATACCACTTACTCAATAAAAACATTTCAAATCATTTGGAAACCAATCAATTTTTGAAAGCCTATTTTTTATAAAACTCATAATCCACAGTCAAGTTTTATAACCTATCTCTGATACCAATAAATGTAACACCCCAAACTCAGCCTAGATGTTATGGTCGTATCTCGCAATGTCACATGATAGTGTTTTTGAAATCTCGTTGTTACGATGAAACATTCCATGTTATTATCTTTAGTAAACCTTTGTTAGAACTTAGGAAGTCGTCTTTATTCATTTAAAACATTTGTTTTGAAACATCCCTCATTCCGGAAGCTTTAATAAAATAGTCTAGGTGATCATGCGTTTAGAAATTATTTTAACTCTTTGAAAACCGAATTTCCTACGACCAGCAGGTATAAATCTATAAAGTAAATAAATAAAAACCCAAATTTAAAACTAAAGTCACAAAGGGTCCTTAAATTACAACCCAAATATTCAATAATAACCAAATCATAAATCGTAAATTGAAAACCATGAAGTCCAAAATTTACTGTGGTCACTGCTGAGTCCTCCGTCGCACCGATCCATCTAAGTTTGGGAATTACCTATGAACATTAAACAAAAAGGGTGAGTTTACGTAAAATCAGTTTGTAATCCCCAGAAACAAACAAACAATCAGTATTCACAGTGCACAGTTGAACAGTCTTGAGCTAAGCCCTTTTCAGTATCAGTGACAGTTTGGGCCTTAGCCCATCTCAATACAGTGTCATAATGCAATAGGGCTTTAGCCCATCACAGTATCAGTAGTAGTAACAGTTATGTAGTAGCAAAATCCTACCCAACCAGCCTCTACACACTATCTCCGTCCAACCCTGCACTCCATGTGGGTTTATAATCAACCCACCCATCCCTACACTCCAAGTAGTACCGAATGCGGCTGTCTGAAGAGTTTGCATTTGTCTTTGCCAAGAATTAGGCTTAAAGCCTTTCAGTACATTTCCTTTGAATAACAACCCCCAACCCAATGCAATGCAACTCACAATAGATGACATGCTACTCTGCAATTTAAGTACATATATTCAGTTCAGATATTAACACGCCTAATACAGATATCATTCAGTCAATTTCACACATTTAGGGGTCTAAGTAACGCATACCGACCCTAGAATAGGTTCATAGTCGACTTGGGCAACCCGTGCAACCTTAAAAATATTTCAGTAAAAACGGGTCCACATGCCCATGTGATCTGGCCATGTGGCCCACTCGGCCCAAATTGGCCTTGGTTGTGTGATCCATTTTTAAAGTAACCCATGCTATGTTTTCACTATTTACTTATATGTTCATTCAAAGTTGTCTACTTGAGTCATTATCACTAAATTATTTATATCTTGAGTTACAGAATTCCAAATTAAGATCCGCTTGATGTTTTTGAAACTAGACTCAAATAACTTTCTACCATAAAATTTTTAGAATTTATAGTTTATCAAATAAGTACAATAAAATCTTTAAAGTTATTCTTATTCTGCTATTTGACAGCTTGATCATTTCCTTACTAAAAATTATTTATCTCTTAGTACAGAATTTTGATGATATTTCTATTTGTTTACATTGAAAATAGACTCATTAAGGATTTAAAAATATAAATTTGAGCCCTTAATTATTGTTTAACAATTTTTGATGATTTTCCTAAGTCAGAACAGGGGAGCCCGAAATCATTCTGCCTTGTTTCACAAAATTTATTATATGTCATGATTTACAATTCCATTGCTTACAATGTTTCTTCCATGAAAAACTAGACTCAATAAAATTTAATTTCATACTTTATTCAACCTCTAACTCAATTTACACTATTTTTGATGATTTTTCAAAGTTAGACTACTGCTGCTATCCAAAACTATTTTAGTGCAAAATGTTGATTTCCAAGTTTATAACACCATTATTTCCTTTCTCTGCAATTTTTCGCATCATTTTCTCTTATTTCTCTTAATTTCTCGACAGCAAGAAATTTTAGTTTTTTGCCAAATACTATTTTCTGCGTGTTTCGGGTACACACTTGGTATCGTTTTTGATGCGTAAGCACTCTTAAGCCTCTAGAACCTAAAAATCGACCAACATATCTCCAGATTAATCACTTAATTCATTTTTAATCAACCAATTTGGAAGGAACTCAATTAAAAACCTAGCAAAACCCTTACCTCGCTTGAGTAACCGCGACTTCGCACAACCACAGCGTCAATTTAAAACCACCAGCCCCTTGATTAACTCCTAAACACCAAAAAGGAATCCCCCTTTTAGAGATTAACCAAGAACGATCAACAATAGACAAAACCGTTACTTACAACCAACGATGAACAACCGAATGAATTGGAAAAAAAAAAGAAAGAAACAGAAAGGAAAAAATAATGGAAATTTTGGCAGTAACTAGGGGAAAGAATCGACAAAGGAGGGAAAAAAAGAATAAGAAGAAAACGTTTGAAAAATTTTGGGGAATTGGAGAGAAAATCGAAACTCTACTTTTTTTTTTTTTTGTAACAAAAAGATAATCAGATTATTTTCTGATAACCTGTCCCTAATTATCTCCTAAAATCACTCCTTATTAACCCACTAAAACACAACTATTCAGAATTTTTCCCCAACACAACTATTAGCCAAACTTGGAGCAACAATACTATCTCCACACCATTACAGAGAATTGAACACAGGACCTCCAACGCTCCAACACTCCCCTTAACCACCAGACCAGTAGGCCCATTTTGTTATATACTTATCAACAATTGAATAAAAGCCTAGTGACCAAAGATTGAGCTTTATTCATAAAAATACCAAAATTTGCCCAAGTCATGGCTTGAACTTGGGACCTCTCACGCACTCCCAGAACACTTAACCACTGAAGCAGATACAGATTTGTGTCATACATCCACAAAAACAAAAATTTAAATTTTGGGGCGTTACAAATACGATCTCAAAATACATGTTTCTCCACACCAGGAACAGGTGTTTGGGACCCTAGTGGAAAAAGCTAAAATCATAGAAGAGATCAAACAAGTGGAATGCAAAAAATGAGAGAAGAGTAAGGCCTCGGTAAAGAGAGATTCTAACTCCACTAGTTCGAATACTCGTCCCACCAAATGAATCAAGAAGGGTAGTCCACAACAAGGGGTTGCTACAACTAATCCTATGGGTAAGACTCCTAACTGCACATATTATGGAAAACATCATTTGGGTGAGTGTTGAAGGAAATTGGGTGTCTGCTTGAAATGTGGATCGATAGAGCCTAGGTATAAGGATTATCCTCGGCGGATTGAACAAGCGCAACTCAAAATTAAACCTAAAACCAGAGATCGGGCCAGATACCTCCAAAGGACCAAGGTTAAAATAGGGTAGCAAATACCGTAGCAAATGGTGTGAACTGAATGAGGCTAGACAACCCACCCTTGTTTATACCGTCAGAGGTCATAAGGATAGAGAGGTTTCTGATACCATTATAGGTATTTTGCCTTAATAGACATAGGACCTACCTATCCAAAAGTTAGCTATAATATGTCTAAAAAATTAAATAACGAAGTAGAGAGAACTAGTACCGATATTACCGTAGTAAGGCCATAAGAAGTGTAGAGAAGTATTTTATGGAATTGCATAATAATCAGAGTTGCGCAACAAAAGCATAGAGGTTGGTTTGAAAGGAGGAATAACATATTTTGTGATTAAGCAATTGTTGTGTCAGTAGGGAAATTTCGAGGATGAAATTTCTTTAAGAAGGGGAGAATTGTCACACTTCAAAATAACCAAGAAAATGATTAGCCTTGATGGTTAAATGCTTAGTGCACTCCCTAGAAGTCCTAGGTTCTATCCACTCCTCTCCCATTTCTTTGATTTTTATTTTCAGCAAACTAGGATGAAAAATCACTTTAGAAAAATATTATTTGGAGTAAAAACCTATCAAGAGTGGGTAGCAGTCCAATTGTTAAACATCTACTCCTTTCCCTTGCTTACTTATGTTTGAGTCACGACATTCTCCTCCATTTCATTTTAAATTTCAACCAAATTTGGGTAATTTACCTTGTAGGCCCTTAAGATTTGAAAACCCTAACTATTTAATCCTTCTTTTCCTAATTACCCTAGGATTTTGATTTCTTTTCTATTTCAACATAAGTTCTCCCTCTTTTCCCTTTATATTCTTCTTCTTTTTTTCTCCTCATTTTCTTTTCATCAAATTTATCATTCCAACATTGAAATTATTTTTGTTTAGTGAATCAAAATCTATTCCCAATTTTAACTTGTTTTTTAACCGGATCCATAATCTCTATTAGAAACATTCTTTGATCGTTGCCAAGAATCAGTAAGTATGTTTCAATTCGATGGTTTATCTTGAATCTTTATTAAAACTAAGATTAGGTATCAATTTATTTGCTGCTAGATCATAAAATTTGAAGTATTAAATAAACCGAAAATTAATTAAGTTTTCAAAAGTAGTCACCATTATGTAGGAAAATTTAGCCAAATTGGTTTTTGTTAAACTTGTATACTTTTTCTGAAAATAGATTTAAGATGTTTACCAAAATAAACAAAATTTTTAAAAATGACTATTTTATAAATCTCGATCTCTACTAGGCCATTCTGGTGACCGATATAATTTCTCGGATTCAGGTCTAACGTCTAGGCCGAAGTAGTGAGGTTACAATATAATTTAGTTAATACATACAACTAAACTCGTGCCTTACATATGTATACAAGCAAATATATATCACTAATTTTGATGTGACATGCTACACATGTGACTATTGGTTATATTTTAGCATAATAAATTAATTTAATAATTTACATACAAATATTTATAAGTAAAAGAATTTAAAATATTTTAAATTTGAAATCAAAATATAGATGCATAAAATAATGAAATAAAAATAAAATATGATTCAAATGTAAATCTAGTAATATAATAAGCGATTAATTACTATAGAAAATAAAAATTTTATCATTGTATCTTAATTTTACTATTCATATATCTTCTTTTAAAATGGTTAAGATTTAAATCATTGTCATCAAATCACAATATATTTTATTTAATAGGTTTTTTTATAAATATATAATTAAAACAATCGGTGTTATATTAAATCAATTTTAATTTTAATTTTAATTTTAATTTTAAAATATAAATAAATACAATAAAAATTTAAAGCATAATATCAATAAAATAAATATGTAATGATTCTTTATTTTATTTTTTCTATACGTATTAACACGTGAATTATTTAAAATACAAATATTATATGTTTTACAAAAAATAACTAATTAATTTTGTTTAGTAGTTTTAAAAATATGTAATAATTATTTTAATTGTAAGTTAAACTTTTAAATTATATATTTTCAATTTGGTATTAAAATATTATGATATTTATATAAATATATATATATTTTACTTTGTTATTAAGTTATACAAATTTGAGAGTTGTTGTTATAAATTTACAATTACTTTTTATTATCATTTTTATTTTTATGTTTTATATAATTTATTATTTTATGAAGAATGTTTTTATAATGTATTATAAATTATTTAGTACTCCTTTTAAATTTATGTTATTAATTGATTATAAAATATTGTTATTTACTGTTATGTTGTACATAAGTTGAAAATAAATTATAATTAAAGTTGTACATTACCTGAGTCGAGTCCGCCCAAAAAAAAAAAAAAGAGAGTTCGAGTGAAAATATAAATCCGAAAAATGGGTTTGGACAAAAAAAAAAAGGTTCATATAGAAAACGGGTTAGACCTCGGGTAATATTTGTTTGGCCCCGAGTTCGACCCAACCCAAATTTTCAATAAAAAACCCCTGCTTTTTTTGTTGTTATTTTCCTACTTTTTGCTACTATTTTGTTACTATTTTATTATTATGTTGCTATTATTTTATTGTTAATGTTTGGATATTGTATAATACTTACTTTATTGTTTATTTTGCTACTATTTTAGAGGCATTTACTTATTAAGTTGCACTTATCTTAGTGTTATTTAAATATAAACACTTTTTTTAATTTATTTTCAATTTGTTGAAAACATTTATTTTAATATTTTAAGTATATTGGTGTATTATATATTTTTTAATTTTTTACATAAAAATAAAGTTAAAAAAATTAATCGGGCCAAGTTAGATTGGGCACAAATTTTAGTATTTTTATCCGGGCCGGGCTTGAACAAATATTTAAGCTCATTTTCTTAGTTAGACTAGACCCAAAGCTAACAATCGGACCTAAAATTTTATTAGGAGCCGACCCAATCCATAAACAACTCTAAATATAACTTAACATATTAGTAATTTTTTAAATTTAAAACATGCAACTTAACCAAATAATGTAATAAATATTATATAACGAAGCTTAAATTATAATTCCACTTAGATATAATAAAAGTTATAATGCAGTTAGTAATTTGATCTCCTGATATCAATCATGTACTATTATTGTATTTGTCTACAATTTTGTTAGCTACTATTAATATTATTACTATTTATATATAATTTATTATTATGTTATTTATCATATAATACTATTTTTTATAAAATTTATAAAATATTATTAATAAATTACACATCTTTCGACTATTTGAGAGATTTAAACTTAGTTATCAAACTATTAAAATTTATTAATTTGAGCACTACATTTAATAAAATAAAACCGTTAGAGATTAGCAGTTTAATAAGTGTTAGTATTATGCCGTATATTAGATAATATATAGTATTACCAATTCTTTAATGTACCACACAATATTTCTCACACTCTATTATAATTTTAAATCAAAAGAATAAAAAGCTTCATTACCAATTTAAAAAAATTATAATTATTTGTTTTATTATTTTTATTAATAAATTACACAACTAACCATTCGACTATTTGAGAGTTTTGGACTCGATCACCCAACAATTAAAAATATAAATTTGGAAACTAACATTCATGACATACAAATTTCGGTAACCTAATTGTCAAAGACTAACGGTTTGTTAGACCTGAAAATATCAAGAGAAAAGGTAAATTGGTATTTAAAAATTTCAACAAACTTTTCTACAATAAATGAGTTAAGGAAAGAAAAGTTTCAGCAATTGATTTATAGTGGTTCCTCCCCAATTGTTTATGTCCATTACCTTGATATACTATAACCAAAGGTTTCTAAATTAAGTACACTTGAATTGTTACCTTTTAAGAAAAAATGTATAACATTTACAATTCATATCTTTTGAACAAGGCTAAGATAGAACACTAGTTTTTATGGCTTAATTAAAACCTGCCACACCCCAAAATTGGGTCTAGAAGTTTCGAGGAAAAATGTGGATTTTAGCTCTAATGAACTCAAGAATTTCATTAGCATGGTACTCAGAAATGTTTTTGTCTATGACATTTTGGAAGTTAAAACGATTTTTGACAATAATTGTAACAGCCGATTTTGTGCTTAGTCGGAATAGTGGTTCTGAAACCACAAATCTGATGTTGAGAAATTTATTTTATTTATACTTTTATGGTCTAACATTTCATGGAATGATTTCGTGAAAATCTCATTCGAAAATTTTGACGTTTGGGCACTCAATTTAGTCAAAAGAACTAAATTGTAAAAAGTGCAAAAGTTGAGTTCTACATGTTAGAGGTGTCCAATTGTTATGAAATTTTAGATTGAAGGTCCTTAAATGATAATTAGGCCATTGGTTAAGTTGGTGGACAAAAATGGACATGGATGAGTATGTTTCAAAAGATTTTTTAAAGGGCATTTTGGTAATTTAGTGAATTAAATGAATTAAAAACAAAATTTAAATGCCAAATTTGTCCATCTTCAAGCTTAGGCCGAATTTAACATGTGGGAAGACATGGATAGGGTTTTCAAGCTTTTCAAGCTTCATTGTAAGTCCATTCTAGCCCCGTTTTTCATGTTCTTTACGTTTTTGGAGTCTCGGTAACTTGATTTAGTTTATTCTAGCAATAATTTAACCTAGGGTTCATATTTGGAAAAATACCCATAAGTGAAATGTGTTTATTTTGATGTTTTATGGCATAATATGAAGCTTAGAATTTTGTTAAACAACTTTTACTAAGCGATTTTAAGTGAAAACGAGTAAAACGACCTAATCGGCAAAAATACCTAATGTACATAAGTGCATGTTAGAGCAAGAATTTGATGTTTCCATAGAAGGGAAAAATGATCAGAATGTTATAAAACATAAGAATAAGGGATGAGGTTTAATTTTTGAGCCTAGGGGCAAAATCATAATTATGCAAAAGTTTACGGACAAAATTGTAATTTTTCCAAAGTTTGAGTTAGGGACTGTTTTGAGTAGTACATTAATTAAATAAGTGAAATGTGATGTCTTAGAGCCCGAAAAATGAGATTTGGACCTAGAACGTTTGGAGGAAAATCGAAAATCAAGAAAGTTAGTAAAATGATCGTTTTGGTATCGAGGTAAGTTCATATGTTTAATAAGCATTTAATTATGCATATTTGAATGATAAATTGATATTTTGGCCATAAATACTTTAGTATTGAGTTTTAGATATAATGATTAATGTTCGATAATAATTCGATATTGGAAAGAGAATTTGTATAATTTATATGTAAGACCATATTTTGTATTATGGCTTTGTATGATAACAAAAAGTATTGACTAGCATAGTTTGATGAGAATAAGTTAAGTTGATGATATGATGAGATTTAGAATGTAAGAATAAGTTAAGTTGATGATATGATGAGATTTAGAATGTAAGTATGTAAGTTGAGTAGCATTTTATTATTATGCAATTATTGTTATTAGTAATGTTATTATTGAGTTATGCGACTAACCTTGAGAATTTGAGCAAGTATGTTTCAGCTATGACTTGATAAGGCATTGATATCTCAAAGTCCATGGCTATACCATGGCAATTAAGGAAGAATTGACTGATCATAACATGGCATTTAAGGAGGAATTGACGGTTAAGGATACCATGTAAGACCATGTCAAGACATGGCATTGGTAAGGCAAGGATCCCGTGTAAGACCATGTCAAGACATGGCATCGGCATTGATTAAGGACTCCATGTAAGACCCCATCAAGATGTGGCATTGGCAATAAGACAAGGATACCATGTAAAACCATGTTTGAAGCATGGCATTTGGTAAGATAAGGATATCATGTAAGACCATGCCAAGACATGGCATTGATAAGTTCTATAAGGCAAGGAAATCATGTAAGACCATGTCAAGACATGGCATTGATGACTTACTATAAGGCAAAGGTCCCATGTAAGACCATGCCAAGGCATGGCATTGGTGAGTTCATAAGGCAAGGATACCATGTAACGCAATGTCAAGACATGGCAATGGTAAGTTCAAAAAGGAAAAGGTTCCCGAGTAATCCAAAGAATAAGTCAAAGAAATGACAAGGTGAGAACATGAAGAAAGAGTACAGGTATGCATTTAAGGCTTATTTAATATTGAGATTGTAAGTAATTGATATTATCAAATATTAAGTAAGTGATGAGTTTTCAGTTATGCTTGTGACACTTTATGACATGATTGGCAATATGCCTATATTATGAAAGAGTACTCATGTGTTAAGTGAGATTTGCAGGTATGTAAGCAAGCTATTAAGGTGCCCTTTGTATTTTGAGCCTTTGGTAAGGTTACCGATGAGTTCACCGAGAAAATCGATTAAGTGAAATTATGTTTGGCTTGTAGTGATAAGTGTAGTTATATGCATGTGTAACGTATGAGCAATATGATCGATATGTAATCGGAAATTGGAAAGATTGTTATAGGTAAGTAATGAATACAATTAAAGTGAGTGAGAGCAAAAATTTACAAATAAAACTGTTTTGGACAGCAGCAGTAGAGTAATTTCAAAAAATAACCAAAAATGGTATAAATAGAATTAGTAGTTGAATGAGATATGAAATTAAAGCTTATTGAGTTTATTTTCATATGAAAGAAACAGAGAGAGAAAAGAAATTCTGTATTTTGAGATATTTATATTTTTGTGAGACTGGTTCAGAATTATTACGTGATCCCCTGTTCTGTCTTGGAAAAATCATTAAAATTTTACAAAAATAATTATGTGATATAATTTATATTAATAAAATTATGAATGAGTATAGTTTCAAATATACTAAACAATAAGGTCATCTGAATTCTATACGATGAGATAATTGATTCGTAGTGAAGAGAGGTCAGAATAGTCAAACGTGAAAGAGGGGAAATTTTAATGATTAAACTGTACTAATTGGAAAGACTAAAAATTCTAGAAATTTTATGGTATGAAGATATGTGAGTCTAGTTTCAGGAAAAATTAGAGGTTTGTAATTCGGAGCTCTTTAGTTCAAGAAATAAATAATTTAGTGATAGCGATTCAAGTAGACAGATTAATGTGAACATGAGTAATAAGGTATAAGCATGTGATTTAATGTTTGTATCAATTTGAGAACTTATTGTGAGGATTTTTCTCATTGAGGCTTTGGTAAGGCTACAAATGAGTAAGTTGAGAAAGTAAGAACTTAGCATTATTTATGCAAGTTATGACAGCTTAGTAGTAAGCTAAATTCATTGCTAATGCTTATTATTTTTATATGTGAACTTACTAAACTTTATAAGCTTACCCCCTTTTCTTTCCCATGCTTCAGAGTCCTATTAAAAAAGCTCGGGCTGAAGGTCGTCGGAGATCGCTTCACACTATCAAGCTATCTATGGGTATCTTTATTTATAAATGATTTAAGTTATGGCATGTATAGGGGCTTGACTAAGTCATTTTGTATATGTGTTAATTAATTTGATTAAATATATTGCTTCATAACGGTAATAAGGATTATTTCAGATTTAGCCACGAGTTGTGGCTTATATTGGTCATGGAGTTATAATGCTTGTGTATGCATGTGTTTGTTAAAGTTTAAATTATAAGTGAAATTTTGTGGCTCGGGATTTGGTAGAATGTATTCTTAAGTCTGGTAATGCCTCGTACCCGATTTCGGCATAGTATACGGGTAAGGGGTGTTATAATAACGTTCAAAATACTTTCAATTTTGAAATAAAGACTGCTTTGTAAAAGGGTCTAAATTATGAGTTTTTAAAAGGCAATTAAATCAAATTCTAATTTTCACCCTATTTCCCCCTTCATTTTTATAAAACCCACGTTAAGTCTCTTTTCCATATCATTGTTTTGTCAACCATTGCATTCCAAAGCTCCTCTCATCCAATTTTGATTCTCAAACTTCATTCATTTGATTTCTATCATCTCCCAATCAATAAACTTCCATAATATCTCAAGAAAAACACTCAAAACACCATAGATTTTGTCATATCTCAAGCTTGTGGATTTTTTGGGTTTTCGATCAAACGCTCGGTTTTTCATCAACTAAGGTAACGATTTGATTCCTTATTAGTTTTTTATATTATTTGATCCTTTAAATTGAGATTTTAGCTGTCAAATTGCATGTTTCAAATAAAAGCCAAAAATTGGGTCGTTAATGGTGGGTTTCGGGATTTTGAATAAAAATGTGATTTCAAACTTTTTTTCAACTAGTTTTGAAGAAAATTAAAAGGATTCTAAACCTAATTTGAAGTTTCTTTAAGTAATTTTTGGGTTTTAAAAGAATTTTGTGAAAATTGCCATTAGCATGTTGAAAATTTTGATACCATGAATTGAATAGTTTTGTGTAGTTTAAAGGTTAAGAATATGTCGTAGTCGAATAATTAGATGAAAAGAATTAGTTTTAAATGAAAATATTAAGTATAGATAAATATATTTGGAATTTAAATTTGTTATGTCGAAGGTCTCGATTACTTGAGAACTTAGCTTAGGCTTATGTTTTTTATTGCTTGACTGGAGTCTTTAGCTAATTTTTGAATGTGTTGTTGTGTGATTTTTTTTTTTGGGTTAAATCTTCGGATTCATTAAGACCATCTAAGAGTTAAGAAAAGGCTAGTTTGGGCTTTTGGCGAAAGCATACTTGGTGAGTGTTTAGAATAGTTGCTTGTTGATACAATTCAATGCATGAATTGAGAATTTAGAAGTAACCTAAACCCCTACTCTAAATTCTAAGTGTAAGCTTTCTTATAATCATGAATTTATATGTGAAAATATGTTTTGAATTTGTGGACTATGTGACATTATGATATGTGTAATAAGCTTATAATGGCTATAGTGAAAGAGTTAATTGTAGGCATGACATATGTAACACCACAAACTTGGCCTAGACATTACGACCGGATCTGACATGTCACATCGAAGTGCTAATTTGAAAACCGATCTTGTCGATGAAAGTTCGTGACTAAAGTTTTAAATCCCTTTTAACTAATTTCTATTGAAAACGTTGGTGTTGTAAAGTCAAAACTTGTTGACCAATTATTGGTCATATCACTTGTTACAAGTTTATTACTTTGAATTAAAAACCGCAGAAGCTTTTCTAATTGTAAACCTTAAAATTTAAAATGCGTGATTCTCGTTGGAAACAATTATTATTTTGAAAAACCCGTTTTTCTTAATCTAGCAGGTAGAGTAAGAAGTTAAAACCAAATAAAGTTAAACCTCAAATGGCCTTATTACATAATCAAACCCAAGTATAAATTAAAAATATTTAAGTCTTAAGCGGAAAATCAGTGTTCACGTGGCCACCTCTGGGTCCCTCATGGCTCCAAATCGATTAAGTTTGGGGATTATCTATACAATTAAAAGAAAGGGTGAGTTTGCAAAAACTCAGTGTGTAATCCCCTAGCAGTCAAATAATAATCGGTGCAAGCAAAAATAGACTAGGCCTAAGCCCTATCTGAGAATAGATCGATCGGGCTTTAGCCCTATCTGATGTGATGTCGGTCTAAGCCCAAAATAATAACAATACGGAATAGAGATGCAACCCAACCCAATCCAGCCAACACACCACCCGTACCAACCAACACACCATGTGGGGACTAAGTCGACCTGTAACACCCTTTACCCGTAATCCCCGTAGGAATCGGGCACGAGACGTTACCGAACAATTTACCTGATCGCCACTTAGGCTCAACGTGACTACTCTTCTTGAATCGCTTCAACTACTTCACACTCAACCTATGAGATCTCAATCGTACCTATGAGAACTCTCAAAATCATATCGTAAATCTTATGGTCCATAAAATTTCTTTTCATCTAAACAGGGAGTACACACCGTGCTAGATGACACACACGCTCCGTGTGTAGTCACACACGCCCATGTGCTCACACCGTGCCCAAAAACCCCAACACTCTGCCAAAACTCACACGACTAGGGCACGCCCATGTGAAATGAGGGCATGCCCGTGTACCCTTACAACATGCCTGCGTCTTCCACCCGTGGAGAGTTACTGACTAATTTAGCACAGCCTGGACACACCTGTGTCTCCTAACCGTGGGGAGCTACTAACTTGATCCACACGGCTAGGCACATGCCTATGTCCCTACCGTGTGTCTTACATGGTTCATGCACATAGCCGTGGGATTTGCCCTTGGCCTATTCTAATTAGTAATAATAAGGTGTAGGGTTAGAAAGCCTAGACACATGCCTGTGTGTCTACTTGTGTGGCACATGAAGGCTATTTGCCAAGCTTCTAGCATCCCTATATCTTACTCTACATGGGTTTATTCAACAAACTAACAAACCTCTCTTAAATCCACATGCACTCACATTGATAACTTTGAAATTTCATAAATGATAAAATATGCCATCATTCTTGGCAATTTACAAAATTAATGTCTTAGCAAGAGCCAATACACCTTTGGTCAAAATAACAAAATAATCTAACTAGTCTAGTCCTATACATGCCATATACAAAATCACTAATCTAATTATACCAAAGTAAGCATATAGTGTGGGCGGTCTTCTAGTTATCGGCGTATCTCGGCTCGGCTCTTAAGCCCTCTAAGACAAGGGAAAGAGAGAGGAGTAAGCTTAAAGCTTAGTAAGTTCACATGTAAACAATATAACACTCTAAAATGAATAAAACATTTTTTATAGCACTATTTGCTAAGCAAGAAATCAATCTACATTCAGGATTAGGATTACTCATTTCCTCCATTTACACATCCCAATAACATTACAAGCATAATGCATACGTTCAATAATGGTTTCCCTGCACTGAGCATCACAAGGTCACTTAATGTAAGACATCACCATATCAAAATACATTACCCGTAATCACATTACCCGGTGGTTTCGCACTTAGCCCACCATCAGTCTTCATTAGGGTGGTATCGCACATAGCCCACCAAGAAGGTTAATTATGGTGGTATCGCACACAACCAACTAGAAAAGTTAACAGATGATGGTATCGTACACAGCCCATCGTAATTAAACAATAAGGTGGTATCGCATTTAGCCCACCATCAAAATTTGATATAACACACCTACCTATCTATTCCATTATTCATACAAGAATTATTCATTAACTACCACTTTCTATCTACTTGAATTATACATGTTCACAATTATGCTATGCACTGATTAACAACAATAATGTGCATGTAAAATGCATCGTTTACACGTAAACTTACCTCGATGCAAAACGTGTTAGCTAGCGATTTACTTGATCACCTTACCTTTCCCACGGTCAAGGTTGATTTTGCGCTCTTCTTGATCTATAACAATGAAATTCGTTCATTTAGGACATTCTATATGATTAATATACATCAAATTCTACACTTGGGAAAAATGACCATTTTGACCTTGTATATTGGAAAAATTATGATTTTGCCCCTAGGCTCGTAAATCATTTTTCATCACATTTTCCCATTAAACAAGCCTAGCTAAACATTTATTCCTCTTTCAACAACCCACAAATCTAACTATTTCATGCATTTATTACCAATTTACAATATTTACAACTTAGTCCCATTTAGGTGTTTTCATGAAAACACCTTTCACAAAAGTTGTCTCTAACCTCCCCATCATTCATTTTCTTCCATAAAAGCTCAGCTAACAACATAACATCTCTCATGGCAAGTCTCTAAACTTTTAACCATTTCACAAATTAGTCCCCTAATTAGTTAGCTTAGGCTTTGGGGACTCCAAAAGTACAAAAATCATCAACTAAAGCCACCTAAATAACTTACTTGAATGAGGATTGAGTGGCTGAAAGTTTGAACCTCCAAGAACTCTATCCTCTCTTGAATTTTTGGTGGAAAGAGATGAGTGAATAGTTAAAGATGATAACATCTTTTGCTTCTCTTATTTTATTCATTTTATCACTTAATTTCCATTAACTTTGACTAGAATTTAATGCTCTTGTCCCCCTTAAATTGTATGGCCGACCAACACATATAATAGGGCCTAATTTCACTTTAAAATCCTCCAATTTACAATCTATTCTATTAGGTAGCCCTACCTTATAAAATAGAACTTTTGCACTTTATGCGATTTAGTCTTTTTCACAATTAAGTACTCTATTACTAAAATTAAAGCACCAAAATTTCTATATAGCCATATATTAATGCCATAACACATAAAATAATACTAAAATAATTTCTTCAACCTCGGATTAGTGGTCCCGAGACCACTATTTCGACTAGCCCTAAAACCGGGCTGTTACACGACCCACCCAACCAACACACCAATATTGTAGCATAGTTGCTACTAGTAACGTAGCAAAGCTGCTAACAACAATAATCGTGGTCCAGCCACTAAGATAAAAATACGTGGTGAAGCCACTAGAATAGTAAAAACGTGGCAGAGCCACTAGTATAGTACTTTCTCCAAATCAGAATCCCAACCCCAATGAAGAATGTCGTGTCATAAATATTACGTGTGTGCAGTATGTCATAATCATAAGCAGTCATATAGATATCATATACACATCAATTAAACTACCACTAGGGGTATAATGGTCATTTCGTTGGTTAGGAGTAAAACGGTAATTTTACCCCTTAGGGGTATTTTGATCATTTAACTATTTTTGGGGTCTCAGCACAGATGACAACCCTTAAAAGGTCTACAGTCATCTCGGATGACTCAGATAACCCATATGGCCCAAAATAGTGTAATTGAGCCCAAGGTCCATTACTCGGCTCAAGTGGGCCCACATGCTCGTATGTCCCGTTTAGCTTGAATTCTGTCACGGTTATCGAACTTCACAGCCCAATCCATTATTAGTCACTTACCATGTATTTTACCCATGTAGGGCCCATGAGCCCATTGGGCCCACATAGCCCATCTTGACCTTACGAGGCCCATTATGACCCAAGCCCACAAGAACTCTCGTGGCCCTCTATAGTCTGTTGTCGATGATTTTTGGGATCAATTTACCATACAAGCATTCGCACATTCGTGAGCCCTCAGATGCCGAAGTTTTGACTTTTCAGCTTTTTCCGATTCACAGTAACACAAGGGTGTGAATACACACCATTGTCCCTCGTTTTAACAGTAACAATACTGGGTGTATGGTTACACACCTTTCAGCGACCACTTGCGAAATTCCAAAAGCACCAACCTAGATTCAATCAAAACATTCAATCAGTCCTTAAATCGTTAATAAGATTTACAAACCCCGAATCTCTACATTGTCCTTACCACTAACCTTGTTAAACATGAGTATAGTCTTTAACCCTAAAATGCTTGGCTAGACTCCCACAAATGTTGGTTTACCACTCACTGCATAACAAAAAATTTTTTAGAGGGTTGATTAAGGATGTAGTTTACACCCATCAAATTAACTTGAGCAAGATAGAGAACACTTACCGAATCCTTTAGAACCGAAAGCTGACTTAAAGGAGCGACACACGTGGGTGGTGTATTACGTTTGATCTAAGAGGATAAACCGAAAGAAGATTATTGTATAATAACAACGATAATCCTAAAAGGGAAAATCACAAAGTAACAAGAAACAACCCAGTTACTTACCCAATATTCGGCTTGTCAGAGTTTTAGAAGATGTGAGGAAGAGGCAAGGTATTCGGCTATTACTCAAAAATAGAGGAAACAAAAGAAACTTAATTCGATTTAGCCAAAGAGAAGAAGAAGAATACCAATTTAGAAGAGAGAGAATGTGAAGAAGAAAGAAAAGCTTCAAGGGAGAATTTGGCACTTACTATTTGTGTTTCGGCAAAAGTGAACAACAATTGAGAAATAAAGTTGAAAAGAGAAAGACCCGGATGGTCAAAAACGCTACCCAAAATGCTACAAGGAGAGTGAAACCCAAAATGTAAAAAGGAAAAAACCCAAAATAACAGAGAGGATAATCGGCTTTTACACTCTCACAAAATGTCGAAAATGCACCAAATGAATTCTCTTAGCCAAATTCCCCTACCCTAACTTCCCAATTCGGCTATGACTCCCTTCACATCCCAATTCTTTAAAAATCTCCATCGATTTCTTCTAGATTTACTCCAAACCCCCCATTCAAATCCATCCAAATTTTGATGACCAATTCTCCAACCACCTCTACAGAGTTTGAATCAAACTCTACCTCTCACGCCACAGAGACCTAAAATTAAACCCCCTTTTTACATGCCATGGGATTCGACCCCACTCCCTCTTAAATACCCCAACACGCCACTTGCCACCACAACACAAGATATCTTGTGTCACAAAAAAAACACAACTTAATATATGCCCTTTAAGCTAACATCTAGGTTTCCAAAAGAGCAAAAATAAAATTTTGCAAAGGCTGTACTTGAACACAAGCTTCCTAAAATCCCCAAAACATGCCCAAATTACCTGACCCACAAGCAACCATGATATTTACGTCCAAGCTTGCTAAAATAATGACCCTAAATTTTTAGGGTGTTACAACATACATGTCATATGAAAGTGAATATATTGTGTTTATAATGTGATTATGCAGAGATAAAATACAGTGGACGGTAAGTAAATGTGTGCGCTAATAACAAATATTTTGGCCTTATGAATCTTGAGACCATTAGATAGAAGCCTTAAGACATGTTTGACAGATAAGGGAATGTGAGCTAAGCTCCATTCAATGAGACATGTTTGATGTGATGGAGAGTGTTAGCTATATGCTTCACTTTTTTGGGATATGTTTGAGTCTTTTGGTGTGTTAGAGATCGGTGTATCCAATGAATAGTGATAGATCCCCCTTTTAAGTTTCATAGATCAAGTGCCAAATTATCTATAAATATGTTTATGAGTATTGTGATATATGCTTCAATGTTATTTGATTATATGTGTAATGTGAGATATGCTTAAAAGTGAATGTGATTACAATGTAAATGAACTAGTAAATAATGCACGAGTGAAGTATAATATGACACTAGAGTTGGAACTGTTGAGGTTGTTTTATATGGTTCTTTCATTAATGCTTGATGAATTTTTTTCATGGTAGTTGTTCTAGGCATTCACTGAGCTTGTTAAACTCACCCATTCCTTTTAATCCATTGCAAATTAGTAGCATTTCGATGTGAGCTGCGTGGTTCCGAGGGGTGATCTAAGCAAGTCTTTTACATTAATTTTTAGGAGTTTATTATCCATTTATGATTTGGGAAATAAAGCCAATGTGGTAGAACTATTACATAAATGTTGCCATGACGTTTTGGTTATTTTCATAGCTTATTAATTCTTAAGATTTATGGATACTGTTCTTATTATATCGCTTGGTCACTCGGACATGTTTTTGATAATTGAACTGTTATTATGGTCATTCTGATGTTTATTTGATGGGATATTAGTTACATGTTGAATGGTTTATGATTGAGATGGATTATTAGCCTTATTATGTTGTAGTCTTTGTGTCTAGAGCAGAGGTATCGATATTCGGGTTTTAAAAATAATACCTTTGTGATATTTCATTGTGCAGGAAGTTAGTATTTTAATCTGGTATCGATACCTTATCACGAGTATCGGTACTCATGGTAAAATAATCGATACTTTAGTAAATGTACTAGTATTTTCTAGGATTTGATTATTAGACGAGAAATAGAATGTTGTTTTGGTATTGATTTTTAAATTGGTATCGATACCGTGTAAGAGAAATATTGATACCTATGTGTTAGTATTGGTACCTACGTGATTATTTTTGGAAATTTTGTTAAGCGGACCTAAAGCTTGTTCAACTATTATTATATGATCATTAAAGTGTGACATGTCTGAATGATAATTAGGAGTATGTTTAACTGAATACTCGTATAAATGCTAAAGTGGAAGATGTTTGTAACAGCCCGATTTTGGGCCAAGTCGGAACAGTGGTTTTGGGACCACAAATTAGACACAAAAAAGTTCAATTTTAATATATTTTTATGGCTTACTATTTCACTAAATGATTTCGTGAAAATTTCGTTAAAAAATTTTGACGTTTGGACACTCAATTTAGTCAAAAGGACTAAATTATAAAAAAGTGCAAAAGTTGAGTTCTATATGCTAGAGGTGTCTAATTTCTATGAAATTTTAAATTGAAGGTCTTTAGATAGTAATTAGACCATTTATTAAGATAATGTACAAAAATGGACATGGTAAGATAAAATTTCAAAGTTTTAATTAAAGGGCATTTTGGTTATTAGGTAAATAAAAGAATAACAAGGAAAAATCAAGTTAAAATCATGTCCATCTTCTCCCTCAAGTTCCGAAAATTAGAAGACACCATATCTAAGGTTTCCTTCAACTTCCAAGCTTGATCGTAAGTACATCCTAGCCCTGTTTTTAATGCTCTTTACGTTTTTAAAGTCGTATTCACCCGATCTTTCTATTTTTACCATTATTTTGAAGTAGGGTTCATGTTTGAAATTTGACCCATGTAGGACATGCATGTTTTTTATGTTTTATGGTAGAAAATGAAAGTTTGATGTGTAATAAACAACTTTTACTAAGTGATTTTTGATGAAAATGCTTAAAATGACCTAATTGTAAAAGTTATAAAATATGTAGTAAAAGTGTGTCCTAATGGAAATTGTGGGTTGTTATAGTTATAAAAATGGTTCAGCTAGGCTTGTACATTAAATAAATTACACACGTTTCATTTTACGAGCATAAGGGCAAAAATGTAAATATGTCAAAATTTAGAGGCAAAAAGGTAATTTTTCCATAATGTGAGGTTTGGACCGATTTGAGTAATGTAATTACTAAATAAGCTAAATTACTATTATAGATTAAGAAAAATGAAGTTTGAACCTTGACTGGGGAAGGAATAAGGTGTTTGACGATTAAATCATTTTCTACTGTTTTGTACCGATGTGACTTCGTGTGTAAATAAAGGCAAGGTTATATTTGTATTTTTATGTGTTTTATTATGCATGAATTTTATGAATGACAATGTGGATGCGATCAATGATGAATTGACAAGTGAGAAATCCGTTTGAACCTTAGGAATAATTAGGATATGAGTGACATGTCACTAGGAAACCATGTGATATATGTGATTTATGTGATCTAGGTGCTGGTCTTGTATGTCTACCAGTGGTTGGTAGTCCAGCATGTGTTGCGGATACCTAACAGTTTGTTTGAGCAGCACTGCGTAGTTACGTCTTGACTGACAGCTTGTGTGAGTAGGCCCGTGATTAGCTCGAGAGCGAGCCCTTATGTGTTATGAGATATGAGGTAGCATTGGCTACGTATGTGGCACTTATGTGCAAGACTTTTCGTGTGTCCGATTAGTATTCTAAGTATTCAACGGGTATGTCAAAGATGATAAAGAGTATGGCATGTTACGAGTCGGTACAGGTACAAGTATGTAAGAAAAACTCATAAGAATGAGCTTAGTATGTGATGAACACTTGGTAAGATTAATAATGATTAAGTTATGCTTATGAACACATGATGAAAAACACATAACTTGTGTTATACTAAGCGTATGATAGTCATGTTTAATGTTGTTTAATGTTGCTTATTATTTGCATGTGAACTTACTAAGCTATAAAGCTTACTCCCTTCCTTTCTTTTATCTTATAGTGTAACCAAGCTAACTCGGGATTGGAGATTTTTCAGAGATCCATACACACTATCTACAATGATTATTTTGGTACCAATGAATTCAAGTATTTTGAGTTATGGCATGTATAGGGACTTGGTCATTTTGTTATGTGTCATAGTCGATTTGGCCAAAAGTGTTGGCTTATGTTAGTTGATAATTCATTTTGTAAATGGCCATTGAAATTGGCTAATATTGATTAAGTATATATGCATACGATGACGTCTTTCATAGATGTGGATTTGGCATGGCTTGAGATGATACTTTTGTGATGTTGTATGTGATAGAAAATAGCATATAAATGATACATTGATGTCTTGTTTGTGGTTGAATGGGTTGTATGAATATTTTTGGATTGGTACTATGTTTTGTTGTGTAGGTTGGTGTATGGAAGGGTGGCAAAAAGGCTTGGTAAATAGCCTTATATTTGTCCACACAGGTAGACACACACAGGCTGGTCAGTGTGTGTTGCAAAACAAAATGATAAGTAATGAGCACACACACAGGCGTGTGCCTCCCCATGGATGCATGTGCCACGGCGTGATGAAGTGAAGTCTACACCTATTTTATGAAAATTATGAAAATATAATTGATCACACGACCTAAGCACACGGATGTGTGACTTGGCCGTGTGACCTTAGTTGGATGATGATGTCATAAATAGAATGCTCCCTATTTTGAACACGGCCTGAAGCACGGGCGTGTCCCGAACCCACACGGGCGTGTGACCCCTTTTTCATGAAAAATTTTCTAAGTTTTCCAAAGTTCTCGGTTTAGTCCTGAACCACTTCTGATGCATGTTTTGGGCCTCGTAGGCTCGTTTTAGGGACAATGTGTATGTTTTTAAAAATGTTTTAAATTTGAGTGGAAATTCATGTCTCGATTTTGAATGTCTTCTTGTGAATAAGTCCAATAATGCCTCGTACCTTATTTTGGCGTCGGATACGGGTAAGGGGTGTTACAACGTTTCTTTAATAAAGAGCTCATTTGTACTATGTATGATTTGAGACGGTGGTGTGGCATCCTGATATTCAGGCTTGGTGACCAGGCTGGGTATATGGTGTTACAAAACTCTACTTAGTTTTAGTAGCTCTACTAAAACCCTTAAAATCCCATAGAATCATAAGATACCATAATTACAAATCTTAAAATGGTATATGTCCTTACGTACATGCCATTTCACTAACATATTCTAGAACAATACCATAACTTTAACCCTATCCAATCTTCAAGTGACGATGTGATGCCTCCAAATCACAAGTTCAATCTTCTTAGAAGGTTTTCACTTGTGCGTTTAAACAATTAACATGTTAAGCTCAAAGAGAATAGTTAGTACAGATGGAAAATTTTAAATTAAAGAGAATAGTAAGTTCGATCTTCTTCCCTTATTAGTGTTGAGTCCTTTTCAAAAATTTACTCAAGTACAGTATGACCACTTATTAATGAAAATTTAAATTAAAAAATTTACTCAAGTACAATATGGCCATTTAGTAACGAATTAGGTCAAAGTCCCAATTGTAACAGCCCGATTTAGGGGCTAGTTAGAATAGCGATTTTGGAACCACTAATTCGAGGTTGGAGAAATTATTTTATATATTATTTTATGTGTTTTAGCATGATTATATGAGTGCATGAAAATTTTGGTGCATTAATTTTAGCGATTGTATGCTTAATTGCGAAAAAGGACTAAATCGCATAAAGTGTGAAAGTTCTATTTTACAAGCTAAAAGTGTCTAATAGCTGTAGAATATAATTGGAGGTCCTTAATGTGCAATTAGACCCTTAGAAATAGGGTGCCCGGCCATAGGGGACAAAAAAGTCAAAATTGGTCAAGTTGGTGGATTAGGTAGATTAAATTGAAGGAAATAAATAAAATAAAGAAAAGATGATATCACCCTATTCATTCATCTTCTTCCACGAAAAATATCAGCCAAGGAGGGGTTTTGGAATCCTAAAATTTTCAGCAACTTCTCACTCTTGAAAGTAAGTGATTTTGGTGGTTTTTCTTGATAATTTTTGTACTTTTGAGACCCTTGTAGCATGATCTAGCTAATGAGGGGACTATTATGCAAAATGGTGAAGAGTCTAGGGTTTTTCCATGTGAGTATTCGTGTTTATTTTTGAAATTTTATGGAAGAAAAGACTCCTAGTTGTTAAATAAATAACTTTTTTGAAAGGGGTCTCCATAAAAACACCTAAAAGGACCTTTTTGTAAAGGTTGTAAATAGGTGGTAAATGTGTGAAATAATGAGTATTGGGAGTTTCTATAAGAGTAATAAATGTTCAAATAGGCTTGTTAAAAGAGGAAATTTGATTAGAATCGATACGAGCCTAGGGGTAAAATCATAATTTTGTAAAAGATTAAGGGAAAAATGGTAATTTTGCCAAATTATGATTTTTGAAATGCCTTGATTAAGGTGGTAATTAAAATGAGTGAATTGGTTATTATATTTCAAGAAGAACGAGGATTGATTTTGACTGAGGAAAAGGCAAGGTTTCGGACTAGATTGCAAAATTGGCTTATTTTTGTACCAGGGTAAGTTTGTGTGAAATTAAAGCTACATACTGCTATTATATTCTTAATTGCTTGATATCATGAGAAATTTTTAGTATTTCTATGAAATTGATTAATGATGCTTCGATGAAAGTATAATGCTATTATGTTGAGTAGAAGCCCGGTTGAGCATTAGGAATATTAAGGATATCATTATCACAACATGAGATAAAAAGGTCCCGTATAAGACCATGTCTGGGACATGGCATTGGCATCGAATGGAGATCTCATGTAAGGCCATATTTGGGATATGGAATCGACATCGTGATATGAGATCCCGTGTAATATCATATCTAGGATATGGCATCGGCATCAAGATGTGATCCCATGTAAGACCATATCTGGGATATGGCATCGACATTGAAACACCCCAAACCCGCCCACGAGCCTTGACCGGATCTGGTATGTTCCCCGGTGTAAACCGTTTCAAATTCTTTTGTTACTTAGGAAAAACTTGTGAGTTTTGAAAGATAAATTGTTTTGGGTTGGGCTTGAGTTGAAAACAAGTTTATTTCATTATTAAAAATCCTTTACTTTAGGTGACAAAACGTTTGGGCTTTGTTTTAAAAAAAAAAATTGATTTACTTAATCTTTTAATAAATAAAGGTTTGTAAGCTTAACAAATAAAAATAGAATAAAATATTTCTACTAAGGCCTTATTACATCAAATAATTCCCAAAATTTAAATTCAAAATACTTAAAGTAAAATAGTCCAAATAAAAGAAATGAACTTCACATGGCCTCCACTAAGCATCAGGCCGGTCCATCACCGATCATCACCGAAAAATAATCCCACAAGGGTGAGTCAATAGAATCAATGTGTAACCAACACTAAAATTTAATAATTCAGGCATACATTATCATACATGTTCATAAACAAATAAAATAATGATGCAACCCGAACCCAAACATAGATAGCCATCCGCTACACGTCCCCCGTACCAACCTGCACACCGTGGGGACTACTAAGTCAACCCTCCATCCGCTACACACCATCTAAGGAAGTCTCTGCAGTTGACGTGCTCATTGCCCTTATAAAATTCGTGGTCTTAGGTCACCACATTCAGATATCGTGGTCTTAGGTCACCACATTCAGTTTTACGTGGTCTTAGGTCACCACATTCAGATTTTGTGGTCTTAGGTCACCACATTAACTTCCCCTTTTCATATAACCCATATGCCCCATATTTCATACACATTATGCAATTTCATGCCTTAATTCACATTCTTACCAGTTTTCACATGTTAAAATAACATATGTTCATAATCCTAGTAGGAGTAGGAAACGTACCTGAGTACTTTTGTACCATAACATGGTACCTTAGCCATATTCACATTATTATAAACATACACATATTAATTATTGCCATAAATCTTATTAAAAAGTAGTGTGGGTACACACTTGATTCGCTTAACAATTTCATTGAAATCCCGAAATCTGATCTACTGCCTTAGATCTTTAACTTCCTACATTCGGCCCATATTAAAGTTTTTAATGAAAACCCATTCGGCCATGAAATCAAATCCTAGTAGGATTTGTACACTAAAACTTACCTTGATGCCGATTTGCTTATCACTCAAATCCCGAAAACTTTGCTATTCTCCTCCTTGTATTCGGCCAAACACTGGATCTCTACATAGGTTAGTTTCGGCTTTTCAAACAAGTAACAATATACCTAAATACCAAAATTGGCCTTGGCCGAATGTGTAAGTACACTTACCTTACTATTCTTAAATCCCAAAAATTGTCACTTCTTTGTAGTATTATCGAAATCCCTATAGAATGCATGTTAGATCAATTTCTAACATTGAATCACTAAATGGCCCTTGGCCGAACATTACATGTGGCTTACCTTGAGTGTTGAAATCCCGGAGAACTCCTCCTTCTATAGTCGACACTACCCAAATCCCGGAAGATCCTTCATAGATTCGGCCATAGAACATTATTGGGTTAAGACTCAAACTTTCGGCTAAAAGAAGAGGGAATGGGAATAACATGACAACAATCTAATCCTTACTCTTAGTGTTGTAGTCGACAACCTCCCTTGCTTGAAGTCCTAAAGAAATCGGCTAGGAAGATTGAATAGTTGTCAAAGATCTTGGCTTTTGGACTTGATGGAGTAATCGGCTAGGGGTTGTCTTTGGGGTTTCAACTTTTGATGAATTGAAACAAAGAAGAAGAATAGAGATGGAGGATTCGGCAATGGTGAGTCTTTGAGAGGGAGCTTGCGATTTTGTCAACAAAAGCAAATAGAGAAGATGAAAAGAGAATGCCGGCAGAGACTTTCAAAAGAAAAGAAAAAGAAACAAATGGCCTTTCTTCATTCCTTTTGGCCGAAAATACTACACTTAGTTCCCCCTATTCGGCCAACTCTCCCTTATTTTGATAACGTTTATCTCTTAATTATCACTTTATTCAATAATAAAATTAATCCCTCAATTATCTCTTATCTCTAAAAAAATACCAATAATTATCCATCTATTTGCCGAATTTTAACAAAAATAAAACACCTCCCTTTAGTGCCTTATTGCCGTCCACTTCTTCCTACCATGTAGCAAAAATAAAACTTCTTTTTGCTTTGCTTGTGGCTCGAACACAAGCCCAATTGCTTATGTAGATGGCGTTACTTACCTGGCCTTAAGTGGTGCCTCCAAGCCACTTAAACAAGCCTATGTTTGTGTCAAATTTCTTCTATCAATTTTCTTAAGGCCACATTGTTTTAGTTTCCTCTTTTACTTAACATTTCTAAATCATTTCCTTACATTTCTAGGTTTCCAAAATGTTCACTTTCCTATTTTAACTTAACATTTTCAAGTTTCCAAAATGTTCACTTTCCTTTTTTAACTTAACATTTCCAAGTTTCCAAAATGTTCACTTTCCTATTTTAAGTTAACATTTCCAAGTTTCCAAAAATGTTCATCATACATTCATAAGTCATGCCATTTCGTATAATTAAATCAAAATACATAGGCCCATTTTCAGGATGTTACAGTTCTACCCCTTTAAAATAAATTTCGTCCTCAAAATTGCTTGGTTAAAATAAATGAGGGTATTGCTTTCGCAATGCCTCTTCTGGCTCCCACGAAGCTTCTTCCGATCCATGATTTATCCATAGCACTTTGACTAAAGGCACTGATTTTCGTCACAGCACTTTCACATCTCGTTCTAGAATCTGAATCAGCTCTTCCTTGGAAGACAAGTCTGACCTTAGCTCCACATCTTCAACTGGTACCACATGAGATGGATCCTATCGATAGCGACGTAGCATGGATACATGGAATACGCCGTGCATCTGCTGTAACTCTGGTGGAAACTCTAGCTGGTATGCCACTGGTCCAACTCGCTTCAACACTCGATAGGGTCCTATAAACCTTGGACATAGCTTCCCTTTCTGACCAAATCTCATCACCTTCTTCCAAGGCGAAACCTTAAGAAATACTTGGTCTCCCACATCAAATTCAATCTCCTTTCGTTTGAGATCCGCGTACGACTTTTGTCTATCGGATGCTTCCTTTAACCGTGCCTGAATTATCTCAACCTTTTCTTCGGATTCTGCCACTAACTCTGGACCCAAAACTTGACGTTCTTCCAATTCCGTCCAACATGTAGAGTCCGACACTTGACCATCTGATGACTTCATAAGGTGCCATTCAGTACTTGCTCGATAGTTGTTGTTGTAGGAAAACTCTGCTAAAGGCAAATACTCCTCCCAACTTCCTCTGAAATCCATCACACAGCCCCTCAACATATCTTCCAATACTTGGATTACCCGTTCGAATGCCCGTCATTTGTGGATGAAAAGCCGTAGTGAAATCCAACTTAGTACCTAAAGCTTGATGAAGTGCCCTCCAAAATCGAGACGTAAATCTTGGGTCTCTATCCAAAATGATAGACACCGGCACTCCATGTAGCCTCACAATTTTCGCCACATATAATTTAGCCAATTTTTGAAGAGAATAATCAACTCTTACCGGGATAAAGTGCGCGGACTTGGTCAGACGGTCCACTATTACCCATACCGAGTCCTTCTTAGTAGGCGTAAGGGGATGCCCACTAACGAAGTCCATGGTAATTCTTTCCCACTTCCACTGCGAAATCTCAATTGGCTGAAGCAATCCCGATGGAACTTGGTGTTCAGCCTTAACTTGCTGACATGTCAGACACTTGCCAACGAGTTCAGTAACTTCCTTTTTCAGACCAGGCCACCAAAACTGTTCCCTTAGATTCCTGTACAGCTTGATGCCTCCGGGATGCATAGCATAAGGGCTACTATGCGCTTCCCGAAGAATCCTCTGTCTTAATTCCTCATCCCTCGACATACAAACCTTTCCTTTGAAGCACAATACTCCCTCATCACTAACACCATAGTCCTCTAACTCTCTGTTCTGTACTTGCTGTAGCTTAGCACTTAGGTCCTCCTCAGCCAACTGTCCTTCTTTCACCTCATTTAACCACGTCGGCTTGACTTGCAATTCTGCCAACAGGCTCCCATCATCATACAAACTCAAGTGTGTGAATAACGCCCTCAGATCTGACACCACCTTTTGACTTAGCGCATCCGCTACCACATTCGCCTTGCCCGGGTAATATTCTATCGAACAGTCATAGTCCTTCAGCAATTCAACCCACCTTCGCTGCCTCAAGTTTAACTCCTTCTGAGTCAGCAAATACTTGAGACTCTTATGGTCTGTGTAGATTGCTGACTTTTCGCCATAAAGGTAGTGCCTCCATACCTTAAGAGCGAAGACCACTGCTGCTAATTCTAGGTCGTGCGTCGGGTAATTAACCTCGTGTGGCCTCGGCCGAGACGCGCATAGCGACTACTTTTCCATCTTGCATAAGGACACCTCCCAACTCGTATGGGAAGCATCACAATAAACTATAAAATCCTTTCCTGCCTCCAGCTGAATCAACACTGGAGCTTCAGTGAAAACCTTCTTGAGCTTTTCAAAGCTCTCCTGCTGCTTATCCGTCCACAGAAAAGGTACTTCCTTCCTTAACAACTTTGTTAAAGGCGCGACTATTGACGAAAATCCTTCCACGAACCTTCTGTAATAGCCTGCCAATCCCAAGAAACTACGAATCTCTGCCACCGACTTAGGTAGTTTCTAATCCAACACTGCTTCAATCTTCTTAGGATCTACCCTTATTCCTTCGGCAGACACCACATGCCCTAAGAAAGCAACTTCCCTAAGCCAAAATTCACACTTGCTGAATTTGGCATAGAGTTCTTCTCCCTTAACACTTGCAACACAATCCGGAGATGCTCATCATGCTCCTCTTCAGTCTCAGAGTATACGAGGATGTCATCGATGAACACTATGACGAACCTATCCAAGTAAGGTTGAAACACCCGGTTCATCATATCCATGAACGTGGCTGGGGCATTGGTCAACCCAAACGGCATTACTACAAACTCAAAATGGCCGTATCTTATCCTAAAGGATGTCTTATGGATATCCGCCTCCTTCACCTTCAACTGATGATATCCCGAACTTAAGTCGATCTTTGAGAACACTGCTGCCCCCTTAAGCTGATCGAACAAGTCATCTATCCTTGGAAAGGATACTTGTTCTTGATGGTCAGCTTATTCAACTGATGATAATCTATGCACATACGCATAGTTCCATCCTTCTTCTTCACAAACAAAACCGATGCTCCCCATGGAGACACACTGGGTCGAATAAACCCACGATCAAGCACTTCTTGGATTTGAGCATTAAGCTCTGCCAACTCCTTTGGTGCCATTCTATAAGGGGCAATTGACACGAGTCGCTCCCTGGCAAGCAAGTCAATTCCAAACTCCACCTCCCTGTCTGGGGGTATTCCTGGTAATTCCTCCGGGAACACATCCTCAAAGTCCCTTACCTTTATAACTCCACTAACACATTCTTCCTTTCTATCTAGCACACTTACAAAGGCTAAAATGCCTTGCACCCTTTACGAACCATCTTTTCAGCCTTTAGCACCGAAACTACATTAGACAAGTAGTTTCTTCTTTCTCCCATCATTACTACCACTTCATCTTCCGGGGTCCTTAGTTCCATTCGTTTAGCCATACAATCCAACACGGCCCGGTGTTCTACTAACCAATCCATACCAAGAATGAGGTCAAATTCCCCGAAGGGTAACTCCATTAAGTCACCAAAGCTCACTCCACAATTTCTAGGGATACACTCCGAAAGATCTTATCCACCACTACAGTTTGGCCTAATGGACTTACTACAATCATCTCCCTATCAGAAAGTTCAGAGTCTAGGCCTAGTGTTTCCACTACACTACATGCAACATAAGAATGGGTTGAGCCCACATCAATAAGAGCAAAATAGGGCTTGCCATGAATGAGGAACGTACCGGTTATAACGTCCGGTGCGTCTCCATCCTCCCTTCGATGAATCACATAAATCAAACCCGACTGCTTTACCTCAGTATTAGCCGCACCTCAGCCTGGTGTTCCACGTCCTCTACCATTTCCTCGATTATTCAGACCACGACCTCGCTGAGGCTGCTGTCCCCCTCTACTAGCTTGATTAGCATTCTGAGCTGCTGGACGATTCTCATCTGGTTTCTTTGGGCCGTCCTTGATCATATGGTCCTTTGACCCACATCTGAAACACCCACCTGTCTTCTTCCAACATTCACCCAAGTGTTCCTTTCCACACTGATCACATGGACAATCGCGCCTCCCGCACCGACTTCTTGACCCATGACCCATCACTCGGGCCTTTTCTACATATTTCCTGACGATCTCGATGACCCATAACCCCTCTTGGGTCTATTCCTATCAGAGCTCTGCTTAACTGAGTCCTTGATCCCCTCGGCTACCTTAGCCTTTTCTACTAATGAGAAAAACTCCCGCTCCTGATGTGGAGCTATCAATAACCTTAGATCATCCCTTAAACCGTCTTCGAACCGAACACACCGCTCATGCTCCGTAGACACTACTCCTCGAGCATATCGGCTTAACCTCAGAAATTCACTTCATATGCCGCTCTTGAATTATTCCTTGAACCACCCCAAAAATGCCTTCCTCTCGCTTATCAATATAACGCAGCCGACATACTTCTTCCGATATCGGCCTTAACATATTCGTGTCGATCCTCAACTATGGCACCATCCCGAACTGTTAACCACCATTTTTATGCTTCATCGCGTAACAGTGCCACCATTCCCTTCAACTTCTCCTCAGGGGTCAGATCGAGCTCATCCATAATGCACTCGGTTGCTTCCAACCAGTATTCAGCTGTACTGGGTGCCACACCAGATACTCCATGGAACACCTCAGCTCCGTTGGCTCAGAGTCACTCGGGTACAGATTTTTGAGCTCCCGTATTCCCTCCAGCACCAGCCGCCATTTCAAGAACTTGCAGCATATCCTGCGATATAGCATCATCCCCCGTCTGAGCTTGCTGCTCGACACCAACAGCTGGGGTGGTGGTGGCGGTGGTAACTCATTGTCAGACCCTTGACCCGATCTAACGGGTTCTGACACAGTCATTCTTCCTCTACTGCGTCCATGACGACCACGTCCTCTAGAACTCATATCTAACAACACGCTTTAATCCGATTAAGAAATTTTATGAATTAGCCTTTATTTCACTGATTAACCGCGAAGAAGTTTTATGAAAAGAGTTTTAGGAGTGGTTCTTCGTATTCATACTTGCATAGTCTTTACATTCATACATCCATCAATCAATTATGAACTTTCGTTCATTCGGAGATATGTTGTAGTTTTCATTGTTGTTGTTTTCCACTATCCGTGGGTATTTTCGTAATTTTCCCTACGAGGTATTTTTGTAATTTGTCAAAATAAGGTTCCTTGGTGATGTTGTCAATAAGGGTATTTTGGTAATTTTTTTGAAATCCAGGGTATTTGAAATTTTGAAATTGAGGGTATTTTAGTAATAAAGCAGGTAAATTTATAAATCTTAATAAATCAAGGATATTTTGGAATTTACAAAACTTGAAGGTTGTTTTAGAATTTGTTTTCCAAATCGTGTTGTTGCGTAAATTTTTGAAGATCGGGGTCATTCGGTAATTTTGTAACTTGGGGTATTTCGGTAATTTTGAGGTAGGGTAATTTCGTAATTCTTTTCCTAAAATCAGGTATTTTGTCATTTTGCAAATTAGGGTTTTGAACATTTTATAAAGTAATGAAATTTTGATAAGAATTGTGGGTATTTAAAATTTTCATAATCTAAGGTATTTTTGTAATTTTACCACTAGGGCATTTTGTAAATTTGTAAATCAGAAATATTTTAGGAAAATTTATAACAATAATCTTTTCAAATCAAGAGGGTAATTTAGAAATTTTAAAACTAGCGTTTCCATAAAAATACGGCTAGTCCCTTTCGGGTTTTAGATAGGGTTTAGCCCGTGTGTAAGTCCTCTTGGTTAGGGTGAACCGAGGCTATGCACCAGGTAGGATTTGAGTGGAGAGGAGGTGAGTCACTAGGACTGCTTAAATACCAAGCTCCCACCAAAACCAATCCTAGACATGCGTACCATGGTTGCCACACCCTAACTCGGCGACTTAATCATGGGTTTGTTTAATTAGGCATTTAAGTCTTATGTTTTTGTTGGGGTATACTAGTCCTAGGGTTCAAGTACTTAATCTCTATTCTATGTTCCATTCCATTTCTACCCCTCTACAAGTCATACTATAAATCACACAATAGATAGAAGTACTTACCTAGTGGACTTCAGGTCGGAGACTTAGTGGGCCATGCCAGAAAAACCTGCTTAATTCACAAAAATTCTTTTTTGGGCTTAACTTTGAAAATGTTTTGGGCCTTAAACCCAAGACCGAGAGTTTAAAACTGGGCTAAGAATCCCAAATTAAAACACCCCAAACCCGACCCACGAGCCTTGAATGGATCTGGTATGTTCCCGGTGTAAACCGTTTCAAATTCTTTTGTTACTTAGGAAAAACTTGTGAGTTTTGAAAGATAAATTGTTTTGGGTTGGGCTTGAGTTGAAAACAAGTTTATTTCATTATTAAAATCCTTTACTTTAGGTGACAAAATGTTTGGGCTTTGTTTTAAAAAAATTGATTTACTTAATCTTTTAATAAATAAATGTTTGTAAGCTTAGCAAATAAAAGCGAATAAAATATTTCTACTAAGGCCTTATTACATCAAATAATTCCCAAAATTTAAATTCAAAATACTTAAAGTAAAATAGTCCAAATAAAAGAAATCGAACTTCACATGGCCCCCACTAAGCATCTGTAGCCCGATCCATCACTGATCGTCACCTGAAAAATAATCCCACAAGGGGTGAGTCAACACACTCAATGTGTAACCAACACTAAAATTTAATAATTCAGGCATACATTATCATACATGTTCATAAACAAATAAAATAATGATGCAACCCGAACCCAAACCTAGATAGCCATCCACTACCGTCCCCGTACCAACCTTGCTGCACCGTAGGGACTACTAAGCCAACCCTCCATCCGCTACACACCATCGAAGGCAGTCGCTGCAGTCGACGTGCTCATCGCCCTTATAAAATTCGTGGTCTTAGGTCACCATATTCAAATATCGTGGTCTTAGGTCACCACATTCAGTTTTACGTGGTCTTAGGTCACCACATTCAGATTTCGTGGTCTTAGGTCACCATATTAACTTCCCCTTTTCATATAACCCATATGCCCCATATTTTATACACATTATGCAATTTCATGCCTTAATTCACATTCTTACCGGTTTTCACATGTTAAAATAACATATGTTCATAATCCTAGTAGGAGTAGGAAAGCGACTGAGTACTTTTGTACCATAACATGGTACCTTAGCCATATTCACATTCTTATAAACATACACATATTAATTATTGCCATAAATCTTATTAAAAAGTAGTGTGGGTACACACCGATTAAACAACAATTTCACTAAAATCTCAAATCGATCTCTTTCGAGATCTTTAACTTCCTACATTCGGCCCATATTAAAGTTTTTAATGAAAACCCATTCGGCCACGAAATCAAATCCTAGTAGGATTTGTACAGTAAAACTTACCTTGATGCCGATTTGCTTATCACTCAAATCCCGAAAACTTTACTATTCTCCTTCTTGTATTTGGCCAAACACTGGATCTCTACATAGGTTAGTTTCGGCTTTTCAAACAAGTAACAATATACCTCAATACCAAAATTGGCCTTGGCCGAATGTGTAAGTACACTTACCTTACGATTCGTAAATCCCGAAAATTGTCACTTCTTTGCAGTACTGTCGAAATCCCTATAGAATGCATGTTAGATCAATTTCTAACATTGAATCACTAAATGGCCCTCGGTCGAACATTACATGTGGCTTACCTTGAGTGTTGAAATCTCGGAGAACTCCTTCTATAGTCAACACTACCCAAATTTTGGAAGATCCTTCATAGATTCGGCCATAGAACATTATTGGGTTAAGACTCAAACTTTCGGCTAAAAGAAGAGGGAATGGGAATAACATGACAACAATCTAATCCTTACCCTTAGTGTTGTAGTCGACAACCTCTCTTGCATGAAGTCTTAAAGAAATCGGCTAGGAAGACTGAATAGTTGTCAAAGATCTTGGCTTTTGGACTTGTTGGAGTAATCAGCTAGGGGTTGTCTTTGGGGTTTCGACTTTTGATGAATTGAAACAAAGAAGAAGAATAGAGATGGAGGATTCAGAAATGGTGAGTCTTTGAGAGGGAGCTTGCGATTTTGTCAACAAAAGAAAATAGAGAAGATGACAAGAGAATGTCGGTAGAGACTTTCAAAAGAAAAGAAAAAGAAACAAATGGCCTTTCTTCATTCCTTTTGGCCGAAAATACTACACTTAGTTCCCCCTATTCGGCCAACTCTCCCTTATTTTGATAAAGTTTATCTCTTAATTATCACTTTATTCAATAATAAAATTAATCCTCAATTATCTCTTATCTCTAAAAAAATACCAATAATTATCCATCTATTTGCGAATTTTAACAAAATAAAACACCTCCCTTTGGTGCCTTATTGCCATCCACTTCTTCCTACCTTGTAGCAAAAATAAAACTTCTTTTTGCTTCCCTTGTGGCTCGAACACAAGCCCAATTGCTTATGTAGGTGGCGTCACTTACCTGGCCTTAAGTGGTGCCTCCAAGCCACTTAAACAAGCCTATGTTTGTGTCAAATTTCTTCAATCAATTTTCTTAAGGCCACCTTGTTTTAGTTTCCTCTTTTACTTAACATTTCTAAATCATTTCCTTACATTTCTAGGTTTCCAAAATGTTCACTTTCCTATTTTAACTTAACATTTCCAAGTTTCCAAAATGTTCACTTTCCTTTTTTAACTTAACATTTCCAAGTTTCCAAAATGTTCACTTTCCTATTTTAACTTAACATTTCCAAGTTTCCAAAAATGTTCATCATACATTCATAAGTCATGCCATTTCGTATAATTAAATCAAAATACATAGGCCCATTTTCAGGATGTTACAGACATCGAGATATGATACCATGTAAGACCATATATGGGATATGGCATTGGCATCGAGTTACATGTATGATGAGATTGAGTATCCTTCAATATTCCAATTAGTTCAACCGGTAAAGAGCTAAGTTTACGTTTAAGATGCCAATGAACTGATTCTATGTTCAAGAGAGTAAAAGTATTAAAGTTACGTGATGAAGTGATACAGGTATCCATGAGTAACTTATGAGAAATAAATGCAAAATGTGGTATTTGCTTTGGTAAGAGTAAGCATGGGTAAGTTATGCTGATGAACTTAAGAACTTGTGAGTTATTAAATGTGACGATTGGATGTTATCATGAACCTCTATGTTGCTGTAACATCCCAAAGTTGGGCCTAGTAGGATTGGGCCTATTGGGCCTTAGGCGTAGTAGCGTTTAAAATTTTTGGGAATAAGAGAACGGATTTAATGCAAGTTGGATCTAGTAGGTGAGTGATTTTGGAAGGTTAGAGGGCTTCTATAAAGTCCCGGGTTCAAACTTTGGCTTTAGGGAAATTTTGGTTTTAGGTGAAAAAAACCCTGGGAGTTAGTAGGTAGGCTTTAAGAATAAAATGTGGAGAGAATGACACAAGTTGAGTGTGTGGTGTAGTGGCAAAGTGATGCCACATAAGAGGCAAGGGGGTGACGCCAAAAAGGAAGGAATGAGGTCCAAGGTTCAAGTCTTGGCTCTTGCATTTTGGTTTTCTTTTTCAGTGGACTCTAGAATTTTGCCATAGGGTTATATTTAGTTGCGCATGATTTTAGACACAAGAGAAGCTTGTGGCTTAGTGGTTAGCGGCATGGATTATGCTACAAGGGAGCCTGGGTTCGAATCTCATGGAAAGCAATGGAGTATTTATTTTGCGAATTGGACGGGAAGAGTTTGAGTTGGATTTAAACTCTCTTGACGGAGGATCCCATCAAAAGATACAAAGAAGGAAGGTGAGAAGCTAGCTATATATAGAGCTGCCTAGGAGGAGAAGGAGCATACCTGGTTGGCGTTGGGCATAGGAGTGCTCGGAGAGCGATTTAGCAGCTTCAGATTCCTATAAGGTGTGTACCTCTCTCTACTCTAGCTATAGAATGGCAAATGCCGAAATACCGGTCACACGGTGATGGTAGCCACACGAGCGTGCGAGCGTACGTGTGGAAGCTTCGACGCGATAGTCGAGGCCACCATGAGTATTCTTGTGGGTGTGGGCGGTTGGGCCACGATGGCCCGAAAGGGGCCAAGTGGGCTCAATGGGCCCGAGAGGCCCATATGAGTAAATTGTATGATTGAGTAGTAGATAGTGAACTAGACTAGGTGAATATCATGTAGGTGGCTAGGTATGGGCCACACGAGTGTGTGGGCCCACTTGGGCCTAGAATGAACCTTAGGCCCATTCGCATCATTATCTCTGTTTAGAATACTTGAGTCGTTCGAGGCGATAGTGGACCTTCTGTTGGGTCGTTAACACCCTAGTTTACAGAATTATCGAAATACCCCTAGTTTGCAGAATTATCGAATTATCCCTAGTTTGCAAAATTATCGAATTACCCTGGTTTGTAAAATTATCGAATTACCCCTAGTTTATGAAATTACCGAATTACCCCTAGTTTGTAAAATTATCGAATTACCCTTGATTTGCGAAATTATCGAATTACCCCTGGTTTATAAATTACCAAATTACCCCTAGTTTGCGAAATTATTGAATTACACCTAGTTTGCAAAATTACTGAATTACCCCTGGTTTGAGAAATTATCGAATTACCCCTGGTTTGTGAAATTATCGAAATACCCCCAGTTTACAAAATTACCAAAATACCCCATATTATAAAATTACTAAAATACCCTTAGTGTGTAATTATCGTTTTACCCCTAAACGACAAATAACCGTTGTACCCTCGTAGTAGTACTAATGTTGTCTATGTTAATTGTATGATTGATTATGTTCGAGATGCACTACATACATGGATTAGTTATGAGTAGAATTACCGAACTACCCTTGGTAGGTAAATAACTGGAATACCCTCGGTGGGTAAAATTACCGTTATACCCTTAGGGGTTGATTAGCGTGATTGTGTGTAAAATTCACCCTTTAATATTAATATGTGTTATTAAATATCTAGGCTGAAAAGCCGAAACGGTTAGACGAATAGACGTTATGCCAACTATGGGCATGATCGAAATACCAGGTAAGTACCCTGTTGGTTATGTATGCGCTAATGATTGTATGCCATAATGATATTATGCACTTGACAGCTTGCTGCATTCATTTTCCACTTGTATGCATGGGTTGGATATGAAGTTTAAGGGGAAGTGTAAGACTATCACTAGTGGTTTGGTACCATACGTGGGTTGGCCCCACATTCTTGATTCGTGACTAAGTCTCATTGGTTTGGAACCACCAGTGGTTTGGTACCACATATTGATGATTTCGTGACTCGTCCCAGTGGTTTGCTACCATAGTGGGTTGGCCCCACATATATGATTATTCGGGATTGTCACTAGTGGTTTGGTACCACAATTGGGTTGGCCTCACATATGATATTTTGTGACTATGTCACCAGTGGATAGGTGCCACATATGGAGTGTAGCGGATGGAGGGTTGATTGTAGAAATCCCCACGGTGTGTTAGGTTGGTACGGGTGGCGTAAAAAGGATGGAAAATTAGGTTGGGCTGGGTTTGCATCGCATTGCATACATTATCTGCTGTGACATAAGATATGGTTTAAGGCTCAACCGAGGCTATTTAGGGCTAAGGCCCAATTGCCACCGTTACTGTAATGGGCTTCGGTCTGGATTGTTGTGATGCATGTTCTTACCAATGAGGGTTGTGCACACTGAGTTTTCGTAAACTCACCCCCTCTTTTTATTAAATGTTTCAGGTGATTCCCAGTGATTGAGGATTGAGAGCCGTGGAGGACTCGGGGGTGGCTATACATCGGAGATACTACTCGTGAACTTTAGTAAATTCGATTTTTACCTTTTCTTTTAGATTATTTATTTTGGGTTAATATTTTGTAATAAGGTCATTTGTTTATTTTTTCTAAGTTTTCATTTATAACTATTAAACTTATAAATATGGGGTTTTCTTAAAACATTAGCAATCGTTTTCTAAAATATCATGTTTACGCAACGATGCAAGTTCAACTTTCATAACAAAATAGTTTTTCAAAATAATAACAACTTTTAACAGTCATTTAGTAAATCACATTTTTATCAGTCAAACAACGAACTCGGAGTTCAAAAATCTGATAAAACTTTTCTAAAACAATTGCTTAGCTTTTCAACTTCCTTCAATGTGACACGACAGATTCGGGCCTAACTTTTAGGCCAGGTTTGGGGTGTTACAGTTTCTATCTTTTCATGCAAAATTACTAAGCTTTATGCTTACCCCTCTCATTTCCCTTTTCCTTGTAGTATCACCAAGCTAACTCAGGGATCGTAGGGCATTGGAGTTCAGAATCACACTATCAACTTCTCTTTGGTATAGCAAAGTTTGATTAATTTTGAGTATGGCATGTATAGGAACTTGGTTATTTCGTGTTATGTCATATCTGTTAGCCAATGTGTGGTTATTAATGTCATTAAATTCATATTGTAAATGGTCATTGGAAATTGGCCAATACTTGACAAGTTTATATATTCAATGATGACGAAGGTCATGAAGTGCATACTTGTGTGATGGGATGAGTAATGAGTAAAGTATAAACATGAGGAATGTAGTGTAAACCTATGTATGGATGTCTTGATTTTGGATATTAGAAGTGCCTTATTGTCATGATGTATGTTGCATTGAAATGGTATAAGTGTGGTTGCTTTGTAGGGTGGCAATTGGCTTGGTAGATAGCCTTACAATTGTCCACATGGGTAGACACACGGACATGTGTCTAGGCCGTGTGTGACACACGGTCAACCCCATGGGCATGTTGATAGGCCGTGTGTCCCCCCTGCATGCTAGGTTGGAAAGTTAGAATACCCAGTAGTAAACACACGGGCTGAGACACGACCCTGTGTCTCAACCATGTGGAAGACACGGCCATAGAACATGGGCTTCTGCCCAGGTCGTGTGAAGTCTGCACCTAAATTTAGGAATTTAATTCGCCACACGGTCTAAGGACACGGGCGTGTGCCTTGGCCATGTGACCTTATTGAGATGATGACGTCAAAAATAGAATGTCAAGTTTTTACGCACGGGCGTGTCTAGGCCATGTGAGGGACACGGGTCATGAAACGGGCGTGTGTCCGGCTGTATGAAAAACCCTGTAGGTTTGAAATGAAAAATAAAATCCTCACGGACTAGGGAGATGGGCGTGTGTGACCACACGGCCTACCCACATGGGCGTGTCCCTCTTCACACGGGCGTGTGGCCCTATTTTTAATAACATTTTCTAAGGTTTTCTAAGTAACTCAAAATGATTTCAAATTGTTTCTAAGAGGTGTTTTGGACCTCGTAAGCCTATAATAAGGTTGTTAAGAGGAAGTTTGAAATGTCTTAAAGTTGAACAGACTTTTATGTTTCGGAATTGTACGTACGCATGAGATTAAGTTTGGTAATGCCTCATACCCTATTCCGACATTGGATATAGGTAAGGGGTGTTACACTAAAACAAAAACATGAACCTTAAAAACCACAGATGCTTGCCATCGCCAATTTTCATTTTTGTTGTTATTCCACTATTTTTGACTTTGGTCGTCACTTTGCTCTATTTGGCCTTACTACAACTGGCTCAATAGCGAGGTGTGCACCTCCTGCTTACATGCATCGGTGCTGCTTAACACATACAAACTAACTGGGGAGCGAGACCCTAGCCCCATTTTGTTGCATCATTTGTTATTGTCGATCTTGCACCCAACATGGAGCGTGAGGCCCCGCCTTCCATACCTCGTAGTAGTACTAATGTTGTCTATGTTAATTGTATGATTGATTATGTTCGAGATGCACTACATACATGGATTAGTTATAAGTAGAATTATCGAACTACCCTTGGTAGGTAAATAACTAGAATACCCTCCTGGGTAAAATTACCGCTATACCCTTAGGGGTTGATTAGAGTGATTGTGTGTAAAATTCACCCTTTAATATTAATATGTGTTATTAAATATCTAGGCTAAAAGTCAAACGGTTAGATTTAATAGACGTTATGCCAACTATGGGCATGATCGAAATACCATGTAAGTACCCTGTTGGTTATGTATGCGCTTAATGGTTGTATGCCATAATGATATTATGCACTTGATGACTTTGTGCATTCATTTGACACTTGTATGCATGGGTTGGATATGAAGTTTAAGGGAAGTGTAAGACTGTCACTAGTGGTTTGGTACCACACGGGTTGGCCCCACATTCTTGATTCGTGACTAAGATGGTTTGCTACCACAAAGGTGGGTTGGCCCCACATATATGATTATTCGGATTGTCACTAGTGGTTTGGTACCACAAGTGGGTTGGCCTCACATATGATATTTTGTGACTATGTCACCAAGTGGCTAGGTGCCACATATGGAGTGTAATGGATGGAGGGTTGATTGTAGAAATCCCCACTGTGTGTTGGGTTGGTACGGTGGCGGTAAAGGATGGAAAATTAGGTTACTGGGTTTGCATCACATTGCATACATTATCTGCCGTGACATAAGATATGGTTTAAGGCTCAACCGAGGCTATTTAGGCTAAGGCCCAATTGCCATCAAGCATCGAATGGGCTTGATGCCCCGATTGTTGTGATGCATGTTCTTACCAATGAGGTTGTGCACACCGAAGTTTTTAAACTCACCCCCTCTTTTTATTAAATGTTTCGTGATTCCAGTGATTGAGGATTGAGAGTCGTGGATGACTTGGGTGGCTATACATTGGAGATACTACTCGTGAACTTTAGTAAATTGATTTTTACCTTTTCGGTCATTTGTTTATTTTTCTAAGTTTCCAAAGGACATCATGCACCCATACTACTACATCCTGTACGCTGCACACTCACATTAAAGCACGATGCCTTGACACTTTTGCATGTGACCTCTATGTTAGGGCATGATGCCTTAGCTCTCTAGCCCTATTATTGACCCCTATAAACATGTTATTGTTTAGAGTATAAATATCACACAAAAAATATAAGAAATTAAATCAGCGGTGTCTGCAAGCGTAACGGGTCAAATTGTAATATAGAAGTGTTACAACGGAACACTGATGAGTATTCCAAGGATTGTACCCAAGGGCTTGCATATTGGAGAAATTATTATTAAATTAATTACAGAAAGTAATTACTAATCTAATCAAGTCATGAATTAGTAGTGCTATTCCAAATTAAAATATTAATTAAAATAATTAAATTAATTAACGTAACTAACCTACTGGAATTTCCTATTCCTAGTGACCGATTAAATCTCTATTTATCTAATTAAATAATTAATTATCCTCGATCGAGTTATTCATCACTCTTAGTTAAGAATACCTTCCGATCTCATCTTCACCAAGGATTACCACCTAAGTCACCCTTTCGATCTCTTCCTAGGCATATGGATACCCTCTCTGTCTCACCACTTGACACAAGTCATACACGACAAGATACCCTTTCGGTCTCACCTATCTCAATATTGTACTAAGGGTATCACTCCCTAATATACTAAGCACTCTTGAATAAATAACCAATTTCAAATAAATAATCACTTAATAAATAAATGAGTTTATTAATCGAATCATGCAAGATATGAAATAAGTACAATAATTTATTCAATTATTCATACAAATGCTAATTGATAAGGTTAACAAAAATATATATAAAAGAATAAGATATAGGAGAAAGCTCATGAATATATATATTGAAGTACAGTGCCAGAGCAGTCTCTGCTCGTAATTGTTACGTTGAAAAGAGAAGTTCTAACTAAGCGGACATAGAAATAAAATACAAAGAAAACTGAATAGGAAAACTTATTTGTCTAAGTCCACACACCAATTCTGGTGACCCTAAGATTGCTTATATAAGCAACGAGCTACTTGGTGACCATTCAACCCTAGATACCAATCAATATAATATTCCAATAAATGTTAGGCTCTAAATAAGAAAAATATCCCAAAAGTGTCGTCCAAGGAATCAAACATATTTTGGCCTGCCATCGTCGTGACGTGAGAAGACTCCTCGTCACGACGTCGCCACCATGAATGCCTTCTTATTTCCATCGCGTCGTCGTAACGAGAGGAAACTCCTCGTCATGCATCGAGTGCTTTCCCAGCCTTGACAGCTTTGTTGTTCTGTTGGGCTCCCTTGTCTCATGACCCAATCATCATCCCATGTATTCTTGGACCTGAATTGGCATCCTACACACTTAAATAGCCCATTAAACACTCACGAGGCCCAAATCGGCCTTAAGGGTCATTGAAATAGAAAAAATGCATAAAAATGCTTATTTTATTAATATTTAGTTCCTAACCATCTAATACTAAAAATGTAGTAATTAATTATAAAATGCCAAGAAAACAAGTTCGTTAAGTGCCAAAATGTACTTAAACTACCACTACGTTTGGTGGCTAGTCAAATACTGTAACACCCCAAATTTGGGCCTAGAAGAATTGGACTTGTTGTGCTTTGGGTCTCATAAATTTTTTAAGTGAGCAAGAAAATGAAAAATGACATGACGGCTTTAAAGGTTTAATGAATTTGGAGAGTCTAGGTGTGTTGGAGAAGCTCTGGGATTGAGTTTTGTGGTAGAGGATTCTTAATTTATTTAATTAAGAAATCAGGGTTGTGAGTAGTGGGCTATTAAATATAAATAAAGTGAAAATGGCACAACGAAGCCTATGGTGAAGTGGCTAAGTACCACCACTAGGGTGTAGAGAGGTGGCGATATATGCATGTAAGGAGGTTTGAGGTTCGAGTGCTAGCTTAGTTTTGTTTTGGAGTTTAATTTTAGGTCTCTAGAAGGCTGGAAGTGGCGTGTAGAGGGACACTAAGGAGAAGTGATCAGTAGAGAGAATTTAGGTAAAGGATAAGGGATATATCATGGAGAAAAATTAGGAGATGAGTAGTGGATGAAGTGGTGCGGAATTGGACTTTAGGGGTGGCTAAGTTTTGCCTATAGCCGAATCTACCTTGCCTTGTTGTCAAAATCTCCTATAGCCGAATCCCTTTTTGCCGAATTCTCTCATAGCCAAACTCTTTTATTGCCGAAGTATCATCATCTTCTTTGTCGAATCCCTATTAGTGCCAAATCTTTGTTGTTTTCCTCCATCACAAATCGATTGTTACCTACTATCAGTCAAGGTTAAAAGTCGAATCTCGTTCAGTAGTTATCTAGGCCGCAGGATCAAAAGTGGAATCAGTAAGTATTCAGTTAACCCCTTAGCGTGTTTTTTTTAAACCCAGAGGGCTATCTAACTTCTCATTGTCATTAATCTTGTAAGGTTCAGAGATCGCAATCGTAATAAGGATCGTTAGAAAAGTGTAAGTGTACTCAACTATATTATGGTTTAAGTAAATGGTCGAATGTGTGTATGGTCTATAGGGGTGAGTTGTGTGGATTATGAGTCACTCAAATTTTGATGGTGTATGTATGAGTGCAAATCTAGGTGATACTCCCGACTAGTAGCTAAGGAAGGACTATTAGAACTCGGTGGCACACGGTAAGGTTAAGGTAAGGCTTCGACTTTTGGTAAATATTTTGATTAAGTATGGGTGATTGATTGAAAGTTTGTTGGTTGTAGGTTTAAGACCAAGGATATTATAGCACGTCGCAGTAACCAGGTGTGTACAAACACTACACACACATGATATCGACAATGTCAGAAAGTGAAAGGCCGAAAGTGGCTAAATGGGCCCGGTGGGCCCTAAAGCTAAGTTTTGTGAAATTGTTTGATTTGGTTATATCAATTGAGTTAGTCATGCATGTTACATGATCTAGAATTGATTTGGGCCTAATAGGCTGTATGAATGAGATCTGGGCCTAATAGGCCATATGGATGTGATTTGGGCCTAATGGGCCATATGAATGAAATTGGGCTTAGTGGGCCGTTCGCATGTATGTAGGCTTATTTGGGCTTTGTATATGGGTTTGGTCTTAGTATCTGATAATTGTTAAAACATACATAAAACTTAAACACATAATTGCAACCGTGTACAAGTCATAAGGTTGAAGTGTGGTAATGGGTATATGCATGTCTATGATTGGATTTAGAGAGAGCTTGGTACTTAAGCGTTCTCAATGACCCACCTCCTCTTCTCTGGAATCCTAACTGGTGCATAGTACCTGTTCACTTTGGCCAACGGGGATTTGTTAACGGACCCAGGTAAGTACTAAATCCATAATACTTAAAAATGACCGAAATGTCCTTAAGGGCAAAAATGACTAAAATACCCCAATGTGTTAAACTTAGGATTTGTGGATGTTACATGTTGCATTCATATGATATAGTGCCTAGGTTGCATATGGGTGGGAATTATGGAACGGAGGAAGTATATGAGGATCGCATGGTTGTTTGACGACCGTGGATCCACCGATGGCTTTTAAGCCCATTAGCAGCTTTGTTGCAACATAGGTAGTACCGCAACCGGGCTACCATTGATGTGTACCGGGTGGGTGGGTTAATGTAGACATCCCCACATGATGTGTATCGGGGGACGGAGATGATATGTAGTGGATGGATTATTTGGGGAGGGTTGCACAACATTGCATGTATGATGTTGTTATGTTATTATTATGATATGGGCTTAGGCCCAAATGAAAGTTGTATGTTTTTTTTTTTTTTTTTTGAGGGTTGTACACATTGAGTTTCAAAACTCACCCTCTCTTTTATTTTCTCAGGAAATCACCAGTAGGCGATTCGATGGATGGAGGGACTTGGAGGTGGCCAGCTATCAAAATGTTTTGAACTTGGTTTTTTTTTTTTTATAGTCTTCGAGTAATTTGATTATTTTAAGTTTGGTTTGTAATAAGGCCTTCCCTCTGCTTATCGTTACTTTGATAGCTATACTTTACATTTTAAGAAACGGAACTTGGACTTATTTCTTATAAGCTTATATCAAGTTTTCTTAAAACGATTGTTTTTAGTCAAAATTAAGCTTCCGCTGGTAAAAAGTCTTACTTTTAAAATAATTATTCCTAATAAAAAGACCAAATTATTTTAAACACACACCTTTTTGCGAAACAACTTTAAACCGGGTTTTTACTCCAAAAGTCTTCAAGAAGGGTTTTCAATGAAAACAAGGTTTTCACAAAAATACTTCAATGTGACATCGCTAGATTCGACCATAATGTCCGGGCCGAGTTTGGGGTGTTACAAATACTCCCACACTTAACTAAACAAAAAAAAACATACAAGGAAAACAAAATACTCGAACATGCTTTGTACAGAAGACCGGATTAGAACCATATAAACAAGATAATGTATCTAAATATGTAATTCTAGTGCAATAGATAAATGACTCATGATTTCTAAAATTAGGTAGATTAGTTTAAATAAATTATAGGGAAAACAAATAAAAGAATGTTAAACATAGTTATCCATCAAAACAAATACATAAAAATACATTTATGTTCAAAGAATCTAGGAAGTAAAAAATTTTAATTTTCAGTTTAATTTTCATCTATGCAGTGTATCGCCTAGGTCACATAAGGCTTTTTGGCTTGTAATGTTCTGTGGCTTAGGTTGGTTTGGAATTCAAGAACAGGCTCAACAAAACGGGTTAAGCACGAAAATAGTTTGACACATTATATTGTTCCCAATACTCCCCAAGTGTACATTTAGCATACCACTTTATATTCACTTCTCTCACCTTCCTTATTTATACATCACTAAGGCCTAGTATAGTATTCATGAGTACAGTCATTTGAGCTTAATTTTTTTTTCTTCGAACAAATGTCAGTGTACTTTTTTTCCAACTCACATTGTCTTTATTTTTTTATATATTTTTCTTTTTCGAGATTTTCTCGATTTGACATTTTGCCTTATTTTTCTAAAAGCTCAAAATTCTTATACTCATTATACCATACAATTTCTTAGTTCATTCATTTTTTCTCTTTTTGAAACCATCGTGATGTCTCTACCTAATCCCTCAATATTGATGGTCAGACGTCTAAATCCGTGAAAGGACCAAGAAATAAAAGATCAAATAAAATATTCTTTAAGCTTAGGGTTTCATTCATGATTCATCAAGAAAATGGATTCAGGCTCAAAATAGGTACTAGGGAAAATCTTTACAGATAGCTTTTAGGCTCGAAAAATGGTCTATCAAACAATGTCTTTGGTCATCCCTAAGTATTTCAATACATGGATTCAATTAACTGACATTACCAATTTTTACAACCTACAATTCAATTAACATACATGCTTTTTGTGTACTTATTTATCATTTGGTATGTTTAACACACTTTTACTCATTCACAGTGTAATAAATTGAACTAACTAGTCTAAAATTAGACAACCTAGAATCAGTTATTATCGAGTTAAATTTACAATTTATGCACATAATCTTATTTACATGCTCCTAACCAATCATTTGTATTTCTACAAGCTTGAGCACAAACAAAACACAAAAAAAAAAATAAAATAAAAATGACTAAAAACATATAATAACAAAACTAAATAACAAAAAAAATAAAAATTTCTATGCCACCCCCACACTTTATTTGACACATTGTCCCCAATGTGCACCAAAAATAATAAGGAGATGAGATTAACCGATTAGCTTGATAAGTGCAACGAAATTAGTGGGACTAGATCCTCTTTGCAGTTTTGGCTCGAAATTGTAGTGCCTTAAAAAATATGGGGTTTTACACAAAAAACAAACACAACAATTTTTTTCAATAAATTAGATAAAACAAATAAAACACACAAACTGAAAAAAAATTTAAATCTTATGTACTTCCCCCACACTTTATAACAAATATTGTCCCGATATAAAAGAATTAAAGTGCGAACAAGAAAACTTCCTTGAAAAGGTTGAATTCTTATTGTCTTGGAACTCTTGAGATTTGCGTGCTCTAAGTGAACTGTAACACCCCTTAACCCGTATTCATCACCGATTAGGGTTAAAGGGCATTACTAAATAATACAACTCAAGATAGGTTTCCATGCATCTCATGCATCATGAAATCTATTACAAAAGTTCATGCATATATTGAACCTGACAATATATCTATAGCTCACAACATACAAATCCAAACATATTCGATAATAGAAGTATCACCAAAAATGATCAAGCATAAAATTTAAATTGTAAGAAAACCATGTGCGCATATAACAAATTATTATTGACTATTTAAGTAAAATGAATACATGATACAATTCATAGTATATTTGACTTGCAAAAATTTCTTTAACCAATCCAATCCACATGTATAAACTAACCATTCATCTCATGAACTAATCGGTTAGCTTATTAATGCATTTAAAATGTCTATATAGCATACTAGGTATTTAACTAAATATACTTTATACTTTTACCCTTGTTATATATATATACACATCGAATTAATTAAAAGAAAACATATACAAATTTGATTAACCATAATAACTTCCACAGAAATATTTGAACTATAATCATGCTTTGCTTTCTTACTCAAAGCTAAATTAACTAACCATATAAGTAGATTTTGTGCACTTTTTAATCAAAGTAATAGTTAGTATACTCCTTCATGTATTCACGAAACATGCTAACCCAAAACATGCTTATATCAAGACCGAAAATGCACAAACTTATACGTTACTTCAAGCATAAACAATTCAACCCAAGCATAGAAATGTAGCCATCTTATATATATACCATGATCGAATTTTGCATAAACTCAAACTTTATAACTAGCCATTTTTGCATGGCTTGTAATTACAACATCAAAATTTACCAAAACATAGCTAGCTTATACATTCCATAGACTTTAGGTTTATATACAAAAGAAGTACCAAAACTTTGATGATAATGTGATGAACTTCAGCTATGATCCTCGAGCACGAGATGAGCACCCAAATGAGATCTACAATACATAAACAACCACATTCGAAGTAAGCTTCCAAAGCTTAGTAAGATTAAAACAATTCATTTACAAATAGGCTAAATTAAGATTACATTACTAAACCCTTTTGTCATATCATTGCTGAATGGCCATATATTCATGAATAAATTCAAAGCAACTTATAAAAATATATACATACATTTACAAACATACTTATACCTATTCTGTATAAATATATATACCATCACATAATAGATGATTTGCATAAACATCTTCTAATTTTTGAACCTTATACAACCATTTCGAGTTACCATAAATTTCAAGATAATATATGTATATATATATATATATATATATAACATACCTTTAATTTGCATACCTTTCAAAATTTAACCATTCATGCATAATATACGATACTTTACCCGATTCTTTCCGCATACATGATTACATTAGCAACTAGGGTCATTTAATGAACATTTTACCTGCATACTTAAATATAAGCTTTAGTAACATGTCAAAACTCAATGCCGTTACTTATCATTTCCGCACACTTAGTGCCAATTTGCCGGTAACGTATCGCACACTTAGTGCTGTTACCTATCATTTCCGCACACTTAGTGCCAATTTCCCGATAATGTATCGCACACTTAGTGCCGTTACTTATCATTTCCGCACACTTAGTGCCAATTTCCCGGTAACGTAACGCACACTTAGTGCCGTTACCTATCATTTCCGCACATTTAGTGCCATATGACCGGTTTTGCACACTTAGTGCCCAGTTATAAGTTCGTACACTTAGTACTTTTTATAGACCTGTAATTTATTTCAATATGCATATATGTATATATAACATGCGAATTCAATCCACAAAAATGTGCATAAGCACATACATATTAACATAACATAATTATTTCATACCTCAAATAGTAATGCCATATTCGGCCAATTCATTAGTAAATAACTAAATCATCCTTCAATATATTTATACCATAATTTAAGATTCTTCAATCCATGTATATACGCCATTAACATCTAAATAATTCATTCTCCATAAATCATATTCACATTTCATGAAAATCATATTACTCTACTTTATATAAAAATTTATATCACATTCGGCCATGCGCCTTTTTTTTAATTATCTTCATTAACATAAATAAACATATCCAAGACATTCAATTTAACTCAATTGTTTAAAATCTTACCTCGGAAGTTGACGAATTAAACTTCCCGGCTATTCGTTTAATTTTGCTTTTCCCCGATCCAATCCGGTTTCCTTTTTTCTTGATCTAAATAATTCCAATTTAAACTCATTTAAATTTATATTCATTCAAGTTAATCCATAAACATATAATTTAGAAATTTACTAATTTACCCCCTTATTTTACAATCTATTCAATTTAGTCCTTAATAAAATACTCACGAATTACACAAAATTGGACTAACATCCTTTAGGGCCGAATGTATTTCTTACTCTTGTTAGTCCATATAAACTATTTTTATATCATTTTAGTCCCTCAACCAATTATTTTAACCTTAACTTCTAATTTACTCAATTTCATCAAAAGTGCAAAAACAAAACTTACTAATCCATCACATATCATCAATATTTCACCATTAATTAACAAAAACATCAAGTTTCCATTAATGGCATCTCATGAAAATCACCACCAAAACACAAATTACCACATGGGCTATGTAAAGCTCTAAACAACCATCTCAAAAATGCAAAAACCATCAAAAATCTAAAACACACATACCTAATTTTGGCTTGGGAAGGCCAAATATGAGAGAGCTTATTTACTTCTTCTTCTTTAGTGATTTCGGCAATAATAGAAAAAAACAGATGAACATGCAATGGTGTTTTTATTTTTTATGATATTATTCTTTCCACTAACTAAAAAAATACAAGTAAATAATGTATAGTGGAGCATGATGCCGTCCACTCTAATTATAATTTATGTAATTGCAAATTTAATCCTCACAATGAAAAAGACAAGTCAATTTAGCCACCCAATTAAATAATAGCTATCTTTATCACCCTTTTGCAATTTAATCCTCTCTCTTAAATTATTCACAATAGCTATGAATTAAATTCACGAAATACTAGCACATGTTCAAGAATATTTATTTAACAAGAAAAATAATAATACATTTATAAAAATTACCCCTTTTTAATTCGGATTCGTGGTCCCGAAACCACCGTTCCGATTAGGGTCGTAATCAAGCTGTTACAACTCTCCCCCCTTAAGGAATTTTCATCCCTGAAAATCTTACCAGTGAATAAGTGTGGGTAACGTTCTTTCATTGATTCTTCGGTTTCCTAGGTTGCTTCCTCAACCCCGTGCTTATGCCACATTACTTTAACCAATGAAATTTTCTTATTTCGCAATTCTTTCACCTCACAAGCCAAGATGCGAATAGGTTCTTCTTCATAGGTCAAATTAGGTTGAATTTCAATTTCTGATGGACTGATTACATGTGATGGATCGGATTGGTATCGTCGAAGCATCGATATATGGAAAACATTATGAATCTTGTCTAACTCAGATGGCAACCTCAATCTATATGCAACCGGCCCGATACGCTCGATAACATCATACGACCCAATAAATCTCGGACTCAGCTTTCCCTTACGACCAAATCTTAGTATCTTTTTCCACGGCGATACTTTCAAGAACACTCAATCACCCACTTGAAACTCTATATCCTTTCATTTCAAATCCACGTATGACTTTTGACGATCTGATACGGCTTTCAAACTTTCTCGAATTACTTTAACATTCTACTCTGTCTCTCTGATTAAATCAACCCCGTGTATCTTGCCTTCACTTAGCTCGGTCCAATATAAAGGTGTACGACATTTTCAACGGTACAATACTTCGTAGGGTGCCATTTTAATACTTGATTGAAAGTTACAATTGTACGCAAATTTAATCAAAGGTAAATATCGTTCACACGTACCTTCGAACTCTAGAATGCAACATCTCAACATATCCTTGAGTATTTGGATAACACACTCGGATTGACCATCCGACTGAGGGTGAAAAGGCTGTACTGAAGTGTAACTTGGTACCTAAAGCATCTTGCAGTTTCTTTTAAAATCGCAATATGAACCTCGGATCTCTATCCAAAATAATAGAATCAAGAACTTCGTTTAACCGTACGATCTGCGATATGTACAACTCAGCTAACTTATCAAGTGAGAAATCCGTACATACCGGGATGAAATGGGCCGATTTCGTCAATCTATCAACAATAACCTAGATTGAATCTTTCTTACTTGGTGTCAAAGGCAAGTCCAATACGAAATCCATCGTGACTCATTCCTACTTCCATTCAGGTACCATAATCGGTTGGAGTAGTCCCGATGGCACATAATGCTCGGCTTTCACTTGTTGGTATACTAAACATTTCGACACACTGAGATGTCTCGCTTCATACCATGCCACCAGTAATATTGTTTCAAGTCATTTTACATTTTCGTGCTACTCGGATGAATCGAAAATCTACTACTATAAGCTTCATCACAAATCATTCGAATCAATTCAGGGTTCTTAGGCACACATATTCGATTCTTGAACCGAAGACATCCTTCATCATCTATCTGAAAATTTGAATCGCACACGAGCTATAATGACTCCTTTTTATTTTTAAATCATCATCAACCTCTTGAACCTCTCGAATTTGTTGTACAAACAATAGTCTCGCTTTCAAATCTGTAATGATCACACCATCGTCGGTCATGGCTATATTCTCATTCATTGCACGAAGAACAAATAATGACTTTCAGCTAAGTGCATCGGCAACCACATTAGCCTTTCCCGGGTGATAATCAATTACGAACTCGTAGTCTTTCAATAGCTCTAACCATCGTCGCTGTCTTAAATTCAAATCCTTTTGAGTCATTAAATACTTTAGACTCTTATGATTCGAATAGACGTGGCATTTCTCACCAAACAGATAGTGATGCCATAATTTCAAAGCATAAACTATTGCGGCCAACTCAAGGTCGTGTGTCAGATAATTCCTCTCGTACGGTTTCAATTGTCTCGAAGCATTGGCTACAACTTTACCCTCTTGTATCAAAACACAACCCAGCCCATTTAAAGATGCATCACTGAAAATGAAGAACTTCTTACCTGACTCTGTCTGAACGAGCACTGGAGCTTCCATTAACAAGGTCTTTAGTTGATCAAAACTCTTTTAACACCTTTCGGACCACTCGAATTTTACGTCCTTCTGTAATAGCTTTGTCATCGGAGTTGCTATCATAGAGAATCCTTTCACGAAGCGTCTATAATATCCTGCAAGCCCTAGAAAGCTACGTACCTTAGAAACATTTCACGGAGGTTTCCAATCCAATAGTCGAGATTTTACTCGGGCCAACCCAAATACCTGATGCTGAAATGACATGCCCTAAAAAACTGACTTCTTTCAACCAAAACTCACATTTACTAAATTTTGCATACAATTGTTTATCACATTAAATCTATAACACCAGCCTTAAATGCTCAACATGCTCGGTTTTGTCTCACGAGTAGATCAGTATGTCATCTATGAATACAACCACAAACCGATCTAGATATGGTCTAAATACCCGATTCATCAAATCCATGAAAATGGCAGGGGCATTAGTGAGCCCAAACAGCATCACCAAGAATTTGTAATGCCTGTATCTCATCCGAAAAGAAGTCTTCGGTATGTTCGATTCCCTAACTCTCAGCTGATAATATCCTGACCTCAGATCAATTTTTGAGAACATCGAGGCTCCCTTAAGCTGATAAAATAAATCATCGATACATGGCAATGAGTATTTGTTCTTTACGGTCACCTTATTGAGCTGTCGATAATCAATGCACATTCTCAAAGTTTCGTCCTTCTTTTTCACAAATAGAACGGGCGTACCCCAGGGAGAGAAACTCGATCGGGCGAAACCTCTATTTGTCAATTCTTGCAACTGAGCCTTCAATTCTTTTAATTCAGTCAGTGCCATTCTATACAGAGCTATCGAAATTGGTGTGGTCCCTAGCACTAGCTCAATACCAAACTCTACCTCGCGAACGGGTGGCAATCCTGGTAATTCCTCCAGAAACACATCTGGATACTCACTAACAACCGGTACAAACTCAATCTTTTTTCGTTTACCTTGCTATCAATCATATACGCAAGATACGCTTTGCAACCCTTTCTCAAATACTGTCGAGCCAACATCAAAGATATCACAGCCAGTAATCCATTCAAATCCACAGACTCAATTCGAATTATCTCGTTATTCTGACATCTCAAATCAATAGTATTTTGTCTGCAATTCACTACCGCGTCATGAAACCAATCCATACCGAGGATAATATCAAGCTCATTGAAAGGTAATAGTATCAGATCGGCCAGAAAACATAAGTCTCGAACCATCAAAGTGCAGTTCTTGCACAATTTATCAACTAGTACACATCGACCCAGGGGGTTCAAAACTCGAATCATAAACTCAGTAGACTCAACAGGTAGAGTCTTACTGGATACTAATGTTTCACACACATATGAATGAGTCGAGTCGGGATCAATCAAAGTAGATACACTTGTATCAAAGAGAGTGAAATACCGGTAATAACGCCTAGAGATGAGGCCTTCTCTCTAGCACGGATGTCATAAGCTCTAACCGATACACGAGCATCTGATTGAATAGCTACATCTGTAGTCCCTCTCTGTGCACCACTCCTACCTCCCCCAATACGAGATGGTCTACCTCTAGCTATAGTGCCGCTCGGTCTCGCACTCTGAGTAATACCCTTTTCAGCGGTCTTCGGGCAATCCCGAATGAAGTGATCCTGTGAGCCACACCTATAACAAGTGCAAGTAATAGATTTACCCCAGCACTCTACACAATACCATCTACCGCACTGCTGACACTCTTATTTTCTCGATCGAGCATTGCCAACACTAGCAACTGATGTAGCCCGAGAACTTACTGGTGGTCGTTCTCGTATAGAAATCCCGGTGTTAGGTTTGGATCGTCTACCATCATTCTTAAACTTTATCGTTGCCATCTACAAAAATTTACTCGCAGATCTCTTCTGGAAATCTTTAGATTCAAGCTTAGCTTTCTATTTTTCTTTCCCCAACTCTTCAGCTTTACAAGCTCGTTCAACCAGCACGACAAACTCATTAATTTCAAAAATACCAACCAGAAGCTTAATATCTTTATTTAGACCATCTTCAAATCTCCGGAACATAGCAGCCTCGAATGAAACACATTCACAAGCGTAGTGACTAAGTTGCACAAACTTGCGCTTGTATTCAAATACGGTCATATGACCCTATTTGAGCTTGAGAAATTCTTTACTCTTAGAGTCTTTGAAGCGCTGACTTATGTACTTCTTATGAAATTCCATCTGAAAGAAGTCCCAAGTAACTCTCTCCTTCGGGACAACTAATGCAATAGTATTCCACCAGTAGTGGGAAGAATCTCGTAATAATGATATAGCGCACTTCAGACACTCATTGGGTGTACAGGATAACTTATCGAAAACAAGAACAATATTATCGAGCTAGAATTCAGCTTGTTCTGCATCATCATCATCCTTGACTCTAAATTCTTGAGCTCCGTGTTTCCTAATGCGATCAACCGGAGGCTTGTTTACTCTTTCAGGATTTACAATCGGGGGTACCATCGGTACTATAGGGGAAGTATTCAGATTCAAAGGTGGTTGAACAATCGGATTGGTTCGTATATACTAACTGAACCAATCATTAATATCATGCTATAGAAGGCCTGTTTAGCCCCCTCATCAGGATTACTCGTAGCCGGTCGAGATTCTTCTGGCGTGGCCCTTGCACGAGAGCGGATGCCACGCTCTTGACGTCATTAGCTATAGCTCACTCGGGATCGGGATCTATTACTATATAAGAGAAACGAATACATTTCACTATCAGAAGTCATCACATTATCATATCACAAAATATGGCATGTATAGCTAAACTCTCAAGCGCTACATAAGTCCAAGAACCGACTAAACCGTAGCTCTGATACCAATCAAATGTAACACCCCTTAACCCGTATTCATCGCCAATTAGGGTTAAAGGGCATTACTAAACCAATACAACTTAAGACAGGTTTCCATGCATCTCATGCATCATGAAACCTATTACAAAAATTCATTAATATATTGAACCTGACAATATATCTATAGCTCACAACATACAAATCCAAACATATTCGATAGTAGAAGTATCACCAAAAATGATCAAGCATAAAATTTAAATTGTAAGAAAACCATGTGCACATCTAACAAATTATTATTGACTATTTAAGTAAAATGAAGACATGATACAATTCATAGCATATTCGACTTGCAAAAATTTCTTTAACCAACCAATCCACATGTATAAACTAACTATTCATCTCATGAACTAATCGGTTAGCTTATTAATGCATTTAAAATGTCTATATAGCATACTAGGTATTTAACTAAATATACTTTATAATTTTACCCTTGTTATATATATACGCATATCGAATTAATTAAAAGAAAACATATACAAATTTGATTAACCATAATAACTACCACTGAAATATTTGAACTATAATCATGCTTTGCTTTCTTACTCAAAGCTAAATTAACTAACCATATAAGTAGATTTTGTGCACTTTTTAATCAAAGTAATAGTTAGTATACTCCTTCATGAATTCAAGAAACATGCTTACCTAAAACATGCTTATATCAAGACCGAAAATGCACAAACTTATACGTTACTTCAAGCATAAACAATTCAACCCAAGCATAGAAATATAGCCATCTTATATATATACCATGATCAAATTTTGCATAAACTCAAACTTTATAACTAGCCATTTTGCATGGCTTGTAATTACAACATCAAAATTTACCAAAACATAGCTAGCTTATACATGCCATAGACTTTAGGTTGATATACAAAAGAAGTACCAAAACTTTGATGATAATGTGATGAACTTCAACTGTGATCCTCGAGCACGAGATGAGCACCCAAATGAGATCTACAATACATAAACAACCACATTCGAAGTAAGCTTCCAAAGCTTAGTAAGATTTAAACAATTCATTTACAAATAGGCTAAATTAAGATTACATGACTAAACCCTATTGTCATATCATTGCCGAATGGCCATATATTAATGAATAAATTCAAAGCAACTTATAAAAATATATACATACATTTACAAACATACTTATACCTATTCCTGTATACATATATATCACCATCACATAATAGATGATTTGCATACACATTCTAATTTCCGAACCTTATACAACCATTTCGAGTTACCATAAATTTCAAGATAATATATGTATATATATACATATAATATATATAACATACCTTTAATTTGCATACCTTTCATAATTTAACCATTCATGCCTAATATACGATACTTTACCCGATTCTTTCCGCATACATGATTACATTATCAATTAGGGTCATTTAATGAACCTTTTACCTGCATACTTAAATATAAGCTTTAGTAATGTGTCGCACACTCAGTGCCATTACTTATCATTTTCGCACACTTAGTGCCAAATTCCCGGTAACATATCGCACACTTAGTGTCGTTACCTATCATTTTCGCACACTTAGTGCCAATTTCCCGGTAACGTATCGCACACTTAGTGCCGTTACTTATCATTTCCGCACACTTAGTGCCAATTTCCCGGTAACATATCCCACACTTAGTGTCGTTACCTATCATTTTCATACACTTAGTGCCATATGATTGGTTTCGCACACTTAGTGCCCGGTTATAAGTAAGTACACTTAGTACTTTTTATAGACCTGTAATTTATTTCAATATGAATATATGTATATATAACATGTGAATTCAATCCACAAAAATGTGCATAAGCACATACATATTAACATAACATAATTATTTCATACCTCAAATAGTAATGCCATAGTCAGCTAATTCATTAGTAAATAACTAAATCATCCTTCAATATATTTATACCATAGTTTAAGGTTCTTCAATCCATGTATATACACCATTAACATCTAAATAATTTATTCTCAATAAATCATATTCACATTTCATGAAAATCATATTACGCTACTTTATATAAAAATTCCCATCACATTAGGCCATGTGCCTTTTTTTTAATTACCTTCATTAACATAAATAAACATATCCAAGACATTCAATTTAACTCAATTGTTTAAAAGCTTACCTCGGAAGTTGATGAATTAAGCTTCTCGACTATTCGTTTAATTTTGCTTTTCCCCGATCCAATCCGGTTTCCTTTTGTTCTTGATCTAAATAATTCCAATTTAAACTCATTTAAATTAATATTCATTCAAGTTAATCCATAAACACATAATTTAGAAATTTACTAATTTACCCCTTACTTTACAATCTATTCAATTTAGTTCTTAATAAAATACTCACGAATTACACAAAATTGGACTAACATCCTTTAGGGCCGAATGTATTTCTTACTCTTGTTAGTCCATATAAACTATTTTTTATAGCATTTTAGTCCCTCAACCATTTATTTTAACCTTAACTTCTAATTTACTCAATTTCATCAAAAGTGCAAAAACAAAACTTACTAATCTATCACCTATCATCAATATTTCACCATTAATCAACAAAAACATCAAGTTTTCATCAATGGCATCTCATGAAAATCACCACCAAAACACAAATTACCACATGGGCTATGTAAAGCTCTAAACAACCATCTCAAAAATGCAAAAACCATCAAAAATCTAAAACACACATACCTAATTTTGGCTTCGGAAGGCCAAATATGAGAAAGCTTATTTTCTTCTTCTTCTTTAGTGATTTCGGTAATAAGAGAAAAAAAAGATGAACATGCAATGGTGTTTTTATTTTTTTATGATATTATTCTTTCCTCTAGCTAAAAAAAAATACAATTAAATAATGTATAGTGGAGCATCATGTCGTCCAAGCATATTTATTTAACACGAAAAATAATAATATATTTATAAAAATTACCCTTTTTAATTCGAATTCGTGGTCCCGAAACACCGTTCCGATTAGGGTTGTGATCGAGCTGTTACATGAACGTAAAATACTTACGATTAAAATATAAACTTAAATAAATAAATAAAAACTATAGTCGTTGAGTTTGTGGAGAGCGAAGAATGGCGAGAATTGCATTGGTCGACTAGATAGTTAAGGCACTAAAACGTTGCATAGCAGTCGGCTCATCGCAATGAAATTCTCTCCCCGTCGTGATGTTGTGGTACCTTTTGTGCTCCCCCAAGTCATTTTAGCAAGGTATGTCATGACACCTTACAGTAGTATCACGATTTCGATCAAATTTGTTGAGACTTGGAATCTTGGCTAATCACTACTAACGATGATGGCTTGTCATGATTCGATTACAGCTTAGCCTTTTCACATTTGGAGGCATTGTGGCTCGTCATGATGTGTGTATGGTGGTCATTGGGACATGATAGCTCATTGAGACGACGTGTTTTCCTTCATCACAAGGATGCGATTCATTGATGGACTTGTTGGGTTGGCTCATCATAGCGTGTCGCGCCACAACTTGGAAGTAACCCTAACTCATTTTTTTTTTTTTATCTTTTCTGAGCATATTAGACTCATTGGTTTGCACTTAATCGCCTTAATCCACCTCACAAACTCCGCAACTATTATGAAAAGCAAATAACACACATAATTAAATACTTACAATACAATAAAAAAATAAACAATGAAAAATAAAATTTAAAATCAAACAAATTTTAAAAAAAGATGTCGTTTTTCGGAGCCAGGGCGATCCATATCACCCCTAAAGAAGAAATTTCAACTGGTATTTTACACTTTGATCTGTGATTTGTTCTTCCATCGAGAGATATAAACCAGCGCCACTCATGTACCTTCGGATGTCCCTAAAGGTCACTTATGTATCTCTTCTATTGTTTCGTTTCTTCATTGAAGCAGTTCTTGCATAAGTGATCTTTAGTTCTCCATGATCTCCCATTGGTAACTCCTTCCTCGTATACTTCTTCTTCATCTCATAGGTTTGTCGAATATCCATTCTTCTCGTACATATACTTTCTCGATTTAGGTGGGAGTTTGTTCGAACACTCAGGCTGCTCGTCTTTGTAATCACGACTCCATTGGTTTTTCGAAGCTCCGTACAACCAACTTAATTTGGATATTTGGTAAATTGACCTATAAAAATCAACATTCTTTATTAAATCTGATAATCAACAAGATAAATAAATAGATAAATAAATAAAAATATTTAATTAACTAAAAATATTTAAAATAAAAATATTTAATTATGTAAAAAATTAGAACAATATCTAGCTCGTTTGTCTTTTGATTAGTATTATTTTACAGTGACCAATCTAATTAAAATTTTACCGTCGCAATCAACAACAATGGCGCAAAAAACTTGACCGCCTATAAATGTGTAATTGTTATAGTATAAATATCACACCAAATATATAAGAAATTAAATCGGTGGTGACCACAAACATACGGGTCAAATTATAATATAGAAGTGTTACAACGGAACATCGGTAAGTATTCTGAGGATCGTACCCAAAGGATTGCAGATTGAAGAAATTATCATTAAATTAAATACATAAAATAATTACTAATATAATCGATTCATGAATTAGTAGTGCTAATGCAAATTAAAATAATGATTAAACTAATTAAATTAACTAACTTAACTAACCTATTAGAATTTGTTAGTTTGCAGAGCGATAAGATTGCTTTATATGGAAACGATTGTTCAGTGAGCATCGTTAGAGTTTAGTTTAAACCTAGTTGAAATTGAACTAGAGTACTATAGATGACAAGTCGATATGTTTAGGCAATCGAATGACTTGTTTAGTTGGTTGCTTAAGTGTACAAAGAGTGTTTTACCACTCTGATTAATGGTAGTAGTTAAATTTGGTAAGGCTTAGATTTCAAATCTTATTAGCCCAGCTTAGTCACTGAATTCAAGGTCGATAGTGTTGAATTCAAGGTCGATAGTGCAGTCTCAGGCCTTCCCACTAAGCTTATTTTCGTTGTTTGTGTTATAAAAAGGTGTCCATAACCAACATGTTATACTTTTTCTTTTCTCTCTGTGTTCTCTCCTATGTAGTTAAGAAATTTCTTTTAACTTATATTCTCTAAAAGAGACGAGGAAAAATTCCAGAAGCTTGTCAAACACCATTGTTAAGAACTAGTTGACTGATAATTTCTGGGAAACCCTTAGGATGTTGTCGAGGAAATTTACGTCTTTGCTCTAGTACATGCATGATCAATTTATAGTAGATAAATGGTCTAAGAGTTATGGTTGTTTCTTATTTAGCTCAAGCTAGAGAAGGTCCAAGCAATCAAGGGAAAAGACCAATAGAGTAGATTCTATATTGAAGGTTCTGGTGAGTTAATTTTTTCTTCCTTTAGGTTTTCAAACTCTACGATATGAAGTTGTGTAAGGTAAGTTATCTTTGCTAAAAATATGTCGATGTGTTGTCATGTTGTGTGTACATGGCCATGGTTGATAAACCGTAATATGTTCATATTGTTATCCCATATTTAGCATACTTTTGGATGATTTATTCCCTAAATTATGGAATTTGGTGCTCCTAATCCTTTAATTTTATGTTTTATACTTAGGAGAGCACCGGAGGATAAAAAGAATGAGAAACGAGGCGAAAATGAAGAAAATAGGCCAAAGCCTGAAACACACGGTCGTGCCTCCTTAGCAGATCCGACCACGGCCTGGCCTCGAATCACACGGGCGTGCCACACGGGCTTGTCTCTACCGCAACAAAGAAGAGTTTCATTCAGATTAGGGTACTTAGAGGCAAAGAAAGACATTCCAAAAGCCTATATAAACACCCTAGAGGCCAACCTAAAAGGGGCTATTCAACTAGGCCAAGGAGCCAAGCTAGAGGACCAGAATTATGGGATTCACTCGAAGAAAGCTAGTTGATTCATCTCAAGAAGCCGAAATTACACTCAAGACGGAGGATCTTCCCTTCAATTCCTTTAGGGGGTTTTAGGGTTTTTCTTATGTTTTGTTTTATATTTTCTTCTAAGATGTATTCTTTTATTATTATGAACTAAACCTCTCAAATACCTTAGGGGGATGAAACCTAAGATGAATCTTGTTATTATTTTCTGAACTATATGATAAATACTTGATTTGTTCTTAATTTTGTGTTCTTAATTCTTGTTTTGATATTTCGGATATTGATTCAAGTATTGATGTGCTTAGCGGAGGAGGAATATTCCCTGCTTAAGAGTAGATCTAGCATAGTTAAGCGAGTTGATCGCAACCCTAGAGATAGGATGACAAAATCACGGATTAGGGTCAAACCTAATATGGGAGTCCATAGATCGAGTTAATGCAATTCTAGGGTTTTAATTAGAAAGAGATTTTAATTAATCAACCTAGGGTAGACGATAGTAGCCTCGAGAGAGGTATTAATATCAATTAGGAATCCTACGGATCAAGTCAAGTGAATAAATCATCTAGTTCGAGTTAAATAACAAGTGAAGTCTAGGTGGATTCTTCCTGTATTGTCTCAATCAATTGGTTTTCCCACAAGTATTTCCCCAATTCATTCTTTTGTCTTACCATCTTTAGCTTAGTAGTTAGTTAATTTTAGGTTAAACAACAATTCCTTTAATTCTTAGGTTAAATAATAAAAAGAAAGTTAGTATTAGTAATTTTAGTCCCTTTGGGTTCGACAATCCAGTCTTGCCACTAAACTATACTACTGTTTGATAGGTGCACTTGCCTCAAGTCATTTTCACAGTTATTTTTTAGGCTAGATCATTCATTATATAAATTTTTAAGACTATCACACTCGATCAATGGTCATAGTTAATACCCACCTTGTATGCTAGTCCAGTACCAAACTATCTGTAATATGTGAAAATATGGAAAAAAAATTATTCGTAATGCCTCCGGTAGGGTAACTTTATTGCAAACCGGACTGGCAGATCATGACCCAACGTTGCGGGAGAACACGTGTTTAATATGACAAGGAATATGAATAATTATATGATTGTGATTTATATGCGATTCTGATTTTTGAATTATGGGTTTGAGGCTGGCACAAACTTGGGCCATAAATAAACATGCATGATTGAGAGAAGTATGTGTCCACTGAGGATTTTGTGTGTTATAATTGTGATGTGTGATCCAGTGAACTGTACAGGCAAATTAGCATAGTGTTACTGTAGGTCAAAGTTTGAAAAATGTCTTTATCTTTGATTCGATCAGGGGTAATTTAATAATCATGTTGTGTCTATTGGGAACTCAGTAAGTTCAAATGAACTTACTCCATTACCTTTCTTTCTTAAGCAATTGAGTAGTAAAAGAACATCCGTAGAGGGGACTGCACCAAAGTTGTGTCTACAAGTGAGCCACTTGTCTATTTGTATCATGCATGGCTACTCGGCAAAGGGCGTCTAAACACATTTTGTGTTTAACTTTTTTACTTCACAAATGTATTATTTTGTCTTATAAATTGTAATTGACCTTGTTTATATTTATGATCTCCAAATTCCCCTGATTTACAATTTTCAAAACTATATTTTCTTAAGTGTATTCGCTTTTGATGGTGGAGCCTAATCAATGGGTATTTTATTAATTCTTATTACTCTCCTTAAAGGTGTAATACATAGTGAAAAAGGAATAATGATTTTAACGTAAAAGGAAATCCTTATAACTTATTTTCTCAAACTTTGAAACAAGTCAAAGGTTTTGATTCTGTCAGTAATGCCTCAGTCCATTGGACAGACTATTTGGTCTTTTGAAATACGCAATATCTTCCTAAGGAGCTAATGGGTGTTACAAGTTTTTGGTATTAGAGCCTAGGTTTAGCCGATTCTCAAAAAATTGAAGGTTAAGTCACACCCGCCATGCATGATATAACTTTGGCCTAGTCCATGTGGTTTTGATTTATTTAAGTTTTGTTATAGCTTAGAATTTTTTTTTTCTTAAAGCTCAAGAGAAGCCACGAGAAAAGAAATTGAGGGCCATGTACCGCCAGCGCAAGGACAAAGTCTTACAACTAATTTAGGCTCGACCAAAAATTCTTTTCATACCACTTTCGTTACAATGATGAGTCAGATGTTTAACTAGTTCATAAGGACAGCCCAAGCACCCTAACCACAACAATCTCAACCTGAAGTGGTACAGTCAGTATATCCGGCACCAGCCGCCAACCAATTAAATGAGATCTTGTGAGAGAAAATCCGTAAGCATGGTGCTAAAGAATTCTTGGGGGATAAGGGCAATGATCCTACTATAGCAGAACAGTGGCTATCACACATAGGCAGAGTGATTGTAGAACTAAAATGTACACCAACGAATAGTATTTTATGTGTTTTTTCCTTATTAGAGGGAGAAATGTGTCAATGGTGGGAAACATTAGTAAGCATAATCCCAAAAGAACAAATAGATTGGGAGTTCTTTTTATGAAATTTAGAGAGAAGTATGTCAACCCAATGTATGTGGAACAAATAAAGAAAGAGTTTTTGTATCTCAAGCAGAGACTGATGTCGATAATAGAATATGAATTGGAATTTGTCAACTAAGTCGTTATATGAGGGACATGTTTCAAACTAAAAAGGCCTTATGCGATAAATTTGAGTGGGGCTTAAGGGATGCAATCCGTGCCCTAGTAGTAGCATCAGAATTCCTATGTCTAGCAACCATGATAGCTAAGGCTCAGAAGAAGGAAATGATTATTCAAGAAAGAAGTAGAAGGCAGGATAGGGAAAGAATGAAGCGGGGATTCTCTAGTCCACCACCCTCGACAAATTGCAAGAGACTAAAAGACAAAAGATTCTCTACTCCAATAAGAGATTTTCCACCCTCGATTTTTCGATGGGAAGGAGGCGCATGACATGACACCTCAATGATGAGTATTGGAGGATCTAGGGTGATGAGGGATCCAGTATGTGAGCATTGTGGAAGAAATCATCAAGGCAAATGCTGGAAACAAAAATGGGCCTATTTTACTTGTGGATCAATGGATCATCATATTAAGTATTTCCCCTCAAAAACTGATACCATCTCGGAACAATCTGTACGTGGGACTCCAAGTACTCAGCACGAGACAATATTAAAAATAGTTGGAAAGTTAGGATCAGTTCATGGAATTTCAAGGAAGAGCTACATTAAACCCATCTTAGAGGTGTTCGCTAGAGCTTATCTGATGAAAGCTAAGGGAGATGCAGACCTACAAAGGTTATCATGGGTAAATTTTCTTTCTTAGGACATGATATTCATGCATTCATAAACCCTTGGTCAATGCTTCATACATTTGTACAAAGGTCGTAGAAGGTAAAAGTCTAAAAGTTGTTCCTTCTAAGACAAATATGTTGGTGACTAACCCCTTTACGCAAAGTACCGTAGTTAACAGAGTAATCATAGATTTTCTGTTGATTGTTGGTGAACACATCTGTTGAGAATCTTTGATTATTTGATAGCATTGAATAGTATAAGTTTAGAGATTACAGTTGATTTTCAGGGAATTTATTTAGAGATATTCTTTCCTTAATTGATTCAATGCTTTTTGTATATATAACTGTACATATTTCTAAGAAATACAAACTTTTGAGTGAGTTTTTCCTCAATACATTAGAGTATTCATCTCTAATTTCATCATGGTATCAGTTTTTTATATGATTTTTGGACTTTATTCTGATTTTAAATTTTGTTCCAAAGAAAAACCCTAAAAACACAAAATTGGCACTTTCCACCCTAGCTTTATTTTTTTCTCTCACCGCCCTACCATTGTACTCAGATCCACTTGCCAGTGAAACCCAAAATCTAGTATTAGAAGACCTCCGTATGGCCCTCACGTGTTGTCACAAGCTTCTGGATCCTTGTTTCACGCATCGCGCATGGCCTTCACTTGTTGTCGTTGTGTATTTTTTGATGCCGTTGCTGTGCTCTTTGCTCCCTTCTGGTCATTCTCCTCTAAGTGGTGGTGTTTTTTTGGCTAAGTTTTTTTTGGGATATCTTTTGTGTTCTTTTTGGGTATTTTTTCCCTTAATTTTCCAAGCAGGTTTTTTGGGTATTAGTTGTTTTTTCCAACATGATGTCTAAGAACGAGAAGCTCGTGATTCCAACCGATAATCCTCATTGCAAATTAGTACTTGGAAGCTTGATGGACATAATTACCCTCCTTGGTTAAGGTCCTACTTGTTGTTTATCAAAGCTCGTGGCTTGTAGGGATACATCACCAGTACAATGTCGAAACCTAAACTCACTGATTTAACGTTTAGTCAGTGGGATTCAATGATTTCTCTTGTTATGGCATGGCTTATCAAATTTATGCAACCTAATATTTCCAATACTTATCTGCTGCTTGATACTGCAAAAAAAATTTGGATTGCTGTTGCTCCCATTACTCTTGTGTTGGAAATTATGTGTAATTTTTTTTAGATTTGTACTAAAGTCTATAGTACAAAATACAAGAAGCTAACGATCTTTCAATATTTTTTGAATTAAGTGAGTTGTGGTAGGAATTTGATTATTATCAAGATTTTCAAGCGTCTTGTACTAATAATGCCAAAAAATTTCAGAAGATGGTAGAAAAGGAGCATGTTTTTTTATTTCTTAGCTGGGTTGAATATTGAGTATGATCAGATTCGGGTTCAAGTTCTTGGAAAAACTTCGTTCCCTTCTCTCTATAAGGCATACTCCTATGTACAATAGGAGGAGAGTCATTATGTTGTTATGCTCTATAATCCACCTAGTGAGAGAGCTGGTCTTATTGCTAACTAGGTTGGTCCATCGGATGGTAAGCCTGACAAGGATTACTTGACGTATGACTAATGTGGTAGGCCTCGACACACTAAAGATTCGTGCTAAAAGTTTCATGGTTGCCCCAGTCGAGGTTGTGGTGGAAAATAAGGGGGTAATTCTCGGCGTTTGGAAAATTTTTCAGACTCTATGACAACAAAAGACAAATCCACTTCTGATGGGAGCTTTACCTCCAATGCCTCTTCTCTCAATTAGACTCTTCCTCGATTGCCAAGTCTAATCATGTGAAATCAGGTACTATTTTAAATGTTCCATCTACTTTTGAATAATATATTATTGATTCCAATGCAAATAGACATATGACAGGGTCAAAAAAAATCTTATTTAACTATATTACTTGTCCATCTAAAGATAGTGTGTGAATAGCCGATGGCTCCTTTACCTCTGTCTCTAGAACAAGTTATATTGTTTGTACTCCCAATCTCACTTTATCCTCTATCCTTCATGTTCTTAAATTCCCAATTAACCTTTTATATGACAATACTATCACTAAAGCCTTAAATTGTAAACTTGAATTCTTTCCCGATCATTGTGTCTTTCAGGACCTTCAAACAGGGAAAATGATTGGCAATGGTAGATTGTGTGATGGCTTATATCTTCTAGATCAATCACCTAATATGTCTCAAGCATTATTTGGAGACAATAAAGATATCAACTAGGAGATAATTTAGTGGCATAGGCAGTAAGGACATCCATCATTCACTGTTTTTACCAAGATGTTTCCTACTTTGTTTTCAAGAACTCAATTAGACTCTTTAGTTTGTGATGCCTATGAGTTTTCTAAGCATACAAGAAACAATTATCCTTTACATAATAATAGAAGTATTGCTCCTTTTGAGATTATTGATTCAGAAGTTTGGGACCCTACTTGCCTTACTTCTTTATTTGGTAATCATTGGTTTGTTACATTTGTTGACTATTGCACTTAGATACATGGGTGTTCTTATTAAAGTCCAAAAGTGATGTTTTCTAGTGTTTCCATTCTTTTCATAAATTGATTACTACTCAGTTTGATGCGAAGGTTAAGATTTTACGAACTGATAATGGAACCGAGTATAAATTTAATGATTATTTAGGATCATATGGGATTTTGTATTAGACTAGTTGTCCAGGTACAAGTGCTCAGAATGGTGTTGCTAGAAGAAAAAATTGGATTCTTTTAGAGGTTTTTAGATCACTTATGTTCACTATGAACCTCCCAAAGCCTTACTGAGGGGATGCAATTTTGGTTGTGGCTTATCTCATTAATCGGATGCCTTTTCAGGTCATTGATTTAAAAGTCCCATAGAAATCTTACAGTTCAAGACAAATTATCCAATTTCACCAAAGGTCTTTGGTTGTGTTTGCTTCATTCATCTTCGACATGGGATCAATCTGGATCCTCGAGCAAGAAAATGTGTTTTCATCGGATACTCTCCCACACAAAAGGGTTACAAATGTTATTATTTACCATCTAGAAAGTATTATGTAAGTATGAATGTAATATTTTGTAAGGATGAACCCTACTTTTCTTCATCGCAACCATCTCTTCAGGGGGAGGTTATTGAAAATAAAGAGATGACACCCTATTTTATTAACCTTTTGAGGGATAATTTAGTTCCAGTAGAGACTTTGGTTTAAGATAAGACTAGTGGACGGTTGTTGGATAGGCCTGATTTAAGGATATACACTGGGAAAGGCAAGAAAAAAAACACCATCATACAATTTACTTTATGCCCTGACTCTTCACTTTCAGGTAAGTCTTCTTTACCTGAGTTTGCCACTGATTTAGAATTACCAATAGCCCAATGAAAAGGTGTTAGAACTTGCACTTTACATCCTATCTCTAACTTTGTCTCTTATGATTCTTTATTCCCATCCTACAAACTTTTTCTTTGTCTTTGTTCTCGATGTCTATTCCACAGGATTAGATAGAAGTTATCACTAATCCAAGATGGAAAAAGGCTATGATTGAATAAATGAGGGCTTTAGCAAAAAATAAGACGTGGGAACTAGTTAATCCTTTTGAGGGGAAAAAATGGTTGGCTACAAATGGGTGTCTAGTATCAAGTATAAGGCTGATGGTTCAATTGAAAGACTCAAAGCCATATTAGTAGTGCAAGGATTCATTAAGGCATATGGAGTGGATTATCAAGAAACATTTTCTCCAATTGCTAAAATGAACACTATTAGGATCCTTCTATCATGTGCAACAAATCTCGAATGAGACATACAACAATTTGATGTAAAGAATCCTTCTTACATGGAGAACTGGAAGAAGAAGGGTATATGAAAGTTCCTCTAGGATTCAAGGATAAAGATACTCAAGGGAAGCTGTGTAGACTGAAAAAGGCCCTATATAGACTAAAACAATCTCCTAAAGCCTGGTTTGGCAGATTTAGTAAGGCCATGGTATCGTTTAGCTATCAACAAAGTAATGCTAATTATACCCTCTTTATAAAACATGACAAGGGTAAAATTACTCTCCTAATAGTTTATGTTGATGACATAATTATGATTGGTGATGACAGAGAAGAGATGACCTGACTTAAGAAACAATTGGCTCAAGAATTCGAAATCAAAGACTTTGGAAAGTTAAAAAATTTCCACGGAATAAAAGTGTTTAGATCAAAAGAGGGAATCTTTATTTCCCAAAGAAAGTATGTCTTAGATATTCTAATAGAGACTAACATGTTAGGTTGCAAACTAGCAGAATCACCTATTGAAAGTAATCACAAGTTACAAGCAGGGATTGGTGAAATGGTGGATAAAGGGAGATATCAAAGACTCATTGGACGATTGATTTATCTCATTCATACTCGACATGATATAGCCTATGCGACTAGTTTGGTAAGGTAGTTTATGCATGATCCTTGTGAAGCCCATATGCAAACAGTATTGTGAATTTTGCACTCTTTGAAGTCTACACTGAACAAAGGTATTCTCTTTTCCAAAAATAGTCATTACAATATAGAAGTATTTACAAATGCAGATTAGGTGGCTCTCTTGGTGACAAAAGGTGTACAATAGGTTATTGTACTCTCGTGGGAGGAAACTTAGTCACTTTAAGGAGTAAGAAATAAAGTGTTGTGGCTTGATCAATTATAGAGGTTGAATATAGGGTCGTGGCTCAAGGTGTTTGTAAGCTTTTATAGCTGCAAAAGGTATTGGAAGAGCTAAAGTTGTTGAACAAAAATGGATCAACCTTGTACTGTGACAACAAAATGGCCATCAACATAGCTCAAAATCCAGTGCAGCACTATAGAACCACACACATCAAAATAAAGCATCATTTTATCTAGGAAAAAGTAGCCAATGGTGCCTTAAGTCTATCCTATCTAGCATCTAAAAAATAGTTGGCTGATTTTTTTACTAAAGGGCTCAACTGTAAGACTTATCATAATCTTCTTTCCAAGTTGAGCATGTGAGACATCTATGCACCAACTTTAGGGATTTTATTTAAAGATATTCTTTCCTTAATTGATTAAATGCTTCATGTATATATAGTTGAACATATTTCTAAGAAATACATACTTTTAAGTTTGTTTTTCCTCAATACATTAGAGTATTCATCTCTAATTTCATTAATATCTTTTTGATGGATTTATTGCTGCTAAGATTTCATGAGTTCGATGTTATCCTTAGGTTGGACTGGCTAACTAGACATAATGCTGTGGTAGACTGTTCAACCAGAGGTGTATGTCTTTTAACTGCAAAAGGGAAAGAAGTGTTACTACCGGCATGAAAACTAGTTTGACGGGTATCATAATTTTGGCAATTTCCTCTAGGAAGCTTATAGTTAAAGGCGTAAATCCATACTTGGCATATATTATGGATACGAATGAAGTGAGGAAAGACATCGATCAAGTACTAATTATGAGGAGTTCTTCGATGTGTTTCTAGAGGAATTCTCAAGCATGTTGCCAAACCAAGAGGTAAAGTTCTCGATTGAAATAGCACCTAGTAGCCCATAACTTGTACCTCGTACATAATGGTGCCATTAGAGTTAAAAGTAGCTAAAGAAGTAACTACAAGACCTTTTGGATAAAGGATTTATTTGATCAAGTGTCTCACCATGGGGAGCACCAATATTTTTCGTGAAGAAGAAGGACGAGACTTGTCGCTTGTGCATTGATTACCGCCAACTAAACAAGGTAACTGTGAAGAACAAAAATACGCTACCTTGGATAGAAGACTTGTTCAATCAACTGAGTGGAGCTACTATTTTCTCCAATACTGATTTACGGTTTGGCAATTACCAAGTGGAGATTAAAGGTGACAATGTTCTGAAGGCGACATTTTATTTACGCTATGGACATTATTAATTTAGTGATGTCATTTGGATTAACGAATGTGCCAACAATATTCATGGATCTGATGAATAAAGTCTTCCAACCCTATTTGGACTATTTTGTAGTTGTCTTTATTGAAGATATTTTGGTCTACTCCAAAAGCGTAGCAGATGACTAAGAACATTTGGAGATTGTGCTAAAGACTCTGCAAGAAAATAAGTTATTCACCAAATTCAGTTAGAATTTTGGCTGAGAGAAGCTAATTTCGTGGGTCACATTATTTCTATAAAAGGTATTAAGGTAGACCCTGATAGGATCAAAGTTGTGCTTGATTGGCCAAAGAATGTCACTGAGGTATGTAGTTTCCTAGGTTTTGTGGGTTACAACAAGCGATTTGTAAAAGGGTTCGCCATGTTAGAAACACCTCTCACGTGTTTGCTAAGAAAGAAAGAAAAGTTTGAGTTGATAGAGGTGTGTTATAAGATCTTTGACAAGTTGAAAGCAATTCTAATGAATACCCCAATTTTGGCCCAGCCAGAGTTTAGCATAGAGTACACTATGTGTGCTCATGCGAAGAGGAAAGGTCGTGGTATATGCATCTCGCTAGCTCAAGCCATACGAGAAGAACTATCCAACGCATGACTTAGAGCTAACAACTATAGTACAGCACCAAAGATCTGGAGATATTATATCATTAAGGAGAAGTGTCGCATGTTCTCGAACCATAAGAGCTTCAAGTACTTGATGACACAGAAGGATTTAAATTTACGCTAACGACGTTGGATGAAGTTGCTAAAAAACTATGACCTAGCTATCGAGTACTAATAAACCATAAAAGTATCACATTTTAATCGCACGGATCAAGTCAAGTGAATAAATCATTTAATTTAGAGTCAGAATAACAAGTGAAGTCTAGGTAGATTCTTCCTTGGGTATTGTCTTTATTCATTCAATTATTCTCTTCACTCTCTGTCACGTTCATAGTCATTTAGTTACTCAATTAGTTAGTTAATTTTAGATTAAAAACAAAACCCCTGAATTATTAGGCTAGATAATTAAAAGATAGTTATTACTAGTAATTTTAGTCCTTGAGGATACGATATTCCAGACTCACCATAACTATACTATTGTTCGATAGGTGCGCTTGCCTTTGTCGAATTATTAGTTAGTTTCAAGCCCATCAAGTTTTTAGCGCCGTTGCCGGGGACTAGAATATTAGGAACACTTAATTTTTATTACTCTAGCCATTCTTATTTTTTATATGCAAATTATTTTTATTTTTATTTACTAACTTCTCTTTTATTTTCTTCTGGCAGATATTTTTAGTTTATGACTAGAAGAAACCCGTCAAGACCCTTGCTTTTTGACAGTGAGATAGAAAGTATCATTCGTAGAAATCGTAGGGAGATAAGGCGAAGTTTTCAATACATAGAGGAAGAGGAAGAAGATGATACTAATACTACTGAGGAGATGCCTGATAATAATCTACTTCCTCCAGTGGTTGCCCAAAGTCCTACTCCTCGTACTATGTATGACTATGCTAAGCCTAATTTAACTGGGGTTGAATCGAGTATTGTTAGACCTGCTATTGTTGCAAATAATTTTGAACTGAAACCTAACACTATTCAAATGATTCAACAGTTTGTTCAGTTTGATGGTTTGTAGGATGAGGACCCAAATACTCATTTAGCCAACTTTTTAGAGTTTAAAATTAATGGCATTTCTGATGATGCCATTCACCTTTGGTTGTTTCCCTTCTTGTTGAGGAACAAAGCTAAACAGTGGTTGAATTCGTTACCATGAGGATCAATCACTACATGGGAACAAATGACTGAAAAAATTTTACTTAAATATTTTCCGTCGGCTAAAATGGCTAGGTTGAGGAATGATATCTCTTCTTTTGTGCAGATGGATTTAGAAACACTTTATGATGTATGGGAGAGATACAAGGATCTACTGAGAAGATGCCCTCACCATGGGTTACCATTATGGCTACAGGTTTAAACCTTTTACAATAGTATGAACCCCTCAACTAGGCAATTGATTGATGCAGCTGCAAGTGGAACCCTAAATAACAAAACCCTTGAAGCGACTTATGAGTTTATAGAGGAGATGTCACTAAATAACTATCAGTGGAAAGTCATGAGAATAAAGTCGACAAAAGCCGCTAGTGTTTTTAACCTCGACGCAGTCACCATGCTATCAAACCAGGTAGAGATTTTAAATAAAAAGATTTATGGTTTGTATGGTTTTTCGCAGGTACATCTAGTGATGCAGTGCGATACAAATGGAGGAAGGACGAACAATACAGAATATCCATCCTACAACCCTGGCATAGAAAGCGAACAGATGAACTATATGGGTAATAATTCTAGACCTCAGAATAATCCATATAGTAACATTTACAATCCAAGTTGGAGGAACCACCCAAACTTCTCATGGGGTGGAAATCAAAGACAACAACCCCCTCTAGGCTTTCAACAACGACCCTAACCACAGGAGAAGAATCCAAACCTTGAAGAGATGCTAACGAAATTTATCTCGATGTCAGAAACCCATTTTCAAAACACCGAAATAGCACTCAAAAATTAGCAAGTGTCGATTCAAGGGCTTGAGAACCAAATAGGTTAGCTTGCCAAGTTAATCTCAGAGCGACCACAAGGTAGCTTGCCAAGCAACACTGAAACTAACCCAAAAGAGCAACTTTGTGCCATTACTACTCACGATAGTGAAGGGTTAGACGAACCAAACCCGAGGTAAGAAAATGTGGTAGATAAAGGTAAGACTGAGGTAAGACATAATAAACCAAAATTGGTAAGTACAGAGTAAAAACCTCATGTGCCATACCCCAATGCGACGAAGAAAGACTGCATAGATGAACAATTCGGTAAATTTCTTAAACTTTTAAAGAAATTACATATTAACTTACCGTTTATTGAAGCTATTTCGTAGATGCCCAATTCAGTAAAATTTTTAAAAGAGCTTTTGGCAAACAAACAGAAGTTAGACGATGCGTCGCATGTGGAGCTAAATGCAGTTTGCTCAGCAATTTTACAAAATAAACTACCCTACAAATTAAAAGATCCATGGAGTTTTATGATTCCTTGCTTAATTGGTGGTTTATCTGTTAATAATGCTTTAGCTGATTTAGGGGCAAGTATCAATGTTATGCCTTATAAAATGTTTAAACAGCTAGGTCTTGGGAAACCCAAACAAACTAGGATGAGCATTCAATTGGCTGATAAAACCATTGGATTTCCTAGGGGTATAATTGAAGATGTGCTAGTCAAAATTGATAAATTCATATTCCAGTAGACTTAATTGTTTTAGACATGAATGAGGATAGTGACATTCCTTTAATCTTAGGACGGCCATTTTTAGCAACTGCTAGGACCATTATTGATGTTGGTACAAAGGAATTAAAATTTCGTGTAGGTAATGTCATGATTAAACTCCAAGCACGTGATTCTGTCAAAATATCTAGTGATCAAGATGATTCAAGTCCTGTTAATGTAAGTAAACTTAATGTTCAATCTTCTTTGCAGGAAATCCCTCGGAAAAAGATGACAGAGCCATGGTCTAGCTCTCATATTGAGAACAGAACTGTTCATGAGGAACAAATGCTCCAGATCGATGAACTAGATGAATGGAAAAGATAGTTTAAGGAAAAATTGAAAGTACACGATGAACCAAAGCAGATCCATGATGAGCCTAAAAATAAAACTAGTCAAATTAAAGTTAGAGACCGAGTTCTAATGGATAATACAGATCCTCGTATTGCCACTTATGAACTTAATGGAACAACCCCTTTCATAGTACTTAATATTTTCCCATATAGTACAGTCGAGGTAACTCATTCCAAATTTGGCACTTTCAAGGTAAATAGTATTCATCTAAAACCTTATTTTAACAAAATTGATAGAAGGAATGAGGAGTTTCAACTCCTCGAACCACCATGATTAAGCAAATGTAAGGTGAGTCGAGCTTAAACTCTAAATAAGCACTTCTTGGGAGGCAACCCGAGCACTAACCTTACTAATTAGTTTATTTTTACTTCGTTCATGTTTATAATGTAGGTTTTTGTCCCACACAGACTGGACACATGAGCGTGTCCCTAGCCGTGTGGATGTGGGGACTTAGTTTTTAAAATTCAAAGAAATCAATAGGGGGCTCCACGGACACGACACACTGTCGTGTGTAATATCACACGGGCATGTCAAAATCCCACACGTGCATGTCCTAGGCCATGTGAAAACTAGAGCTCAATTTTTCAAAATTCAAAATTTAAAACAAGTCAGGAGACTCCACGGACAACACACACGACCATGTGAGCGATCACACGGACGTGTGGACTTCTACACAGGCGTGGGAGAAGCGAAGGACCTAGCACACGGCCGTGCGACACGGCCATGTGAATACTAAATTTTTAGATTTCAAGACGAACACGGCTGGAATTCAAGGCACACAAGCGTGTGACACGGCCGTGTGACCCAACACACGACCGTGTCACCTATTTAAAACCCAATTTTTTCTTTCTTCTTCCTTCTCCTTTCCAAACCCCCCAAACCCTAGCCGTCCCAACCTTTGCCGCAACTCCAGCCACCGGCCATCGATGACCCCCTTCTTTTTCCCTCATTCTTCCTTCTCCTTCCCAAAACCCCCTTCCCTTTTCCTTTCTCCCCCAACCCGAAACCCAATTCCCTCTTTGCACCACCATAGCCAAACCCTGACCACCACCTCCATTACCCATTTTCTTCACCTCACACTTTCCTTGCACACATACCAACCCCCAAAACCACCGTCCTCTTCGCACAACACACCATCTGCCCGTCACTGACCGCTCCTCTCGCCGACCATTTCCTTTTTCCCCTCTTTTATTATGATTACTTTTATTTATTTAATTATTTATTTATTGATTATTCTTTAATGTGGCTTAACTATTCATTAATTATATTAGGCTTTTGTTATCTTTTTATGCATTAATGTCCCTAATTGTTTAGTCTATTACTTTTAATTGATTCATTCGTAGGCTATCAGTTTAAACTACTAATCTACTAATTCTTGTATAATTAAGTATTAGCGCATATAGGAATAGGTATTAGTAATATTTTACTAAATTTTCTAATTTTCTATTGTTTCTTACGTACACAATGACTAATACTCAAGGCAAGACCAAGACCGTCGTCCCCGCTTCGAAAAAGCGAAAGGTTTCCGATGCGGTCCCCATGCGCAACCACCTTACAGTAGATATGCCACCACCTCCTCATAGTCTAGTTCATGCGATTGCTTTGTTGACTCGATAATTCTACGGCCTCGAGGTGACCCTACAATAGATTTGCCAGCACTTCCACATATCACCACCACCCCCACCTCGCGAACCATCTATTGATGAAGACCTTTGAGTCCATTTATTTTTTCTTTTTCTTTTATTTTAAGTTTTAAACTCTTTCTCTTTATCTTTCTTGTCTTTGATTTATATTAGTATATTTTGATTTCTTTATATCTCTGGCTGTTTATTATCGAGTACCCATAACGAAGTCCATTACTAAAACTCCCTACAACTTTACTGATGACTTTGCAGTTTCAAAAGGTTCAAGGTGCTACTAAGGAATGAACAAACTACTAGAGTATTCTCCCACCTTCACATCTGCCTAGTTCATCATGCTTATTTTTAAGGAGTTCATCCGTAATTCGGGAAGTTTCACCTTTTCCCTCTCTTATGATTTTCTACTTACATTGCTATTATCTATCTTTGTACATTGAGGACAATATACATCTTAAGTGTGGGGAGGTTAATTATATCATTATCAGAAAATCCCTAAATTATGTCTTGTTCTTAAATAAATTTTCTCATATTACTATTAGAATAAAATTTCTATTAACTTATAATTTTTATTGATATGTTTTGGATTAAGTCATAGGTAATTGTGAATTGATGGTTTAAACTTTAAGACATTAGAGAATCAAGCATGATAAGTCTATTTTTAGAATTAAAAATTTATTAGGTTGTCTCCCTAAATTTAAATATTACTTTGAAGTTTGAAATTTGCAAGGTTGACATCAAAAAAACATAATTTTTGTGAGATTTTGAGCCTTTTAGAGCATATATTTTTCTTGCTAACTTTATTGTCGGTTATGAGTGTGTCAATATTCATTTGTTAGTCTAGAACTTGCTTCAATTATGCATGATAAAACCACACTTTTGATTTGATATACTGAGATGATAAAGGCACCTAGGTTTTAACCCACTTATCCCAAAAAGCCTACCTCATAATCAATCCTTAGTAAACCCCTTTGAGTCTAATAAACCGTTTCTTGACTCACCCTTAATATTAACCCAAAACTCATTATTTTTTATTCATTGAGAATTTTTCCTATTGTATTAGCCTATTTTTACCGAGATTTGAGTTGAGCAGTTGCCTAAATATGTTCTTTATGTAAGTTGTTAAATTCTTTCTTATTTGTGTACGTGATAAAAAAGATGGAAATATATTCATTATTAGTTCTATGTTATCTGAGCTTAAACGGTTAATTTCACATTTCGAGAAGAAGCTCGTGTTATTAGTGATAAGATTTTAATTGATGTAATTATTTAGTATTAGTTTATTTTTCTAGTTAGGTAAATTATCAATTCAATCTCGATTCTAACCCAATTATTCAACCTTTATCCACACCTTTAACCCAAGCCCCGTTACAACCCTTTTTAAGACCTTTTAATTTGTGTATCATCTCATTTTACAGTGGTGGAGATTTGATTTTCATGCAATTCTATGGTAATAACTTTTCATGTTTGACTTTTGAGTGCTAAATTTGAACCTTAAACACTTTGAGTGATTTGAGTGAACCTTTAGTGACTTGTTAGTTTTGAATCAAAGGTAATTATTCAGATAATGGCAAACACCTATGTTTTCGTGCTATAAAATTTGTGACTTGGATTTTTTGAATCTTTAAGATTCTTTTAGTTAAACTATCAATGTGTGAATTATCTGTGAATTATGATAAGACAGTATTGATGAGAATTATGAATTGAAGAAGTTTAATTTTTGATTGCGAGTTGAGGATTTTGCTTGAGGACAAGCAAATGCTTAAGTGTGGGGATATTTGATAAACCATAAAAGCAACACATTTTAATCCCACGCTTAGCTTGTTTTTTGATTTTTATTTATAGAATTTGGTGAATTGGATGCTCCTAATCCTTTAAATTCATGTTTCTATACTTAGGAGAGCATAAGGGAGCGAAAGGAACAAAAATGGGCCAAAAAAAGACAAAACGGGCCATCTTTATGATCCATACATCCAAAGCCCGCACCACACAGGCTGAGCACATGCCCATGTGAACCAAAAAGGCTGGACACATGCCCGTGTGCTAGCCCGTGCTGATCAAGAACCATGTAAATTCCCATACAGCCTGGGCCCCTCACATGGGTCGAGCACACGCCCGTGTGCCTATCATACCCTACTTTGTTTTCACATGGAAAAAGCCAATTTTTAGGGTTTTTGAGCCTTCTAAAGTCTATAAATACACATCAGAGGGAGACCTAAAAGGAGATGCAGAGTAGATTGTAGAAATTACTCGAAGGAAGCCGTCAAAATCATCTAGAAGGCGGATTCACTCCAAGTTCTTTAGAATTTTTTGGGTTCTTTATGTCTTGTTGTTTTCTTAATTCTATGATGTTTTCCTTTTATGTTATGAACTAAACTCCCTAAATACCTAGGGAGGATGAAACCTAGATGAATCTTATTATTTAATAAATCTAAATTACGTGATAAATACTTGATCTTGTTCTTAATTATGTGTTCTCAATTATGTGTTCTTAATCCTTGTGTTGATGTTTTCAGGAATATTAATTCAAGTATCATGTGCTTATTCAGTGGAGCTAAAGTCCCTATTTAAGAGAAGATCCAACATAATTAAGCGAAGTTGATTGCAATCCTAAAAATAAGACGACATAAATATGCCGGATTAGAGTCAAATCTAATAGGGGAATCCATAGATCGGGTTAATGCGACGATAGGAGTTTCAATTAGAAAGAGATTTCAATTAATCAACCTAGAGTCAGTTATTCTTAGTCTTGAAAGAGATATTAACATAATTTAGGGATTTCTACGGATCAAGTCAAGTGAATAAATCATTTAATTCAGAGTCAGAATAATAAGTGAATCTAGGTGGATTCTTCATTGGCTATTATCTTTATTCATTTGATTATTCTCTTCACTCTCTGTCGCGTTCATAGTCATTTAGTTAGTCAATTGTTAGTTAATTTTAGATTAAAAACAAAACCCTTAAATTTATTAGGCTAGATAATAAAAAGATAGTTATTACTAGTAATTTTAGTCCTTGAGGATACGATATTCCGGACTCACCACAACTATACTACTATTCGATAGGTGCGCTTGCCTTTGTCGAAATATTAGTTAGTTTTGAGCCCATCAAGTACCACTGATAGACCGTAATATATACATATTTTAAACTCACATTTAGCATACTTTTGAATGATTTATCCCTTTAATTGTGGAATTTGGTGCTCCTAATCCTTTGTTTTCATGTTTTATACTTAGGAGAGCATTGGAGGATGAAAAGAACGAGAAACAGGCCAAAAACAGAGGAAATAGGCCAAAATAAGAAATCAACACAGCCTGGAGTTCATCACACAGCCATGCCTTTTTAGCAGGCTCAAACACGGGCCTGTGCTTGAATCACATGGGCGTGTCCCTACCGTGACCTGTTTTAATTCCACTCAGAAAAGGATACTTAGAGGCAAAGAAAGACATTTCGAAAGCATATATAAACACCCTAAGTGTATCCTAAAGGAGGAGGTAGCCTGAGGCAGCCAGAGAGGGCTGAATACAGGGAATTACTCGAAGAAAGTCAATGATCCATCTCAGAAGCCGGAATCACACTCAAGACTGAGGATTTCTCCTTCAATTCCTTCAGGGGGTTTTAGGGTTTTCTTTATGTTTTGTTATTTTTCTTCTGAGTTGTATTCTTTTATAAGCATGAACTAAACCCCTAAAATACCTAAGGGGGATGAAACCTAAGACGAATCTTGTTATTGTTTTCTGAGCTATATGATAAATATTTGATTTCTTCTTGATTATATGTTCTTAATTCTTGCTTTAATATTCTAGGATATTGATTCAAGTATTGATGTGCTTATTTAGTGGAGCAAAAGTCCCTATTTAAGAGTTGATCTAGCATAATTAAGCTGAGTTGATTACACTCCTAGAAATAGGATGACGAAAATCTATTGGATTAGGGTCAAACCTAATATAGGAGTCCATAGATTGAGTTAATGCAACACTAGGGGTTTTAATTAGAAAGAGATTTCAATTAATCAACCTAGGGTTAGATGTTAGTAGCCTCGAAAGAGGTAATATAAATTAGGGAATCCTACGGATCAAGTTAAGTGAATAAATCGTCTAGTTTAGAGTTAAATAACAAGTGAAGTCTAGGTGGATTCTTCCTCGGGTATTATCTTGATCAATTAATTTTTCCCAAAATCATTTTCCCTATTCATTCTCTGTGTCTTGGCATCCTTAGCTTAGTAATTAGTTAAATAAACATTAATCACTTTTATTTTAGGCTAGATAATAAAAAGAGAGTCAGTACTAGTACTTTTGGTTCCTTTGGGTTCGACATCCCGGTCTTGCCACTAAGCTATACTACTATTCGTTAGGTGCGCTTGCCTCAATCGTGGTGATAGTTAGTTTCTAGGCTTGATCATTCATTATATAAATATTAAGACTTATCACGGACATGATCAAGTTTTTGGCATTGTTGCCGGGGAACTAAAATATTAGGAACAATTAATTTTTATTACTTTAGCCATTTTTTATTTTTTGCAATTTACTTTTATTTTAATTTTAATTTTAACTTTGCTATTTTTCTTTTATTTGTTCCTGACAGGTACCTCTAGTTTATGACTAGAAGGAACCCGACAGGACCCTTAATTTACGACAGTGATATTGAAGGTACTGTTCGCAGAAATCGTAAAGAAATAAGGCAAAGCTTAAATTACATAAAAGAAGAGCAAGAAGACAAAACCAATACTACCAAAGAGATGGCTGATAACAATCCACTACCTCGTACTATGTATGATCATGCTAAACCTAATTTAATAGGAGCTGAATCGAGTATTGTTAGGACTGCTATAGCTGCTAATAATTTTGAACTGAAACCTAACACTAAACAAATGAGTCAAAAATATGTTTAGTTTGATGGTTTGCAGGACGAAGACCCAAATACTCATTTAGCAAATTTTCTAGAATTCTGTGATACCTTCAAAATAAATGGCATTTCTGATGATGCCATCCGTCTTCGGTTATTTCTCTTTTCTTTGAGGAATAAAGCCAAATAGTGGTTGAATTCTCTCCTACGAGGGTCAATCACTACATGGAACCACATGATCGAAAATTTTTTATTAAAATATTTTTCGCAAGCCAAAACGGCCAAGTTGAGGAATGATATCTCTTCTTTTGTCCAGATGGATCCAAAAACAATATATGATGTATGGGAGAGATACAAGGATTTGTTGAGAAGGTGCCCTCACTATGGGTTACCTTTGTGGCTTCAGGTTTAAACCTTTGTACAATGGTGTGAACCCTTCGACTAGGCAATTAATCGATTCAGCTGCCAGTGGAACCCTGAATAACAACACTCCTAAAGTAGCTTATGAGTTTATAGAGGAGATGTCACTGAATCATTATCAGTGGCAAGTCATGAGAACAAAGCCGACAAAAGCTGCCAGTGTCTTCAACCTCGACGCAGTCACCATGCTATCAAATCAGGTAGAGATGTTAAATAAAAAGATTGATGGTTTGTGTGGTTCTTCGCAAGTACACCCAGTAATGCATTGTGACTCAAACCTAGGAGGTGTGGTGAATCCTGAGTACCTACCCTACGGACATTGCATGAAAAACGAGCAGATAAATTATATGGGTAATAATCCTCGACCTCAAAATAATCCTTATAGTAACACTTACAATTTAGGTTGGAGGAACCATCTAAATTTTTCGTGGGGTGGCCAAGGAAATCAGAGACAACAACCCTCCGGGTTTCCAGCAGCAACCTTTCCACAAGCAAAAAAATTCAAACATTGAAGAGATGCTAGAGAAGTTTATCTTGGTGACAAGACTCATTTTCAGAATATCGAAAAAACATTACAAAATCAGCAAGCATCGATCCAAGGGCTTAAGGATCAAATTGGACAACTAATTAAGCTAGTTTCTAAAAGGCGACCAGAAAGTTTACCTAGTGAAAAAGAGTATGTGAAGGCAGTTACACTAAGGAGTGGAAAGGAGTTAGTTGATACTAAGAAGAAGATGCCACACGAAACTAATAAGGCAAAGGCTGAGGAAGTAAATGAGAATGCAACTCCGGTACCTAAAGAACATAAACCACTGATCCCATATCCAGCAAAGTTAAAGAAAGGCCACATAGACGCGGTATGGTAAATTCTTGAACGTTTAAAACAATTACATATTAATTTACCTTTTGTTGAAGCTATCTCGCAGATGCCTACATATGCAAAATTCCTAAAAGAGCTTTTAAAAAATAAAAGGAATTTTGAAGAAATATCGATTATGGAACTCAACGAGGAATGTTCAGCTATTCTCCAAAATAAGCTACTAGCCAAATTGAAAGATCCAGGAAGTTTCACTATTCCCTGTTTAATTAGCAGTTTAAATATTGAAAAAACATTAGTTGATTTATGTGCCAACATTAATTTAATGTCTTATAAAATGTTCAAGCAGCTTAGTCTTGGGGAGCCAAGACCCACTAGGATGAGTATTCAATTAGCTGACAGATCTATTAAATATCCTAGGGGAATTATTGAAGATATTCTGGTAAAAGTTGACAAATTCATTTTCCCTGTTGACTTTGTTGTGCTTGACATGGATGAGGATGTTGAGGTACCTTTAATTTTAGGACGCCCTTTTTTAGCTACTGCGAGGGCTATTATTGATGTAGGTGATGGTAAACTTGCACTATGAGTAGGCAATAAGGAAATCACTTTTAAAATATACAATGCTATGTAATATTCTAGAGAGCAAGATGATTCTTGTTATTTTATTGATGCCATTGACAATTTCAATCAAGATTCTTTTTAAGAAATCATCCATGACGACACGTTAGAACTGTGTCTTACTCAAGGTGAGGGGGGAGTTGACGATGTCAATGAGTTAGGAGAGGTAGAAAGTGAGTTAAATTCTAATAATTCTTCCCCAAGAAAAAAGAAAGATGAGGGTATTAAATTAAATGATGAACTAAAATAAAAACCCTCTATTGAAAAACCACCTAAATTGGAATTGAAGCAGTTACCAAATCACTTAGAATATGCATTTCTTAGAGATAATTCTACACTACCAGTAATCATTTCTTCAGAACTGGGACCCAAAGAGAAAGAGGAGCTGCTACAGGTACTAAAAGAGCATAAAAGAGCCATAGCTTGGAAAATTTTTGACATTAAAGGGATAAGTCCATCGTTCTGCACCCACAAAATTTTAATGGAAGATGAATATAAACCATGTGTGCAACCTCAAAGACGATTGAATCCCAACATGAAGGAAGTTGTTAAAGCTGAGGTAATTAAACTTCTAGATGTTGGAGTTATTTATCCAATTTCTGACAGTAATTGGGTAAGCCCTGTCAGGTTGTTCCAAAGAAAGGAGGCATGACTGTTGTAGCCAACGAAAAGAATGAATTGATTCCAACAAGAACAGTCACAGGTTGGAGAGTCTGCATTGACTATAGGAAGTTGAATGATGCTACGAGAAAAGATCACTTCCCTCTACCATTTATTGATTAGATGTTAGAAAGATTATCTGGCATATGTACTACTGCTTTCTAGACGGGCTCCCTGGCTACTTCCAAATCCCAATAGCTCTTGAGGATCAAGAAAAGACAACATTTACATGCCCATATGGTACGTTTGCTTGTCGTAGAATGCCTTTTGGATTATGTAATGCTATTGTTGCTTTTTAGTGCTGCATGTGTAACATCCTAAATTAGGGGCTATGCATTTGTGTGTTTGTGTGTGAATGTTATGTTTGTCATGCTAGTTTAGGGTGCTTTGAGGTCCGGGAATGACTTAGGGGTAGGCCAAAGCCCTAGTAAAAATTTTTCTTTTTGGGCACTTTAGGGGAGAGCTGAATGGGATAGGACTTAAGGGTTGGTGTTTGTGTGTTTTGACACAAGAAGTTTATTGGTGAAGTGGCAAGGAGGCACCATTTAGAGCTCTGGAAGGTGACGCCAGCCGCCAAGGGAAGTTCGAGTGCAGAGATGGAGGCGGTGGAGAGTTGCGTAGATGGATTTTTTTAACGCCAAGGTGGGGGAGAGTTGCTCTCAGCTTGAACTCTAGTGGATGAGTGTTGAATGGGTCAACACATTTGAATGAAAGGAAGAGAGCAATTCAAGGAGGAAAAAGGGGTCAACAAGTTTGAATTGAGAGTGGAGAGTGATCGGTGGAGAGAATCATGGGATTGGGAGAGAGGAGAGTGATTGGTCGAATGTGGAAGTATGTGTGTGTGTGTGTGGGTTTGGTTTAGTGTTGTTAAGGGGGTGGCCGAATGTTAGATGATGGCATTAGGGGTGTTGAAAATTTCGGCTAGCTAGAGAAACCAAGAGCATTCTTTGTTCAACTCTTTTTGTCAAAACCGAAACATTTATACCACTTTGTGCATTTTTGGCTTTTCTCTCAAATACCAAAACACTCTCACACTTTTTGTTTTGCATTTTCTTTTCTCCCATTCACCAAAGCCGAAATACCACCCAATACTTTTCGTATTTTCTTCTTCTTTTGTGCTTGGCCGAAACTCACATTACCATCCACTCTCTACTCCCATTTCATTTTTTTTGACCATAAACACCAAAGCTGAAACACTCTAAAGCCTCATCTCCTGCCGAAACTTTGGCATTTCTTCTCTTTTCTCTCAAACATCATAGCTGAATCTCCTTTGGTAAATAGCACCTTTCTTCTCCATCTTATTCTTTTCAAGAGCATAACATTTTCAGCATTCGGTAAGTTCTTTTTGGTTTAGCCGAATCTCTCTAAACATCTACTCACTCTTTTTCTCCTATTGTTTTCTTTGAAAGGAAGCCAAATTCCTTTGACATTCATATCCTTTTCTTTCGGTTTTTGTTCCAGTGGATTGTCGTTACCTATTCTTCACCACTCCCAATTGGTTTCTCTAGTGTTATGGTATGTGTTTTCATTTTGGTTCAATCATCTCTTCTCTTGGTGGAGTGTCGAAGGCAGTAATCGTATTCTTTAACTCTTGGCCATTTGTAGGGGGTTTATCTTTGCGTTCTTCTGGCTTCTGGATTTTGATTGGAGTGTGTTAAGGGACAATCGATTCTAGTCCATTTAGATTCTTAATCTCCGGGATTTTTCAATCTAGGTAAGGAACCTTAGCTTTGAGTTTCTATTCGCTTTTATTTAATTTCGCTGCTTTAATCCGATTTAGTGACCAAGGTTGTTCATGGACTCAAATGTCAGCCAAGCGAAAGGAGGGGTTGGACTCGCTGTCCTAGCCCCTAAGTTTAAGAAGCGCATGGTATCTACTGTTCGGGATTGGCCACCAGGTTGTGGGCTGGCTTCTGAGCAGAATAAGAGGCAGATAGCAGTGGTCTCCGATAGTGATAGTATCGACATAGATAGCATAGTACTGTGCGTATCCAGGTGTGTAAGTTTTACACACTTTAATATTATTATGTGTTATTAATTTCTTTGGGGCTGAAAAGCCACAATGGCTAGATGAATAAGTGTTATGCCATTAAGGGCATTGCTAAAGTACGAGGTAAGTATCCTGCTGTTTATGTATATGCTAATAAAAGTATGCCATGATAATATTATGCATTTGATAGTATGTTGCATTCTATTGACATTTGTATGCATGGGTTGGATATGATATGAAAGGGGAAGTGTAAGACTGTCACTAGTGGTTTGGTACCACACGTGGGTTGGCCCCACATTCTTGATTCGTGACTAATTCTTAGTGGTTTGGAACCACTAGTGGTTTGGTACCACATATTGATGATTTCGTGACTCGTCCCAATGGTTTGGTACCACAGTGGGTTGGCCCACATATATGATTATTCGGGATTGTCACTAGTGGTTTGGTACCACAAGTGGGTTGGCCCCACATATGATATTTTGTGACTATGTCACCAGTGGTTAGGTGCCGCATATGGAGTGTAGCGGATGGAGGGTTGATTGTAGAAATCCCCACGGAGTGATCAGTTGGTATGGGTGGTGTGTAGAGGATGGAAATCTAGGATTGGGCCGAGTACATTGCATCCATTTTTGTACACACTATTTTTGAGTGGGCTAAGGCCCAATATGTCATTGTGGGCTTGAGGGCATTTATGATGTTCTAAGGGGGAAGCTTACACACTAAGTCTTGTTGACTCACCTCCTCTACTTAATCTTGCAGGTGATCAGTAAAACGTGGACTTGGGAGCCGAAGATACTCGAGGAGGCCATAGCTTGTCAATTTTAGTAAACTTAGTTTCTTTTTAAGACATTTTAATTTGGGATTTTAATTGTTGTAATAAGGCCTTTCTAAATTGCTATTTGGTTTTTCATTTTAAATTCCACTTTGATACGACATTATTTCACGACTTAAACTTAATTGTTAAAAAGAGGTTTTCTAAATAATTGCAACCTAAATATATGTTTTCTCACAAGTGCTAACATAGATAGTAAATGAGCGGTTAATCCAACCTGGAAATTTTTCTTAAGCGGCAAACCACTATTTTCAAAACATCACTTGAAATAAAAAGTTTCAAACTTTTAGGTTTCATCAAGATCCCCAAAGTTTCTTTTCAACCTTTTCCCTATGACATACCAGATCTGGTCGTGACGTCTAGACCGGGTTCAGGATGTTACAATTATGGTATCAGAGCCTAGATTGCAAAACTCGGGCTATGAAAATGGGCTTAACAATGTTTTATTAAGTTGGTCTAAATGATTTTTGGAAGGAATGGTTTGTTTGGAGCATGGCATCCGAGTCCGACGGCACCCAGTCCACCCAGGTAAGTGTTTCAAAATTTCTGGTAGGGTATGCATAGAACGATTGTTAATATGGTTGTATGCTTTAGGAGAATCAGATTATAGAGACTGAAACTTTGATATGTGTTGCGAAAACTACTCCCTGAGACTATTCTTCCATAAAATTCTTCGATATTAAAAAGTGAAAGAAATAACTAACTCATAAAACTTTTTAATCAGATTAATTGCAAACATTAGTCATGAGCACTCGAGGTCGTAGACGTAATGTACGAGGTCGTGGTAGGGGCAGGACTACTGTATCAGAACCAGTAGGGCCTGGTCATAGGTGAGAAAGTAAGATACCAGTGCCGCCAGCAGTGGAAGAAGAATTTTTGGACCAAACAAGTGGGGTTAACGCGGTGTCGCAGGCAATGTTGTGGGTTCTAGAGAGAGTGGCTGGGGTAGGCATGGGTACAGGAGCTCAAAAATCGGTGTTCGAGTGACTCCGAGCCAATGGAGTAGAGATGTTTAGGGGTGTTTCTGGTGTAGGCCCTAATACAACTGAGTATTGGTTAGAAGTGAGTGAGCGCATAATGGATGATATAGACTTCACGGTAGAGGATAAGTTGAAAGGGGTAGTGTCTCTCCTGCGAGACGAAGCGTATCAGTGGTGGCTCACAGTTAGGGATAGTTCGGTGGCTGAGCATATCACCTGGGATTTTTTAAGACTGCATTCCAGGGGAAGTACGTAGGGTCAAGTTATGTGGATGCGCAGCATAAGGAAATCCTAAATCTGGTTCAGGGGAGTAAGTCAGTGTTTGAGTATGAGGTAGAATTCTTGCGGTTAAGTCATTATACTCGGGGTGTTGTGGCCATGGATCATGAAGCGCTATGTTCGGTTCAAGGATGGGTTGAGAGATGATTTGCGTATGCTGATATCCCCACAACGAGGGAGGGAATTTACTATTCTTGTGGAAAAGGCTAAGATAGCCGAGGAGGTGAAGCGGTCCGAAAAGCAGAATCTGGAGAGGAATAGGAACAAGAGGAATTTTGGTTCGTCAAGCTCAGTTGGGCAGTTTCAGAAGAGGCCTAGGGTTGAGGGGCCGAGTTCTGTTGTGAGACCTACTGTTGATAGTCGACCTTCAAGGTGTACCCGATGTGATAAATTTCATTTTGGTGAGTGTTGGGTTGGTAATAGAGGCTGTTTTAAGTGTGGGTCTACAGAGCATCGTATAAGGGACTGTCCACAAGAGAGGGGCAAAGTGCAATCAATGGGTCAAGGTTATGTTCCATCAGGTAGAGGTGGCCAGCAACCACAGAGAGGCCGAGGTCTGGTCAGAGGAGGTAATTATTTCGGTCGTGGTCGTGGAGCACCAGGTAGAGGTGCTGGGGGCAGTGATGCGAGGAGACCTGGGCTGGTCTATGTAGTCAAACGTCGAGAAGAAAGAGATGCACCGGACATCATAACCAGTACGTTTCTTATTTATAGGTTGCCTTATACTGCCTTGATTGATATAGGATCAACTCATCGTATGTTGCTAGTGGGATATTAGAACCCTATAGGGAGATGACCGTAGTTAGCCCGCAATGACAATCGGAAGTGGTAAATAGACTTTATAGGGGTGTACCTCTAGAAGTTCAAGGGATGGTTTTTTTGGCTGATCTGATGGAACTACCGTTCGGAGAGTTTAACCTGATCTGAGGCATGGAATGGCTAGGGAAGTATCGAGTGAATTTGGATTGTGCTGTCATGCGTATGGTAGTGAGAACTCTCGAGGATGAAGAAGTGGTGGTAATAGGTGAGAGGAGGAATTATTTATCTAATGTGATATCTGCTTTTAAAGCTGAGCGAATGGTGAAGAAGGGCTGTAAGGCGTGCATAGCTTTGGTTTGTGCCTTGGAAGGCAAGGATTTGTCTATGGAGGATGTTAGAACAGTGAATGAGTTTTTTGATATTTTCCAGAAGAGCTTCCAAGTTTGCCTCCGGATCGAGAGGTGGAATTTGGTATTGATCTTTATTCGGGGACAGCACATGTTTCGATTGCCCCATATAGGATAGCGCCCAAGGAGTTGGTGGAGTTGAAAGCTCAGATTCAGGAACTGTTAGATCAAGGTTTTATCCGACCGAGTGTATCACCTTGGGGAGCGCCGGTGTTATTCGTCAAGAAGAAGGATGGATCGATGCATATGTGCATTAACTACCGTCAATTGAACAAGCTGACCATCAAGAAGAAGTATCTGCTGCCAAGGATAGATGACTTGTTCGATCAACTGAAGGGGGCTTCAGTCTTTTCGAAGATAGATTTGCGATCAGGGTATCATCAGCTTAAGGTCAGGGAGGCGGACATTCATAACACGGCATTTCGAACTCGCTATGGCCACTACAAATTCCTGGTGATGCCATTTGGTTTGACCAATGCACTAGCTAGTGTTTATGGACATGATGAATCGGGTTTTCCAACCCTATTTGGACCGATTTGTCGTTGTATTCATAGACGATATCTTGGTCTATTCCAGATCGGAAGAGGAGCATGACTCGCATCTTCGTGTGGTCTTACAAATTTTGAGGGAAAAGCAGTTGTTTGCCAAATTCAATAAGTGTGAGTTTTAGCTAAAAGAGGTTACCTTTTTGGGTCATGTTGTGTCAGCTGAAGGGATTAGGGTTGATCCTCGGAAGGTCAAAGCGGCTGAAGTGGAAACCACCTAAGTCTGTGGTTGAAATCAAAAGTTTTCTTGGTCTAGCTGGGTATTATAGAAGATTCACTGAGGGGTTCTCCTTGATCGCGGCTCTATTAACCAAGTTGCTACGGAAAGGGGTTCCATTTGTTTGGTCTGATAAGCAACAGGAAAGTTTTGAGAAGCTAAAGAGGATTCTGATGGAAGCTCCGGTGTTGATTCAGCCAGAGGCCTAAAAAGAGTTCGTGGTTTACTGTGATGCGTCACACGCAGGTTTAAGATGTGTGTTGATGCAAGATGGAAAGGTTGTCGATATGCATCTCGACAGTTAAGGTCGCATGAGTTGAATTATCCCACGCAAGACTTGGAGTTGGCGGCAGTGGTTTTTGCTCTGAAAATCTAGAGACATTATCTGTATAGGGAGAAGTCCGTCATTTATATAGATCATAAGAGCTTAACGTATCTCCTTACCCAGAAGGAATTGAATTTAAGACAGAGGCGATGGGTCGAGTTGTTGAAGGATTACGATTGTTCAATCGAATACCATCTGGGTAAAACTAACGTGGTGGTAGATGCATTGAGTCGTAGGGTAATCTCGAATTTGAGGGTGATGTTTGCACATCTTAGCTTGTATGATGATGGGAGTTTGTTGGCTAAGCTTCAGGTGAAACCGACGTGGATAGATCAGATCAGAGAGAAGCAATTGTTGGATGAGGTCTTGAGTGCTAGACTACTTCAAGTTCAGAATGGTGAAGTAAAGGATTATAATATGGGCAGTGAGGGAGTTTTGTGTTTTCGAGGAAGGATTTGCATGTCAAAAGATTCAGAGTTGAGGCGTAAGATTTTGCAGGAAGCGCATAGTAGCCCATACGCTATGTATCCTGGAGGAAGTAAGATGTATCGGGATTTGCGGGAACAGTTTTGGTGGTCGGGTCTAAAGCGAGAAATAATCGAATATGTGAGTAAGTGTTTGACATGTCAGCAGGTGAAAGCAGAGCATCAGTTGCCTTTGGGTTTGTTGCAGCCGGTAAAGATTTCGCAGTGGAAGTGGGAAAGGATCACAATGGATTTCATTAGTGGGCTTCCTCTTACACCTACCAAAAAGGATTTGATTTGTGTAGTGGTTGATCATTTGACTAATTCTGCTCATTTCATACCAGTGAGAGTAGACTACTCTCTTCAAAAGTTGGCTAAATTATATATAGCAGAGATTCTAAGGTTGCACGGGGTGCTAATGTCGATCATCTCGGACAGAGACCCTAGGTTTACATCAAGATTTTGGAAGGCATTGCATCAAGCATTGGGCACAAAGTTAGATTTCAGTATAGCATTTCATCCGCAGTCGGACGGACAGTCAGATAGGGTAATCCAAATCCTGGAGGATATGCTGAGAGGATGTGTCATAGACTTCAGAGTTAGTTGGGAAGTGTTCTTACCGTTGGCAGAATTCGCGTACAATAATAGCTACCAATCGAGTATCCAGATGGCACCATATGAGGCGTTGTATGGTAAGAAGTGTCGCACTCTCACTTATTGGATAGAGTTGGGTGAATGTCAGATGTTGGGTCCGGAATTGGTCTCTAAAATGGAAGACAAGGTTAAGATAATTAGGGCTCAGTTGAAGAAAGCTTCGGACAGACAGAAGTCCTATACTGATCTAAAGCGTAAAGACATAGAGTTTGAGGTGGGTGATCAGGTGTTCTTAAAGGTGTCACCTTGGAAGAAAGTAGTTAGGTTTAGACGTAAGGGTAAGCTAAGCCCCAGGTTTATTGGGCCTTATCGGATAGTGAAGCGTGTGGGACCTGTAGCCTATCAACTCGAGTTCCTTGTAGAGTTAATTTAGATTCACGATGTGTTTCATGTGTCGATGCTAAGACGTTATCGTTCAAGTCCATCTCACGTGGTGTCCATGGAGGAGATCGAAGTGAGGCCTGATCTATCCTTTGAGGAGGAACCAATTCGAATTTTGGATCGTGATGTCAAAGTATTACGCAGAAAGACGGTTCCGTTGGTTAAGGTTTTGTGGCGTAATCACGATTCTGAGGAAGCTACGTGGGAACCCGAGGAATCAATGTGACAGTAATACCCTCATCTCTTTTGACCAGGTAATTTCGAGGCCGAAATTGTTTTAAGGGGGTAGAACTATAATACCCTAAATTAGGGGCTATGCATTTGTGTGTTTGTGTGTGAATGCTATGTTTTTCATACTAGTTTAGGGTGCTTTGGGGTCCAGGAATAACTTAGGGTAGGCCGGAGCCTTAGTAAAAATTTTACTTTTTGGACACTTTAGGGGAGAGCTGAATGGGATAGGACTTAAGGGTTGGTGTTTGTGTGTTTTGACACGAGAAGTTTATTGGTGAAGTGGAAAGGAGGCGCCACTTAGAGATTTGAAAGGTGACACCTCAGGGAAGCTGGCAGGAGCAAGTTCGAGCTGCGTAGATCCCCTTTGAGGGTTTTTTTTTTTTACGCCAAGGTGGGGGAGAGTTGGTTTCAGCTTGGACTCTGGTGGATGAGTGTTGAATGGGTCAACACATTTGAATGAAAGGAAGAGAGCAATTCAAGGAGGAAAAAGGGGTCAACAATTTTGAATGGAGAGTGGAGAGTGATCGGTGGAGAGAATCATGGGATTGGGAGAGAAGGAGAGTGATTGGCCAAATGTGGGAAGTGTGTGTGGGGGTTCGGTTTAGTGTTGTTAAGGGGGTGGCCGAATGTTAGATGATGGGATTAGGGGTGTTGAGAATTTCGGCTAGCTAGAGAAACCAAGAGCATTCTTTGTTCAACTCTTTTTGTCAAAACCGAAACATTTATACCACTTTGTGCATTTTTTGCTTTTCTCTCAAATACCAAAACAATCTCACACTTTTTGTTTTACAGTTTCTTTTCTCCTATTCACCAAAGCCAAAACACCTCCCAATACACTTCGTATTTTCTTCTTCTTTTGTGCTTGGCTGAAAGTCACATTACCATCCACTCTCTACTCCCATTTCATTTTCTTTGACCATAAACACCAAAGTTGAAACCCTCTGAAGCCTCATCTCCTACCTAAACTCTGGCATTTTCTTCTCTTTTCTCTCAAACATCATAGTCGAATCTCCTTTGGTAGATAGCACCTTTCTTCTCCATCTTATTCTTTTCAAGAGCAGAACATTTTCGGCATTCGGTAAGTTCTTTTTGGTTTAGCCGAATCTCTCTAAACATCTACTCACTATTTCTCTCCTCTTATTTTCTTTGAAAGGAAGCCGAATTCCTCTGACATTCATATCCTTTTCTTTCGATTTTTATTCCAGTGGATTGTCGTTACCTGTTCTTCACCACTCCCAATCAGTTTCTCTAGTGTTGTGGTAAGTGTTTTCATTTTGGTTCAATCATCTCTTCACTTGGTGGAGTGCCGAAGGCAATAATCATATTCTTTAACTCTTGGCCATTTGTAGGGGGTTTATCTTTGCGTTCTTCTAGCTTCGGATATCGATTGGAGTGTGTTAAGGGACAATCGGTTCTAGTCCATTTAGTTTCTTAATCTCCGAGATTTTTGATCTAGGTAAGGACCCTTAGCTTTGGGTTTCTATTCGCTTTTATTCAATTTTGATGCTTTAATCCTGTTTAGTGACCAAGGTTGTTCATGGACTCAAATGTCAGCCAAGCAAAAGAAGGGGTTGGACCCGCGGTTCTAGCCCCTAAGTTCAAGAAGCGACAAGATTCTGGCGATCGGGATTGGACACCGTGTTGTGGGCGACTTCCGAAAGCGAATAAGAGGCAGATAGCAGTAGTCTCCGATAGTGATAGTATCGACATAGATAGCATAGTGTTGCGCGTATCTAGGTGTGTAAGATTTACACACTTTAATATTATTATTATGTGTTATTAATTTCTTTGGGGCTGAAAAGCCACAATGGCTAGATGAATAAGCGTTATGCCATTAAGGGCATGGCTGAAGTACCAGGTAAGTATCCTGCTATTTATGTATATGCTAATAAAAGTATGCCATGATAATATTATGCATTTCACAGTATGTTGCATTCGGTTGACATTTGTATGCATGTGTTGGATATGATATGAAAGGGGAAGTGTAAGGCTGTCACTAGTGGTTTGGTACCACATGTGGGTTGGCCCCACATTCTTGATTCGTGACTAACCCTCAGTGGTTTGGAACCACCAGTGGTTTGGTACCACATATTGATGATTTTGTGACTCGTCCTGTTGGTTTGGTACCACGATTGGGTTGGCCCCATATATGATTATTCGGGATTGTCACTAGTGGTTTGGTACCACAAGTGGGTTGGCCCCACATATGATATTTTGTGACTATGTCACTAGTGGCTAGGTGCCACATATGGAGTGTAGCGGATGGAGGGTTGATTATAGAAATCCCCAGGAGTGATCGGTTGGTACGGGTGGTGTGTAGAGGATGGAAATCTAGGATTGGGCTGGATACATTGCATCCATTTTTGTACATGCTATTTTTGAGTGGGCTAAGGCCCAATATGTGGTTGTGGGCTTGAGGCCATTTATGATGTTCTAAGGGGGAAGGTTACAGATTAAGTCTTGGTGACTCACCCCCTCTGCTTAATCTTGTAGGTGATCAGTAAGACGTGGACTTGGGAGCCAAAGAGACTCGAGGAGGCCATAGCTTGTTAATTTTAGTAAACTTAGTTTCTTTTTAAGATGTTTTAATTTGGGATTTTAATTGCTGTAATATGGCCTTTCTAAATTGCTATTTGGATTTTCATTTTAAATTCCACTTTGATACAACATTATTTCACGACTTAAACTTAATTGTTAAAAAGAGGTTTTCTAAATAATTGCAACCTAAATATATGTTTTCTCACAAGTGCTAACATAGATAGTAAATGAGCGGTTAATCCAACCTGGAAATTTTTCTTAAGCGGCAAACCACTGTTTTCAAAACATCACCTGAAATAAAAAGTTTCAAACTTTCGGTTTTCATCAAGATCCCCAAAGTTTCTTTTCAACCTTTTCCCTGTGACATACCAGATCTAGTCGTGACGTCTAGACCGAGTTTGGGATGTTACAGCATGCTGGCCATCTTTAATGAACTTGTGGAAGATATTATGGAGGTATTTATGGATGAATTTTAGGTGTTCGGTAATTCTTTCCATCTATTTCTTAAAAATTTAAAACGAGTTCTAATAAGATGTGAGAAAACGAATCTTGTGCTTAATTGGGAAAAGTGTCACTTTATGGTTCGAGAAGGGATTGTGTTAGGCCACAAAATTTTTAGTAAAGGGATTGAAGTTGATAAAGCAAAAAATTGAAACCATAGAAAAACTACCTCCTCCTAGTTCGACTAAGGCTATTAGAAGCTTTTTAGGACATGTTGGATTTTATAGAAGATTTATCAAGGATTTTTCTAAAATGGCTAAGCCTTTAACAAAACTACTAGAAAAAGATGAACCTTTCGATTTTGATCAGGAATGTTTAGAAACATTTAATACCCTTAAAAATAAATTAATAAATGCCCCAATTATAATTGCACCTGATTGGAATTTACTCTTTGAACTAATTTGTTATGCGAGTGACTTTGCAGTAGGTGCAGTTTTGGGACAACAAAGAGACAAGCATTTTCAGCCGATCTATTATGCTAGAAATACATTAACGGCCACACAAGAAAATTACACCACCACAAAAAAAGAATTGCTAGCCATGGTTTTTGCATTTGATAAATTTAGACAATATTTGATATTATCTAAAGTTATCATTTACACCGACTATTCAGCTCTTCGTTATCGTTTAGCAAAATTTGACACAAAACGTCGACTCATAAGATGGATTCTACTTTTACAGGAATTCGATTTGGAAATCCAGGATAAGAAAGGAGCTGAAAATCTCGCAGCAAATCATCATTCTAGGCTTGAAACCCCACATATCAAAGAACTCAATGAGAGTGAGATAAATGACTCGTTTCTCGAAGAAAGACCCTTTGCTATTTCCGCCACTGAGGTGCCTTGGTTCACAGATATTGCGAATTATTTAGCTACTAACATCTTACCAAAATGGTTAACCCATCATCAAAAGAAGCGATTCTTTGCTGATGCAAAGAACTACTCTTGAAAGGACCTTTTTCTTTTCCATATATGTGCAGATCAAGTAATTCAGAGATGCGTTACAAAGGCAAAAGCAAGCAAGATCCTAGGACATTGTCATTCAGGACCTTCAGGAGGACATTACAGTGGGATTAAGACAGCACATAAAATGCTCGAATCAGGTTTTTATTGGCCAACTCTGTTCAAAGATGCCAACAGGTATGTTGCTTCGTGTGATAGATCCAAAGAACAGGTAATATCTCTAAATTTGATGAAATGCCTCAAACTTATATGCTATCATGTGAAATATTCAATGTATGGGGTATTGATTTTATGGGTCCATTTCCTAGCTCATTTGGGAATAAATACATCTTAGTAGCAGTAGATTACATGTCAAAATGGGTGGAAGCTCAAGCTTTACCTACTAACGATGCTAGAGTAGTAGTGAGATTTCTTAAGAAAGTCTTCTCTCGATTTGGAACACAGAGCAATTATTAGTGATATGGGTACTCACTTTTGTAATACTCAATTTGATAAAGTCTTAAAGAAATATGGAGTACACCATAGGACAGCTACCCCTTTATCATCCTCAAACCAGTGGACAAGTGGAAGTAGCAAATCGAGAACTTAAGAGTATTCTAGAGAAAACAGTAAAATCAAATAGGAAAGATTGGGCATTAAATGTAGATGATGCTTTATGGGCCTAGAGAATAACTTTTAAAACTCCCATAGGAACATCCCCATACAGACTTGTCTATGAAAAAAGTTGTCATCTACCATTCGAATTAGAGCACAAAGCCTTCTGGGCTATAAAATTTTTGAATTACGATCTTAAACTTACCGGTGAGAAAAGAATGATACAGTTGAACGAGCTAGATGAGTGGCGAGCTAATGCCTACGAGAACTTACGTTTATATAAAGAGGCAACAAAGCGACGCCATGATGCTCGCTTAAAGCAACCACAGCAATTCGAAGTAGGAGATCTAGTTCTATCATACAATTCAAGGCTCAAATTATTCCCTGAAAAGCTAAAATCAAGATGGTCAGGCCCTTTCATAATCAAAACTATCTTTCCCTATGGCACAGTCGTGGTAACCCATCCGGATTATGGCACATTCAAGGTAAATTGGAAACAATTGAAAATTTATAATGGTTAGGATTTTAAGGATGTGAGAGAGGAGCTTCAGCTCCGTGAACCTTCATTTAGGAATGAAAACAGGGAAAGTCTAGCTTAAGACTTTAAATGAGCGCTTCTAGAGAGGCAACCCGAGAACTAACCTCATTAACATTCACATTTTTTATATCAGCATATAACTAAGAACTAACTATTCATAAGCGTAGGATTTCTTTCCCACACGGCCTAGAACACGTGGGTGTTTGTGGCTATGTGGACACCATAGGAAGAGACACAAGCGTGGCGGTAGTCATACGATGCAGTCGTGGTCAACATTGAGTAAATAACACAGGCGTGAGACATGCCCGTGTCTCAAAACTGTGGTTAATTTTGAGTAAATGACACGGACGTGAGCCACGCCCGTGCCTCAAGGCCATGGTCGACACTGATTAATGAACAAGGCGTAGGACCCTCTACATGGGCATGGGAGAAGCGAACGAGATAGCACATGGCTGTGTGGTATGGTCGTGTGTCTCAGAATGCCCAGGGAACACGGGCATGGGCTATAACTCAAATGCACCTAAATTTAAAATTCTCGAAACACATGGGCTAAATAAAAGAAGCACGGGCGTGGCCCCTGACCGTGTTCCTTACCCCCTATTTAAAGCAACCCATGGCTCATCTTCCCCAAAAAAATTTCCCACCCCAAACCCTAGCTGTTTCTATTAAACAAACCACCCCCTTCCCCATTTTGACCACCAGCACCCATTTTCCTCTCCTCCCTTCAATTCCCTTCTAACCTGACCCTCATTTCCATCTCTCTTCTCTCTCTTTCTCTTTCTCATCCACACAAAACACATGTAGACCACGCCCGTGCACCATCACTACACCTGTGCGCCATCCCCATCACCACAATCACCATGCGTCTTGCAATCGCCACGCCCGTGCGCCATCGCCACACCGTGCGCCATCGCCATGCCCGCGCACCCTTCCACAACCGTGCACCGTCTCCACACCTCCGTCGGTTCACTCTATTCCCTCCCTCTCTACTTTGTTGCTAATCTTATTTACACCATGATTATTTTCTTTTTAACCTTAGATTTACTCCTTTAAATTTTTTAGTATTCATTTTTGATAATATTATTCAATATTGATATTTACTTAAGTTTTGTAGATAATATTACTCTGATTTTTGAATCCCTAGTAGTAGGAGAATACTTAGGAAAGATCTTCATTCTTAATATCATGAGACAATAATTCTGGATTCATAAGTTCTATCATTCTTATGGAAAAATATGGGATGATGTTATTAAATCTATTTTACAGGAACATAATGTTGTCTTCCTGCGGCAAGAAAATCGCAGTCCCTACCTCGAAAAAATGAATAGGGCTCGGCTCATCATCGGCAAGCGCCCGGCCAAAGTGAGACACCCATTCTTACGATTTCCTTCAGGATCTCAAGAGAAATGTTTCAAATCCTACGAGTACGACCTCTCAGTCAAGGCAGATGTATCGACTGGGCCACCCTGGAACAAGTCCAACTTGCTGATGATATTCGGGCCCTACTGACCATGGACCCTTGGGAGAAGTTCTTCAGTATTGTCGAGCCCACATACCTCGAACTAACATTAGAGCTCTACTCTACTTTTCATTTGCAGGTGGTAATGATGAACCACGACAATCCAGGCACCATCTAGTTCCGCTTAGGAGGTTTGGTTCGCGAAATGAGTGTCCCCAAATTTGAAGTTGCTCTGGGACTCTACACGAACGAGTTCATGAGGGAATATGATCTTGAGAACCTCCATCGCCATATCCATAACCCCCGATGAGATGTTGGAATAATATAACCCCCCTCGGCCACCTATGATGCTAGTCGCTCCAAGGCGACAGCTCTCGCCCCATTATTGCGGTACTTACACGCCATTTTAGCTCATATATTGGCAGGAAGGCAAGAGAGCACTGGTGTACTTAACACTCATGACGCCTACTTCCTATGGTGTATAGCGAATGGGCACGTCTTTGACCTTGCCTATTTCATCGCTCTCGCCATCCAGCATCAAACAGAGCAGCATCATAAGAGGGCCATTTCCATGGGACCCTATGTGACACGCATAGTGAGACACTTTGGTCTCCTCAACATAGCAGCACAATCAGCCTCGCTCACGTTGATAGGCCAGATGTCTCCACAGGGTATCTCGACGATGATAAACATGCGAATGATCAAGCATCGCCATGGGACCAACCCTCCCTAATACCGTCTAGCTTATACCACCGGGAGGAGGATCCTAAGGACATTTTTGATGATGTCCCCCCACCACACGAGAGGCCACCACTGAGTCATCACCCAGTTCATGCGGCAGCTTCTCTTTCAGATATATCTGAGCGCCTAACATAATTCAAGCAGTACTACTTCCAGCGCTTTGATGATATCGATGCCACTCTCCACCAGATATGTCAGCACCTTCACATTTCATCGCCGCCCTCACCTTGCGAGCCGTCTAGCGATGAGGACTTTTGAGTCCTTTTCTCCCCATATATTTATGTTATTTTTATTTTTTCTAAAAGACTTATTTTAATTGTACTTTTATCTTTATTTTTATTTTTGTTTTTGACTTATCTTTATTTCAATTATTTTTAGGCTCCATATTAACTATTACCCAATTTGCATCTTTTTGGCAAAATTTGAGTAATCCTTCTATTCTGAAGAACCTAATGATTTTCTCGCGGTTAAAAACCCTAAAATAGCACTTTGGAATAACCATCTATATTGAGGAAAACATGCCATGCCTCATCCTCCAACATCTTTTACCTCCGAATCAAGTTTCCACACTCCAAACTCAAGGATTCCATCCAAAATTCAGGAAGTTTCACTTCTCTCCCTCTCTTTTGATTTTCTTACTATATGATTATTATCTATTTGTGTACATTGAGGGCAATGTACATCTTAAGTGTGGAGGGTAAAGTTTGTTATTCTCAAATCCCTGAATTAGTTCTTGTTTTTAAGTGTGGAGAGGTGTCAACAATACTCTCCCTAAATGATGTCCTTATTCTTAAGTAATTTTCTCATAGCACTAATTACAATGAAACTTCTATTGATTTATGATTTTTATTGATATGTTTTGGATTAAGTCATAGTTAATTGTGCATTGATGATTTAAACTTTAAGATATTAGAGAATCAAGCATGATAAGTCTACTTTCAAAAAAAAAAATTGCTAGGTTGTTGACCTAAATTTGAATATTACCTTGAAGTTTGAAATCTATAAGGTTGTCATCAAAAACCATAATTTTTGTGAGATTTTGAGCCTTCAGAGCATACATCTTTCATGCTCAACTTTATTGATTATGAGTGTGTTAATATTGATTTGTTATTCTAGAATTTGCTTCGATTATACATGTTGAGACCACACCTTTGATTTGATATACAGAGATGATAAAGGCACTTAGGATTTGATCCACTCACTCCACTAAAATCCTACCTTCATAATTAACCGCTAGTAAACCCATTTGATCTTAATAAACCTTTTCTTGACTCACCCATTAATATTAACCTAAAACCCATATTGTATTTGTTATCACCATTTCTCTTGACTACCCTTATATCGAGAGTTGATTTGATCAGTTGTCTAACTACATTCTTTATTTCAATTGTTAAATTCTATTTATTTGATTTGTTCAAAAAAACATTAGGAAATCTATTCATCATTAGTTCTATGTACTGTGAGCTTAAACAGTTAAATTCACATTTTTAGAAAAAGCTTGAGTTATTGATGTAATTATTCATTATCATTTTATTGTTTCTAGTTAGGTAATTTGTCAATTCAATATCGATTCTAACCTTCTAATTCAGCTTTTATCCACACCTTTAACCCAAGCCCCATTACAACCCTTTTAAAGACCTTTTGATTTGTGTATCATCTCATATTATAGTGGTGGAAATTTGATTTTCAAGCAAGCCTATGGGATTAACTTTTCATATTTGACTTTCGAGTGCTTATCTTGAACCTTAAAAACTTCAAGTGATTTGAGTGAATCCTTAGTGAGAATGTCAATCCTTGTCGGTTTTGAATCAAAGGTAATTATTCGGATAAGTGGAAACACCTATGTTTTCATGCTACAAACTTGTGACTTAGATTGTTTGAATCTTTAGGACTCTCTGAGTTAAATTACCCATGAATTATGATGAAGCATTGTTGACGAGAATTATGAATCGAGGGAAGTAATTCTAATTCTGAGTTGAGATTTTGCTTGAGGACAAGCAAATGCTTAAGTGTGGGGGTATTTAATAAACTGTAATATATACATATTTTAAACCCACATTTAGCATACTTTTGAATGATTTATCCCTTTAATTGTGGAATTTGGTGCTCCTAATCCTTTGTTTTCACGTTTTATACTCAAGAGAGCATAGGAGGATGAAAATAACGAGAAACGGGCCAAAAACAGAGGAAATAGGCCAAAATAAGATGTAAGACCCAAAATTTGCCCGGCCCATTAACCAAACACAAAAACCAAAACTAAATAATAAAATAATAAAAACATGAAATAGGTCCAAATTCCCAAAAGTCCAATAAACAGTCCATCAGGTTCTAATAGCCCAAATTACATTTAACTCGAGCCCAAAAAATTAAATAGCCCAAAACTAAAATACAATTGGCCCAAATTTAAACTGTGGCCCGATTAGCCTAAAAATTAAAACAAAGCAAAAAAGAAAACCCTAGGCAGAAACCCTTTGTGTCGCAACAGCCGTTCGGGCCTCCATGTCCACATGCGCGCCACGTCCGCCACCGTACGGCCTCCGTACGCCCCCTCGTGCCCCTACGTCTACTCGTACCTACGCAAGAAAACAAACCACCAGCGCAGCAAGGAAAAAACAATTGTATTTTTTTATTTTTTAATTTTTAGATTCGATTATAAAGAAAGGAGGCAAACAATTGTAAAGGGACTATATTGTTTTTATGAACACAGAGGAAAACGAAAAGTTGGAAATAGAACACAAAAATCAATAGAAAAGGTTTGCATTTTATTTTCGGTTGTGTTTCATTTCCTTGCTTTTCATATATTTTCATTCTTTTGCCTTCAAAAATCAAGAGGGAAAGAGAGAAGAGCCTTACCCCGTCGATCGCTGGAAGGGAGGAAGCGAAAAGTTTTCGGTCTTTCCTGTGATCTTCGAAAGGCCCTCTTGGTATAAAGAAGGAAAAAATCGTTATAGAGGGTTTAATCAATCGAAAAAGAGACCCTTTGGTAGCTTCGATGTGACAGCGGCACGACAGCAATGGGGAAACCTAGGTCGGAGAGGGAGAGAGTTTTAGGAAGGTTTTTTTTTTTTAAAGGTGAAAGCTGAAAATGAAACAAAAAATAGTTTAGGCTTTTATAAACACCCCATACGGCATCGTTTTGGGGCAAACATCAGACGCCCTTAAACGGCATCGTTTCAAGCCACCCGCGAGAGACCCGGCCCGTCAGCTGAAGGATCCGCATGTTTTGTGTTTTGGGGTTATTTGTGCTAGCAGCCCCCCTGCATTTATATTTGTTTTAATACTGTTTTATTTTATTTTGATTTGCCCCTATAATTTTCGTTTTGATTCACTTTAGTCTTCTAGTAGACGATGCCATTCCCTCGGGAAAGGGATAATTTCCTTAATTTATTGTTCTTTTAGCCCTTTATTCTATGATCCCTCCTTGTTTATTTTGCAATTATATTGATATATTATTTTTTAATCTCTTATTGTTTTCTTAATTTAGTCCTTTTTATTTTATCTCTTAATTTATTGTTCTTTTAGCCCTTTATTCTATTCTCGATTTCAATTTAGTCATTCCTTGTTTATTTTTGCAATTATATTGATATATTATTTTTTAATCTTATTATTAATATTACTAATATTATTTTATTAATGCCACTATTATTTTTATTGTTATTGTATTATTATCATTTTTTATCTTTAAACTATTAAATGTAATGCTTATTTTAAAATTCATTTATACTTTTTATTTTATATATTATTTATTTTGATGATTTATTTCACACTTGTACACATATTACCTATTTTAAAATTTTTTATATACATATCGTTCATTGTTTTATATATGGTGGATTTCAAAAAAAAAATTCTTCTTTCTTTCATATTTATTCGAACTCTAGTCATTATCTTTTGAAAGCTTGTCATATTTCATTTGTTTTACCTTTTTTTGGTTTGTTATACCTTTTTTAGTCTTTGATTATCATGTCAGTTTGTAAATAATATATATTATGTGGTCATCATTATATGTTTTATTAGTACGTTCTATTTTGTTTGCGTGGTAATTTCATTCGCATATCATGGTTTCAAAATAAAAATACGCCTTGTTTAAGCAAAACCCTCGATAATTTTACTCAAAAGTTTTTCCCAATAAGGCAATATTTTGTGTTTGGAAATCGAGAGATCGTGCCCTAACGTGCTGGGTTTCAGTTTTTCGTTTGGCCAAACAACCAAGTATCCTTTTCCCTTTTAAATCAAATGCATAATATTTTAAATAATAAAAAACTTATTCTCGGGAAGTTGAGATATTGCGCCCTAACTTACTGAGTGTGATATTTCATCATCTCGAGATAAGAATTTCAAAATAACAAAGGCAATATTCCGTATTCAGGAATTATGAGAAATAGTGCCCTAACTTACTGGGCTTCAATTTTTCATTAGACCCAAATAATGGAGTATCCTTCTTGATTTTAAATGTACGAGTATTGAATGTCGAAAAATAAGCATATTTTCGAGGTCATGAAATGTTGTATCCTAACTCACTGGGTATGATACTTTGTTCCTTCGAAATAAGCAGGTCTCAGCATCAGGTTCAATTTCTTCAAGCTTTCCCTAACAAAAAGGATCGTATTTTTTTTAAATTTTCAATGTCAGGACATTAATTAATCAATTTGGTACCAATTTTGGGCATTGCAAGGGTGCTAATCCTTCCTCGTGCGTAACCGACTCCCGAACCTATTTTCTTAGATTTCGTAGACCAAAATTATCGTTTTAATAAAATGTTTTATTAAAATAATCCATCTCAAGGTGATCCGATCACACCTTGAATAAAAGATCGATGGTGACTCCATTTCCATATTTTTTAAAGTCGATCCCCATTTTTTCAAACCCGATAAAAAATGGTTTCAACAGCTTGGCGACTCCGCTGGGGACTAAAGAGAGTCAAGTCGTAAAATTGATTAATTTTTGTCCTTTTGTCAAAAATTGAAAATTTGATTTGAAAAAATTATGATCCTTTTATTTGCATTAGCTTGCGTCATCTCATTTGATTGTTATGGTTCTAGTATTGTAATACTTCTCCATCATATTGCATGACATCTGGGTCACACCCTTAAGTGCGAGTGAGAAACTACTCCTTCGTGAGGTTTTCACCTCCGTGCAGGATAGTGAATCACTTCCAGAATACATCCGTACCTATGTCTTCATGAGATTTTCATCTCCGTCCAGCCATAGGGAAATCTATTCCCCTGAACTGAACTTGATCCATATGAGCCTATAATGGGTGAGGATTGAGGAATCTGCTGGTTCAGGTACCCTCAACTTTAGAACTCAAACCGCATGTAAAAGACCATAAGAGCTTACCCCAGATAAAGTTGTGATAAACCCTAGTGGTCACCTAATAGGTGCTTGAATGTTTTACATGCTTTGAATTTCGTTTCTATTGTACTGATTTTTTTATCCTTGTTACTTAGCATGCATTTTCATATTAGAGAGAGATGTTGGTTTGGGTTCGATTGTGAAATTAGAGAGCTTGGCATGGAGAACGAATTTCTTGATAAAACAAAAGACAGTACGGATGTTTGTATATTTGTAGTCCGTTTCATGTAAAGAGCTTTTTCCTCTAGTAAAGTTTCCTAAAAGAAATTGAGTTAGAATTGACATCTCTTTACATTCATTTCATGCATTCACATAGCATTACATCACATGCATTAGATTTCATGAAAGGACCCTGATTGGTTGAAATTATTTCAGCATTAACCTGGACACTAGCTTGAACAACTCCAAAGGGAGATGCAGGAAAAACTTCAGCTGCAAATGCAGGAATAGCTTGCTTAAATCTAGCAGGATATGATGGATCGGATAATGGAATCACAAAAGAACATGATGACTCAATTGACTCAACTACTGGTGGGCGGAATAGACAAAGGAAAAACCCCCATGGTTAACATTGGTGGAAATAGTGAGGAACGACTATATCCTCCAGGTTTTACCCCGACACATCCTGAAGTACATCCACGAAGGACATCCGTCACAATTAAACATCAACCACTTCAATAGGGTATTTCAACATCGCCAAACTTCCAAGCAGGATCGGGTTCTAGCTTAGAAGATCATCCGATTAATGATGTTATTCCTGACTTTGATGAGGTAGCAGAGAAAGAAAGGGCAAGGGTTGAATTGCCAAAATAATTAGAGGAGCGATACAAATGGTTGGAAAACAAGTTTAGGGCCATGGAAAATATTGATAGGCAACATGGAATTGACGCTAAAGATCTGAGTTTGGCGCTAGATCTAATACTTCCCCACAAATTCAAGATGCCAGAATTTGAAAAATACAATGGGACTACTTGCCCAGAAGCTCACATAACTATGTTTTTTCGGAGAATGACTGGGTTCGTTAACAATGACCAACTGCTAATTTATTGCTTCCAGGACAGTTTGGCGAGAGCAGCATCTAAATGGTACAATCAGTTGAGCTGTACCAAAATTGGTTCTTAGAGGATTTATCATAGGCATTTATGAAGCAGTACGGTCACGTAATAGATATGACCCCTGATAGAATTACCCTGCAAAACATGGAGAAAAAACCAAGCGAGAGTTTTCGGCAATATGTACAAAGGTGGAGAGAGGTTACCATACAGGTCCAGCCACCTCTTCTAGAGAAAGAAACCACTATGCTCTTCATCAACACCTTGAAAGCCCCATTTATCAATCATATGTTGGGAGTGCCATGAAGAGCTTCTCAGACATCATAATGACTGGGGAAATGATTGAGAATGCTATAAAGAGTGGAAGGATAGATGAGGGAGAAATTGCTAAAATATCAGCCCCGAGAAGTATGGAAAATGAAGTGAACAGCCTGAACAAGCGTTCCAAATTAGTCACTATAGGTCAACCGAGGGCTGTGACTACTGATTATCAGGGCTCATCAAGACAAGAATCTAGTGCAAAGGAACTCCAATTTACACCAATTCCAATGACATATAGGGAGTTGTATCAAAGCCTATTCGATGCACATATTGTGACTCCTCATTACATGAAACCAATATAACCCCATACCCCAAATGGTATGATTCAAATGCTCAATGCGAGTATCACGCGGGGATAACGGGTCATTCAATCGATAATTGCATTGCATTTAAGAAATTGGTGGAAAGGCTTATTAAATAGGGGTTTTGAAGTTCGATGAGTCGACTGGAGCAGTAATTTGTGATAATTGAATGAGAGGGCAAGAGAGTTGCGATTCCTTAAAGAAGTCATCAGAAGCCTAGAAATCGGGAAGTCAGAGCATATCCAAAGAGTGAACCAAGGAATAAAAGTTTTCCAAGCATCGACCTTTATATACTTGACAGTGTTTTGAGCAATAGGACTCTGGAAGAGATATGTATTTTAAGGCTAATCTAGAGTAATATTCAAAACATGCTTATTGCTTTCAGCCTATAAGTGATAAGAGTCATTTTGTGAAATAGGCTTGTGTTCAGAATCCTTATTTCAATGAGATGCATTTTTGTTTATAGATTCTTTCGTACTTTGGATTACTATCCAAATATTCTTTCATTCTTTATTCATAATCATACCATACAAATAATCATTCTTGGAATTTACATTCGTACCCACAATGGGTCCCCAGATATTAATGACATGGGCGACGCTGTTACTAACTCCCTTTTTGATTGAAATATAGGTCTAAGCGATCTCAGGACTTTGAAGATGATAGAAATTGTAACATATCTTTTGATTTGTTAATACTGGATGAAAAACAGATCCTACGTCACGAGCCAATGGAAGAGATGAAGATCAAAGCCTCGCTCAATGCATAAATAAGATTTCCTATATATGGGGTATGGATGTTACCATGCCAGTCTTATCAAAAGCTTCTGGCCAACATCGATTATTTTTGTGGATGTCGGTTACTTCACTAAGATGGTAAAAGTCATTTCATATACCAATATTACAAAGTTGATAGTCATCAGAACAAAAAAGAGAAAAAGAAAGAAAGAATATAGACAAAAAATGTCGAAAAGTTCATATTTAACCGCACAATGTCAAAAGTTTGCGGTCTGTTCAAAGATCAGATGCCACATCACAGTAAAGGCAGCCAAAAAGAAAAACAAAAGATCAAAAAAGACCGAGACTTGTAAATATTGGCATACAAAAGTTACTATTTACCCTCTATGCTTATCAAACATTGGCTAGGATGGTCACCGGGGCTAGCACATTTCTCATTGGTTTCGCCCATTGAAGTCAAATTTCCTTTTTCGAGTCTTATCAGAACTAAAGTTGGATGAGGCAGAATGTGTTTAATCTCAATATGATCAGTTGAATTTGAAGAGAAAATGTTAAAAACTACCTATCACGGTTAGATGATGCGAGCTCACAACAAAAAATGATTCGTCCTAGAAAATTTCATGATAGGGCTTTGAAGAAGATTCTTTCCCATACAAAAGGGACTTCAGAAGAAGGACCTTAGGCAGCAAAGAAGGCATGTTCTAGGGAAGCATGGATATTGTCTGAGATAGATGACAAGGACCTACCCAATCCAGAGAATTCAAATTCAATAAAAAGAATTCAAAAAAAATCAGCAAAAAAGAAGAAAGAAAAGGAGAGGCCAAGGTAAAAACCTACAAAAGGCACTTTGAGAGAAAAGAGGATTTGGGTTGAAAACCCGAAAAGGGTGACTCAAATTTTGATCAAAGGGGGCATACAGCAGTCTTGCTATGCTTGAATTAACAATGAGGAAGTATGCTACGTCTTGGGGCATCAACGAAGTACTTCATATCCCTAAACACATATTGAGCTTAAAATGGCCCTCAAGAAGTTTGAACAAGGAAGCTCAGGCTGCGATATCTGGGGCACCTAGTTTCCACTTTATCCATTTTAAATTTGTTATTTGTGATTATATTATTCTTTTCAAAATATGTTCATAATAAATTTCCTTCTTAATTGCGATTGCTATCTTTGCTTAGCTTATTTGTTCTGAGCTATGCTCCTAATTAATCTCTTCTTTGTCCATGGTTATGATCTTTTTCAATCACTTCGCATTGAAATAACGATTAGTGGACTAATAATATTTTCATAAAATGAGTTTCGCATATTACTTTGGAAATTTCTGAATAATACAAGAACCTAAAACAGGACTATTGTTTAAAACTCATCAAGTTTAAGGAAGAGTCTAAATTGAGGCTATCTCTTTGGATTTTCTGTCAAAAATAGTTGGTGATACAATCTTGACGAAAATGGGCAATGTTAACCAAGTGTAAAATGGGAATCATTCTCCGGAGAAAAATTGATATTCTGCATTCACGCGAGCATCATACATACACATCTGGTTGGGTCACCCGAGGAGTGATCAGTTGATGAAACAAGCTACAGGCCCTATACCCTCAGGTTATAGTCGGATAGATAAAAGATAATACAGATCTCATACCTTTGAATAGAAATGTGATGGATTGAAGAAGAAGCAAATCCTACATTTCAAGGTTGCAGTGGGATAGATGGGAAGAGATTCAGATCCTATACCCCTAAGTCACAACGAGATGAACCCTGAAATTATAGTGGGGCAAATCTATTGAACAGTTATAATTGTTTCCTCGCGTTTTCTGTCAAGAATACCAGCCGAACAAGAGGGTAGCATATTACCCTGATTAACAATGAACGATGACACCTTAAGCAGGGATCATTCTCATGAAATTCTACATTCATGCAAAACACATTTAGGAGCATTTGATTCATTCCGATCATTGCATCCTAATCTTTGTAAGAAATCATTCTCATGACATTCTCTACCATACAAATGTCATCCATATGACACATCTATTTAGGGGGCATTTGATTCATTTCGATCATTGCATCCTAATCTTTGTAAGAAATCATTCTCATGACATTCTACATTCATACAAATGTCATCCATAAGAGACATCTATTTAGGGGCATTTGATTCATTCCAATCATTGCATCCTAATCTTTGTAAAAAGACCATTCTCATGACATTCTGCATTCATAAAAATGTTGTCCATAATACATTTAGTTAGGAGCATTAGATTCATTCTGATCATTGCATTCTAACCATTTTGCATAAGCATAAACACAAAACTGATTTTACAAGACAGGTCCCCTAGAAGACGTTGTCGCAACATTGGTGAATTCGCAGATCTTGACTCCCTGGGTTTGCAGTGGAGCAGATCAAAGATAACAAATTTGGCATTCCTGAAGTTGCAGGAAGCAGATTGAAGATAGTGGATCTGGCAATCCTGAAGTTACAGGAGCAGATCGGAGACACCGGCCCTATCTCCCTGACCAACAGTGAAATAGGTCAAAGATTGTAGATCTTGTCACCCTAAGTAGTAGGGAACCAAGATCGAACGGCAAATCTGGTCTCCTTAAACAGTAGTGGAATAGATTTAAGCCAGCAGCCTTATCTCCCTGACCAACAGTAGAATAGGTCAAAGATTATAGATCTTGTCACCCTAAGAAGTAGGGAACCAAGATCGAAAGGCAAATCTGGTCTCTCTAAGCAGGAGTGGAACAAATTTAAGCCACCAACCCTATCTCTTTGACCAGCAGTGGAATAGGTCGAAGATTGTAGATCTTGTCACCCTAAGCAGTAGGGAACCAAGATCGAACGGTAAATCTTATCTCCTTAAGTAGTAGTGGAACAGATTTAAGCCACCAGCCCTATCTCTCTGACCAGCAGTGGAATAGGTCGAAGATTGTAGATCTTGTCGCCCTAAGCAGTAGTGGACCAAGATCGAACGGAAAATCTTGTCTCCCTAAGCAGTAGTGGAACAGATTTGAGCCACCAGCCTTATCTCCCTGACCAGCAGTGGAATAGGTCAAAAAATTGTAGATCTTGTCCCCCTAAGAAGTAGTGTAACACCGCAAACCTAGCCCATACGTCATTACCAAATCTGGTATGCCACGGTTTGAAACTTGAAAACTTAGCTCTGTAGGGTTTTGAAAATCTTAGTTTATTATGGCTATTTAATCAAATAATTGTGAAATTTTTGAAACAACTTTAAGCATTTACGTTGATTGTGTTTGAAAAGCCCATTTATCATGTCGTTTTATAATTAAGACTTTAAAAGAGAAAAACATAAGTTTATAAAGACTTAAAATAAAAAAATAAATCGAAAACCTAAGATATGGAAGCCTTATTACAAAAATATTTCTAAAAATTAAAACTCAAATGAAAATCCAAAAATAGTCTATGTACATAATAATCTTGATGGCCCCTCGAGTCCGCCTCGGCTCCCATGTCCACGATCTACTGCTCATCTGTAAAGTGGGGAAAATAAAAGGGTGAGTCACCAAGACTCAGTGTGCAAATCCCGAAAACACATAAAAGCCTTAGGCCCACAAACACATTATGGGCCTCGGCCCATACACAATGGCAACAAAATATTTCATGCAACATGGCCCATCCCAAACCTAAGAGTCCATCCTCTACACACCCCCGTATCAACCATCACACCGTGAGGATTTCTACAATCAATCCTCCATCCATTACACACCATATTGATCACTATATGACCTATGTGGCAAAGCCACCGATAGCTATGCGACCTCAGTAATACATTATAGTATTCGACAGCTATACTGCCTGTCATAAAAACTGATCACTATGTAACCTATGTGGCAAAGCCACCGATCGCCTCTCGACCTTCTCCCCTTCCATAAATCAATCAATCCCATCCCATGTATACATGCAATAATTGAAACATTAAACTATCTAAACAGATCGCAGACTTTCACATACTTCGATACACATAGAGGAGTTTCTATGATTACGCACGGAATCCCTTGGCTACCCTTTCTGGGTATACGACTGTTCATACAGCCTCTCTTTTTGGCTTTTAGCCCATAGCATACTTTTAATACAACAAAACTTATGTGTTAAGAATCCACACACCTGGTTATGATTAAGACGACACTCTCTATGTCGACACTATCAGAAGTCGATACGACTACTATCTGCCTAAGATGTTGTTCAGAAGCCGGTCCATAACCCGGTGGCCAATCTCGAATAGCAGACATTGCTCGTTTCTTAAACTTAGGAATCGGGTTTTCAGATCTAGTCCCCTCTTTTGCCTTGATTCCTGAAAAGTGATATGAGATTTAGGGACTAGTGTTTTCGGCTTTTAGATCTAAGAGATCTACTTCAATTCCCGACCTAGCCCAAAATAAGAACATGAAAAGAGTGGAAACCTTAGACTGAACCTTAATAGCCACCTGGCTTTGATTCTCAAAAAACTGAAAGAGAAAGGAATAGATCTGAGGAAATCAGTTCTTACCTTCACAAGGAAAACAGCAACTCAAGAAGATCCCGATTTTATGGAGAAATCGGCACAAGAGGAAAAGAATGGAAAAAAAAAGTGAAGTGAGAGGTTTTGACTTTTGAAGAAATCAAAAGAAAAGAAATTACAGAGAATCACTGAGAGTTTCGGCACACAAATGAGGAAAATAATAGGGTTCAAATGCCAAAATTGAAGAGATACCACCCCTATTTATAGAGAATTTCAGCACTTACTTATCAAAACCCGAAAGTGCCCTTCCTGATAACTAACAATTAATTAAATAGTAGGGGAAATTTCGACACCCCTTTGGCATAAAGGAATCGATTTCTTTCCCCCTCTAGGAGATGGAATTTTGGCCAACACTGCACTCAGTAGATAGCTCTTATCTTTTCTCCTTTATCTTAATCTATTCATACCTTTAGAATAGGCCTAAATAACACCACCTCTCCCTTCTATTATCAGCACAATATCCACATTATCCCAATCATTAAATCCCTCCTAAAATTAAGCTTCATTGTCGTCCCCCTCCTTGCTCCTTTTAAGTGCCAAAAATGGCCCAAAGACATGGGCTCCTTACGGCCAAAACTTGGGCCTCACCTCCTGCTATTGGCACCACCCTATAACTCCTTTGCAACACCACATACTACTGGGCCACAAGCCTATTTTGTAACCTAAAACACCGATACCATCTTTTAAACCCCATGGTACCCAAATAGGAATTTTAACCAAGGCTTCGGCCTAATCCTAGGCCCAATTTAAACCCCTAACACTCAAATTAACACATTAAACATATCCACCCACTAAACGCATAGGCCCAATAATTTAGGATGTTACAAGTAGTGAACCAAGATCAAACGGCAAATCTTGTCTCCCTAAGCAGTAGTGGAACAGATTTAAGCCACCAGCCTTATCTCCCTGACCAGTAGTGGAATAGGTCAAAAATTGTAGATCTTGTCACCCTAAGCAGTAGAGGACCAAGATCGAATGGTAAATCTGGTCTTCCTAAGTAATAGTGGAACAGATTTAAGCCACCAGCCTTATCTCCCTGACCAGCATTGGAATAGGCCAAAATTGTAGATCTTGTCGCCCTAAGCAGTAGAGGACCAAGATCGAATGGCAAATCTTGCCCCCCAAGCAGTATTGGAACAGATGGAAGACAGCAAATCGAAAATCCTGAGTTTGCAAGAACAGATTAAAGACAGCAAATCTGGCAATCCTAAGTTTGCAAGAGCAAATTGAAGACAGTAAATCTGGCAATCCTGAGTTTGCAGGAGCAGATTGAAGATATTAGTCTAGCATCCCTGAGTTTGCAGTGGAGCAAATTGAAGATGTCAAATCTTGAAATCCTGAAGTTGTAGGAGTAGATCAAAGACATCAGATCTGGCATTCCCAAAGTTGTAGGAGTAGATCGAAAACATCAGATCTTGTCTCCTTGAGTTTGCAGTGGAGTTGATTGAAGCAACAAGTCTAATTTCTTTGAGTGGATCGAAGCGTCAGTTCCTGAGCCCCTGAAGATCCAGCGGGATGGAACAAAGCTACTCGAAGAAGAAAAACATTGAATGAGGCATGACCGGACAAAATTGGCTCTTTTGAAGTCTTTACTCTATTCTTGTTACACGACAATGAGCAAAGAGGGGTAGTTGTAAGGCCCAAAATTTGCCCGACCCATTAACCAAACACAAAAACCAAAACTAAATAATAAAATAATAAAAACATGAAATAGGTCCAAATTCCCAAAATTCCAATAAACAGTCCATCAGGTTTTAATAGCCCAAATTACATTTAACCCGAGCCCAAAAAATTAAATAGCCCAAAACTAAAATACAATTGGCCCAAATTTAAATTGTGGCTCGATTAGCCCAAAAATTAAAACAAAGCAAAAAAGAAAACCCTAGGCAGAAACCCTTTGCACCGCAACAGCCGTTCGGGCCTCCATGTCAACACGCGCGCCACGTCCGCCACCGTACGGCCTTCGTACGCCCTCTCGTGCCTCCACGTCAACTCGTACCAGTGCAAGAAAACAAACCATTAGCGCAACAAGGAAAAAACAATTGTATTTTGTTTATTTTTTAATTTTTAGATTCGATTATAAAGAAAGGAGGCAAACAATTGTAAGGGACTACACTGTTTTTACGAACATAGAGGAAAACGAAAAGTTGGAAATAGAACACAAAAATCAATAAAAAAAGTTACGTTTTTATTTTTGGTTGTGTTTTGTTTCGTTTCTTTTCATATATTTTCATTCTTGTCTCTATTTTTGCTTTCAAAAATCAAGAGGTAAAGAGAGAGGAGCCTTACCTCGTCGATCGCCGGAAGGGAGGAAGCCAAAAAGTTTTCGATCTTTCCTGTGATCTTCGAAGGGCCCTCTTGGTATAAAGAAGGAAAAAAGGCATTATAGAGGGTTTAATCGATCGAAAAGGAGACCTTTGGTAGCTCCGGTGCGACGGCGACGTGACAGCAATGGGGAAACCCTAGGTCGGAGAAGGAGAAAGTTTTAGGAAGGTTTTTTTTTTTTTAAGGTGAAGGCTGAAAATGAAACAAAAAAAAATATTTTAGGCTTTTATAAACACCCCATATGGCGTCGATTTGGGGCAAACATCAGATGCCCTTAAACGGTATCGTTTCAAGCCACCCGGGCGCGACCCGACCTGTCAGCTGAAGGATCCGTGTGTTTTGTGTTTTAGGGTTATTTGCGCGAACAGCCCCCCCTCCGCATTTATATTTGTTTTAATTCAGTTTTATTTTATTTTGATTTGACCCTATAATTTCCGCTTTGATTCACTTTAGTCTTCTACTAGACGATGCCGTTCTGGGAAAGGGGATAATTTCCCCGATGATCCCTCTGGCTGTAAGCGTATTATTTTCTAGTCCCTTTTTTATTTTATCTCTTAATTTATTGTTCTTTTAGTCCCTTTATTCTATTCTGATTTCAATTTAGTCATTCATTGTTTATTTTTGCAAATATATTGATATATTGTTATTTTTAATCTTATTATTAATATTACTAATATTATTTTATTAATGCCATTATTATTTTTATTGTTATTAATATTATTATTACTATTATTTTAATATCACTACTACTATTATTATTTTCTTTTGTATTATTATTAACTTTATTATTTTTATTGTTATTGTATTATTATCATTTTATTATCTTTAAACTATTATACATAATACTTATTTTAAAATTCATTTATACTTTTTATTTTATATATTATTTATTTTGATGATTTATTTCAAACTTCTACACGTATTACCTATTTTAAAATTTTTTATATACATATCGTTTATTGTTTTATATATGGTGGATTTCAAAATTTTTTCTTCTTTCTTTCATATTTATTCGAACTCTATTCATTATCTTTTGAAAGCTTATCATATTTCATTTGTTTTACCTTTTTTGGTTTGTTATACCTTTTTAGTCTTTGATTATCATGGCGGTTTGTAAATAATATATATTATGTGGTCATCATTATATGTTTTATTAGTACGTTCGATTTTGTTTGCGTGGTAATTTCATTTGCATATCATGGTTTCAAAATAAAAATACGCCTTGTTTAAGAAAAACCCTCGATAATTTTACTCAAAAGTTTTTCCAAATAAGGTAATATTTTGTGTTTGGAAATATGAGAGATCGTGCCCTAACGTGCTGGGTTTCGGTTTTTCGTTTGACCAAACAACCGAGTATCATTTTCCCTTTTAAATCAAATGCATAATATTTTAAATAATAAAAAACTTATTCTCGGGAAGTTGAGATATTGTGCCCTAACTTACTGAGTGTGATATTTTATCATCTCGAGATAAGAATTTCAAAACAACAAAGGCAATATTCCATATTCAGGAATTATGAGAAATAATGCCCTAACTTACTGGGCTTCGATTTTTCATTAGACCCAAATAATGGAGCCTCCTTCTTGATTTTAAATGTACAAGTATTGAATGTCAAAAGATAAGCATATTTTCAAGGTCACGAAATGTTGTATCCTAACTCACTGGGTATGATACTTTGTTCCTTCGAAATAAGCAGGTCTCGGCATAGGTTTAATTTCTTCAAGCTTTCCCTAACAAAAAGGATCGTATTTTTTTAAAATTTTCGACATCAAGACATTAATTAATCAATTTGGTACCAATTTTGGGTGTTGCGAGGGTGTTAATCCTTCCTCGTGCGTAACCGACTCCCGAACCTATTTTCTTAGATTTTGTAGACCAAAATTATCGTTTTAATAAAATGTTTTATTAAAATAATCCATCTCAAGGTGATCCGATCACACCTTGAATAAAAGATCGGTGGTGACTCATTTCCATATTTTTTAAAGTCGATCCCCGTTTTTTCAAACTCGATAAAAAAATGGTTTTGACATAAGAAATTAACACGGCCTGGAGTTCATCACACGACCGTGCCTCTTTAGCAAGCTCAAACACGGGCCTAGGCTCGAATCACACGGGCGTGTCCCTGTCGTGACCTGTTTTAATTCCACTCGAAAAGAGATACTTAAAGGCAAAGAAAGACATTCCGAAAGCCTATATAAACACCCTAATTGTATCCTAAAGGAGGAGGTAGCCTGAGGCAGCTAGAGAGGTGAATACAAGGAATTACTCGAAGAAATATAGTTGATCCATCTCAGAAGCCGGAATTACACTCAAGACTAAGGATTTCTCCTTCAATTCCTTCAGGGGGTTTTAGGGTTTTCTTTATGTTTTGTTATTTTTCTTCTGAGATGTATTCTTTTATAAGCATGAACTGAACCCCTCAAATACCTGAGGGGGATGAAACCTAAGACGAATCTTGTTATTGTTTTCTGAACTATATAATAAATATTTGATTTCTTCTTGATTATGTGTTCTTAATTCTTGCTTTAATATTCTAGGATATTGATTCAAGTACTGATGTGCTTATTCAGTGGAGCAAAAGTCTATGTTTAAGAGTAGATCTAGCATAATTAAGCGGAGTTGATCGCACTCCTAGAAATAGAACGACGAAAATCTACCGGATTAGGGTCAAACCTAATATGGGAGTCCATAGATCGAATTAATGCAACACTAGGGCATTTAATTAGAAAGAGATTTCAATTAATCAACCTAGGGTTAGATGTTAGTAGCCTCGAAAAAGGTATTAATATAAATTAAGGAATCATATGGATCAAGTCAAGTAAATAAATCGTCTGGTTCAGAGTTAAATAACAAGTGAAGTCTAGGTGGATTCTTCCTCGGGTATTGTCTTGATCAATTAATTTTTCCCAAAATTATTTTCCCTATTCATTCTCTGTGTCTTGGCATCCTTAGCTTAGTAATTAGTTAAATAAACATTAATCACTTTTATTTTAAGCTAAATAATAAAAAGAGAGTCAGTACTAGTACTTTTGGTTCCTTTGGGTTCGACATTCCGGTCTTGTCACTAAGCTATACTACTGCTCGATAGGTGCACTTGCCTCAATCATGGTGATAGTTAGTTTCTAGTCTCAATCATTCATTATATAAATATTAAGACTTATCGCGGACACGATCAACCACCATGGGAAGGCTAATGTAGTGGAAAATGCTTTAAGTAGGAAGACTGTGGCAGCGTTGGCATCCATTCAAGCGAGTGTTCGCATGTTAGACGATGGGTTGCTACTTGTAGAGTTGACTACTTGACCTACTTTTATTTTTAAATTTTGGAAGAACAACTAAAAGACACTAAATGTAAAGGGTACAAGAAGTAGTTAGCGTCTAACGATACTATGAACTTTACCTTGGGAAAGGATGGTGAACTTCAGTATATGGGAAGGATGTATGTACCATTAAGAAATGACTTGAGACAAGTATTGTTAAGGGAGACTTATCAAAGACCCTTTTCGTTTCATCAAAGAAGTGTTATAATGTACTGTGACTTAAAAGGCTTATACTGGTAGCCTGGAATGAAGAAGGAGATATCAAAATATGTTTCGAGCTATTTGACATGCCAGTGAGTGAAGGTAGAGCATCAAGTTCCCTCGGGGAAGCTATATACTTTAGAGACTCTAAAGTGGAAGTAGGACAAGATCACCATGGACTTTATTTTTGGTTTTCCTCTCAGTCTTACCAAAAAGAACATAGTTTGGGTAATTGTAGATTGGCTTACTAAGTCATGAGCACTGACTAATTGCTAGAAAAGTTGGAGGAGCTTTACATATAAGAAATTGTGCAACTACACAGGATAGCAAAGTCCATAGTATATAATCGAAATCCAATATTCACATCAAGGTTTTGGAAACATCTACAAGATTCCTTGAGAACCAAGTTACGATTCAATACCATCTTCCATCCTCAAACATATGGGCAATCAGAAAGAGTGATTAAAGTTTTCGAGGATATGCTCAGAAGTTGTGTAATAGATTTTGGAATGAACTGGGAAAAATACCTTCCATTGGTAGAGTTCACATATAACAACAATTATCATGCCAATTTAAGAATGTCACCTTTCGAAGCACTGTAAAGAAGGTGTAGATCTCTCACCTTTTGGCTGGAACTCAGTGAGAAAAAGATAATCGATCTTGACTTGGTACGAGAAACAAAAGAAAATATTCGAACTCATTTAAAAGCTACTCAAAACTAACAGAAAGCTTACGCTAATAGGAAGAGGAAAGATATTCTATTTGAGGTTGGAGACAAGGTATTTTTAAAGTTGTCTCTTTGGAAGAAGGCAATAAGGAAAAAAGTGAAACTAAGCTTGTGTTTTATAGGACCATACAAAATACTGGAACAAGTTAGTATAGTGGCGTATAGATTGGCACTACCACCAGAACTATCAAAGATTCATAACGTGTTCATTTATACATATTGAGGAGATATCGATCAAATCTAGACCATGTGATTTAAGTAGAAACTCTAGAAGTGAAGCCTAACCTATCTTATGAGGAAGAGTCGGTTTAAATTTTGGTCGGAGAAGTGAATGAATTAAGAAATAAAAAAATCCAATGGTAAAAGTGTTGTGGAGGAATCACAATACGGAGGAAGCCACCTGGGGGAGAGTTTAATGAAAAAACAATACCCACAAATTTTTGAATGTTAAAACTTGGAGGATGAAATTTCCTAAGTGGGGAGAATTGTAACAGCCCGCCCAGCGTAGGTCATATCAATTTTTTTTGCGTTAAATTTAGTAACCCAAAGTAGTAATAGGGAGAATTATCAGGTTAAGTGTTGGGTTGGCGTGTTTCATGAATTCTTCAATACGCCATTGTGAGGTACGCCTTGGTGAAAATCACGATTGGCGAACTCTAAGGCTAGTGAACTCTAGGGCTTGGTGGACTCTTTTATGAAATGATATGCCAACCTCAGATGTTCTAGGGAGTGATAAGATTGCTTTATATGGAAAAAATATCTTGGTAAGGATCATTAGATTTTAGTTTAGACCTAGTTGGAATTGAACTAGGGTACTGTAGATGACAACTCGATATGTTTAGGTAATTGAATGACCTATTTAGTTGGTTGCTTAAGTGTACAAACAATGTTTTACCACTCTGATTAGTGGTAGTAGTTACGTTTGGTAAGGTTTAGATTTCAAATCTTATTAGGCAAGCTTAGTCATTGAATTCAAGGTCGATAGTGGGGTCTCAGGCCTTCCCACTAAGCTTATTTCCATTATTTGTGCTATAAGAGGGTGTCTATAACCACCATGTTTTAGTTTTTCTTTCCTCTCTGTGTTCTCTCCTACGTACTTAAGAAATTTCTTTTAACTTATATTCTCTAGAAGAGACGAGGATAATTTCCAGAAGCTTGTCAAACTCCATTGATATGCACCAGCTGATCAGTAATTTCTGGGAAACCTTTAGGATGTTGTTAAGGAAATTTGCGTCTTTGCTCTAGTACATGTATGATCGATTTATAGTAGATAAATGGTTTGATAATTATGGTTGTTTCTTATTTAGCTCAATAAGCTAGAGAAGGTCCAAGTGATCAAGGGAAATGACCAATAGAGTAGATTCTATCCTGAAGGTTCTGGTGAGTTCGTTTTTACTTCCTTTTGGTTTTGGAACTCTATGATATGAAGTTGTGTAAGGTAAGTTGTTTTTGCTGAAAATATGTCGATGTGTTGTTAGTGTTATGTGTACATAGCCATGGTCATGGTTAATACCCACCTTGTGTGCTATTCCAGTACCAAACTATTTGTAATATGTGAAAATGTGGAAAGAAGCTTATTTGTCATGCATTTGGTAGGAAAACTTTATTGTAAATCGGACTGGAAGATCATGACCCGACCTTGCGGGAGAACATGTGATCAATATGACAGGGAATATGAATAATGACATGATTGTGATTGATATGCGATTCTGATTTTTGAATTATGGGTTTGAGGCTGGCACAAGGTTGGGCCATAAATAAACATGGATGATTGAGAGAAGTATGCATGAGTTACTAGCATGTGTCCATTGAGGATTTTGCGTGTTATAATTGTGATGTGTGCACCAGTGAACTGTACATGCAAATTTGTGTAGTGTTACTATAGGGCGGAGTTCAAAAATTATCATTATCTTTGATTCGATTAAGGGTAACTTGATAATCATGTTGTGCCTATTGGGAACTCATTAAGTTCATATGAACTTACTCCATTACCTTTCTTCCTCAGACAATTAAGTAGTAAGAGAACATCTGTAAAGGGGGATTGTGCCAAAGTTACACCTACAAGTGAGCCACTTGTTTATTTTTATCATGCATGGTTGTTCGGCGAAAGGAGTATGCACACATTTTGTGTTTAACTTTTGTTTTTACTTCATAAATGTAATTTTTTATCTTATAAAGTGTAATTGACCTTGTTTATATTTATGATCTCCAAATTCCCTTGATTTTAAGTTTTCTTTTTAAAGGTCTAATACCAAGTGAGAAAGGAATAATGGTTTTAACGTAAAAGGAAATCCTTATAACTGCTTTTCTCAAACTTTGAAATAAATCAAAGGTTTTGATTCTGTTAGTAATGCCCCAGTTTGTTGGGCGAACTGTTTGGCTATTTGAAATACTCCATATCTTCCTAATGGGCTAATGGGTATTATAAAAACTGTCTAAGTCTGCACACCAATTTCGGTGACCCTAAGGTTGCTTATATTGGCAATGGGCTACTTGGTGACCACTCAACCCTAGATAAACTTGATACCAATTAATACAATATTCTAATAAATCTAGGGTCCAAATAAGGAAATATCCCAAAAATGTCATCCAAGGAATCAACCATATTTTGGTATGCCATCGTCACGTCGTCGTGATGTGGGAAGACTCCTCGTCACGACATCGCCACCATGAATGCCTTCCTATTTCCATGATGTTGTCGTGGCGAGAGGAAACTCCTCGTCATGACGTCAACTGCTTTCCTAGCCTTGGCAGTATCGTTATTCTATTGGGCTCCTTATCTCACGACCCAATCATCATCCCATGTATTATTGGACCTTAACTGGCATCCTACATATTTAAATATCCCAATAGTCACTCACAATGCCCAGAATCGACCTTATGAGTCATTCAAATAGCAGAAAATGCGTAAAATTACTTATTTTATTAATATTTAGTTCATAACCTACTAATACTGAAAATGAAATAATTAATTATAAAATGCCAAGAAAACAAGTACGTTAAGTGTCGTAATGTACTTAAACTACCACTACGATTGACGACAGGTCAGTCATGCATTTGGTTGGGGCACGACGCCTCGACCTCCTGCGTAGCTTTCTTGATTTCGTTCATTTGTTTGTTTTGATCATCTTAGGTTATGTGTCCACTACACTTTCCCAAGTTTCGCCAAAAAACTTCTGATTACAAAATTCCTAGCCTATTTTTGGCTCACGGTTTTATTTTCTAATTTTATAAAAAATAAATTTAAAATAAAATAAACTTGCGGAGATGATAGTTCGCAATCTAATTATCAAACCCAAAAATTAACCTAAAATACAATCAATTTAAATCTACGAACCACAATTTTTGGCAAATCACTTTAAGAAAATTTATAAAATTAAAATATCCATACAATCATACATGCAACCCAAAACATGCTTATATGCAAATAATGTCACATCTTACCAAAATTTAATTAAACAAATAGAAAGTTTTAGAAATCCAATAAGCCAATTTACACTATAAATAGAACACAATCTTATTTTGACACCAATTGCTGGAAAAATTAGTTTGAAATTAGTGTTTTAAGGGACAAGAAAAGTTTAATTTTTTTATAAATCGACCGATTGTGACATTTATAGTAATAAACTCTTTTATCAAGATTATACATGTGTTTTTCATTATGGAAGACTTTATCGTTCCTATCTTTCAAGCTCACGATCTTCTTCTCTATACTCAACCTCGATTTGTTAAAGTGTTGGCTCTATTCACAAATCAATGAAAACTTTAGTAAATTTATAATAGTTAGAAACCGAAGACGAACTCTATCAAAAGATAAAATTTATATAGAAAATAACTTGATTATATTTTGGTAAAATATTGGTGTAGAGAAGTTTGTATTTTGACCTAGCCATTAGTCTCTATTTATGGGGAAAATAACAAGAGTTTAAGTAGAAAAATATTTAATCGAATAATATATTTTAATAGGAAAATTTGACTCCTACTAGAGGAGCATGTGAGGGGCGACAGCAAATGGTACACCTTCTCTAAGACAAAGGTTTGTTGTCCTTCTTATTAAATCAGGCCTAGTTGAGCTTCATTAATTATCAAGTCGATTATATGTGTTATTTGGTCTTTAAATCAACTCATATATTTTTTTTCCCATCCCAATAAGTATTTCTTGTGCACAAAACTATTATTTATTTCGTTAAAGTCATGACGATTTTACCGTACTAGAATCTATGAGTAAATTAATTTTATTAACTTGTTCTTAACTATGATGACTTTATTAATTCAATTTCCACATCGAACTTCAATTATTTAATAATATGAATAAATTAATTAATTCTTGAGTCACCTCTTGTTAATAGTAAGAAAATACATTCACTGTGGATAGTGATCTATTTCTCTAGTTCATCGTTTAACAGTTTTCCAAATCATCAATTAATGCAAGCCATCAAGGTTATACTGAGCTAGCAAAAGAATCGATTGGACATATATAATTAGGGCTTAAATAATTTGTAATTAAGTTTCGACTCTTTGTATATTAATTACAACATTATTTAGTTATGGATTGTCACTCCACCAAAATATCATGACTAAGCTCTCCTTATTATATACCATTAAGAAAGCAACTTATCACGTGCTTGTTCAATGACCTTATCATATGTGTGTTACCATCATAGGGCATCCTTAATCTTTTTAGGATAAATTCGTTCTCCTGATATGATTCTATTTTATCTCATGGTAACTATTACATCTTCCTTCATGAAAAGTCAATTACCAATAAATAGTAATTAAATCTTTCATCTTAAGACAAATGATTCGTGACCACGTTACTTTTCATCTACTATGTAATGCCAATGAGAGGATATCATTTACCTTTTATTGGGCTATGAATTTCACTATTGTAGGTAAAGTTATGTCATGCAAAAGTCATATACCCAATGTACTAGCTTTCGACTCTATTACCAATTGAACCCAAGCTATCAATACATCAAAGCATATGAGTCACGTACACATAATCCATCATTTACTCAGAGTTGAGGTAAGTCACACTATGAAAGTCACTAGTAAATAAATCCATAAATGAATCTTGGATTTATTCTACTTAGGTCATCTCTAATGTTCTACAAGTCCAGAAAGTCTTATCTATGTCTCTATTTTCTAGAAATCATCGACTCCAATACCCAAGACAAGGTATCTTTCCCTCTGAACTTGATAGACAACATATTAGCCTTTCAATCAATTTGCTCACTTTCGATTAGACTAAAGACTTGTTTAAATTATATATTAAAACAAGTTGTCTTCTTGCATTACGAGCCAATCACATATTGCAACTTAGTATTAGTTAAACGCTAGATAATCAACAAGTTAATATTTGCTTTCATTTTGCTTTGCATGCAAAAACCGTTAAAGACAATATACAAAATATATTAAAAATAACAATGAAATTTTATTAAACCAACTTGTATGAAAAATTATAAGTACATAGACATAACCACTACGCTAACGGCATTAGATCCCACCTAATCTTAAAGACTTAAGGGACTTGGTCCTAGGGGTTGTTGATAAAGAACCCTGAGGGCTTGAGGAGCCTACACTCGAAGTTACTTTGGAGGCTTATAGTTTTCCTTAACTACTTGAACTCCCCTCAAATTTGAAGTACTGGCTTTCAAGAATACACGACAAGGAGCCTTGGGGCTTGAGGTGTTTATCTAAGGCTAGGATGTGACTTATAGATCTCTTGGATAGCTTAAATTCATCAAGCTCCTCTTGAAGCGACTTGAGAGAAGAGGTACGAGGTTATTGTGCCCCGTCAAGTCGTCTAGGTGACCAAACTGACGAAAATTTTCACACACACATAGATAAAGAGACTTATCTTAAAAACCCAGTGATTTGGTGACTTATGGACAAATAAAAATAGCAGTGGTGCTTGCTTCTATAAGGGAATTTAAGGCACCTTTGGCGTCAGGCATCACGCCCCTATTATGAGCTTGTGAGGTGACTCCAGTTGTTGGACCTTTCCCTCCCTATGACCTATGCAGGGGATTTCAGCTCCTAAGGTTGGCATTTTTCCTTCGTCTTTTTAACCTAACTTTTCCTGAGTTTGTGAACATTAAATTTAATGAGTAAAATATGAATTTTAAAAGTTTAATAACTTAAATAAAACTTCTCAAAAAGTTAAATTATCAAAATTATAATTTATCATCATTTAGTTTCAAAATTTTAATAGCACACGAGGAATGTTGTGTGATATGTTGGATAATACCTCATGTCATCTAAAATGTATTATGTCACTATGGTCTCCAACTGTTAGGTAACCAAAATTTTTATATATACAATGAAAATGATAAAATAAATTAAAAAAATTACAAGCAAGGAAGGTAATGATAGGACTTGTGCTCGAGACTTGTTTTCGGGGGGCGTTTCTTTCAGAGTGATAGGTTCAAGTTATGCGTTTTTCTTGGTATGATTGACTTTCAGTAAGACATAGATACCATATTTTTTATGGATGATTTTTTTTTCTATAAAATGGAGCTTTTATGCTCTCTTTTTTTCCCTTTTAATTCTAAAAATTTACATATTAATAAACTACCATTTTGGAGCAAATAAAAAGAAAACAGCATCTGTACTGTTCCACATTTAAAAATACTTTCAGAATCACAATTTAAATATTTGGTGAATATATGTTTTCAAAAGTCAAAAGTTGATAGTAAAACCAAAAACTAGAAATGACGGAAAAGAATAACATTACCGTATATGGTAAGTAACGTGTAACTCAAATAATCAAATTAACTAGGCAATCTCTAAGAAATGATTAACATCGTTTTTGGATTCTGTGAGGATTAGCCTTTTACCTGATTGTCACCATTGCTGAAAAGCTAAGATGTTTGAAATGAAGAAGGAAAACTTTTACATTCTTAGAACCATGGAGCCCATTTTCTATCTGAGCATCACTTTCCCTATAAGATAAGGACTGCAATATTCCCACCGACGAGCTAAGTTACCAAAAGCCAAATATTACCGTCTTTCAAAGTAAATGGACTATTTTGGAAAGCCTTTAAGCCATTATGGCTACTTCTTATAGGGTTTTGCAAATCAAACCATGAAAATAAAGAGAAATCTGAAATCTCGACTGTAAAGCTAGCCATAGGTCTGGCTGAACTTGAAAGCTAGAGACAACAAAGATGGATCTATTGTTCAAAATTATTGGTCTAGATGAACTTTAATAGAAACAACGACGTTGAGATAAGAGAAAAAGAAATGTGAAGAAAGATTAGTTATTGAGAAATGATGGAATCGGAGACGAATTATGGTGAAGGTTTTCAAGCTATCAAACTACCACACAGTGTTTAAGCAAATCATCTTACTTATTTTATAATCAAATAAACTCATAATATATGAATTTTATCCATTTAAATATTTAATTTTAATTCAATTAGGAGTTATATTGTTGTTTGATAAATTGAGAAAATATGTGTTGAAAATTTAAGTTATAAAATTTGTTTGGTATATTACTTAAAATTAATTATGAAATATAATTAAATCATTTATAAAAAATTATATTTTACATTTTATCTTTAATTTTAAATATTTTATCTTATTCTAACCACAAATCATATTTTTAAATGTAAATTTTTATATGATAATATAATATTAAAATAAACAAAATAGAATAAAATAAAATTAATTAAAAATATTTTCATTAATTGATAAGTTTTGTAGAAGGATATTTATTGGACTTTTTTTTTTTGGATTATCAGACATGTGTAAAAAAATTAATTTTCTTTTGATTTATTTTTTCAACGGACTTTAGTTTTTACATGTTTTAATATTTTATGCTTATGTAGAGAATCAAATAGCAACATGACATGACAAACTTTTATTTAATATAGATGCATTCCGATAGTAGGCATAAAATAAAATATATTTAGTATAAATTTAAACTTGAAATTATAAAGATAAATAAAAATGTTATAAAAAATTTTCAAAATAAGCAAAAAATATTATTTTTTCTAAAAGTAAGTCATGTGAATGGCTAAAATTACAGATTAAAATTAATTTATTGCTAACTCAAATACTAAAATATGTTAGAAAATAATATTTCTAAATATAGTATAATTTAATTAAAATTAAGGGTTTAAGTGAATAAAATTATTCCAATTAAGTAAAAGCACATCTAAATGATAAAATTGAAAATTTGTAGTTTAATGATGAAAACAGAAACATACTAATAATTGAGTAGCTCACTGTATATAGTTTACCGTTTGAAATTAATTTTCTCCTGTTGCATGAATCAGGTATATTGGAACTTAATTTGGCCCTTCAAATAGTCTCAAATAGCAGGCCCCCTAATCAAATATTGAGCGGTCTAGAGGGGAAATGACCGAGGAAATGCCTTCTCTCCGATGTATAATAGCAACCCTTTTCTTCGCCCTTTTGCTCCCTCCAGGATCCTTTCCAGCCACCACATTGAGTCCATCATTTTATGATGAAACATGCCCCACGGTATTTAGCATCATTCGAGGAATCATCGAACAAGCTTTGATCTCTGATCCTAGGATTGGTGCCAGCCTTCTTAGGCTTCACTTCCATGACTGCTTTGTTAATGTAATAACCAAAACATTTGTTTTCCTTTTACCAAATCTCTTTTTCTTCCTTCCGTTTACCATTTCAGCCATTTCACGTATTTAGCTTAGTTATAGCTTTATAGTTGGTAAATGTTGTGAACATCATATCTACTTTCAATTTGTTTCTTTTCTGAATATAAGGACTGAAACAAATTCTTTTACAGGGCTGTGATGCATCGATATTATTGGACAACAGCGCTACCATAGAAAGCGAGAAAGAAGCTACGCCGAATAATAACTCAGCAAGAGGATTTGAGGTTGTCGATGCCATGAAGATCGCACTAGAATTTGAGTGTCCAGGCATCGTTTCCTGTGCTGATATTCTTGCTATTGCAGCTCAAGAGGCTGTCAATCTGGTACTTATGTTAGCCAATTCCTTCAAACTTTTCTTGTTTTTACCATAGATAGGTAGAGTACCATAAAATTATCTTCCATATTGAACAATATCACTTCAGGCGGGAGGTCCTTCATGGCTAGTTCTATTGGGAAGAAGGGATAGCACAACAGCAAATCGAACACTGGCCAATTTAGCTATTCCAGCTCCCTTTGAAACTCTTGATGTTCTCAAGTCCAAGTTTGCAGCCGTGGGGCTCAATACCAGTACCGATCTGGTTGCACTTTCAGGTAGGTCTTACAATGGATTTGATGGTTAAAAGATATATGTATGATATGTAATAGGGATTTTACGCAAAAATACTTTCAGGTGCTCACACATTTGGACGGGCTCAATGTACAATTGTCATTGAACGATTATATAATTTCAATGGTACCAGAAAAGCAGACCCGACATTGAACGCAACATACTTAGAGACGCTACGCAAAGTATGCCCTCAAGGCGGAAATGGTAGTGTTTTGGTTAATTTAGATCCCACAACACCTAATACATTCGACAGTAACTACTACACTAACCTTCAAGCTCAAGAAGGCCTGCTCCAAAGTGATCAAGAGCTGTTTTCTACTAGTGGAGCTGATACCATTGAAATTGTGGAGAGGTTCAGCAGCAATCAAATTGCTTTCTTTGAAAGCTTTGTGGTTTCCATGCTAAAAATGGGAAATATCAGTCCAGTAACAGGTACGGAAGGAGAGATTAGATTGAGTTGTAGGAGGGTTAATATGGATTACACAAGTTCAAACAAATGGAGCTCTAGCTAAGGTGTGTCTGTTGGAGACTGTAATTTGAATTGTTCCAGATTCATGCTTGTTGGGTTTCTAGATATTCAGTTCAATGTCTATCTGAAAGTCATATAATATTTTAGTCAATGAATAGTGTGTTAACTACGATTCGCCAATAGTCAACTAATGTGCCTATATATTCCATCTGTACTTGGTGAAAGTAATTGTCGGAAAAATTACAGATACAATAGAGTTCAAGGAAACTCATCTTTGAAAATTGATTCTGCCTCTTCCTTTCCTGTAAAATGATATCGGAGTTTACTTCTAAAGTTCCACAGATGTCATCAACCTCACAAAATGTTTATGAATCAGTTGATACAACTTCCGCTTTACCCATCTATTAGTTATAGTTATATTTGATAATCAAGTTAAAATATTTGGATTTTTTTTAAAATTAAATGAACAAAATATAGACGAGATTCTAAATTTGTTCTCACACAACTCAAATTAACGTGTAATTAAACTCCTAAATTCCCATATGGTTTTACAATATAAAACAAATTAAGGTTAAATTAGAAAACTGACAAAAGTTAAGAGACATTTTGCAAAAATATCAAAACAATTCTCACCTCAACGGCTGGACTGAATTTTTTTGAAATGCCCATTTTTTTTAAAAAAAAAAAAATCAGATTATGCTATTTTTTTAAAACAATTACGAGACTAGGTCAAAATAATGAAAAAGAAGCGTTTTCCTTATGTTCCTTTTTTTAGGAATAGGTTTTGTTTTTTTAAAGTACAGTTAGAATTTTGTGGATTTTAGTGTTTAGGGTTTTTGTAGGGTTTTTTTTTTATATTTTTTAAGTTATATATCTTTTTATAATTTGTTGAAATGTAAAGTTAACAATTATTTAATTTCATATTTAGAAGCATCATATTTACACCAATCGTATATTTGAATTGTAAAATTCAATTCGATTTATAATCAAAACTCAAACTACTCGATTTGATTAAATCTTAGCTTTTAATTTTTTTTTGAATTTTTTTGAATGCAATTGAGTTTTTATCATTATTTAAAATTCATTATTTTTGAACATTCAGATAAGTTCAGTGCATTATTTTTTCCAATGTATTATTTTCGAACATTGAGATAGGTTCATAAAATATATCCAAAGAATCTCAGGATATCTAATGGATGAGTGGAAAAAAGCCTGGAGTTAGCTAGACGCTTCAATGCTTTTTTCTGACAGTGCACTGAAAACACGTCCAACGATAAGCATTTTCTCTCTAGTAATTTCAACTCCCCACTAGCCCAGGAAAATTTTTTGAATTAATTGTCACTTACCCCAAGTCTATAAAAGCAATCTATTTAAGCATTGAGTGGCATAAGACATTTATGAGCAAAGAAAATTGTAAGAAGATCAGAAGAAGAGAAGTTCGCACATAAGGCATAATTTGGAGTTACCATGCATTTTGTATAAAGTAAGGATCGATTTTTATTGTTCATATTTAATTACAACACTATTTTTCTGCATAATGTTTTTGTTTCGAACATGTGGAATATGTTATTTCATTGAAAATGAGTGGACAGATTAATGCTATTGTTTATTACGATGGTAAAGTGCGTGACACTGAGAACGAGATCTTTTTTTTATTAGAGAACACAACGTGGTTGACTTTTAACCCAAACATAAAATTGCCAGAATCGTGTGGAAGAATTAGGCGAAAAATTGTCAAATCCAACTAGATGAGAGTATCGTCACTTAAATATTGATTTTGTGCTTCGGTCGACCCCGTCAATTATTATAACACCCCTAACCCATATCTGTTGCCGGAACAAGGTTATAGAGCATTATCAGACTTTATGGATTAATTACGAACATTTCATAATCTTTAATACATATATCATAACTCATTCATAAAACACCCATATGGTCCCTTATGGGCCCTCGAAGCCCAAGATAGGCGTTAGAAATAAATCAAGATTCGACCGGAGACTTCAAGAATTTTTCGCAAAATGTCAAAAATATTCTTAGAAATAGGGGACACACGCCTGTGTGGCCAAACCGTGTGGCTCACACGGTCGTGTCCCAGCCCGTGTTCTTACCCGTGTAACTCTTTGACTTGTGCCACATGCCTGTGTGCTAAGCTGTATGCAAAGTGCAGGGGTCACACGGCTAAGCCACACACCCATGTGCTAGGTCGTGTGTAAAAACCTGGGCATTCTGTTTTGAAATTTCAAAGTGTAGAGGACACACGGCCAGACCACATGCCCATGTGCCAAGCCCTGTGTCACACATGAATGAGACACACACTGTGTCTCTGCCCATGTGGACGAAAATAGGCCATTTCAAGGCCATTTTTGTAACAACCTGATTTTGGGCCTAGTCGGAATAGTGTTTTCGGGGCCACAAATTCAACGAAAAAAATTTAATATTCTTATATTTTTATGATCTACAGTTATACAGAATGATTTCGTGAAAATTTAGTTTGAAAATTTTGATGTTTGGGCACTCAATTTAGTCAAAAGGACTAAATTATAAAAAGTACAAAACTTGAGTTCTAGAAACTAAAGGTGTCTAATTACTATGAAATTTTAAATTGGAGGCCCTTAAAAGGTAATTAGACCATTGGTTAATTTTTGACAAAAATGGACATGAAATAGGTGAAATAGAATATTTTTAAGTTAAGGGTATTTTAGTAATTTGGTGATTAAATGAATTAAAAAGTCAAATTAAAAGCCAATTTTTGTTCATCTTTAACCCCTTGGCGAAATTCACATGAGAAAGACATAGCTAGGGTTTTTCAAGCTTCTAAGCTCAATTGTAAGTCCGTTTTGGCCTCATTTTTAATGTTCTTTACATTTTTGAAATCCTCATAGCTCAATTTACCTATTTCTACCATTATTTTGAGCTAGGGTTTATGTTTAAAAATTTACCCATGGATGACATGCATGTGTTTTGATGTTTTATGGAAGAATATAAAAGTTTGGGGGTGTGATAAACAACTTTACTAAGTGATTTTTGATGAAATTGCATAAAAGGACTAGTTTGTTAAAAAAATTATAAAATGTGTGTAAGTGTGTGAATAAGTGCAAATTGTGGACTGTTATCGTTATGAGAATGGTTCGGCTAGGCCTAAAATGCAAGGAAATTGAATAAAAATTATTTTTACAAGCCTATGGGCAAAATTGTAAATTTGTGAAACTTTAGGGGCAAAAATGTATTTTTTCATAGTATGATTTTTGGACTAAATTGAATAATGTGAGTATTAAATGATTTAAATGTGTTATTATAGATCAAGAAAGACGAGAAATTGAACTTGATCGGGGAAAAGAAAAGGTTGTGGACTAAATTGCAAATTCGTCATATTTTGCACCGAGGTAAGTTTATATGTAAATAATACATCATTTTTATTTATGTTTTAGTATTTTGTTATATTATATGAGATATGATTGAATATAGAGTAGTTATTTGATGTAAATTATGAATTGTGATTGATTATGGATGAATTGGTAAAATGTTGAAAAGTAAGAATTCTCGGTTGAACCTTCGAAATAGAAAAGATATGAATGAGGTAGCTAGGTCACATGTGTGGTACTAAGTGTAGGTCACTATGTGTACAAGATAGCTATGAGATGGTTTTAGGTCATGTGTGTAGTACTAAGTGCAGGCTACTACGTGTACCAGACAGATAGGTTGCAAGTGTTGTACTAACTGCTAGGTTACTATGCGTACCCGATAGTTTCGATCACATGTGTGGTACTAAGTGCAGGCCACTATGTGTAAGTGATGGTTTTGGTCACATGTATAGTACTAAGTGCAGGCTACTATGTGCACCAGATAGCTTCGGCTACAAGGGTTGTACTATGTGCAGGCCACCGTGTATCTGTTATTATTTCGATGAGTTCAACGAGAAATTGACTAAGTGAAATACATGTGATCATGTAACGACTAAGTGTAATTGAATATGACTATGTGATGGATAAGTTCAGGTATAAGTGTGAAAATTTATGAACAATATGCTCGATATTTGAGTGAAATGGAGTAAGTGAAATTATGAAAGAGTAAATTTAGAAATAAAACAGTTTTGGACAGCAGCAGTTATGTGTCTTTGAAAAATCACCAAAAATGGTGGAAATTGAATTACAAGTTGAATAAGATATGAAATTAAATCTTATTGATTCTATTTTTTTCATAAAATAAATGGTGTAAGCGAAAGAATTGTATATTCTGAGATATTTTAATTTTTGTGAGACAGGGTTAGAATGATTTCAGAATCCCCTGTTCTAAGTTTGGAAAATCACTAAAAATTGTATAAAAATAATTATGCTTTATAATTTATATGCTTAAATTTCTTAATGAATATAATTTCAAGATAAATAAACTTAAACATTATCAAAATTCTGTACAATGAGATAATTAATTTTTAGTGCAGAGGGGTCAAAACTGTCAGACAGTGAAATAGAGGATAATTTAAAGAATAAAATGTACTTATTGGCTAAACCAAAAAATTCTGAAAAATTTATGGTAAAAATATACATGAGTTAGTTTCAGGAAAAATTAATGGATCTTAATTTGGAGTTCTTTATCTCTAGGTAAAAATAATTTAGTGACTATGACTCGAATAAATAGCTTGTTTGGACTTGAATAAATGGTGAATCTATGTGTAGTTAGGATTGTATTATTTTGAAAGCATGTTAGTAATTTGTTTATTATTTACATACTTACTTACTAAGAAATAGGCTTAACCCCCTCTCTTTTCCCTTGTTTTATAGTGTCACCAAGCTAGCTCGGGATTCGGAGATCGTCGGAGATCCATCCACACTATCAATATTCTTTTGATATTTTGAAATCAATATTTTGAATTATGGCATGTATAGAGGACTTGGTTATTTTTTTATGTGTCATAATTGATTTGGCCTAAAATGTTGGCCTATGTTATTTGATAGTTCACTTTGTATAAGGCCATTGATGTTGGCTATTATTGATCAAGTTATATGTTTATGATGATGCAATTTATGAGATGCATGACTAGGTTGAATGAGTGTATGATGAAAATTGAAAAGTTTTAAATTTGGATGTAAATTTTATGCCTTGGTTTAGTACGATTGTATGTGTTTTATTTCGTAATGCCTCGTACCCTATTCGAGGTCGAACATGGGTAAGGGGTGTTACAATTTTTCTCACCCTTTTTATCATCAACCTGCACACAACATTAAACTATACTAATATATCCCAATCAAGCAACAAACACAAGCCAAAAATCTTGTTTTTAACATAACAGGACATCATAAAACTTATTTACATAGACTTACCAAAATAACTCCTTTCATTGATTTACTAAATACTACTACTAAATGCATGCATACACACACATATATATATATATATATATATATATATATATATCATTCACAATTATATTTCAAGTTTAACTCTTTTCTAGTCTAACCCTATACATGCCATATAAACCATAATATACATCACAAAGTCTACCGGACCAATCTGGATAGTGTGGCTCAATGTGTTGATCCGATCCTCCGAATTTCTTAAAAATCTATAAAGAACATTCACTGACACAAGTAAGTTTAATAAAGCTTAGTAAGTTCATTGGCTTTAAAAATAAATCTTACCGAACATACTATGATAAATCATTAAATAAGCATGTCACTAACATTTCCTGCCATTCACAATTTCAAATGATGAATTTACTTGATTGAGCTCAATATTAATAACTTCTTAAATTCTATCACATTAATTCCATGTGACAGTTACCAATCTTTGTCAAATTAGAGAACGTCTTATGGATTTGAGTACATCATTTTCTTGATGCCATAGTCCAACTATGGTCTTACACAATTGCCATGGCCCTGCCATGGTCTTACACTCGTAATGCCATAACCCAGTTATGGTCTTATCATAAGGATGCTATAGTCCAGCTATGATCTTACACATATACATATACTGCCATGGTCCAACCATGGTCTTACGTTCAAGGTGCCATAACCCAATTATGGTATTTTGATTAAAATGTCATAGCCTAGATATGGTCTTATATTCAAACATTTCCATGGTCCAACCATGGTCTTATCCGTCAATCCATCTTGTGTCACGGAATAATCATACTCAATCCTGCGTTCCACTTAATTTGAACTTTCAATTCAATTTCCATATTTTTACAATAATCATAATTCAATAACAAAAATATGAAATAATACATTATAAAATTTCTAAATTAACAATTAATCATGAAAATCCAACCATATGAACTTACTTAGGCTAATTTGTAGAATTTGTTGTAATTTAGGAACTATTCAACTAATTTCCCTTTTTCACGATTTTCTTCGGGCTCTTGATCTATAATATAAAATTATTCATTCATCAGCATCTAATTCAATTCTAATTCACTTCACAATTTATGCCCTTTAATTTTTGAAATTACAATTTACCCTAACTTTTACAATTTGGTCCCTTATCAATTTTCCCACTAGTTGAGCTAATTTTTCTCAATTAACAATTTCTCTAATTATTTTAGGCTACTATACAGCCTTTGATATTTAGAATTTTAGTACCAAACCCTAATTCTTATCCTTTTCACAATTTAGTCCTAAAAATTAATTTCTATTAAAATCACTTGATAAAATCATCACAGAACAAAATTAAAGCTTTAATTCCATGTTAATTCATCATAAACTTCCAGCACTCATCAATGGTAACTTTCAAAATTACCCATAGGATAAAAAACTAATGAAACAGATAGTTGGACCTAGTTGTAAAAATCTTAAAAACACAAAAATTTCAAGAAAAGAGCAAGAAATGTGATAAACATAAATTTGTACATATTTTAACCCCATGCTTGGCTTATTTTTGGATGAATTTTCATTAGATTTGATGAATTCGATGCTCCTAATCCCTTAATTTCATGTTTTATACTCAGGAGAGCTTAAGGAGTCGAAAAGAAAGAGAAACGGGCCAAAACGGGACAAAATGGGCCTACCTTAGGAATCAACTCTATTCGAATAGACTACTTGTTGGATAAGATAGGTGTTCCAAATCCTATATAAACACCCTAGGGGGCAACCTAAACTGGGACGCCAAATAGGAGGCAGAAAGCACTCGAAGACAGCCATCGAAAGTAGCTTAGGAGAATGATCTCCATCAAGACTAAAGATCTCCTATCAATTTTTTTAGAAGTTTTTGGGTATTCTTATGTTTTGTTGTTTTCCTAATTTTAAGATGTTTTCTTTTATCAGTATGAACTAAATCCCTTAGATACTTATGGGGATGAAACCTAAGACGGATCTTATTATTATTTGATTTATAAGATCAATACTTGTTCTTATTCTTAATTGTGAGTTCTTATTCTTGTTTTGATAATTCAGGTTATTGAATCAAGTCGAATGTTCTTATTCAGTGGAGCAAAAGTCCTTATTTAAGAGTAGATCAACACAATTAAGCGGTGTTGATTGCAACCCTAGAAATAGGGCGACGAAAATCTACCGGATTAGAGACAAATCTAATAAGGGAATCCATAGATCGAGTTAATGTAACTAAGGGTTTTAATTAGAAAGAAATTTCAATTAATCAACCTAGAGTTAGTTGTTTTTAGTATTTAAAGAGATATTAACATAAATCAAGGATTTTTATGGATTAAGTCAAGTGAATAAATCGTATGAATCAAAAGTAATAAGTGAAGTCTAGGTGGATTCTTCCTTAGGTATTGCCTATCTCATATAAGTTGTCTAAAAGTATTTTCCTAATTCTTTCGTTGTCGTGTTTAATTAGTTTTAGTTTAAAAGAAATCACTTCAATTCTTAGGCCAGACAATAAAAAGATAGTAATTACTAGTACTCTTGGTCCTTGTGGATATGATATTACCGATTTTACCATAACTATACTATTGTACGATAGGTGCGCTTCCCTTTATTGTAATCGTAGTTAGTTTAAGACCACATCAAGTTTTTGGTGTCGTTGCCAGCGACTAAGATATTAGGAACACTAAATTTTTATTACTTTAGCCATTTTTACTTTATTTGCAATTTATTTATTTTTATTTTTTCTTTACTAATTTTTTCCTTTTATTTGCTTTTGGCAAGTAAGTCTAGTTTATGACTAGAAGAAACCCGTCAGGACCATTACTTTACGATAATGATATAGAAGGTACCACTCACAAAAACTGAAGAGAAATAAGGCGAAGCTTATAATACATAGAAGAAGAGCAAGAAGACGAAACCAATACTATCGAAGAGATGGCCAAAAATAATCTGTTACCTTCGGTGGTTGCTGCAAACCCGGTGACTCAAAATCCTGCCCCTTGTACTATGTATGATTATGCTAAGCCTAATCTAACAGGAACTGAATCAAGTATTGTTAGACCTGCTGTTGTTGCAAATAATTTTCATTGAAACCTAACACTATTCATATGATTCAGTAATTTGTTCAGTTTGATGGTTTGTAGGATAAGGATCCAAACAATCACTTGGCAATTTTCTGGAATTTTGCGACACTTTAAAAATTAATGGCATTTCTAATGATGTCATTCGCCTTCGGTTATTTCCCTTCTCCTTTAGAAATAAGGCTAAACAGTGGTTGAACTCGTTACTACGAGGATCAATCACTACATGGGAACAAATGACCTAAAATGTTTTACTTAAATACTTTTTTCGGCTAAAACGGCTAAGTTGAGGAATGATATCTCTTCTTTTGTGCAGATGGATTTAGAAACACTTTATGATGCATGGGAGAGATACAAGGATTTACTAAAAAGGTGCCCTCACTATGGGTTACCTTTGTGGCTACAGGTTCAAACTTTTTACAATGGTGTGAACCCCTTAACTAGGCAGTTGATTGATTCAACCGCCGGTGGAACCCTAAATAACATGACCCCTGAAGCAGCCTATGAGTTCATAAAGGAATTGGCACTTAATAACTATCAGTGGCAAGTTATGAGGACAAAGTCAACAAGAGCTGCTAGTGTTTTCAACCTCGATGTAGTGACCATGCTATCAAACCAGGTAGAACTATTAAATAAAAAGATTGATGGTTTGTGTGGTTCTTCATAGGTACATCCAGTGATACAGTGTGATACAAACAGAGGAGGGACGAACAATACAGAATACCCACCCTACAACCTTGGCATAGAAAACGAACAGATAAAGTATATGGGTAACAAATCTAGACCTCAAAATAACCCTTATAGTAACACTTACAATCCAGGTTGGAGGAACCACCCAAACTTTTCATGGGGTGGCCAAGGAAATCAGAGACAACAACCCCCTCCAAGCTTTCAACAGCAACCCTACACACAAGAGAAAAGTCCGAACCTTAAGGAGATGCTAACAAAATTTATCGCGGTGTTAGAAACCTATTTCCAAAACATCGAAATAGCACTAAAAATCAACAAGCATCGATTCAAGGGCTCGAGAACCAATTAGGGCAAGTTGCTAAGCTCATATCTGAATGACCACAACGTAGCTTGCCAATCAACATTGAAACTAACCCAAAGGAGCAACTTCATGCCATTATTGCTCACGATAGTGAAGGGTTAGATGAACCAAAATTGAAGCAAGAGAATGTGGTAGAAGAAGGTAAGGTTGAGATAAACCATGATAAACCAAAATTGGTAAGTACAGAATACCAACCTCGTGTGTCATATCCCAATGCGACAAAGAAAAACCGCACAGATGAACAATTCGGTAAATTTCTTAAACTTTTAAAAAAATTACATATTAACTTACTGTTTATTGAAGCTCTTTCGTAGATTCCCAATTCAAAAATTTTTTTAAAAGAGCTCTTGACAAACAAACGAAAGTTAGACGAGGCATCGCATGTGGAGTTAAATGCAGTGTGCTCAGCAATCTTACAAAATAGACTACCGCAAAAGTTAAAAGATCCAGAGAGTTTTATGATTCCTTGCTTAATTGGTAGTTTATCTGTTAAAAATGCTTTAGCAGATTTAGGGGCAAGCATCAATGTTATGACTTATAAAATGTTTAAACAGCTAGGTCTCGGGAAACCCAAATAAACTAGGATGAGCATTCAATTGGCTGATAAAACTATTAGAGTTCTTAGGGGTATAATCGAAGATGTACTAGTAAAAATTGATAAATTCATAAGTAGACTTTGTTGTCTTAGACATGGATGAGGACAATAATGTTCCTTTAATTTTAGGAAGACCTTTTTTAGCAACTACTAAAACTAGAATTGATGTTGGTACAGGTGAACTCACACTTTGTGCAGGTGACGAAACGATCACTCTTCAGGCTCTTGACTAGGCTAGGACATCGAGTAATAAAGCTAAGAACATAAATTCTATTAATGACCATTTGTTTCAACCTTTTTTCAGGAAGCACCGCAAAACTACACAACTGAGCCATATCCTAGACCTCGTGCCAACAAAGAAATAACTCATGAGGAGAAAAGGCTTTAGATCGATGAACTAGACTAGTGTAAGACACATGTCAAGGAGAAATCAAGAACACACGAAGCAAAATCGAGGCAACCCCATAACGAACTTAAAGATGAAGCAAACTACTTTAAGGTTGGAGACCAAGTTCTAATGGATAATATAGATACAGAACTTAAAACATTCCCATACGATACAGTCGAGGTAACTCATTCTCAATTTTGCACATTCAAGGTAAATCGTACTCGTCTAAAACCTTATTTTAATATAATTGATAGTAAGAATGAGGAGTTTCAACTCCTCAAGCCACCGTGATTATGCGAATGAAAGGAAAGTCTAGCTTAAGACTTTAAACGAGCACTTCTCGGGAGGCAACCCGAACACTAACCCCATTAATTTTCATATTTTTGATTTTTAGCACCTAACCAAAAACTAACCAAACCAATAAAGCGTAGGTTTCTTTACCACACGGCCTTGCATATGGGTGTGGCCGTGGCCATGTGGACACCATGAATAGGTACATCAGCATGGCAAAGACCGTGCAAACCAAGGGCGATAATTTTCCCTAACACAGGCTGCGATAAAATACCACGGCTGTACAATACGGTCGTGGTCAACACTGAAAAAGTAACACGGGTGTGCGACACGCCTGTTCCCCCAGGCCGTTGTCGACACTGATTTAGAAACACGGGCATTGGCCATGACCATATTCTCTTCACTTTCTCCCCAAATTCTTCTTCTCCCAAACCCTAGCCACTACACCCCTTTCTTTTTCTATTATCTTTCTCCTTTCATTTTCCTTTCCCCCCCTTCCCTCATTCTTTCTTTACACCAACATCTCCATGTCGAAGAAGCAAAAGGACCCTAGCATAGTCTCCTCGTGCGAGGCCAATCTACATAAATTCATGTCAGCCGCTTCATTAACTCGACAAGACAAGGACCTTTGAGTCCATTTATTTTTTATTTTTCTTTTATTTTTATTTTTAAATTCCTTCCCTTTATCTTTCCTGTCCTTACTTTATATTATTATATTTTGATCTCTTTAATTTAGGTTCAAGGGGCTATTAAGGAACGACTACACCATCACCAGAGTATCCACCTCCTCTGCCTAACTTTACACCGTTTCTTTTCTTTGACTCCATCCAAAAATTCAGGAAGTTCCACTTCTCTCCCTATCTCATGATTTTCTTATTATATTGTCCTTATTTATGTTTGTACATTGAGGACAATGTACACCTTAAGTGTGGGGAGGTGTCAACAATACTAAATTATGCCTTATTCTTAAGTAACTTTCTCACTTCACTAATTAGAATGAATCTTCTATTGATTTATTATTTTTGTTGATATGTTTTGGAGTAAGTCATAGATAATTGTGCATTGATGGTTTGAACTTTAAGACATTAGAGAATCAAGTATGATAATTCTATTTTCAGAATTAAAAATTTGGTTAGGCTATTTCCCTAAATTTAAATATTACTTTGAAGTTTGAAATTTGCAAGATTGACACCAAAAACCATAATTTTTGTGAGATTTTGAGCCTTTTAGAGCATATTCTTTTCTTGTTCACTTTATTGATTATGAGTGTGTCAACATTGATTTGTTATTCTAGAACTTGCTTTGATTATGCATGTCGAGACCACACTTTTGATTTGATATACTGAAATGATAAAGGCATCTAGATTTTAACTCACTTACCCCAAAAAGCCTACCTTCATAATTAACCCCTAGTCAACCCCTTTGAATCCTAATAAATCGTTCCTTGATTGACCCTTAATATTAACCCATTCTTTTTGATTCATTGAGAATTTCCTCTCTTGTTTTAACTCTTTTTGTCAAGATTTGATTTGAATCTGCCTAACTATGTTCTCTATTTCAGTTGTTAAGTTCTTTCTTATTATTTTATGTTCTTGTTCTTAAAAAAAAAAAGGTAGAAATAAATTCATTATTAGTTTTATGTTATTTGAGCTTAAAACAGTTAAATTCACATCTTTAGAAGAAGCTCATGTTATTATGATAAGTTTTCAATTGATGTAATTATTCAGTATTAGTTTATTTTTCTAGTTAGGTAAATGGTTAATTCAATCTCAATTCTAACCCTCTAATTCAGCATGTGTCTACACATTTAACCCAAAGCCCTATTACAACCCTTTTTAAGGCGTTTTGATTTGTGCATCATCTCATTTTATAGTGGTGGAGATTTGATTTTCATGCAAGCTTATGGGATTAACTTTCCATGTTTGACTTTTTGAGTGTTAATTTGAACCTTAAACACCTTGAGTGATTTGAGTGAATCTTTAGTGAGGATGTCAATTCTTGTCAGTTTTGAATCAGAGGTAATTATTTAGGTAAGGGGAAACACCTATGTTTTTGTGCTATAAAAATTTATGACTTAGATTGTTTGAATCTTTAAGACTCTTTTAGTTAAATTATCCATGTATAAATTATCTATGAATTATGATGAGACATTATTGATGAAAATTATGATTTGATGAAGTTTAATTTTAATTGTGAGTTGAGGATTTAGCTTGAGGACAAGCAAAGGCTTAAGTGTGGGGATATTTGATAAACCTAAATTTGTACATATTTTAACCCCATGCTTGGCTTATTTTTGGATGAATTTTCATTAGATTTGATGAATTTGATGCTCATAATCCCTTAATTTTATGTTTTACACTCAGGAGAGCTTAGGGAGTCGAAAAGAATGAGAAACGGGACAAAATAGGACAAAATGGGCCTACCTTAGGAATCAACACGGCTGGCTCTAGAACCCGCTGGCTACCAAACACCGCTGCAGTGTGATCGGCGAGGATCAAACACGGCCTGGATCAATGTACACGGGTAGACCACACGGGCATGTGTGGCAAACAGAATTGAACACGGAAGTGTCACACGGGCAGACCATATGGTCGTGTGTTGCAAGCAGAATTGAACACGGTCTAAGGAGTCAAGCACGGGCATGTCCCTGTTGTATCAAAGTTGAATTCTATTCAGAATAGACTACTTGTGGGCTAAGAGAGGTGTTCCAAATCCTATATAAACACCCTAGGGGGCAACCTAAACGAGGACGCCAAATAGGAGGCAAAAAATATTCGAAGACAGCCATCAGAAGTAGCTTAGGAGAAGGATCTCCATCAAGACTAAAGATCTCCCATCAAGTTCTTTAGAAGTTTTTGGGTTTTCTTATGTTTTGTTGTTTTCCTAATTTTAAGATGTTTTCTTTTATCAGTATGAACTAAATCCCTTAGATACTTAAGGGGTGAAACCTAAGACGGATCTTATTATTAGTTGATTTATAAGATAAATACTTGTTCTTATTCTTAATTGTGAGTTCTTATTCTTGTTTTGATAATTCAGGTTACTAATTCAAGATATTAACATAAATCAGGGATTTCTACGGATTAAGTTAAGTGAATAAATCGTATGAATCAAAAGTAATAAGTGAAGTCTAGGTGGATTCTTTCTTAGGTATTGCCTATCTTATATAAGTTGTCTAAAAGTATTTCCTAATTCTTTCATTGTCGTGTTTAATTAGTTTTAGTTTAAAAGAAATTACTTCAATTCTTAGGCTAGATAATAAAAATATGGTAATTACTAGTACTCTTGGTCCTTGTGGATACGATATTACCAGTCTTACTACAACTATACTATTGAACGATAGGTGTGCTTGCCTTTATTGTGATTGTAGTTAGTTTGAGACCACATCAAAATGAGCGTACATGAAGTAAAATAAATAAAACCAGCTTAAAACCTTCTCCTATGGAGTTTTTGGCTGAAAAATTGAAGAAGAATGACCTAGAAAACTTTAGAATTCAATTTATCTAAGTAAAATTTGTAAAATTTACAATTTTACCCTTATTTCACTTTATTTCATTAATTCTCTGCTTGTGCCATTTCACTCTTTTAATTTAGGCCTAATTTCTCAATAAGTCCTCCTTTGTTTACAACTTAAGCAATTTTATCACTTTAGCAAGATTTGCACCTTTTTCAGTTTAGTCCTTTCTAATTAATTAATTATCAAAACGTTAAAATTTTCTAACGAAACTTTAATACTAACTTATTGACACTCTGTAAATATTTTTATAAATTTTTACGGCTCGATTTATGAAATCGAGGTCTTGATACCTCATTTTCGAGACTAATTAACCTAATCATTCTTTTAAATCACAAATTCCACTAATTCAATAATATTTTTAAAATCACACTTTACTAATAATTATTAAATAATTATAAAATTTTCAAACTCACTCATCGAATTTAGTGATCTCGAACCACTTTTTTTGACACCACTGAAAATTGGGCTATTACAATTATGACGCTTTCGACATCAGAGGTGTAAGAGGGTTGGAGGTGATGGTGCAAACACATATTGATAGTGTATCACCATTTCTCGAGTTATATGAGGAGTTTGTAAGGACAGATAAAGGCCCTTAGAGGTCAACATATGTTCTAGTTTGAGAGATCTGAATAGAAGAACAAGTCGGGAGTCCAACAACACAGCTGTGTGGGTTCACTACTTTGTTAAAAAGTTCTCATTATGATATCTTAGAATATATCAATGGGTAGAAACTCATTTGTTTTGGCCCTAGATTTCAACCGTAGTAGGTAGAACACCGAACAGTCAGGGTTTGCTAGTAACACAGAATATTGGACCCTTGCATGACAATCAGTTAGTGATTTTGATTTAAAATTTAAATAATTTTATTATGGTAAATATCTTATCTAATAAATTTTACCTTGTTACGAGAGAGAATGTATAAGGGTAGTCCACTCGAAGACGTAAAAATGACAGTCAACACCGCACCCATGATTGTAGTAGTAACATGCAACCATCGATTTTTATTTTTTGTGGTTCCGTCACCCAACACATCTCCTACTACAACGTCGCCAACACGGTTGACCCCCAACTAAGTTCACCTGCTTCTTTAAAGTCAACGAGTTTTGTAATATCCCAATTATGGGCCTAGTTAAAATAGTGGTACGAGACCACAAATATGAGGTATATGTATGAGTTTTTGAGGTTTATGACATGTTTGCATGTTAGTATGAAAGTTTCATGAAGCAATTTTGTTAAATTGCGGTTGAATTGTCCAAAAGGACTAAATTGAAAAAGTTGCAAACTGTGAGATTCTAGAAACTATTTGTGTGAAATAGCTTTTGATTTTCAATTAAAGGTCCTTAAATAGTAATTTTCCCAAATTCTAATTTTTAGACAAAATTGGGCATAAATGGGTTAAAATTTGAAAGTTTAACAAAAGGGCATTTTGGTCATTTGTCAATTAAATGATTAAAATGGGAAAAATATGATAGAATTTTCATTCATCTTCTTCCCCAAGGCTGCCAAAAATTTAGAGAAGCCAATGTTAGGGCTCATCAACTTTTCAAGCTAGCTAATAAGTGTATTTTAGCTCCGTTTTTTATATTCTTCGTATTTTTAAAGTCCTAGTAACATGAGTAAGCTATTTTTAGTTATATGTTGAGCTAAGATGGATGTTCAAAAATGTACCCATGTATGACATGCATGTATTTTGATGTTTTATGGAAGAATATGAAAGCTTGATGTAGTAGAAACATCTTTTGCTAAGAGAATTCCATTAAAAATGCATGTAGGGACTTGTTTGTGAAAGTCTTGAGATTGGTCATACATGTGGGATTTAGTGTGAATTGATGATTTCTTTAGTTGAGTAAATGGTTTGGCTATGCATGAAAAACTAGAAAGTTGAATGAAAATCAATTTACGAACCTTGGGCCAAAAGTGTAAATATGAGAAAGTTTAGGGGCAAAATGGTAATTTTGCTAAATTATGAGATAATGGTCAATTTAGCCAATGTGTTTATTGGATGAGTTAATTTATCATTATAGATCAAGAAAGATGAATTCGGATCGAAATCGAGGCAAGAGCAAGGTGGTGGACTAAATTGCACATCATTATACTTTTTGAGTATCGAGGTAAGTTTATGCGTAATCAGTGCATTATACTTATTCGTTCTTAATGCTAGCTAGTGTGTAGCATGAATGAGAATGAATAAGATTGATTGAGAACCTAGGTGGTTCAAGTAGATTGAATGTGGTAGATATTATGTTAAGTAGATATGTGGATATGTAGTAATAATATTTGATGGTGGGCTAAGTGTGATACCACCTTAATACTTAACAAATATGGGCTTTGTGCGATACCATAGTTAAGTATATTATTTGGTGGGCTATGTACAAAACCACTATGAGTACCTCTTGGTAGGCTATGTGCGATACTACCTTATTACCTGATTGTGGTGGGCTGAGTGCGAAACCACCGAGTAATTTAGTTGTGTGGATGTATTAGTGTATTTTCAAGTAAATGTGGTATTGAGTGCAGGGGTGCATGTCATTGGTTATGAGTATGTGACTTATGATGTTTTGGAAATGTGGTAAGGGATAGAAAGAGTAAGCATAATTGTGGATGTGAATTTATTTGGTAGTATAATGCTAATTGTTGATTAGTTTATACTATAATGCTTAAATTGTTTATGTGTAAACTTACTAAGCTCAAGGCTTACTCCTTTTCTTTTCCCTTGTCTTATAGAGAAAGAGGGTTGAATCAAGATACGTGGATTAATCAGAAGATCGCCCACACTATCAGCTCACTCCAATACATTAGACTAAATGTTTTGTATATGGCATGTATAGGGGCTAGATAAGTTAGTCAATTTTATTGTAAATGGCTAAGATGTGTTAGCCTATAGATGGATAATCTATTTTGTATAATGCCATAGTTGTTGGCTGCTTTATTATATGAAAATATGTAGTTATCCATGTGAGATTGTCTTTGAATTTGAATTGATTAATGATGTGTCGTTTGAGTATATGTTAGAAAAACATGAGGGGTGAGAAAAGCTTAGCACATAGCTTTGTTCTTGTCCATGCGGATAGACACACGGGCATGTTTCTAAGCCTTGTATGACACACGACCAGTCTACAGGTGTGTGTATTGGCTGTGTCACTTTCACAGATTCGAGAAGTATAGGCCACGGGCTAGCCACACGGGTGTGTGTCTAGACTTTAGGCCGTGTGGTGTGTCAGTGTTCACCACGGGTGGTGAGCATGGGCTTGTGCCCTAGCCTTGGGGCATTGGCAGAATGCTTGGGTTTTCATGCACGGGTTGAGGGCATGAGCGTGTGTGACCTCACACGGGCGTGTCTTACCTTACACGGGCGTGTAGTCCCTGTTTAGGTAGAATTTTTTTTAAATCGTAGAAGTTTTTGATAGGGTCTCGAGAGCCCTCATGAGTTTGAGTGAGGCCTCGTAAGTCGAGAATGAGGTTGTTGAGGTGACTTAAGAGAGTAGTTATGATGAGCCTAATTGGCGATCACATAATTTTAATATGGTAACACCTCGGGCCCGATTCTGGCATGGATTACGGGTAAGGCGTGTTAAATTTAGTGGTGTCAGAGCTATGGTTTAGTCAGTTCTAGGACTACCGTAGCGGGTGTAAGAGTCTAGCTATACATGCCATAAGCATATAATGATAGTGTGGTGGCTTCTGATGATTTTAAACTTGTTTTATATAGTGTATGGATCCTGATCAATTGGCTGCTGATGACGTAGCTACTAATGTGACGGCTCTCGCAAGGGACCGCGCCTATGCAGAGTGAACCCGAGACTGGGGGTCAAGGAGATGATGCTTAGGAAGCCTTTCTCCAGATGATCAGTAACTGGTACTCGGAGTATGTTCGAGCAAACCCTAATGCTCAACCTCCTCCACCTCCTCCTATACCCAGCCAGTTCTAGTGGCTCCTCAAGGTGTAGAAGTAGTGAGAGTAACGAAGCCCCCAGTGGATAAGATTAAGAAATACAAGGCTGAGGAGTTTAGAGCTAAGGTAGATGATGACCCTGAGAGGCCAGAGTTTTGGTTGGAGAACTCGATCAGAGTGTTCGATGAACTCTCATGTACATTTGAAGAGAACCTAAAGTGTGTCGTATCTTTGCTAAGAGATTTGGCATACCATTGGTGGAAGACGTTGACGTCAGTAGTTCCGAGAGAACGGGTGATGTGGGCTTCTTTCTGGAAGAGTTTTGAAAGAGGTATATAAGTAGAGATTTACCGATCGGAAAAGGAAGGAATTCCTTGAGTTGAAGCAAGGAAGAATGTTAGTAGCAGAATATAAGTGCGAGTTTATTAGGCTTAGAAAATACACTCAAGAATGTGTGTCAATGGAGACCGTCTTATGTAAGAGGTTCGAAGATGGACTAAATGAGGATATCAAACTCCTACTTGGTATTTTAGAACTGAAAGAGTTTGTAGTGTTGGTTGATAGGGCAAGTAAGGCCGAAGAATTGAGTAAGGGAAAGAGGAGAGCAGTGAATTAGGCCTGAGATGTAAGAAAACGGCCGATGGGCAAATCATACCAAGCTCAATCGAAAAGATCAAAGGAGGTGAATCCTCAGACCACTACATCAGTTGGATATTTACCTCGAGATCAAGGCAACACTCGTCCGGGTTCAAAAGTCCAAGCAACCTCGATGGAAAGTGTAATCAATCCGAAGAACAAATCGGAGTGTCCAAGTTGAGGTAGATATCACATTGGAGAGAGTTGGGGTAACAGTCAAAATTGTTATAAGTGTGGTTCCCCCAACCATTTTATCTGAAATTGCCTCGAGATGGATGACAAGGAAGAAAAGCAAGAGATAAGATCTAGCAATGTACCTACGAGGATAGGCCACCAAAGAACTCGGAGGGGGACTAGAGGTAGAGGTGTGTCATGAGATTCTACTGTGAGACCGGAGGGTCAGGCACCTGCGAGGATGTATGCCATTCGTGATTGCGAAGAGGCATCCTTCCCAGACGTGATAACGGTACTTTTTCTATCCATGACACCTTTGTTATTGCTTTAATTGACCGAGGGTCTGCCCATTCCTATATTTGTATGAGACTGGCATCTAGTTTGAGTATGACCGTTGAGTCTATGGACATTATGGTTAAGGTGTCAAACTCGTTAGGTAAGCATGTGTTAGTGGACAAGGTGTGTAAGAATTGTCCTTTGATGTTTAAGAGTCATTGTTTTTCGGCAAACCTGATGTTGTTGCCATTTGATGAGTTTGATTTAATACTTGGCATGGATTGGTTGACTACACATAATGTCTTAGTGAACTGTGGTAGTAAATTTATCGAGCTGAAATGTGAAGGTGGAGATGTTATTCGGGTTGAATCAAATGGATTAGATAGTCTACCAGTGATGATTTCTACCTTAGTGGCCGAGAAATGCTTGAGAAAGGGGTGTGAGTCCTATCTATCGTTTGTATTAAATACTCAAGATTCTGAGGTGTAGATTGAATCAGTGCCGGTGGTATGTGAGTATCTGGATGTATTCTCGGAGGAGTTACCCAGATTACCTCCAGTGAGAGAGATCGAGTTTGGGATTGAGTTAATTCCAGGAACGACACCTATTTCAATTGCTCCGTATAGGATGGCGCCTGTAGAGTGGAAAGAATTGAAGGTTCAGTTGCAAGAATTGATGGATAATGGTTTTGTGAGACCGGGCTACTCACCGTGGGGTGCTCCGGTATTATTTGTGAAGAAGAAAGATGGGTCGATGAGATTATGCATAGACTACAGACAACTTAACAAGGTGACGACGAAGAATAAGTATTCTTTACCAAGGATTGATGATCTTTTTGATCAACTAAAGCGAGCTTCAATGTTCTTTAGGACAGATTTGAGGTCTGGTTATTACCAGTTGAGAGTGAAGGAGCAGGATGTGTTGAAAACTGCATTTCAATCAAGGTATGGCCATTACGAGTTTCTGGCCGTGCCGTTTGGTTTAACGAATGCACCTGCAATTTTTATAGATGTGATGAATCGTGTCTTCAGACCGTATGTGGACAAGTTTGTGGTTGTCTTCATTGATGACATATTGATCTATTCTTGGGATGAGAATGATCATGAAGAACATTTGAGAATTGTCTTGCAAACTTTAAGAGATAAGCAGTTATATGCTAAGTTTAGCAAGAGTGAGTTTTGGCTCGAGAGGTTGGATTCCTAGGACACATTGTGCCGGGTGATGGTATCCGAGTTGATCCAAGTAAGATATCGGCTATTATGGATTGGAAACAATCGAAGAACGTATTAGAAGTTAGAAGCTTTCTAGGTTTAGTGGGATATTCAGACGTTTCATAAAGGGATTTTCTGTGATTGCTAGCCCGATGACAAAACTATTATATAAAGATGTAAAGTTTGATTGGTCTGAGCTATGTCAACAAAGTTTCAATGTAACAGCCCGATTTAGGGGCTAATCGAAACAGTGATCTCAAAATCACTAATTCAAGGTTAGAGAAAATTATTTTCATGTTACGTTATGTGTTATAACATGTTTATAAGGATGCTTGAAAATTTTGGTGCCTTAATTTTAGCGATTTCTAGCTAAATTGTGAAAAAAGACTAAATCGCATAAAGTGTGAAAGTTCTATTTTATTTGCCAGAGGTTCCAAATAGCTATGGTTTATAAATTGGAGGTCCCAAATGTGCAATTAGGCCATGGAAATTAGTTTGGCGGTTATGGAAAGCTAAGGGAACAAGGGCATTAAATGTTGGTCATGTCAGGTGATTAAAAAGAATAAAATAAGATAAAATAAGCAAAAAGCTATCATATTTTTATTTCTTCTCTTCTTCCACTGAAAATACAAACAATAATAGGGGTTCTTGAAGCTCAAAATTTCAGCAGCTCATCTCATCTTCAAGTAAGTCAATTTATGGTTGTTTTTGATGATTTTTGTATTTTTGGAGTCCTCAATGCTTAAGCTAGCTATTGAGAGGACTAGTTTGTAATATGGTTGAAATTCTAGGGACATACCATGATAGAACTTATGTTGTTTGATGAGTTTTTATGGAATAAAATGAATGATAGGATGATGAGAAACAACTTTTGTGAAGGGTGTTGTCATGAAAACACCTAATTAGGACTAAAATGCAAAAGTTGTAAGTTGTTCATTAAGGCATGAAATAGTTGGAATTGTGGTAGTTGTAAGAGGATTAAATGTGCAGCTAGGCTTTTTTAACAAGAAAATGTGATGAAAATTTATTTACGAACCTAGGGGCAAAATCATAATTTTGCCAAAGTGTAGGGGCAAAATAGTCATTTTTGCCTAAAGTGTAGATTATGGTGTATTATGATTTATAAGTGATTAAATCAGTAAATTCTATTGTTCTAGATCAAAGAAAATGAATTTCGAACCTAGAATGGGTGAAAAGAAAAATGTGGGCAAAAAGTCTCTTTCGGCCCTTTCGACATCGAGGTAAGTTCATGTGCAAATGTTGCAATTACATAGGAGTTAATTTAATATTCCAATGTTGTATGGAATGTATAATTACTCTATGAATTTATGAAATATCTTTTGATGTGATGTCATGAGAATTGAATCTAATAGTAATGGGAAATGTATATAGCATGATATGATGATAGTTAAGGTCTCGTGTAAGACCATATTGGAATATGGCCTTGGAGTAAGAATTTGTATAAGACCATGTCGGGGACATGGCATCGATATGTTATTACATGTAAGACCCTATTGGGATATGATGTCAGTGTGACATTAGGTGTATGAAACTCAAAAGTGTTATTTAACAATTTGAGTGATTCAACGAGTATGTTGAAAGCGAGAAAGTATGTGATTGTATCACGAGAAACACAAGTGTGTATTAGAATTGAATTGAGATGGATTCAATATATGATGAACCCCTAATGGGTTATGTGTAATCAATGCACCTTAGTTGCATGAAATATATTTATTGATGCATTGTGTGAATGCGAACGAGTGTCGTAGAAAGTTAAGTAAGAATAGTATTGTGTGAAGATGTTCTAGGATGAACATTTGAAATAGAGAAATACATGTGGATAACTTCCATGAATGTATAATAATGGTGAGCTTTGTGCGATATCACTATATTAATGGTTAGTGATGGGTTGTGTGCGATACCATCAACTATATTTTTATCGGTGGGCTATGTGCATTACCACCTGATTAATTAGTAAACGAAGGGTTGTGTGCAATACCATCGCTTATAAATGATTGGTGGGCTGTGTGTGATACCACCCTATTAGAGATCGATGGTGGGCTAAGTGCGAAACCATCGAAAGATTAGTAGTATGAGTGGCTTATCGAAAATGCTTGATGTGTTATTTAATATAATCATGTGGTGATCAGTGTAGAAATGTATGCAAACTAAACGAGCAATTGGCTTGTGGCATGGTTAGAATGTGGTAAGAGATAGAATGAGTAAGCTCCAAGATTGGTTGAGTAAGTGACCAGGAGTTTATGAGAAAAACTCATTGTAATACCTTGCGGTTGTGTATATTCAATGAATATTAGTATTTGTTAGTTATATGCAGATGAACTTACTAAGCATTATCGCTTACTCCTTTTGTTTTTCCCACATCTTATAGGTTTTTAACTAGCTCGCACTATCGAGTAGACGCTTGGTATGGTGTTCCAAGTTCTTATGAGTCATGGCATGTATAGAGATTCTTTTAAAGTTGATTAAGTTCTAATTGATGTAGCCAAATTGTGTTGGCCAAAGAGAACTTACAGTTTGGTTGTGTATAGCCATAGATGATGGTTTAAGTTGTTTGTGATTGTATTGGAAATAGTTCTCCCTAGTGTACGGGATTAAGACTTTGTTTCTTTTATGAATAAAGGTGATAATTCAAGAGTTATATTGATGTTATGTGAAATTATGTGATGATATATGAGTGTATACAAATGAAAATGGCAAAAGGCTTAGTTGATAGCCTGCTAATTGTCCACATAGGTAGACACACGGGTGTGTGTCTAGACCGTGTGGGAGGCAAGATTAGCACATGGGCGTGTGCCCAAGCCGTGTGGATAAGTCAGAATACCAACGTTTAGCACACGAGCTAGTGCCATGGACGTGTCAAGGCTATGTGAAATTAGGCGGTTTGACCACGGGTGGAAGACACGGGCATGTCTTAGGGGCACACATGCGTGTCTCTAAAGCAACAAGGGTGTGTGGCCCCTGTTTTGGGAAAAATTTTCTCAAGTTCGTAAAAGTTTCAGGATTTGTTCAAAAACCTCTCGGAGGTAAGTTTAAGGCCTTGTAGGCCGAGATTGAGTAAGTGATAGGCTTAAAAGAGATTTTATAGCCCGTTTCAAAGAGTTAAGTAAGTTTAAGCATGGTAATGCCTCGTATCCGGTCTCGGTGTTGGACTCGGGTAAGGGGTGTTATATTTAGTGGTATCAGAGCTATGGTTTAGTCGGTTCTCAAACTAACCTAGCGTGAGTAAGAGTCTAGCTATACATGCCATATGTGGACCGTGATAGTGTGATATCTCCCGGCTCTAACGAAATTGTTTTGCTAAGATAGAGATGATTCCCAACCGAGCTAATTTCAGTAAGTTTGTATGATTTACAAGCTTCATGAATATTTTCATTGAATTGCTTGTGATGTTGTTATATGCACATTATTTCCATGAAAATGTTTAATTGTTATATTAAACAAGGAAGTTACTAAGATCAAGTATGAGAAAGTCTAGATTGAAATTGAATTACCTAGGATACTCGATCTACCGCATGAAACGAGAAAGTCCGTATAAGACCAAGCCAAGGCATGGCATCAGCAATCAAGTAAAGTTATCATGTAAGACCAAGATAAGTCTTGGCATTGAAAAGTTATCATGAGATAGAGATCCCATGTAAGACCATATCTAGGGTATGGCATTGGTATTGAGACACATGTGTATTGAGATACAATATCCTCTGTTATTCATAGTAATTTATCGGGCAAAAGAGTAAAGATTGAATGAGAAAGCAAGAAGTTAATTAAGTAAAACTATTATCAAGTTATGCTAGTTAAAGTTGACTAAGAGTATTATTCATGTCAAGAATGGTAAAGTTGAAATTATGCTTACCATACCAAAGTATACTAATTTATGTTATTAAGTAATACAAATATCTTGTTTACCTTACAAGCATGAGACTAGTAAGTACCATGAGGTATTTAAGAATCAATAAGAGTAAGTAAGCATTTGAGATTTGTGATGCCATTGTTTATGATAAATATGTCCACATGGTTAAATCTTACGTGTGACTATTAAAGTAGAGAATGTATAATGTTTTGTTTTATGACTCTGTTATGAAATCACACATATTATAGTGTGGGAGTTAAACTAAAAAGCTTGACTAAGTAGAATGCAAGAGATGAGTACGGTCGTTTAATAATAAATTAATGAATTAGACCATGGTAGGACCATGGCAATACATGTGATCCCATATAAGACCATGTTTGGGACATGACATTGGCAATGATATACGATCCGTGTAAGACCATATCTGGGATATGGCGTCGGTATCGAATAGTGATTCCATGTAAGACCATCTTTGGAACATAGCTTCGGCACCAAAGAAAGATCTCGTATAAGACCATGTCCGGGACATGGCATCGACATCTAAGTACGATCTCGTATAAGACCATATTTGGGATATGGCATCAACATTGAGTTACAAGATCCCGTATAAGACCATATCTAGGATATGGCATCAACATCGACATGAGTTCCATGTAAGACCATATCAGGGATATGGCATTGGTATTGATATGAGATTTCGTGCAAGACCATAGTGAGGCTATGGCATCGTGATGACATGTAAGGAAATAGCTGGGCTAAGAGGTGTGATACGAGTAAGACAATAGTTGAACTATGGCAATCAAGTAAATGACGTACTCAAACCTGTAAGATATTCTTTAATTGTTAAGTGATGGTAAGAGAAATTAGAGTTAAGTGTTGAGTACTCAAGTAGATATTAGTGTGGAACTTGAGTAAGTAAATTCATTGTTCATAAGTATGAGTGATAGAAACAATTGTAGCGTGATAAACGTGAAAACTCACTTGGAGTGAGTTGTGTGACTATGATGATATTTCATTAATGATGAATGTTAAATCATATGTGTGTAGCCACGAGAGTCAAGTTGTAGAGCGCTACGACCTCACCCCCTTACCACTGTTGAATTATGATAAGATGTTATGAGAGTTAAGTTGAGTAAGTTTGCATTTGATTAATGCAATAATTATGTTAGCATAATTGAGAATGCCTTGTATCACATTGATACATGATACTCTACTAAATAGAATAATTGTTGTTGAACATGAGGTTGAAGTCCTAGAGGACTAAAATGAAAAGGCTATCATTGAGATATGAAATAGATAAGGTATTGTATAAGACCATGTCCGGGACATGGCCTCGGCACCAAGTTATGATTCCGCTTAAGACCATATCTAGAAAATGGCTTCGGTAATTTATATAAGAATCATGTAAGACCATATTCAGAATATGGCATCGATACTTAATGTGGAAGTCCATGTAAGACCTTACCCGGGATATGGCATTGGTATTTAGAAGTGACTCCATAGAAGACCACCTCGAGAATGTGGCATTGGCTTCGTACCTACATGAATGACGATGAATATGCATCTTTGATTCTCTCTAGTGATCAATGGGATAGAAAGATGAGTATAGAGGTAGAAATAAGAGTTGTACTAAAGCCATGTGAATAGGTGAATATAGGCACTTGTGAACGAGTCAAGAAGAAATGAGTACGATGTGTGGTACGGTAAGTGCTAAATAAATGGCAAGTAAGTAAGTTGGCTTGAGGCCTGTGACCTGTGCATGGTTAGTTAATGCCATGGATGGGTTATAATGATCTCCTTGGGTGTTATGTATGAATATTTGTTGCCTTTCAAGACTGATGTAGATGTTTCTCTCATAAATTTTGATTGTGTGAGGACACTAGCTGACTGGGAAAGTAGACTAAACGGTTGTCGATTTAGCTAATTGAAATCGACATTCCTTTATCTCCTTGTAACATTATTCAGGTACTTTGAGGAGGAAGTTGGTGATAATTCTAGAATAATAAGTGAAATTATAAGTTTCACGTTGTGTAATGGGTTTTCGGGTAAGCCGAATAGAGTTAATGAATTCGATCGAGATGCCCCTACTATCGTGAGATATGATGATAGTAAATGTTTTAGATTAGCATAGCAAGATAAACTCAGATGAGAGTGTGCTTGAAATATGTTCTCAGTGTAGAGAAAATAGTAGATTAATGTATTTCAATATGATTCAAGTTTTGTGTATATTTACGCATGAATCAATAAGGAGAATAAAATTCTGTATGTACGTGAGTAGGGAGCATGATACAAAGGAATGCTCATTGAAATGTTCTAACCGATTTTGGTTCAGCCAGAATCGGGAAAAGAGTTTGTGGTTTATAGTGATGCATCATTTAATGGTCTCGATTGCGTGTTGATGCAAGAGGGTAAGGTAGTCGCTTACGCCTCGAGGCAGCTAAAACAGCATGAGAAAAATTATCTGACTCATAATTTGGAGTTGGCTTTGATTGTCTTCACGTGAAAGATTTGGCGACATTACTTGTATGGGGAAAAGTGTCGAATCTTTATGAATCACAAGAGTTTGAAGTATTTAATGGATCAAAAGGATCTAAATTTGCGACAGATGCAGTGGCTCGAGTTATTGAAAGACTATGAGTTAGTCATTGATTATCACCTATGAAAAGCCAATGTGGTTGCGAATGCCCTGAGTAGGAAATCCTTATATACTTTGAGAGCCATAAGCATGAGTTTGGCATTGTCTGATGACGGGACTATATTGGCCGAGTTGAGAGTTAGGCCACTATTTGTTCAACAGATAAGTAAGGCTCAGAGAAATGACAGTGAGATGCAAGCTAAGAGAGCTAAGTGCGGATCAGGAAGTGATTTTGATTTTCGAGTGGACTTGAACGGTTGTTTGATGTATCATGATAGAATTTGTGTACCCAAAGATAATGAGTTGATCTGAAAAGTCTTGCATGAGGCGCATAGTGGTTATTGGTCAGTACATCTGGGCAGTACAAAAATGTACAATGATTTGAGAGAGTTTTATTAGTGGCCGGGTATAAAAATAGACATTTCAGAGTTTGTGGCAAAATGCTTGATTTGTCAATAGGTAAAAGCTGAGCATCAAGTGCCTTCTAGGTTATTTTAGCCAGTGATGGTTCCCAAATGGAAATGGGATCGGGTTACCATGGATTTTGTGACAGGGTTGCCGATGACTCTGAAAAAGAAAGATGTTGTGTGGGTTGTTGTGGATAAGTTGACGAAGTCAGCTCACTTTATTCCAGTACGTGTTGATTATTCACTGGATAAGTTAGCTGAATTGTATGTGGCAGAAATAGTGAGATTACATGGTGTGCCTGTGTCTATAATATTAGATAGAGATCCGAGGTTTACTTCGAGGTTCTGGAAGAAGTTGCAAGAAGGCATGGGTACGAAGTTAAATTTCAGTACTGCGTTCCATCTGCAAACTGATGGTCAGTCTGAAAGAGTGATTCAAATTCTTGAAGATATGCTTTGATGCTGTGTGTTGGAATTCAAAGGTAGTTGGGAGAGATATCTACCTTTGGTCGAATTTGCTTACAACAATAGTTATCAGTCGAGTATACGGATGGCTCTGTATGAGGCCTTGTATGGTCATAAGTGTCAGACTCCTTTGTATTGGACCGAGCTTAGTGATAAGCGAATACTTGGGGTCGATCTAGTGAAAGAAACTGAATAGAAAGTGAAAGTGATCCGTGATGGTCTGAAAGCTGCTTCGGACCGACAGAAGTCGTATGCGAATTTAATAAGAAAATAAATTGAGTTTTATGTGGATGACAAAGTATTTTTGAAAGTATCTCCATGGAAGAATATCATGAGATTTAGAGGAAAGAGGAAATTGATTTCATGATTCATAGGGTCGTATGAAATTACCGACAAAATTAGACTAGTGGCTTACCATTTGGCCTTGCCGGTGGAATTAGAAAATATTCATAATTTGTTTCATGTGTCGATGTTGCGACGGTATTGCTCCGATCCTTCGCATGTGATTCCTTCAATGAAAATTGAGATAAGACCGGATATGTCTTATGAAGAGGAGCCTATTACGATTTTGGCTCGAGAAGTGAAATAGTTGAGGAATAAGAACATAGCCCTAGTAAAAGTGTTGTGGCAAAAACATGGTGTGGAAGAGGCTACGTAGGAAACGGAAGAAGCTATGAGAGAGCAACATCCAAACCTCTTTACTGGTAAGATTTTTGAGGGCGAAAATCTCTAAAGGGGGGAGAGTTATAACATCCCAATTTAGGGCCTAGTCAGAATAGTGGTACGAGACCACAAATTTGAGGTATATGTATGAGTTTGTAAGGTTTATGCCATGTTTGCATGTTAGTATGAAAGTTTCATGAAGCAATTTTGTTAAATTGCGGTTGAATTGTCCAAAAGGACTAAATTACAAAAGATGCAAATGTGAGATTCTAGAAACTATTTGTGTGAAATAGCTTTGGATTAACAATTAGAGGTCCTTAAATAGAAATTTCCCAAATTCTAATTTTTGGACAAAATTAGGCATGAATGGGTTAAAATTTGAAAGTTTGACAAAAGGGTATTTTGGTCATTTGTCAATTTAATGATTAAAATGGGAAAAAGATGATAGAATTTTCATTCATCTTCTTCCCCAAGGCTGCCGAAAATTTAGAGAAGCCATTGTTAGGGCTCTTCAACTTTTCAAGCTAGCTAGTAAGTGTATTCTAGCTCTATTTTTATATTCTTCGTATTTTTGAAGTCCTAGTAGCATGAGTAAGCTATTTTTAACTATATGTTTAGCTATTTTTGAAGTCCTAGTAGCATGAGTAAGTGTATTGGTTGTGTCACTTTGACAGATTCGAGCAGTATAGGCCACGAGCTAGCCACACGGGCGTATGTCTAGACTTCAGGCCGTGTGGTGTAGTCAGTGTTCACCACGGGTGGTGAGCACGGGCGTGTTCCCTAACCGTGAGGCATTGGCAAAATGTTTGGGGTTTCATGCACGGGTTGAGGGCATGGGCGTGTGTGACCTTACACGGGCGTGTCTCACCTTACAAGGGTATGTAGTCCCTGTTTAGGTGGAAATTTTTTTAAAATCACATAAGTTTTTGATAGGGTTTCGAGAGCCCTCGTGAGTTTGAGTGAGGCCTCGTAAGTCGAGAATGAGGTTGTTGAGGTGACTTAAGAGAGTAGTCACGATGAGCCTAATAGGCGATCACGTGGTTTTAATACGGTAACGCCTCGGGCCCAATTTCGACATGAATTACAAGTAAGGGTGTTATATTTAGTGGTATCAGAGCTATATTTTAGTCGGTTCTAGGACACCGTAGTGGGTGTAAGAGTCTAGCTATACATTCCATAAGCGTATAATGATAGTGTGGTGGCTTCTAATGATCTTAAACTTGTTTGATATAGTGTATGGATCTCAATCAATCAGCTGCTGATGATGCAACTAGTAATGTGCCGGCTCCCGCGCAAGGGACCTCGCCTGTGTAGAGTGAACCCAAGACTGGGGGTCAAAGAGATGAGGCTCGGAAACCTTTCTCCAGATGATGAGTAACTAGTACTCAGAGTATGTTCAAGCAAACCCTAATGCTCAACCTCCTCCACCTCTTCCTAGACCCCAGCCAGTTCTAGTGGCTCCTCAAGGTGTAGAAGTAGTGAGAGTAATGAAGCCCCCGGTGGATAAGATTAGGAAATACGGGGCTGAGGAGTTTAGAGCTAAGGTAGATGATAACCCTGAGAGGGTAGTGTTTTGGTTGGAGAACTTGATGAGAGTGTTCAATGAACTATCATGTACACTTGAAGAGAACCTGAAGTGTGCCGTATCTTTGCTAAAAGACTCGGCATACCATTGGTGGAAGACGTTGACGTTGGTAGTCCCGAGAGAACGGGTGACGTGGGACTTCTTTCTTTAAGAGTTTAGGAAGAAGTATATAAGCCAGAGATTTACTGATTAGAAAAGGAAGGAATTCCTTGAGTTAAAGCAAGAAAAAATGTCAGTAGGAGAATATGAGCACGAGTTTGTTAGGCTTAGCAAATACGCTCAAGAATGTGTGTCGATGGAGACCGTCTTATGTAAGAGGTTCAAAGATGGACTGAATGAGGATATCAAACTCTTGGTTGGTATTTTGGAATTGAAAGAGTTTGTAGTGTTGGTTGACAGGGCAAGTAAGGCCGAAGAACTGAGTATGAAAAAGAAGAGAGCAGTGAATGAGGCCCGAGATGCAAGAAAACGGTCGATAGGCAAATCATACCAAGCTTAATCGAAAAGATCAATGGAGGCGAATCCTCGGACCACTACATCAGTTGGATATTTACCTCGAGATCAAGGTAACACTCGTTCGAGTTCAAGAGACCAAGCCACCTCGATGGAAAGTGTGGGCAATCCAAAGAACAAATCGGAGTGTCCAAGTTGTGGTAGATATCACACTGGAGAGTGTTGGGGTAACAGTCGAAACTATTATAAGTGTGGTTCCCCTGACCATTTTATCCGAAATTGCCCCAAGTGGGATGGCAAGGAAGAGAAGTAAGAGATAATATCTAGCAATATACCTACGAGGGGTAGACCACCAAAGAACCTGGGAGGGGGGACTAGTGGTAGAGGTGCGCTACGAGATTCTGCTGTGAGACCGAAGGGTCAGACACCTGCAATGATGCATGCCATTCGCGCTCACGAAGAGGCATCCTCCCCAGATGTGATAACGGGTACTTTTTCTCTCCATGACACCTTTCTTATTACTTTAATTGACCTAGGGTCTACCCATTCCTATATTTGCATGAGACTGGCATCTAGTTTGAGTATGACCGTTGAGTCTACCGACATTATGGTTAAGGTGTCAAACTCGTTAGGTAAGCATGTGTTAGTGGACAAGGTGTGTAAAAATTATCTTTTGATGTTTAAGAGTCATTGTTTTTCAGCAAACCTGATGTTGTTGCCGTTTGATGAGTTTGATTTAATCCTTGGCATGGATTGGTTGACTACACATAATGTCTTAGTGAACTATGGTAGCAAATTTATAGAGCTGAAATGTGAAGGTGGAGATGTTATTCGGGTTGAATCAGGTGGATCAGATAGTCTACCAGTGATGATTTCTGCCTTAGTGGCCGAGAAATGCTTGAGAAAGGGGTGTGAGTCCTATCTCGCATTTGTATTAAATACTCAAGATTCTGAGGTGTAGATTGAATCAGTGTCGGTGGTATGTGAGTATCTGGATGTATTCTCGGATGAGTTACCCAGATTACCTCCAGTGAGAGAGATCGAGTTTGGGATTGAGTTAATTCCGGGAATGACACCTATTTCACTTGCTCCATATAGGATGGCACCGGTAGAGTGGAAAGAATTGAAGGTTCAGTTGCAAGAATTGACGAATAAAGGTTTTGTGAGACCGAGCTACTCACCGTGGGGTGCTCGGTATTATTTGTGAAGAAGAAAGATGGGTCGATGAGATTATGCATAGACTACAGAAACTTAACAAGGTGATGACGAAGAATAAGTATCCTTTACCAAGGATTGATGATCTTTTTGATCAACTGAAGCGAGCTTCAATGTTCTCTAGGATAGATTTGAGGTCTGGTTATTACCAGTTGAGAGTGAAGGAGCAGGATGTGTTGAAAACTGCATTTCGATCAAGGTATGGCCATTACGAGTTTCTAGTCATGCTGTTTGGTTTAACGAATGCACCTGCAATTTTTATGGATGTGATGTAACAGACCGAATCTGACCCTAATCGGAACGGTGGTTTCGGGACCACGAATCTGAACCCGAGAAATATTTAAATATTATATTTAGTGCTTATTATATATGAATTTATATGTGTGAAAGTTTCATAGAAAAATTTAGTCGTTTAAGTGCTTAATTTGATAAAAAGGACTTAATCGAGAAAAACGTAAAAGTTTCATGCTAAAGTGAAAGGTACTAATTTAATTATGGCTTTTTAAGTGGAGGTCCTAAAAGGGCAATTAGCCCATAATCTATAGTAAGGACGGCAATGGGCCAAGTTAGCCTTATATATATGTTGTTTAATTATTTTTTTTTATATAAGGTTATGATAATATTTTATAAAGAAATAATGTTAGTGTATTTATTAAACAAAAGATAAAATAAAGCCATCATCACCTTCCTCCTCTCATAGCCGAATGTAAGAAAATAAAACACCATTGTAGAGCTTTGAGTTTCGGCAACTTAGAGAGCTTGATTAAGGTATGGTCGATTTTTAGTTTTGATAATTTTTACGTTTTGAGATCGTTGCTTCAGTATATTACCCGACCCATGCCTAAATTTTTGAAAATATTATGTATATAGAATTGCCATTAACATGCTTAGATGGTTTTGATATTTGATGATTTTAAATTAAATGTATGTTAAAGATTTACAAGTTTTGTATTGGAATTTTGGTGATTTTGAGTATATAGGGCTAAATTGAAAATAATAAAATTCTTGAAGGACTAAAACATAAAATAAATGAAATGCATGAACACATATGGCTATGGGAAGATTCAGCCAAGCTATGGTGTTGGTAAATTTTGCATATTTTGTGTTTTGTGTAAATAGGACCAATTTGTAAAATGGGAAACATTAGGGGCAAAATGGTAATTTTCCCATTTGTGTGTTTTGGGACTAAATTGAGATAAAATGCGATTTAATGAGCTAAATTCTAATGTGTTTTAGATCAAGAGCAAAGAAAAACGAATTAAACCAGGGAAAGACGAAGGTTCTCGAATAAGCCGATTCATGACGGACTATCGACAACCGAGGTAAGTCCTTAAGCAAGTATAGGTTATCGAATTATTTATGAATGTGTTAAATGATGTTATTCAATAGAATTTTGTATAAAACCTTGTGTTAGCGAATGTGAAAGTATTGGTATGGATTGGTTGGAATTTTATTTAAAGTGATGTGAATAAGTGTTTTGGTTTGTTATTCGATATAATCGTGAATTATAAGTGATAGTGAATTTGAAATGAAATGTTGTTATATCTCTAAACGAGTTGGTATGTTAAAGTGATTTGAATGATGTGTGATTTATGTTATTTTGGGCGACATTCTTGTAATGTGTATGAGATGATAATAATATTGTTTTGGGCTTTGAGCCTAGCGAGCTTCGTCTTAGGTGACTTATTTAGGCCTATAATGCCTAGCGAGCTGCGTCGTGCATTGACTTATTTAGGGCTATAATGCCTAGCGGGCTTCGTCTTGGTGATTTAATTAGGGCTTAAACGCCTAGCGTGCTTCATGCTGGGTGATATGCTATAGTGGAGATTAGAAAACCAAACAAGGTGAGATGTTTATATAGTATTATGTGGTAAAAGTTCGTAAGAACTAACCTACCATTTTAGTAAGGAATGAAGTGAACTAAAATTCCTATTGTATAGTTAAAGATCGGTGATGAGTGTGATAAAAGTGATTGTTCTTGTGTATAAGTGGAAATAGAAGATCGATGCTTAGATTGGCTCATATGAATTGATAATGTCTGAGTTCAATATATCATAGCAGCGATATTTAAGTAAAGAGCATTACTATTATTCACTATCTATATTTTACATAATGAAATAATTATGTTTCATACTATAAGCTTGGATTTTAATATGCTTGAATGTATGCTCATTACATTTATATTTGCTTGAGACTTACTAAGCTAGTAAGCTTACTCGTGTGTGTCTTTGTCTATCTCTTTTATAGATTTTGATTCAAGCTACGGGCTCGAAGGATCATCTGTGAAGTCAACCACACTATCGACTTTCTTTTGGTATTGAAAACTTAGTTTGGTATTTAAAAAGGGCATGTATAGGCTAGATAAACCGTATAACTAATGTTTTGTAATAGTGTAAATATGCTAGCCATTCGAAAATGGCTATCTATTTTGAATAACTTGTTTCGTGTTTTGATGACATAGTTTGCTCATGCCATGAACTATTATTTATGTTTGATTAGGATTTAATCATGTGTGAGAGTAGTACTATTATTTATGCATGTTAGGTTATGGCATGAATGACTTATAAATTCGTTCATGTTGATGAGCTTAATATATGGTATATACATTTATAATGTTTGGATTTATGATTCGGCAATGAGAAATGGTAAGTATGATGTATAATAGGTTTAATAGTTAGCTCTTTTGGAAGTATGAAATGTAGAATAATTTGGGTGGTGGATGATGGTATAATTTGGCATGGTAATGAGGTAAAATGATGGATATGTATTAGAATGTGTATTGGCTATATAGGTTCGATTGCTAAAGGATAAGTAATGAATATGTTTCATGACTATTTTTGTTGATTGTTTTGGTACGGATCCAAATGGTAAATGAAGGTTATGATTTAGGTAAGTTTGGTTAGTTTTATTGGATAGTTAAAAGTGCCAAGTTGATGTTAATATTAATATAGGTATGCGTACATGTGTGGTCGTAAATTCATTCACGATATTTGGTTCATTTTGATAAGCATATGATCTTGATTATGGTGTGGTGAATCAATGATTAGTTAATAAGATGAAATATGAAGTTTAGGTATACTAATATATATGCGAATTAGGTGTACATTGAAATGTTATTTGTGTTCAAATGTTAAATATGGCTTTTGTTTTAGGGTAAAATCGCACTATATATATATATATATATATATGCATCAATAGTATGTTCTACCATGTTGTAATGTTACTAAAGTCGCATATGGGATTGCATAATAATTAATGTAATATGGGTTGAATGGTTTTATTATGTACTTGTGTAGAAGCAATGAAATGATATGTTTGATATTCAACTAATGAAATAGATATATTGACATATATTTGATGTATGAAATGTAATGATATATCTTTAATATGTTTTAAGTATACAAATGTCATTAATATTAGAGTCATATGTATTAAGTACATGTAACATGGCTTTCTTGCATATTAGCTAATTGAATATGTGGATATATATAGATGATATTAATATGGTTGAAATTTGAAGCATAGTTTGTATATGTATTATAAGTAACTAAGCATGATAAATTTTATCTAGTTGTGTGTTCCATATGTGCAAATTTAACTAATATGATTTAGCAGATGATTGCTATTGGATTTAGAAGTTATATCGTATAGAAATTGATATAACCTTGTGTATGAAAATGATAAATGACTAAGTGGAGCGTGTTTTGACCGGTAATGCCTCGTAACCCTATTACGACGACGGATACGGGTTAGGGGTGTTACAATTTATTGGTATCGAGCTACGGTTTAGTCGATTCTAGGACTACCGTAGTAATGCGTAAGAGTCTAGCTATACATGCCTATGAATTTTATATGTGATAGTGTGGTGACTTGACAATTTCAATTGTATTTTATATAGTAAATGGATTCCGATCCCGATAGAGCCGTAGGCGATGATGGGGAGAGTGTCGCGCTGGTCTCGCACATGGATCGGTGCCATTAGACTCTCAACCGATTCACGGGTAACCACGAGGAGAGGCTAAACAAGCCTTCTACCAAATGATGAATGAATGGTTTACCCAGTTTATTCGAATAATCCAAGCTGTACAACAACCTCCACCCCGAATAATCCAACCGGTACCTTCAAGACTTCGATGATAGATCCAATGAGATCTAGTAGGCCTCTGTTGATAAAATTAGGAAATTTGGGTAGAAGAATTCAAGGTTAATGATGATGATGATGCGAGCGAGCTAAAATGTGGCTTGATAACACTATTCGGGTACTTGATGAGCTATTCGTACTCGCACGAATGTTTGAAATGTGCTATATCTTTGCTTGAGACACTGCTTATCACCGGTGGAATACACTAGTATCGATGGTTCCAAAAGAAAAGTGGCGTGGGATTTCTTCGAATGAATTCGCAAGAAATATATCACCAGAGGTTCATTGACCGAAACGTAAAGAATTCCTTGAACTAAAAGCAGGGCAAATGACCGTGGATCGAATATGAGCGAAAATTTGTCAGATTGAGCCGTTATGCTCAGGAGTGTGTATCAACTGAAGCCATTATGTGCAAAAGGTTTGAAGATGGTTTGAATGAAGAATTAAAGTTGCTTGTTGGAATTCTTGAAATCAAAGAGTTTGTGACACTCGTCAAGCGAGCTTGCAAAGCTGAAGAGCTTGGGAAGGAGAAAAGAAAAGCTGAGACAGAAGCTAGAGACACCCGTAAAAGATCGTCGGGTAAGAATTTCCATTCCACCTCTATGAAGTTTAGAGATGACTTCAATCGACACAAAGCTACTTCAGATTCGTTTAGACATGATCGACTTCGGTGGGCTCCGAGCTACCTCGATGACCGGTGTTGGTAACGTCCACAGAATCGAGTTGAATGCAAACATTGTGGAAAATGGCATTACGGGAGTTGTAGGGTTCGTGGTGGTCTTGCTTTAAATGTGGATCCTCGAGACCATTTTATTCGAGAGTGCCGATGTTAGTGAGCGAATCTGACCGAGAACTCTAGGCCGAGTAGTGCATCGATGCGGGCGGATCACCCGAGCATTCAGCAATGTAGGTGGTAGTCGAGATCTGAGATGTGCCAAAGGCGCATTTGGACGAGGTACGGACATTTTGAGTTTTTGGTAATGCCTTTTGGGCTTACTAATGCACCGCTATTTTATGGATTTGATGAATCGGGTTTTAGGCAGTTTTAGATCGATTTGTGGTGGTGTTTATTGATGACATATTGATCTACTCCAAAGATGAAATTGAACACGTTGAACATTTGAGGTTAGTGCTACAAACTTTGCGAGATCATCAGCTGTATGCGAAGTTTAGTAAGTGTGAGTTCTGGATGAAAGAGGTCGACTTTTTGGGACATGTGGTTTCAAAGATCGGGCATTCGAGTTGATCCGAACAAAATCTCGGCTATACTTGATTGGAAGCCACCGAAAAATGTTTTCGAGATTCGAAGTTTTCTGGGACTTGCGGGTTACTATCGACGATTTGTGAAAGATTTTTCTATGATAGCTACCCGTTGACAAAGTTCTATCGAGAAAGATGTCCGGTTCGAGTGGTCAGAAAAATGTCAGAAAAGTTTTGATCAGTTGAAAGCCCTTTTGACTGAAGCTCCAGTGTTAATTCAGCCTGAATCGGGTAAAGAATTTGTTGTTTATTCTGATGCTTCCTTGAATGGTTTGGGCTGCGTTTTGATGCGGGAAGGCAAAGTTATAGCCTACGCTTCAAGACAAGCTGAAGCGCACGAAAGAAATTACCCGACGATGACTTAGAACTTGCGACCATTGTTTTCGCATTAAAATTTGGCATCACTATTTATTTGGCGAGAAATGTCACATTTATTCGGATCATAAAAGTCTAAAGTATCTAATGACTCGAAAGACACTGAATTTGAGACAACGCAGTGGCTAGAAGCATTGAAAGACTATGAATTGGTGATTGACTATCACTCGGGAAAAGCTAATGTCGTTGCGGATGCGTTAAGTCAGAAATCATTATTTGCTCTTCGTGCACTGAATGCACAGATGGCTATGTCTAGTGATGGTTCGATCATAGCCGAGTTACGAGCAAGACCGATGTTTATTCAGCAAATTCGTGATGCACAAAAAGTTGACAAAGATTTGATTGCAAGTCGAATTCAGTGTGAAAAAGTCTGTAATCGATTTTGATTGATCACGAATGATTGTTTGAATTTTAAAAGCCGAATGTGTGTTCCAAAGAACTCAGAATTGATACAGATGATTTTGAGTGAGGCTCATAGTGGTCGACTATCGATACATCTGGGTAGCATGAAGATGTATAACAATTTGAAACAGTTCTATTGGTGGCCTGGCATGAAACGGGATATACCTGAATTTGTTTCTAAGTGCTTAATCTGTCAGCAAGTAAAAGCTGAGCATCAAACGCCATCTGGACTACTTCAGCCAATCATGATACCTGAATGGAAATGGGATAGAATTACAATGGATTTTGTATCCGGTCTCCCTATGACTCAAAGTGGGAAAGATGCTATCTGGGTGATAGTTGATAGGTGACTAAATCGACTTATTTTGTGCCGATCGTCTGGACTATTCACTTGATAAACTTCTTTGAATTATGCGTATCATGATTGTGAGATTGCATGGTATACCGAGTTCCATTATTTGGACGAGAGACCGAGATTCACATCGCGGTTTTGGAAGAAGTTGCAAGATGCTTTAGGTACTAAACTTCATTTTAGTCTGACTTTCCATCCATGAGATGAGACGGTCGGTCCGAGCGAACTATTCAAATACTTGAGGACATGTTGAGATGTTGCGTTCTCGAGTTTGAAGGTGCGTGGGAGCGATATCTACCTTTGATTGAATTTGCTTATAATAATAGCTTTCAATCAAGTATCAAAATGGCACCTTATGAAGCCTTATATGGCGAAAATGTCGAACACCATTATCTTGGGTGAGCTCGTGAAAATAAAATACACGGGTTGATTTGATTAAAGAGACCGAGAAAGTAGCCATAATCAAAGATAATTTGAAAGTCGCATCGGATCGACAAAAGTCCTATGCTGATTTGAAGCGTAAAGACATTGAATTTCGGTAGGAGATCGTGTATTCTTAAAAGTTTCCCGTGGAAGAAAGTACTCGATTTGGTCGAAGGCAAGTTGAGTCCGAGGTTCATCGGACCGTATGAAATCATTGAGCGTATTGGGCGGTTGCTTATAGGTTGAGATTACCCTCGAATTAGAAAGGATACACGATGTATTTCACGTTTCTATGCTCCGTGAGATCTGATCGATCCGTCACATGTGATTGCTCCATCGAGATTGAGATACGACCTGATATGACGTATGAGGAAGAACCGATCCGTATTTTAGCTCGGGAAGAGAAAGAGTTAAGAAACAAGAAAATCCCATTAGTGAAGGTACTGTGGAAAAGGTACGGAGTTGAAGAGGCTACATGGGAGCCTGAAGATTCAATGAGGCAACAATATCCGACGTTGTTTAACGGTAAGATTTTCGGGGACGAAAATCCTTAAGGGGGGAGAGTTGTAACAGACCAAATCTGACCCTAATCGGAATGGTGGTTTCGGGACCACGAATCTGAACCCGAGAAATATTTAAATATTATATTTAGTGCTTATTATATATGAATTTATATGTGTGAAAGTTTCGTAGAAAAATTTAGTCGTTTAAGTGCTTAATTTGATAAAAAGGACTTAATCGAGAAAAATGTAAAAGTTTCATGCTAAAGTGAAAGGTACTAATTTGATTGTGGCTTTTTAAGTGGAGGTCCTAAAAGGGCAATTAGCCCATAATCTATAGTAAGGACGGCAATGGGCCAAGTTAGCCTTATATATATGTTGTTTAATTATTATTTTTTTATATAAGGTTATGATAATATTTTATAAAGAAATAATGTTAGTGTATATATTAAACAAAGATAAAATAAAGCCATCATCACCTCCCTCCTCTCATAGCCGAATGTAAGAAAATAAAACACCATTGTAGAGCTTTGAGTTTCGGCAACTTAGAGAGCTTGATTAAGGTATGGTCGGTTTTTAGTTTTTGATAATTTTTACGTTTTTGAGATCGTTGCTTCGTATATTACCCGACCCATGCCTAAATTTTTGAAAATATTATGTATATAGAATTCGGCCATTAACATGCTTAGATGGTTTTGATATTTGATGATTTTAAATTAAATGTATGTTAAAGATTTACAAGTTTTGTATTGGAATTTTTGGTGATTTTGAGTATATAGGGCTAAATTGAAAATAATAAAATTCTTGAAGGACTAAAACATAAAATAAATGAAATGCATGAACACATATGGCTATGGGGAAGATTCGGCCAAGCTATGGTGTTGGTAAATTTTGCATATTTTGTGTTTTGTGTAAATAGGACCAATTTGTAAAATGGGAAACATTAGGGGCAAAATGGTAATTTGCCCATTTGTGTGTTTTGGGACTAAATTGAGATGAAATGCGATTTAATGAGCTAAATTCTAATGTGTTTTAGATCAAGAGCAAAGAAAAATAGAATTAAACAGGGAAAGGCGAAGGTTCTCGAATAAGCCGATTCCTTGACGGACTATCGACAACCGAGGTAAGTCCTAAGCAAGTATAGGTTATCGAATTATTTATGAATGTGTTAAATGATGTTATTCAATAGAATTTTGTATAAAACCTTATGTTAGCCGAATGTGAAAGTATTGGTATGGATTGGTTGGAATTTTATTTAAAGTGATGTGAATAAGTGTTTTGGTTTGTTATTCGATATAATACGTGAATTATAAGTGATAGTGAATTTGAAATGAAATGTTGTTATATCTCTAAACAAGTTGGTATGTTAAAGTGATTTGAATGATGTGTGATTTATGTTATTTTGGGCAGCATTATCGTAATGTGTATGAGATGATAATAATATTGTTTGAGCTTTGAGCTGCTTGAGCTTCGTCTTGGTGACTTATTTGACCTATAATGCCTAGCGTGCTTCGTGCTTGCATGACTTATTTCGGCTATAATGCCTAGCGAGCTTCGTGCTTTGACTTATTTCGGCTATAATGCCTAGGGCTTCGTGTTTGATTTAATTCAGCTTAAACGCCTAGCGTGCTTCGTCTTGGTGATATGCTATAGTGGAGATTCTGAAAACCAAACAAGGTGAGATGTTTATATAGTATTATATGGTAAAAGTTCAGGTAAGAACTAACCTACCATTTTAGTAAGGAATGAAGTGAACTAAAATTCCTATTGTATAGTTAAAGATCAGTGATGAGTGTGATAAAAGTGATTGTTCTTGTGTATAAGTGGAAATAGAAGATCGATGCTTAGATTGGCTCATATGAATTGATAATGTACAGGTTCAATATATCATAGCAACGATATTTAAGTAAAGAGCATTACTATTATTCAGCTATCTATATTTTACATAATGAAATAATTATGTTTCATACTATAAGCTTGGATTTTAATATGCTTAAATGTATGCTCATTACATTTATATTTGCTTGAGACTTACTAAGCTAGTAAGCTTACTCTGTGTGTGTCTTTGTCTATCTCTGTTTTATAGATTTTGATTCAAGCTACGGGCTCGAAGGATCATCTGTGAAGTCAACCACACTATCGACTTTCTTTTGGTATTGAAAACTTAGTTTGGTATTTAAAAAGGGCATGTATAGGCTAGATTAAACCGTATAACTAATGTTTTATAATAGTGTAAATATGCTAGCCATGCGAAAATGGCTATCTATTTTGAATAACTTGTTTCGTGCTTTGATGACATAGTTTGCTCATGCCATGAACTATTATTTATGTTTGATTAGGATTTAATCATGTGTGAGAGTAGTACTATTATTTATGCATGTTAGGTTATGGCATGAATGACTTATAAATTCATTCATGTTGATGAGCTTAATATATGGTATATATATTTATAATGTTTGGATTTATGATTCAGCAATGAGAAATGGTAAGTATGATGTATAATAGGTTTAATAGTTAGCTCTTTTGGAAGTATAAAATGTAGAATAATTTGGGTGGTGGATGATGGTATAATTTGGCATGGTAATGAGGTAAAATGATGGATATGTATTTGAATGTGTATTGTCTATATAGGTTCGATTGCTAAAGGATAAGTAATGAATATGTTTCATGACTATTTTTGTTGATTGTTTTGGTACGGATCCAAATGGTAAATGAAGGTTATGATTTAGGTAGGTTTGGTTAGTTTTATTGGATAGTTAAAAGTGCCAAGTTGATGTTAATATTAATATAGGTATGCGTACATGTGTGGTCGTAAATTGGTTCACGATATTTGGTTCATTTTGATAAGCATATGATCTTGATTATGGTGTGGTGAATCAATGATTAGTTAATAAGATGAAATATGAAGTTTAGGTATACTAATATATATGCGAATTAGGTGTACATTGAAATGTTATTTGTGTTCAAATGTTAAATATGGCTTTTGTTTTAGGGTAAAATGCACTATATATATATATATATATATATATATATGCATCAATAGTATGTTCTACCATGTTGTAATGTTACTAAAGTCGCATATGGGATTGCATAATAATTAATGTAATATGGGTTGAATGGTTTTATTATGTACTTGTGTAGAAGCAATGAAATGATATGTTTGATATTCAACTAATGAAATAGATATATTGACATATATTTGATGTATGAAATGTAATGATATATCTTTTAATATGTTTTAAGTATACAAATGTCATTAATATTAGAGTCATATGTATTAAGTACATGTAACATGGCTTTGTTGCATATTAGCTAATTCGAATATGTGGATATATATAGATGATATTAATATGGTTGAAATTTGAAGCATAGTTTGTATATGTATTATAAGTAACTAAGCATGATAAATTTTATCTAGTTGTGTGTTCCATATGTGCAAATTTAACTAATATGATTTAGCGAATGATTGCTATTGGATTTAGAAGTTATATCGTATAGAAATTGATATAACCTTGTGTATGAAAAATGATAAATGACTAAGTGGAACTGTGTTTTGACCGGTAATGCCTCGTAACCCTATTCCGACGACGGATACGGGTTAGGGGTGTTACATGTGATGAATCGTGTCTTCAGACCGTATGTGGACAAGTTTGTGGTTGTCTTCATTGACGACATATTGATCTATTCTCGGGATGAGAATGATCATAAAGAACATTTGAGAATTGTCTTGCAAACTTTAAGGGGTAAGCAGTTGTATGCTAAGTTTAGCAAGTGTGAGTTTTGGCTCCGAGAGATTGGATTCCTAGGACACATTGTGTCGGGTGATGGTATCCGAGTTGATCCAAGTAAGATATCGGCTATTCTGGATTGGAAATAGCCAAGGAATGTATCAGAAGTTAGAAGCTTTCTGGGTTTAGTGGGATATTACAGACATTTCGTAAAGGGATTTTCTGTGATTGCTACCCGATGACGAAATTGTTACATAAAGATGTAAAGTTTGATTGGTCTGAGCTATGTCAACAAAGTTTCAAGAGGTTGAAAACATTGTTGACTGAGGCACCAGTTTTAGTTCAACCAAAATCGGGAAAAGAGTTCATGATTTACAGTGATGCTATGTTTAATGGTCTCAGTTGCGTGTTAATGCAAGAGGGTAAGGTAGTCGCTTACGCCTCGAGGCAGCTAAAATCGCACGAGAAGAATTATTCGACTCATGATTTGAAGTTGGCTGCGATTTTCTTCGCGTTAAAGATTTGGCGACATTACTTGTATGAGGAAAAGTGCGAATCTTTACGTATCACAAGAGTTTAAAGTATTTAATGGATCAGAAGGATCTAAATTTGCGACAGTGGCGGTGGCTCGAGTTATTGAAAGACTATGAGTTAATAATTTATTATCACCCAGGAAAAGCTAATGTGGTTGCGGATGCCCTGAGTAGGAAATCCTTATATGCTTTAAGAGCCATGAGCATGAGTTTGGCATTGTCTGATTACAGGACTATATTGGCCGAGTTGAGAGTTAGGTCACTATTTGTTCAACAGATAAGTGAGTTTCAGAGAAATGACAGTAAGATGCAAGCTAAGAGAGCTAAGTGCGGATCAGGAAGTGATTCTAATTTTCGAGTGGACTCAAATGGTTGTTTGATGTATCATGATAGAATCTATGTACCCAAAGATGATGAGTTGATCCAAAAAGTCTTGCATGAGGCGCATAGTGGTTATTGGTCAGTACACCCGAGAAGTACAAAAATGTACAATGATTTTAGAGAGTTTTATTAGTGGCCGGGTATAAAAAGAGACATTTCAGAGTTTGTGCCAAAATGCCTGATTTGTCAACAGGTAAAAGTTGAGCATCAAGTGCCTTCTACGTTGCTTCAGCTAGTGATGGTTCCCGAATGGAAATGGGATCGGGTTACTATGGATTTTGTGACGAGGTTGCCGATGACTCTGAAAAGGAAAGATGCTGTGTGGGTTGTTGTGGATAAGTTGACGAAGTCAGCTCACTTTATTCCAGTACCTATTGATTATTCACTGGATAAGTTAGCTGAATTGTATGTGGCAGAAATAGTGAGATTACATGGTGTGCCTGTGTCTATAATATCAGATAGAGATCCGAGGTTTACTTCGAGGTTCTGGAAGAAGTTGTAAGAAGCCATGGGTACGAAGTTAAATTTCAGTACTGCGTTCCATCTGCAAACTGATGGTCAGTCTGAAAGAGTGATTCAAGTTTTTGAAGATATGCTTCGATGCTGTGTGTTGGAATCCAAAGGTAGTTGGGAGAAATATCTACCTTTGGTCGAATTTGCTTACAACAACAGTTATCAGTCGAGTATATGGATGGCTCTGTATGAGGCCTTGTATGGTCATAAGTGTCGGACTCATTTGTATTGGACCAAACTTAGTGAGAAGCGAATCCTTGGGGTCGATCTAGTGAAAGAAACTCAAGAGAAAGTGTAAGTGATCCGTGATGGTCTGAAAGTTGCTTTGGGCCGACAGAAGTCGTATGCGGATTTAAAAAGAAAAGAAATTGAGTTTTATGTGGGTGACAAAGTATTTTTGAAAGTATCTCCATGGAAGAAGTTCATGAGATTTGGAGGAAAGGGGAAATTGAGTCCAAGATTCATAGGGCCGTATTAAATTACCAAAGAATTGGACCAGTAGCTTACTGTTTGGCCTTGCGGTGAAATTAGAAAAGATTCATAATGTGTTTCATGTGTCGATGTTGTGACGGTAGCGCTCCGATCCTTCACATGTGATTCCTTCAACGGAAATTGAGATAAGACCAGATATGTCTTATGAAGAGGAGTCGATTAAGATTTTGGCTCGAGAAGTGAAGCAGGTGAAGAATAAGAACATAGCCCTAGTGAAAGTGTTGTGGCAAAAACAAGGTGTGGAAGAGGCTACGTGGGAAACGGAAGAAGCTATGAGAGAGAAACATCCAAACCTCTTTACTGGTAAGATTTTCGAGGGCAAAAATCTCTAAAGGGGGGAGAGTTGTAACATCCCGATTTAGGGTCTAGTCAGAATAATGGTATGTGACCACAAATCTAATGTATATGTATGAGTTTTTGAGGTTTATGCCATGTTTGCATGTTAGTATGAAAGTTTCATGAAGCAATTTTGTTAAATTACGGTTGAATTGTCCAAAAGGACTAAATTGTAAAAGTTACAAAATGTGAGATTCTAGAAACTATTTGTGTGAAATAGCTTTGGATTATCAATTAGAGGTCCTTAAATAGTAATTTTCCCAAATTCTAATTTTTGGACAAAATTGGGCATGATTGGGTTAAAATTTGAAAGTTTGACAAAATGGCATTTTGGTCATTTGTCAATTAAATGATTAAAATGGGAAAAAGATTATAGAATTTTCATTCATCTTCTTCCCCAAGGCTGTCGAAAATTTAGAGAAGCCATTGTTAGGGCTCTTCAACTTTTCAAGCTAGCTAGTACGTGTCTTCTAGCTCTGTTTTTTATATTCTTCGTATTTTTGAAGTCCTAGTAGCATGAGTAAGCTATTTTTAGCTATATGTTGAGCTAAGATGGATGTTCAAAAATGTACCCATGTATGATATGCATGTATTTTGATGTTTTATGGAAGAATATGAAAGCTTGATGCAGTAGAAACATCTTTTGCTAAGAGAAATCCATTAAAAATGCATGAAGGGACTTGTTTGTGAAAGTCTTGAGATTGGTCATACATGTGGGATTTAGTGAGAATTGATGATTTCTTTAGTTGAGTAAATGGTTCGGCTATGCATGAAAGACTAGAAAGTTGAATGAAAATCACTTTACGAGCCTTGGGCCAAAAGTGTAAATATGAGAAAATTTAGGGGAAAAATGGTAATTTTGCTAAAGTATGAGATAATGGTCAATTTAGCCAATATGTGTATTGAATGAGTTGATTTATCATTATAGATCAAGAAAGACGAAGCCCATATCGAAATCGAGGCAAGAGCAATGTAGTGGACTAAATTGCATATCTTTATACTTTTTGAGTACCGAGGTAAGTTTATGCGTAATTAGTGTGTTATAATTATACATTCTTAATGCTAGCTAGTGTGTAGCATGAATGAGAATGAATGAGATTGATTGAGAACCTATGTGGTTCAAGTGGAATTAATGTGGTAGATATTATGAATGAATGAATGATTAAGTAGATATGTGGATGTGTAGTGATAATATTTGATGGTGGGCTAAGTGCGATACCACCTTAATACTTAGCAACTATAAGCTGTGTGCGATACCATAGTTAAGTATATTATTTTGTAGACTATGTGCTAAACCACTATGAGTACCTCTTGGTAGGCCATGTGCGATACTACCTTATTACCTGATTGTGGTGGACTGAGTGTGAAACCACCGAATAATTTAGCTGTGTGGATGTATTAGTGTATTTTCGAGTAAATGTGGTATTGAGTGCAGGGGTGCATGTCAATGGTTATGAGTATGTGACTCATGATGTTTTGGAAATGTGGTAAGGGATGGAAAGAGTAAGCATAATTGTGAATGTGAATTTATTTGGAAGTATAATGCTAATTGTTGATTAGTTTATACTAGAATGCTTAAATTGTTTATGTGTAAACTTACTAAGCTCAAGGCTTACTCCTTTTCTTTTCCCTTGTCTTATAGAGAAAGAAGGTTGAATCGAGATATGTGGATAGACACACGGGTACATAGCTTACTTCGGAAGATCGCCCATACTATCAGCTTACTTCGGTACATAGCTTTGTTCTTGTCCATGTGGATAGACACATGGGTATGTGTCTAGGCCTTGTGTGACACACGGCCAGTCCAGGGCGTGTGTATTAGCCGTGTCACTTTGACAGATTCGAGCAGTATAGGCCACGGGCTAGCCACACGGGCGTGTGTCTAGACTTCAAGCCGTGTGGTGTAGTCAGTGTTCACCACGGGTGGTGAGCACGGGCGTGTTCCCTAGCCGTGGGGCATTGGCAAAATGGTTGGGTTTTCATGCATGGGTTGAGGGCATGGGCGTGTGTGACCTTACACGGGCGTGTTTAACCTTACATGGGCGTGTCTCACCTTACACGGGCGTGTAGTCCCCGTTTAGGTGGAATTTTTTTTTAAAATCGCAGAAGTTTTCGATAGGGTATCGAGAGCCCTCGTGAGTTTGAGTGAGGTCTCGTAAGTCGAGAATGAGGTTATTAAGGTGACTTAAGACAGTAGTCACGATGAGCCTAATTGGCGATCATGTGGTTTTAATATGGTAACGCCTCGGGCCCGGTTCCGGCATGGATTACGGGTAAGGGGTGTTACAAGTTTTAAAAGCCACCTTATATGGAAAATATTTCGTGACTTATAGGGCATTAGGAGACCCCCGATAATCATAAGGATGTACTCCCGAGTGTGTTGCTCTCTTTGGACTTCAGCAGAATCCTCATCGAGCCTACCGAAATTTTTTCTTAACCAATTCATATCTATCTGGGTTCCATAAACTGTTTCTGAAATCTTCCCCAAAAGTTGCTCGCATACGTCTCTCCAATCGGCTGCGTGAACTGACCCAATCACAACCGCCCATCCATCAGTAACCCTAACTATAACTGCACGTACTCTAGAGTGATAGTACACTCACCGCATGGAAGATGGAATGTGTGGTCTCGGGTCTCCACCTTTCCGCTTACAAGTGTGGGGTCCAATTTACACCCCCAACCCACAAAGGTCACGTGCAAAAATTCAGGATCTCTCAAGTAGAGTTCGATTAAAGGTGATAGAGGAGTGGGTAGATTACGAATATACGTCTCCAAAATTTGATCTTCTGCTTATATATAAAAAAACATACAAAATATTAAATTCCAATATAACAAGAAAATATTTAAATTAAATTACATTAAATAAAAAAATTCTTACTATTTACAATTGATTGATGAAATGTGCTTTTCATCCAAACGGATTAGAAATTGTGCCATTGTTAATTTGGAAAACACAAAATAAAGTATAATAAAAAAATAATTTACGGAAATCTTAAGACAATTTTAATTAAAAAGAGAGTTGAGAGAGAAATAAAATTTGAGTGAGAAATTAAAAGGAATTGAGAGAAATTTAAGAATGTGTGAGAGAATTGAAATTGAATTGAAAAAATGAAATGAGGGGGTTATATAGAAAAAATGATCGTTAGTTTAGGGGAAAGCCATTGGGGTTGGGGGGCAAAAGCTGAAAACATTTCGGCTTATGTGGCGAAAGTGCTTCGAGTTAGAAATATTTTTCTATAAATACGTTGAAAACACTTCTAGCATGAAGCGTTTTTCTGCAAATCATCTTAAAACACTTCCAACTAGAAGAATTTTGTTATTTTGACTTAATCTCATAATTTTTTGAAAATATCTATTTTAGTAATAATTTTTAAAAATTAATATTTTATATAATTAAGTTGAATCACTGAATTAAGCTGTAAGTTTACATTTTCAATAAAAGTTTAATATGTCTTATTAATTACCTTTTGTTTTACTTTCTTTCTTTTTTTTTTTTTTTTTTCATTCTCAATAAAATTATCAAACCCCATGCCCCCTTGTCCACCCTTCCTCATTTTATTTTACTTGCCCTTTGAAAACACTTCATCAATTAGAAAGGTTAACACAAACGACAAATATAAATAAGAAAATTCTAGAACCATTGATAACCCAACCAATCATTTATTTAACTTCGAAGGTATATTATTCAGTATTTTAAATTAGTATTTAATAATAAAATAAAACTAAAATTGTGGCTGAATCAAGGATTGGATTCAATAAATTATAGAGATTGTGGTAACCATTTTTTGGAAGACGACAAAAGGGGTTTGACTTTGGTTTTGAAAATAGGGAAAAAAAAAACGGGAGTCGCCACCGATCTTTATTTGATGTGATCGGATCACCTTTATTTTAATAAAACGTTTTGTTTTACTAAAACAGTGTTTTGGTCTGCGTAGTTTTGAAAATCGGGTCCGGGAGTCGGTTACGCACGAGGAAGGGTTAGCACCCTCGATACGCCCAAAATTGGTACCAAAATGATTAATTAATGTCTTAATGTCGAAAGTTTGAAAAGGTTTTAAAATACGGATCCTTTAAAAGGTATTAGGATTTTTGAGATATCTTTATTTTGAGAGGGTGCGAGCGTCACATCCAGCACGTTAGGACATGAAATTCTAAACCTTCGTAATCAAAGCCATCTCATGATTTTATGAAGTTTACCAGAAGGGTGTTTAGTTATTTAGTCAAGCGGAAAATCGTAACTCAAAGACGTTAGGGCACTATTCCCGAGTTCCTAAATACAAAACATTGCCTTTATTTCAAATCTTTTAAATGGAGTATCAATTTTATAAAATACATCGTATCGTATTAGTTCAAAAGACTCGAGTCAAATCTTGAGATTTCTTTGTTCGAAAAATATAAACATTACATCCATTTCGTTAGGACATAATGTTTTAATCTCTCGTAATCAAAGTCGTCTTGTGATTCGCAAAACTTGGTAAAAGGGATGTTAAGTAATTTAGTTAAACGGAAAATCGCAACCCAAAGACGTTAGGGCACTATTTTCCTAATTTCTAAATCTGAAACATTGCTTTGCTTTAAGAATCTTTGGATAGAATAGGACGATTGCACCAAATGTATTTTTATTTAGCGAGATTATTGAAAAATTGCAATAGCGATAATAACGCAAATAAAGAATGATTGATGACAATAATGATGACAAGTGGTGATGGGTAACAATACTAAACAAATGATAATAAAGATGTTATATGATGGTAATAATAAAGAATAAAAATGAACACGATAACAAATAAAATATGTCCATGGATTTGGTATGTGAGAACAATGACTAACAATAGAAATAACAAATAATAGCGATAATAATAATAATAATAATAATAATAATAATAATAATAATAATAATAGTATTTATATATGATAATATAATTCCAATAATGATAATGGAGATAATATATATATGTATATAAAACAAATGAGTGAGTAAGGTAAAATAAAGTAAATTAATAATTGAATACAGAATAAATATAATAATAGTAATCGTAATATTAATATTAACAATAAATGTAGTAATGGTAAATGTAGTATAGTATCAATAATACTAAATACAATCAAATAAAAATAATAATAATGATAGTAATAATAATAATAATAGTAATATAACAAAATGACAAAAATAATAATAGTAGGCATAATAATAGTAGATAGCAATAATAAACAAAAGATAATAATAAAATGAATAATAATATAATAATAGTATTAATAACAAAATAATGATAATGGTAAATAATAATAATAATAATAATAATTATAACAATAATAATAATAATAATAATAACAAAGAAACAATAGAAAAGGACTAAATTGTTGATTAATTATACTAAATAATAATAATAGGTAATTGTAAAATAAATAATAATATAATAATAGTATTAATAATAAAATAATGATAATAGTAAATAATGATAATAATAATAATAATAATAATAATAATAATAATAATAATAATAATAACTATAGAAAAAGGACTAAATTGAATTAAAAAGCTTAATTTCGGGACAAATTCGAAATAAAAGAAAGACTAGGGATCCATTTATATGCGCGAAAGGACTGGGGGGACTAAAATAGCAATAAACCCCTTCAGTCAAAACGCGCCGCAGCATTAGGGACCAAATTGCGAAATGAGATAAATTATGGGGTAAAATTTAAAAATAAAAAAAACTTGATTGCAAATGTCTGAAAAAGCGGAAGGACCGAATGCGCAAATAGCCCCTTTTGCAAAAACACGCGGACCCTAGGCGGGTCGGATCGGATCGGGTCGGGTCATGTCAAAACGACGTCGTTTTGGGGCTTAAGAGGCCTGCCCAAAACGACGTCGTTTTGGAGGCCTATTTAAAGGCCAAAATCTGGAAAAAAATCAGTCTCTGCTCACTTTAAAAAAAAAAATTTCTTCTCACCCTTTTTTTCTCTGCAGAAGGAAGAAATCCGTGAGGGGGGCCACGATTGTCGTCCGGTAGACTCTACCCATCAAACTTTATTATTTTTTTTGTTTTTTTATTTTTATTAACAGTTCATATATATATATATATGTATTTAAGTGTATCCGCGAAAATAAAAAAAAATATAAAAGGGTTTTGAAAATAAAAAAAATCACCTTTTCCAGTTTCTGTTTCAATATTTGCAGATCTACTTTGTTTTTTGCTTTTTCTTCTTTTGGGTTTGAATATGTCTTTCTTTTTGTATTGATTTCAAAAAAAAAAAAAATCTCCTTACAATAGATCTTAATCGGCTTTTTATAGCCATTTACAAAAGATTTTTTTGTATTTTATTCGGCTCCTGTTTCTGTTTGCGTGTTCCTTTCCTTTTGCAGGGCATGGGGAGTAAGTGGAGGGTCGGTGGTCCATTGTCGATTAGCGATGGTGGTGGCGTCGAGCAGGCGCCGAAGTTGAAGAGTCAGAGGGCCGGTGGCTAGGGTTTTCAGAAACCCTAGCATTTCTGAAATTTTTTTTATTTTGGGCCTTCTGGGCCTATTTTTTGGGTCCTTTATTTTTATTTTTTATTTCTTGTTGTTTGGGCTGGTGAAATGGGTCTCAGATAATGCCCCTCTTTGCTCATTGTCGTGTAACGGCAATAGAGCAAAGACATAAGAAAGACCCATTTTGCCCGGTCTCAGTGGGCCTTAACTTCTTTGGCGTCTTTTCTTGAGTTGCGTCACTTCTGCCCACCGCCTCTTGTTGCTTCGATCCACTCCACCGATATGTGGCTTCAATCTACTCTTTCTTTGCGACTTCAATGGGATGTGACTTGTTTATTTTTGGTCCATTCTTGCAAATTTAGGAATGTCTAAATTGCTATCTTCAATCGATCCTTGCAAACTCGTGGATCACCAGATTGAGTCTTTGATCCGCTTCTTGCAACTTCAGGAAGGTCTACTTTCTTCAATCTGATCCTTGCAAACTCAAGGATCGCCAGACTGATATCTTCGATATGCTTCCTGCAACTTCAGGAACTTTAAATCTACTTTCTTAGATCTGCTTCTTGCAACTTCAAGAAGGTCAAATCTGCTATCTTCGATCTGATCCCTGCAAACTCAAGGGCACCAGACTGAATCTTTGATCTGCTTCCTGCAACTTCAGGAACGTCAAATCTGTTATCTTCCAATCTGATCCTTGCAAACTCAAGGATCACCAGACTGAATCTTTGATCTGCTTCCTGCAACTTCAGGAATGTCAAATCTGTTATCTTCGATTTGCTTCTTGCAACTTCAAGAAGGTCAAATCTGCTATCTTCGATCTACTCTTATTCCACTAGAACTTCGAGGAAATAAGAATTCAGGGAGAAGAGATTCGTAGTCTCCATCTTCTCTACCGAAACTTCAAAGAAATAAGGACTTATCCTCATTGTTAACTCGGGAGGCAGGATTTGCAATCTCAACCTACTCCACGGGAACTTCGAGAAACAAGAATTGTGGAGAAGAGATTTGTAATCTCCATCTTCTCTTCTTGAAACTTCAAGGAATTAAGGACTTATCCTCATTGTTAACTCGGGGAGACGGATTTGTAATCTCAACCTACTCCACGGAACTTCGAGGAAATAAGAATTCGGGGAGAAGAGATTTGTAATCTCCATCTTCTCTTCTTGAAACTTCAAAGGAATAATGATTGATCCTCATTGTTAACTCGGGAGATGGGATTTGCAATCTCAACCTACTCCTTTGGAGCGTCGAGGAAATAAGAATTGAGAGAGAAGAGATTCGTAGTCTCCATCTTCTCTACCGAAACTTCAAAGAATTAAGAATTTATCCTCATTGTTAACTCAGGGAGACGGGATTTGTAATCTTAACCTATTCCACTGGAACGTCGAGGAAATGAGAATTGAACTTTTCAATTTGCTTCCTTACTATTTTCGTGAAGACTTCAATCTTCAATCGCCCACTAACATCTTGAGGAAACGAAATCTGAACTTTTCAATGTGCTTCCTTACTATCTTCGTGAAGACTTCAATCTTGATCGCCCCCACTACCATCTTGAGGAACGAAATCAATTTTCCAACGTGCTTCCTTACTATCTTCGGAAGACTTCATTCTTGATCGCCCCACTACCATCTTGAGGGAGCAAAATTGAACTTTTCAATTTGCTTCCTTACTATCTTCGGAAAACTTCAATCTTGATCGCCCACTACCATCTTGAGGGAACGAAATCTGAACTTTCCAATGTGCTTCCTTACTATATTTAGGAAGACTTCAATCTTCAGTCTGCTCCACTATCATCTCTAGGGAACGAGATCTGAACTTCAATATCGTTACATCGTTCTTTGAGGAACCTGTCCTGTAGAATGAATTTTATGTGCTTATGCTTATGCAAATGATGAAGGTGCTATGATCAAAATGACCCAAAGCATCTTAACTACATGCGTTATGGACGACACTTTCATGAATGCAAAATGCCGTGAGAATGGTCTTTTTACAATAATTAGGATGCAATGATCAGAATGAATCGAATGCTCCTAACTAAATGACAATAGATGACTTTTGCATGAATGCAGAATGTCATGAGAATGGTCTTTTTAGGATGCAATAAGTCGAATGCTCCTAACTAAACGTGCTTTGAAATGATGTATGAATGCAAAATGAAATGACCCCCTTTTAAATGCTTGGGGTCGTCATTGCTCGTAATTCATCAAGGTTCTATCACTGATGCGTTATCATGCTTTCTCGTTCAGCTAGTATCTTTGATAGAAAGCCCAAAAACAATGATCATATTCTGCTCAACAAGCTTGCCCATTGTATTTTCGGGTCCCTCCACTGTACCTTCCGAGACATAAAGTTTGCATCTCTCACGCAACTCTAGGAGAATAACATTTGTTTTTCATCCGTCCTGCGTCAGAATTTCGAGGTATAGGATCAATTTGATCATTACACTATTCTTGGTGTAATGACCGGATGTATAGGCTCGATATGTGCATGAATACTGAGTATCATTTTTCTTTTCTCGAGAATGATCCCTTTGCCTTCTTTGGGTTGACATTGCTCGTTATCTGTCAAGGTTGTATCCTTTGGCGAAATGTATTGTCATTTCGTTCAACCAATAAAAGGTCCAAAGAGATAATCATTTTCTCCAATATTTTCAAACCTTGAGTGAGTGAGTTCTAAACAATAGTCTGTTTCAGTCCTTGTATTATTCGAAGCTTCGAGTAATATGCAAAACTCCTTTTATGAAAGTATTATTAGTCCACTAATCGTTATTTCAATGCAAAATGCCTGAAAAAGATTGTAACAATGGACAAAAAGGAAATTGATTGGGAGCATAGCTCGAAACAAACAAGTTAATCAATGCTAGCAAAGGTAATTAAGAAGGAAATTTATCGGTGTTTTTTTTTGAAAAGAATAAAATAATCACAAGTAACAAAAATGGGTAAAATGGAAACTAAGTGCCCCAGATATCGCAGCTTGAGCTTCTCTGTTCCAACTTCTTGAGGACCATTTTGAGCTTAATATGTGTTTAGGGGATTCAGAGTGCTTTGTCGATGCCCCAAGACGTAACATACTTCTTCGAGCGTAGCAAGACTACTGTGTGCCCTACTTTCGATCAAAACTTTGAGCTGCCCTTTTCGGGTTTTCAACTCAAATACCCTTTGGTCTCAAAGCGCCCTTTGCGGGTTTTCGCCTTGGCCTCTCCTTTTTCTTTTTTCCTTTTTCGTGTTTTTCATTTTGTGTGTGTGTTTTTTTTATTGAATCTGAACTCACTGGATTGGGCAGGTCCTTACCATCCATCTTGGTTAACACCTATTTTCCCTAGAACAGGCCTTCTTTGCTGTATAAGACATTTACTTTTCTTTGGAGTTCTTTTGGATAAGAAGAATCTCTTTTAATGCTAGGTCATCTTCCTGAAATCCTCTTGAGCGAACCTTTTCATCAAGCCCGTATCTATTTTCGGTATATTTGACCCTGCTGAATACTTTCAATCGAGCTTACCGAAGGCATTCTGCTTTATCTAAATCAATCCAAGTTTGGGAAAAAGAATCCTATCTCCCAACAATTGTTTCCCTTTTATAAATCAATAGGAAAGATGCCCCGGCAAAAGTCCTAGCCAATGTTCAAGGGACTTAAAGGGTAAATGGTAACTTCCTTATGCCAACCTTTACAAGTCTCAGCTATATATTTTTTTTAAAAAAAATCTCGAATGTTTTTTTTTCTTTTTTTTGACTGCCGACTTTGTAATTTTAGCAAATGAAGCGACCTTCACCTTCTCAGTGAGGTAACCAACGACCATGAATATGGATCAATGTTGGCTAAAGACTGGCTTGTTAACATCCATGTTCATATAGGAAAAATGGAGAAGGCACAGTCTTCCTCGATTTGGCATTTTATGGCATAACAGGTACAATTTCCCCAAAAGCCCGAGCCTCTTGATTAGCTAGGCTATTGTAAAACATAGGTTCTTCGAATCCCAACCTTATCAGCATACCCATGTTTCATGCCTCAATATGATCATGCGAAAACTTCTTGAATTTCTAAAAATAGCTCAGCGATGCCTTGCCTTATTCCTTCAAGGAGCTACGCTTCCATCTTCATCTCCTTCATTAGTTCATAGGGTCTGTTGACACTTCACAAGGTAGGATCTACCATTGGGGAAGTAAGTCGCAATCTTTGTCATCTTCAAAGCCCTTAGATCCCTCTAGATACATATCTCACTAAAAAGGAGTCAGCAATAGCGTCGTTCATGTCATTGATATCTGGGGGCCCATTGTGGGCAAAAAAAATCCAAAGAATAAATGATCCTCGGGATGATTATTCGTATGATATGGTCATGAGTGAAAAATATTCAGATGAAATGTAAAGAATGAAAATATTTACTTGGAAAGATGCATTTTATTGAAATAAAATTACGGACACAAGCCTACTTCTCAAAAGAAATCTTATTGCTTCCAGGCTTGAAGCAACAAGTGTGTTTTACACATTACTCTAGATTAGCTTTAAAAATACATGTTCTTTCCACAGTCCCATTGTTCAAAACACTTTCAAGTACATAAAGGCAGATGTTCGGAAAACTTTTATTCATCGGTTCTCCTCGGGTACACCATTGGCGTTCTGATCTAGGTTTCTAATGACTTCTTTAAGGAAATGAAACTCTCCGCTTTGATTTCAATTACCACTGCTCCGTCATCGAACTTCACAATACCCATGTTGATGAGATTTTCCACCAATTTCTTGAAAGTAAGGCAATTTTCTATTGAATGGCCTGTGATCCCCGCGTGGTACTCACACTGGGTGTTTGGGTCATACCATTTTGGGTACGGAGGTTGCATCGGTTTTGGATATTGGGGGGACACTACGTGTGCATCAAATAAACTTTAATACAACTCCTTATACGTCATAGGGATTGACGTAAATTGAAGTTTTTCAATGTCTTTCCTTGTGCGGGATTCTTTCCTTGACGAACCTTGATACTCAGTAGGCTGATTTGGGTCCCTCACGTTTGTATTATTCACCTCGTCATCCTTTCTTCTAGGAGCAGGCCTTCTACTGGTTTCCCCTACTTCAATCTTGCCGCATTTTATTGCATGTTCGATCATTTCCCGCCATTACCATGTCGGCAAAGCTCTTAGTGGTACTCCTATCATATGGGTTATGAAAGGAGCCTTGTGGTGTTGATGAAGAGCATGGTAGTTTCTTTTTGTAAAAGGGTGGCTGAACTTGTGTGGCTACTTCCCTCCACCGTTGGGCATATTGCCTGAAACTTTCGTTTGGCTTTTTCTCCATATTTTGGAGCGTGATTCGATCAGGAGCTATATCGGCTACGTGCCCGTATTGTTTCAGGAAGGCCTGTGCTAGGTCCCTCCACGACTTGATCTGATGCAGGTGAAGTGATTGTACCATTTGGCCATGACCCGCCAAACTATCCTGAAAACAATGAATAAGCAGTTGATCGTTGTTAACATATCCCGCCATCCGTCGACAGAACATTGTGATGTGCGCTTCGGGGCAACTGGTCCCATTGTATTTTTCAAAATCTGGGGTCTTGAACTTTGGCGGAAGTACGAGGTCTGGGACTAGGCTCAAGTCTTTAGCGTCTACCCCGTAGCGATGGTCAGCAGTTTCTATTTCCTTAAACTTTTCTTCTAACCATCTGCAACGATCCTCGAGTTGTCTGGGAAGGTTTGCTTTTGCCTTATCCATTTCAACCATTTCATCAAGATCGGGGACTATAGGATTAGCCGGACCTTCTCTGGGATTAGTGCCTGAACCAGTCGGAAAGTGTGCTGGCATTGCGGTCTCAATAAAAGGCGTCCTTTGGGGACATATTTCTGGTGGTGCTTGGGTATTTGGCGGGGTAAATCTCGGAGGGTAAGCAGGGTCGTCATTATTTCCTGAGCTAGCAGCAGCGCCCTTTCCTCGTTCATTGGCCAATAGTTGCATGGCGGCTTATCATGTTGTTTTGGGACTCTTGCATACATTCTATCATATCTTGTTGTATCTTGATTAATCGTTCTTTTTTGCTCCTGTATTTCCTTTTGCATTTGTTCTAGCCTTTCCATTCTTTGATCCATGTCTTCTAGGTTACTGAAATAACTTCACCTAATTAGGGTCTTTCTATAAATTTTAATGCATGTGATATGATGCAATGCAAATGCATGAAATGCAATGCAAATGTATGCAAAAAGAAAGAGAGGCATTGATTATGAATTCAATTTTATTAGAAGAACTTTTCTAGAAAATACATTTCTTTACATAAAACGGATTGCATATACGGCTTTATCCTCATAGTCCAGGTGAAATCCTCTTCTTCGTATCCAGATGTTATGGTCGTGTCCCGCGAACTTCCTCAATGGATACCTCTTCTAGCTCTTTGTTGCTTGATCCAGGCCGTACCTCTTCGCTCACTTATCTTTCGCGATGTTTATAAGCTTCTTTTAGAAAATGGAGATACGATGGCTCTTCAGTAATCCTTGTCGGCTTGAATCCTCAGGCAAAGTCTTGTATTCTTCTGTGGGTTATCAGTCCTCTCTCGTCATTTACCTGGACTATGTTCGAACGACCGTATTATAATCCACTTTATCAAGTAACACATTTCCTTATGATAAACTCTTCTATTTAGCAATCGAATATGAATCAACACCTCCTTTCTAAGATGATGCGGTGTAATGTAATGTAATGCAATCACAAACAAAACCAAACACGTTAGCACAGGAAAAATAAACAAAATAGAGTACCTATCCAGGCGACCACTAGAGGTTTAACATAGCTCTACCTAAGGTGGGCTCCTAGGGTTTACTACTTGTGGTTTGGTTCTAGGAGGGTACTGAACCAGCAGATTCCTCGATCTTCACCCATTATAGGCTCATATAGACCGAGTTCATTCGGGAATACATTTCCCTATGGCTGCACCGGAGATGAAAATCTCACGAAGACATAGGTGCGGATGTATCCCAAAGCGATCCACTATCCCGCACGGAGGTGAAAACCTCACGAAGGAGTAGTTTCTCACTCTCACCTAAAGGTGTGACCACAACGATCATGCAATGCAATGCCGCAATTAAAACAACATGCAATACAAATATGGTAATTTCAAATCAAACTTTCAACTTCCGACAAAAGAGAAAATAATTAATTTATGGCTTGACTCTCTTGAGGTCCCAGTGGAGTCGCCAAGTCGTCAGAACCATTTTTGGAAGGCGACAAAAGGGTTTGACTTTGGTTTTGAAAATAGGGGAAAAAACGAGTCGCCACCGATCTTTATTTGATGTGATCGGATCACCTTTATTTTAATAAAAGCGTTTTGTTTTACTAAAACAGTGTTTTGGTCTGCGTAGTTTTGAAAATCGGGTCCGGGAGTCGGTTACGCACGAGGAAGGGTTAGCACCCTCGATACGCCCAAAATTGGTACCAAAATGATTAATTAATGTCTTAATGTCGGAAGTTTGAAAAGGTTTTAAAATACGGATCCTTTAAAAGGTATTAGGATTTTTGAGATATCTTTATTTTGAGAGGGTGCGAGCGTCACATCCAGCACGTTAGGACATGAAATTCTAAACCTTCGTAATCAAAGCCATCTCATGATTTTATGAAGTTTACCAGAAGGGTGTTTAGTTATTTAGTCAAACGGAAAATCGTAACCCAGCACGTTAGGGCACTATTCCCCGAGTTCCTAAATACAAAACATTGCCTTTATTTCAAATCTTTTAAATGGAGTATCAATTTTATAAAATACATCGTATCGTATTAGTTCAAAAGACTCGAGTCAAATCTTGAGATTTCTTTGTTAGAAAAATATAAACATTACATCCATTTCGTTAGGACATAATGTTTTAATCTCTCGTAATCAAAGTCGTCTTGTGATTCGCAAAACTTGGTAAAAGGGATGTTAAGTAATTTAGTTAAACGGAAAATCGCAACCCAGCACGTTAGGGCACTATTTTTCGAATTTCTAAATACGAAACATTGCTTTGCTTTAAGAATCTTTGGATAGAATAGGACGATTGCACCAAATGTATTTTTATTTAGCGAGATTATTGAAAAATTGCAATAGCGATAATAACGCAAATAAAGAATGATTGATGACAATAATGATGGCAAGTGGTGATGGGTAACAATACTAAACAAATGATAATAAAGATGTTATATGATGGTAATAATAAAGAATAAAAATGAACACGATAACAAATAAAATATGTCCATGGATTTGGTATGTGAGAACAATGACTAACAATAGAAATAACAAATAATAGCGATAATAATAATAATAATAATAATAATAATAATAATAATAATAATAATAGTATTTATATATGATAATATAATGCCAATAATGATAATGGAGATAATATATATATGTATATAAAACAAATGAGTGAGTAAGGTAAAATAAAGTAAATTAATAATTGAATACAAGTAATAAATATAATAATAGTAATCGTAATATTAATATTAACAATAAATGTAGTAATGGTAAATGTAGTATAGTATCAATAATACTAAATACAATCAAATAAAAATAATAATAATGATAGTAATAATAATAATAATAGTAATATAACAAAAATGACAAAAATAATAATAGTAGGCATAATAATAGTAGATAGCAATAATAAACAAAAGATAATAATAAAATGAATAATAATATAATAATAGTATTAATAACAAAATAATGATAATGGTAAATAATAATAATAATAATAATAATTATAACAATAATAATAATAATAATAATAACAAAGAAACAATAGAAAAGGACTAAATTGTTGATTAATTATACTAAATAATAATAATAATAGGTAATTGTAAAATAAATAATAATATAATAATAGTATTAATAATAAAATAATGATAATAGTAAATAATGATAATAATAATAATAATAATAATAATAATAATAATAATAACTATAGAAAAGGACTAAATTGAATTAAAAAGCTTAATTTGGGACAAATTTGAAATAAAAGAAAGACTAGGATCCATTTATATTGCGAAAGGATTGGGGGACTAAAATAGCAATAAACCCCTTGATCAAAAGCAGCATGAAGATTAGGGACCAAATTACGAAATGAGATAAATTATGGGGTAAAATTTAAAATAAAAAAACTTGATTGCAAATGTCCGAAAAAGCGGAAGGACCGAATGCATAAATAGCCCTTTTGCAAAACACGCGGACCCTAGGCGGGTCGGATCGGATCGGTTGGTCATGTCAAACGACGTCGTTTTGGGGCTTAAGAGGCTGCTTAAAACGACGTCGTTTTGGAGGCCTATTTAAAGGCCAAAATCTGGAAAAAAAAAATCAGTCTCTGCTCACTTTAAAAAAAAAATTTCTTCTCACCCTTTTTTTCTCTGCAGAAGGAAGAAATCCGGCGAGGGGGCCACGACCGTCAGCCAAGTTGAGACTCCACCACCCTACCTGATGGTAGGAAAAATAAACTTTATTATTTTTTGTTTTTTTTATTTTTATTAACAGTTCATATATATATATATATGTATTTAAGTGTATCCATGAAAATAAAAAAAAATATAAAAGGGTTTTGAAAATAAAAAAATCACCTTTTCAGTTTACATTTCAATATTTGCAGATCTACTTTGTTTTTTGCTTTTTCTTCTTTTGGGTTTGAATATGTCTTTCTTTTTGTATTGATTTGAAAAAAAAAAAGAAATCTCCTTACAATAGATCTTAATCGGCTTTTTATAGCCATTTACAAAAGATTTTTTGTATTTTATTGGCTCTGTTTACATTTGCGTGTTCTTTTCCTTTTGCGGGGCATGGGAGTAAGTAGAGGTCGGTGGCCCATTGTCATGGTGGTGGTGGTGGCGTCGAGCAGGCGTCGAAGTTGAAGAGTCGGAGGCGGTGGCTAGGGTTTTGAAACCCTAGCATTTTGAAAATTTTTTAATTTTGGGCCTTACGGGCCTATTTTTTTAGGTCCTTTATTTTTATTTTTTATTTCTTGTTGTTTGAAATGGTGAAATGGGTGCATCAGAGATTAAATTAAACACGTAAGTGTTTTTGAAGGGCCAAAACTGCACATATCTCAGAAAATTCATTTTTAGTTTATACTGTATTGCACAACTAACCTATCATTTTTAGTTTCTACCGCGAGACCACTTCCCCCTTCTCCCACTCTCCAATTTTTAATTCTTTCGTGATTCAATAAAAACTGATTTGATTTGAAAAAAAAATAAAATAAAATAATAATTAAATTTCTAGTTAATCAAATTGAGTTATTCTAGTTATTTGAGTCAACTCGAATAAGTAATTCAAGTTTCACGTTCGAATTGAGTTAAAATTTACAATTCGAATAGCAGATTGGTATAAATACATTTTTGGTCATTGTCAAGTTTAAAAATGAACAAATTAGTCTCTTACTTAACAAAAATTACAAAATAATTTTTAAATTTTAAAATATTTATAAATATTTCAAAAAATTTCTAAAAAATATATATATAATGTTAAAATTAAAAGATTTATGGAATAATAATTTTGGGATCTAAATAAATAAATAAATTATTTAAGTTTAAAATGAACAAATTAGTCTCTTACTTAACAAATATTACAAAATAATTTTTAAAATTTAAAATATTTATAAATATTTCAAAAAATTTATATATATATATATATATATATATATAAGTTAAAAATAAAAGATTTATGGAATAATAATTTTGGGATCTAAATAAATAAATAAATTATTTAAGTTTATCATATTAAACTATTTTTTAATTTTCAAATATATATGATTACAAATTTATGTGCTCTAACATGAAATTAGTTATCTTGTAATAAGATTTTAATTTGAAATGTTTAATTTTTAATTTAACTCAAATAATTTCACCTGATTTAACTCAACTAAAATTGCATTTCACTCGACATGATTTGAAAAATTTTCAAATAGAGCTAAGATGATAAAGTAGAACTCTCAACTCAATTAAATCAAAATTTTTTCACTCGATTGAGTTCAACACTAACCCCTACCCTCGAGCTATTCACACTCTCATAAGCCATATATATTCATCCTGTCATCCACTATGGTCGATAAGCTAGTACCACTTAGAGGTGTGCATGGGCCGGGCGGCCCGCCCCGGCCTGAAGGCCCACCCGAAATGTGATAGGGTTTGGACAAAAATATAGGCTCAAAAATGGACTTGAACAAAAAAATAAAGTTCGTTTAAAAAATGGGTCGGGCTCGGGTAAGGCATTTTTGGCCCAAGCCCGGCCCGGCCCGAATTCATTAAATGAAAAAAATTATTTTTAAATAATATTTTCTTATTGTTTTTCTCCTTATTTTACTACTATTTTACTATTATGTTTCTATTATTTTTTTGTTATTATTTAGATATTATATAAAACTTATTTTATTGTTAATTTTGTTATTATTTTAAAGACATTTGTTAATTTTGTTATTATTTTAGAGGCATTTACTTATTAAGTTGCATCTATTTTAGTGTTATTTAAGTCTACATATTTTTAAAATTTATTTTCAATTTGTTGAAAAATATTTATTTTGATTTTTTTAATATTTTTGATGTATTATATATATTTAAAAATTATATAAAATATTATAAAAATTAATACGGGTGGGCTGGGTTGGACCCAGGTTTTAGCATTTTTATATGGGCCGGATTTGGACAAAATTTTAGACCTATTTTTTGGACCAGACCTGTCCCGAACCCAATAAACATGCCTAAATTTTTAGTTGGGCCCGGTCCATGCACACCTCTAATACTACCACTTCCACCATACAAATCGATATTCCTCGTCCTAAAACTTTCCGATTCAAACCCCAACATCTAATTTTTTTTTAAAAAAATAAAACATTTCTCCTAAATTCTTTATTTGCTTTTCTAAATTGAAAATCCATGGATCAGTTTATATTTATTTGCTTTTCTTTTTCTCTTTAATGGGTTTATTACCATCTTCCACTAGGATATTGAGATCCAATAATGCAGTGGTCCTTCGAAGTATGTATGTTTCTTTAAAATAAATTTTCAAATAAATTTAAGTTTACTCACTACAAAATAGTTCACTTTTACCAACATTTATATGCACCGGTAAAAGTAAAAACAATGATATTGTCTTTACCGTAGTTCTTTGACCGTTGGCTAGGCAAGTGTGTGTAAAAAAATTTCGACTGTGTAACCACAAGCACTGATAAAAATTACGAACATTTTTCGGGTAATGATTCGATTTTTGTTAGTGTTGGTAAATTTGGTTTTGAGGCTAAATTTCTTAAATCGAGTTAGTTTGAAAATTTTAATTGAAAAATTTACTAGATGAATAGAGAACTATATAATAGAATTATTTAATGACTAGTTAAATAATTTAGTAATTAATGCATAAGGACTAAATTCCAAGGAAACTAAAATTTAAGAAACTAGATGGGAGATTAAGCAAGTTCTTAGTATGTTATTACACCAATGATTTGTGAGCAATTAAACTATCATTAAGATTAAGATAGTATAGAGAGTTGATCCTTACCATTAAAATCTACTAAGCATTTTCTAATTAAATGATAGCCATTGAATAAGTTTAATTAAGCTTAACAACAACAATAATAATAAAATAAAAGTTTAAATACATTAAAGTTCTCCGTACTATTTTGAAATTTAAAATTTAGTCCAAATATTTTAATTTTGAAACATTAGGTCCTTATACTTTTTTATTTAAAATCTTGGTCCCTCCGTTTAATTTTGCGTTAAAGTTAACAATGTCGAAGATAAAATAAATTTTCTAGCACTCAACATTTACATTTATTTGTCAATTCGATAATTAACCTTTAAAAGTACTTAAAAAATTCAAAAATTAATATTTTAATAAAAAATAAAAAATATAACTTTTTTAAATAATAAAAATATGAAAAAAATAAAAGTAAAATATAAACAAAATTCCAAAATAAAGTGTTTTCTAAATCGAACCATATGGCTAGTTAGATCTATCCAGTGAGAGGTAAGACTTGTGAACCGGTACAAACTAGTTGAATCAAGCTAAAAAATAGGTTGAACCGATTTCGAATTGATTTGACCAATTTGTTCCCAAAACGACTGGTCCATTTGGTTCAAAGCAAATACATTATTAAAAGAATAAAAAATAATTTTTTTTTTATAAAAATCAATTCAATTGCAAGTTCAATTGATTTTCTAGTTTGGTTCAACCAATTCGTACTAGTTCATGAGTCTACCAGTTTTAAAATTTTAAACTTTTCTATCCCTCAACGTTTACGATTTTTTTTGTCAATTTAGTCCCTACCCTTTAAAAGTATGTAAATTTTGTAAAAAATTTAAAATTATTTTTTCTTTTTTATACAAAAACAAAAATTTAAAATTTAAAAATAAAAAAATATATAAAAACTATTTAAAATTAAAAAATAAAAATATTTTTTAAAAAAATATAAAAGAAATTCCAAATTCCAATGTTGTCTAAATTGAAATGGAACGATTGAATCAATAACCAATTGGGGTATTAGTCTAGTGAGAGGTAAAAAATTGGTTGCCCTAAAAACCAATATGGATTGGTTTAACCGGGCTAAAAAATCAGTTGAACCGATTCTTATAGTAATTTTATTTTTAATAATTTATTTGTTTTGAATCGATTGGACCGGTTGCTTTAGGGACCAATTCAAAACCGGTTCAACCGATTTTCTAGTTTGTCCAACTAGTTTGTGTCGGTTCATGGGTCAATCGGCTTTTTACCTCTCGCTGAACTAATACCCCAACCGATTCCCGGTTCGACTGGTCGATCTGGTCCAATGTAAACAACATAAATAATTTTATATTTTAAAAATCACTTTTATTTTTGAAATTTCAAGATTTTTTTATAAATTTTTTAAAATTTTTTATACTTGTAAAGGGTAATGACCAAATTGACAAAAAATTATAAATATTGAGGGCTAAAAATTTTTTTACCTTTGACACCATTAACTTTAATGAGAACTAGAAAAATGGACTAAGTTTTTTAAATATAAAAGTACAGGACTCAATGTATCCAAATTTAAGTATAGAAACTAAATTTTAAATTTTAAAAGAGTACAAATACCTTTTGTAACACCATTTACCCGTGTTCTACTCCGGAACCGGGCCCAAGGCATTACTGGACTTATTTTATTCCCAACTTGACAACTCTTAATAGCTACCACAACCACTGTAACATCCTGAATAAAGGGGTTATGTATTTTTACTTAATTGAATGTTGTTACATTGCCTATGTGTAGTTGAGTGAGCTTTGGAAGTTTTAGGAACTTCAGTATGTAAGTGAATGCTTAGAGAAATATTAAATTTCTAAGACTTAAAATAGAGCTAAGCAAGATAGGCTTTAAGAAATATTGACAAGAGGTTTTAAGCATAATAAGTCATTTGGCAAGGTGGTAATGGCGCGTGGGTGAATGCATGAGGGGAGAGGTTCGAATCCCCTAGCTAGCAAGTGGAAGGATTTTATTTTTTTAATTTCTTTCCTATAGTGTCGGCCAAGCTTATCTAGAATAGATGGACATCTTTTTATTTTTGGTTAGTAGACCTTAGGAAAAAGGCAAGTTATGAGGTTATGGTAGGATAAGGGGACAAAGGACTTGAAGAGGGGATGATGTTTTGGAAGCTTTTTCATGGTCATTTGACCATGAACCTAGACGGCATAAGGGGCTAAGGGGGATGGTTTAATTGTGATAGAATCAAGGGATTGATGGAGAAGAATTTAGGAGGAAAAAGGGGGATCATGTTGGCAAGGTGTTGGCCGAATTTTGCATTAGCATTTGGGGTGTATGTTGGCCAAAATTTTAACCAATTTGTGCATCTTTTTCCTTTTCTCTAAACCTTGTTTCTTTTCCGATTGCATATTACACAAAAGAGAAACCTTTTATTTTCTTTTAGTCATTTGATACTTTATCATTTCGGTTTTGAGTAGTCCTTTTATTTTCTTTTCTCCAAATCATACTTTCTTTCTGTCCTCTTTGTAACCGAAAATACCAAATATCAATGATCATTTTTCTTCTCTTTTTCCCTCATGGCCGAATGCACATAGTCTCCAAACTCATCTCTTTTCTTTTGAAAATTATCATCATCTTCTTCTTCACTTTCAACCGAAACCATCTTCTACCAAAACCAAAACCACCATTCTTTTCTTCTCTTTTGTCAAACCGAACCATCTTCCATCTTCATCTTATTCTTTCTTTTCTTTTGTTAAAAACCCGAAACCACCATAGCCAAAAACACCATATTTTTCTCTTCTTTTTGTCCAAGCCGAAATCATCATTTCTCTTCTTCTAATTGACAAGGCCGAATCTCCTAATAATTCAAGTAAGGATTTTTATCAATTGTTCTCATTATCTTCTTTTAGAATAGCCCATTTAGAAATTTAATTCTCACATTTTCTCCTAGGCCGAATCTTTGAAGGGGATTTTAAGGATTCTTTTTGGTAGCCAACGTTTTAAGAGAGATCATTCGGAATCATCCAAGGTAAGGATTATCATTTTGGTTATATCGTTTCTTTTAGATAGATTACTAATCGACTTTATTTTAGGGGAGAGTTTGGGACAAACAAGATAGGTTCGAAAAGAGCGGTAAGGAGTGTTTGGAAGAGGGTGGTTATTATACCCTCAAACTTCAAGCGAAGGTCATGATCGGGGATACGAGATTTTTCATCGGGTTGTGGACCCTCTGCTAACGAAGATCGATTATTTGAAGTCATGCGTACACCCGAGCCACTTTTCGTTAGTGGGTTGTCATCGAGTTTTGATCCATCTATCGGAGAGAAACCACATATAACGGTTGTCCGAGATTCGAGGGTAAGGATTTGGATCTCTCATCAATAGTGTAGATTATAAGTATTAGTGTGTTCTAATCAAGTGTGATAATTAACTAGGTGTTGACGAGCGGGAAGGTATCGTTCTCACTATCATAAGGTGTGTAACATTATACTAAATTCCTCATAGATCTAAAATAAATAAGATTTATATGAAAATATGTTTGATAATGATTGTGGGTACCATTCAGTGGTATGCAATATTCAGGTATGTTTACCCCTAATACTTCGCTAATTTTGCTATATGCATAAATGTGAAATAAGTATGATTTTGCTATGATTTTGGGGTAAATGGCATGAAAACTAAATAATATGTATGTGCATGGGCATATGGGTGTTATTGATAAGGGGAAGTGTTTCGTGGTTTTTACCACATAATCTAGTGACTTCGGTCACATATGTGAATCTGGTGACTTGGTCACATATTTGAATCCGTGACTTGGTCACAATTATCTGTGGCCTTGCCACAAAATTATAAGGCGATGTGCATGTTGATTGCAAAGAAGCGCCTTCGATGGTGTGTAGCGGATGGAGGGTTGATTTAGTAATCCCATGGTGTGATTGGTTGGTGCGGTGGTGTGTAGCGGATGGATATTTAGGTGGGCCGGGTTTGCATTTCATTATATATATATATCCATGTGATGTCTAAATGATTTTATTTGATTTGCTATAAAAATGGGCTTATGGCTAAATATGACTTAATTGGGCTTATGGCTATATGTGTTATTAAATGGGCTTAAAGGCCATGATCAATTGGGCTTTTAGTGTTTTTGATACACATTGAGTCTATGACTCACCCTTTGTGGGATAATTTTTGAGATGACTCTTAGCGTGATGGATCGGTCGTGAGGACTACGTGGTGGCCATTGCTCAACAAAGTATTTGGAGTTTCTCCTAATTAAACTTATTAAGCTTATTTTTATTACTTAGAATTTATTATGGGTTTTGTTATTTTTGTAATAAGGCCACTATGAACTGCTTTTTAATTTTTGCATTTGGATTTTTATTACGCCACGAACAATATTTATTAAATAACTAAATGGTTTTCGATAAATAATTTAAACTATTTTTGACACTAATATATATATATATATATATATATGTTTTACAATAATAAGTAAAATTTTCATTAAATTTGGTTTTCTTTTAACTTATAAATTTTTCTTAAAAATAATGTTTTAAGAAGATACAAATTTATTTAAATTGATTTCAACTTTGAATATTAAGTTAATCATTTTATACGAACTCATCAAGTTTTTCTTAAACAAAATGAGAAATTGCTAAAGTTTTATTCGAGGAACATATCAAATCCAGTCAGGCTTTTTGGGCCGGGTTTGGGGTGTTTCAACTTGGTATCAGAGCCAAGTTTTAAACTCTCGGCCTTGGGTTTTGAAGCCCACAACATTTTCAAAATTTAGCCCAAATAACTTTTTGAAAGTTTTCTTAAGTTAAATGGTTTTATAGAAGCATGGCACCCGAGTTCTCGGCCCAGGTCCATCAGGTAAGTACTTTTATTGATAAAGTAATATGAATGTATGATAAGCCTAAGGAAACTATACTTTAGAGACATGGACCCTAGGTGTATGTGTACTACTACGGAAAAACCACTGAATAAATATTTGTTGCATAAAACTTTCTTTTAATAAGAAGTGAAAAGACTCTAATGCATAAGGCTTTTTCGTAAAAACAGATAAGACACGTAGTAGATATGAGTTCTAGGGGACGTGGTCGTCGTGGACGTGGTAGAAGAAGAATGGCTGTGTCGAAACCAGTTAGATCTAGTCAAGGTTCCGAGAATAAAGCTCCGCCACCAGCTGTTGGGGTGGAATTTCAAGAGCAAAATGAAGGAGGTGATGCAGTATCACAAGCTGTGCTACGAGTTTTGGAACGAGTAGCAGAAGCTAGTACGGGAAATGGGTCTCGAAAGTCAGTAGCTGAGAGACTTAGATCAAATGGAGCTGAGATTTTTAGGGGAGTATCTGGAGTAGCTCCGAATGTAGCGGAGTACTGGTTGGAGGCAGTCGAGAGGATCATGGATGATTTGGACTGCACTGCTGAAGAAAAGTTGAAAGGTGCTGTTTCACTACTCCGTGATGAGGCCTACCAGTGGTGGCTCACTATCAAGGAGAGTACCCCTGTGGATCAAGTGGATTGGGGGTATTTTAAGGTTAAATTTGAGGGAAATATGTTGGAGCTAGCTACATCGACTCTCAGAGAAAGGCGTTTCTGAATTTAGTGCAAGGAAATAAGTCAATAGCTGAGTATGAAGCAGAGTTCTTGCGACATAGCCGATATGCTAGAGGGATAGTAGCTACTGAATATGAGCGGTGTGTCAGATTCGAGGATGGACTGAGAGATAAGCTGTGAGTGTTGATTGCTCTGCACCGGGAAAGAGACTTTGCAGTCTTAGTAGAAAAGGCAAGGATAGTTGAAGAAGTTAAGCGGACTGAGAGACAAAACCGGGACAGAGGCCAGAATAAGAATAAGAGGAGCTTTGGGTCTTCAGGGTCATCCGAGAATTTTCAAAAGAAACCAAGAGTTGATGGGCCGCGAGGTCAGCAGACTGCTACGGGAGGACAACATCGTACTTGTGCTCAATGTGGGAAGATGCACCCGGGAGAATGTTGGAAAAAGACCGAGGGATGTTTCAAGTGCGAGTCTAAAGATCATATGATCAAGGATTGCCGATGAATTCAGATAAGAACCGCCAGCAGTCGTGGTGTTAATCAGGCTGGCAGAGGTGGACAACAGTCGATAAGGGTCATGGTCCAAATAGAAGAAGTAATGGTTCTAGTAGAGGTCGCGGGACTTTAGGCAGAGGTAGTGGTAGCTCTGAGGCGAGACAGCCAGGTCTGGTATATGCGTTAAATCGCAAAAAGAACGATGGCCTTTTGATATTATCACGATGCGTTTCGATTTACAGGTTGCCTTTTATTGCTTTGATAGATATAGGGTCAAATCATTCATACATCGCTAGTGAAGTATCTGAAACTCTGCATGTGACTTCTGAGACTGTACCTAGGAAGATGACTGTACTTAGTCCTTTAGGACAGACAGTAGTAATAGACAAACTCTTTAAGGAAGTGGCTTTAGAAGTTCAAGGGACGTAATTTCTGGCTAATTTAATAGAGTTGCCATTCGGAGAATTCGACCTGATCTTAGGCATGGACTGGCTAGTGAAATATCGTGCAAATGTGGATTGTGCTGCTAAGCGGATGTCATTAAGAACTATTGATGACAAAGAAGTTGTAGTGATGGGCGAGAGATGGAACTACTTATCAAATGTAGTATCCGCTCTTAAGGCAGAAAAGATGGTTAGAAAGGGATGTGTGGCTTTTCTGATGTTGGTTAGTGCCTTGGAGGTTAAAGAAGCAACTGTTGAAGGAGTTAGGACTGTAAGAGAATTTGTAGATGTTTTTCCGGAAGAACTTTAGGATTTCCTCCGGATCGAGAGGTAGAATTTGGGATTGAATTATTGCCTGGAACGGCACCAGTTTCTATTGCTCCGTATAGAATGGCACGAAGGAGTTGGTTGAGCTTAAGGCTCAGATCCAGGAGTTGCTTGATCGTGGTTTTATCCGACCTAGTGTGTCTCCATGGGGAGCACCGGTCCTATTCGTGACAAAGAAGGACGAATCGATGCGGATGTGTATAGACTACCGGCAGTTGAATAAGCTGACCATTAAGAACAAGTATCCTTTGCCAAGGATCGATGATTTGTTCGATCAGCTTAAGGGAGCTGCGGTATTCTCAAAGATAGATCTAAAGTCGGGGTACCATCAGCTTAAAGTGAAAGAAGCAGATATCCATAAGACAGCTTTCCGAACAAGATATGGGCATTATGAATTTCTGGTAATGCCGTTCGGATTGACGAACGCCCCAGCTGCGTTCATGGATATGATGAACCGGGTTTTCCAACCCTACTTGGATCAGTTCGTCATGGTATTCATAGACGACATCCTAGTGTATTCTAAGTTAGAGATAGAGCATGATGAGCATCTCCGGATTGTGTTGCAAGTTTTAAGGGCGAAGAAACTTTATGCCAAATTCAGCAAGTGTGAATTTTGGCTGAAAGAAGTTGTATTTTTAGGCCATGTGGTGTCTGCGGAAGGGATAAGGGTGGATCCTCGGAAGATTGAGGCAGTACTAAATTGGAAACCACCTAAGTCCGTATCTGAGGTTCGCAGTTTCTTGGGATTAGCAGGCTACTACAGAAGATTCGTCGAAGGATTCTCATCGATAGCTGCACCTTTAACAAAATTGTTGAGAAAGGAAGTACCTTTCGTGTGGGCTGATAAACAGCAAGAGAGCTTTGAGAAGCTTAAGAGGGTTTTGACTGAAGCTCCGATTTTGATTTAGCTTGAGGCAGGAAAGGATTTCGTCGTGTATTGTAACGCTTCTCACATAGGATTAGGATGTGTTCTGATGCAAGACGGAAAGGTAGTTGCGTATGCTTCTCGGCAGTTGAGGCCACACGAGGTTAATTACCCGACGCATGACTTAGAGTTGGCAGCGGTGGTCTTTGCTCTTAAAGTTTGGAGACATTATTTATATGGGGAAAAGTCAGTGATATACACGGACCACAAAAGTCTGAAATATCTACTAACTCAGAAAGAACTGAATTTGAGGCAACATAGGTGGATAGAGTTGTTGAAAGATTACAACTGTTCTATTGAGTACCACCCGGGCAAGGCGAATGTGGTGGCAGACGCTTTAAGTCAGAAAGTGGTGTCAGATCTAAGGGCGATGTTTGCACATCTTAGTCTTTATGATGACTGAAGCTTGCTGGCAGAATTACAAGTTAAGCCGACATGGTTGAGTCAAATGAAAGAGAGATAGTTGGTAGACGAAGATCTGAGTGAAAAGCTACGGCAGGTACAGAATGAGGAATTAGAAGATTTTGGTATTAACAACGATGGGGTATTGTGTTTCAAAGGTAAAATCTATATGCCGAGGGATCAGGAGTTGAGGCAAAAGATTCTTCAGGAGTCGCATGGTAGCCCATATGCTATGCATCCTGGAGGAAGTAAGTTATACCGAGATTTACGAGATCAGTTTTGGGGGTCTGGTCTTAAGCAAAAAGTTACAGAATTCATAGGAAAGTGTTTAACGTGTCAACAAGTCAAGGCTGAACATCAAGTACCTTCGGGATTGCTTCAGTCGATAAAGATTTCGCAGTGGAAGTGGGAGAGAATCACCATGGATTTTGTTAGTGGGCTTCCTCCTATGCCTACTAAGAAAGACTCGGTATGGGTGATAGTGGACCGATTGACGAAATCTGCACATTTTATCCCAGTTCGGGTTGATTACTTTTTACAGAAATTGGCGAAGTTATATGTGGCTAAGATTGTGAGATTGCATGGAGTGCCGGTGTCGATTATATCGGATAGAGATCCGAGGTTTACGTCTCAGTTTTGGAAAGCATTGCATCGGGCTTTGGGCACAGATTGGACTTGAGACGACATTTCATCCACATCGATGGCCGATCTGAGCGAGTAATTCAAGTCTTAGAGGATATGTTAAGGGATGTGTGATGGATTTCAGAGGAAGTCGGGAGGAGTTCTTCTTGTTAGCGAAATTTGCGTACAACAAGATTACCAAGCCATGATTCGGATGGCACCGTATGAAGCACTATATGGATGGAAGTGTCGCACTCCTATATGTTGGACTGAACTAGGGGAACATCATATTTTGGGTCCAAAAATAGTGGCTGAATCCGAAGAAAAGGTTAAGGTAATTTGGGCTCGGTTAAAAGAAGCATCTGACAGGCAAAAGTCATACGCAGATCTTAAGCGGAAAGAGATAGAGTTTGCTATGGGGGATCAAGTATTCCTGAAGGTTTCACCTTGGAAAAAGGTGATGAGATTTGGTCACAAAGGAAAGTTAAGTCCCAGGTACATTGGACCTTATCGGGTTTTGAAGCGGGTCGGACCTGTGGCATATCAGTTAGAATTGCCTTCGGAGTTGAAGCAAATACACGATGTGTTCCATGTTTCAATGTTACGTCATTACCGGTCGGATCCATCTCATGTAGTGCCAGTTGAGGAGGTGGAATGAAGACCAGATTTGTCTTATGAAGAGGAGCCAATTCAAATCCTGGAGCGAGATGTAAAGGTTTTACGGAGAAAATTGGTTCCTCTCGTCAAAGTGTTATGGCGTAATCATGGATCGGAAGAAGCTTCGTGGGAGCGGAGGAGCGATGCGACAAAGAATGCCCTCACTTATTCTAGCCAGTAATTTTGAGGTCAAAATTATTTTAAGGGGTAGAAGCGTAACATCTGAATAAAGGGTTATGCATTTTACTTAATTGAATGTTGTTACATTGCCTATGTGTAGTTGAGTGAGCTTTGGAAGTTTTAGGAACTTGGTATGTAAGTGAATGCTTAGAGAAATATTAAATTTTAAGACTTAAAATAGAGCTAAGCAAGATAGGCTTTAAGAAATATTGACAAGAGGTTTTAAGCATAATAAGTCATTTGGCAAAGTGGTAATGGCGCATGGGTGAATGCATGAGGAGAGGTTGAATCCCTAGCTAGCAAGTGGAAGGATTTTATTTTTTTAATTTCTTTCCTATAGTGTCGGCCAAGCTTATCTAGAATATATGGACATCTTTTATTTTTGGTTAGTAGACCTTAGGAAAAAGGCAAGTTATGAGGTTATGGTAGGATAAGGGACAAAGGGCTTGAAGAGGAATGATGTTTGAAGCTTTTTCATGGTCATTTGACCATGAACCTAGACAACATAAGGGGCTAAGGGGATGGTTTAATTGTGATAGAATCAAGGGATTGATGGAGAAGAATTTAGGAGGAAAAAGGGGATCATGTTGGCAAGGTGTTGGCGAATTTTGCATTAGCATTTGGGGTGTATGTTGGCCAAAATTTTAACCAATTTGTGCATCTTTTCCTTTTCTCTAAACCTTGTTTCTTAGCCGATTGCATATTACACAAAAGAGAAACCTTTTCTTTTCTTTTAGTCATTTGATACTTTATCATTTCGGTTTTGAGTAGTCCTTTTATTTTCTTTTCTCCAAATCATACTTTCTTTCTGTCCTCTTTGTAACCGAAAATACCAAATATCAAAGATCATTTTTCTTCTCTTTTTCCCTCATGGCCGAATGCACATAGTCTCCAAACTCATCTCTTTTCTTTTGAAAATTATCATCATCTTCTTCTTCACTTTCAACCGAACCATCTTCTACCAAAACCAAAACCACCTTTCTTTTCTTCTCTTTTGTCAAACCGAACCATCTTCCATCTTCATCTTATTCTTTCTTTTCTTTTATTAAAAACCCGAAATCACTATAGCCAAAAACACCATATTTTTCTCTTCTTTTTGTCCAAGCCGAAATCATCATTTCTCTTCTTCTAATTGACAAGGCCGAATCTCCTACTAATTCAAGTAAGGATTTTTATCAATTGTTCTCATTATCTTCTTTTAGAATAGCCCATTTAGAAATTTAATTCTCATATTTTCTCCTAGGCCGAATCTTTGAAGGGGATTTTAAGGATTCTTTTTGGTAGCCAACATTTTAAGAGAGATCATTCGGAATCATCCAAGGTAAGGATTATCATTTTCGGTTATATTTCTTTTAGATAGATTACTAATCGACTTTATTTTAGGGGAGAGTTTGGGACAAACAAGATAGGTTCGAAAAGAGCGGTAAGGAGTGTTTGGAAGAGGGGTGGCTCTATTATACCCTCAAACTTCAAACGAAGAAATGTGTCGGGGATACGAGATTTTTCATCGGGTTGTGGACCCTCGCTAACGAAGATCGATTATTTGAAGTCGTATGCGTACACGAGCCACTTTTCGTTAGTGGGTTGTCATCGAGTTTTGATCCATCTATCGGAGAGAAACCACATATAACGGTTGTCCGAGATTAGAGGGTAAGGATTTGGATCTCTCATCAATAGTGTAGATTATAAGTATTAGTGTGTTCTAATCAAGTGTGATAATTAACTAGGTGTTGATGGCGGGAAGGTATCGTTCTCACTTGTCATAAGGTGTGTAACATTATACTAAATTCCTCATAGATCTAAAATAAATAAGATTTATATGAAAATATGTTTGATAATGATTGTGGGTACCATTTAGTGGTATGAGATATTCGGTATGTTTACCCCTAATACTTGCTAATTTTGCTATATGCATAAATGTGAAATAAGTATGATTTTGCTATGATTTTGGGGTAAATGGCATGAAAACTAAATAATATGTATGTGCATGGGCATATGGGTGTTATTGATAAGGGGAAGTGTTCCGGTGGTTTTTACCACATAATCTAGTGACTTCGGTCACATATGTGAATCTGGTGACTTCGGTCACATATTTGAATCCGGTGACTTCGGTCACAATTATCTTGTGGCCTTGCCACAAAATTATAAGGGCGATGTGCATGTTGACTGCAAAGAAGCGCCTTCGATGGTGTGTAGTGGATGGAGGTCGATTTAGTAATCCCACGGTGTGATTGGTTGGTACTGGTGGTGTGTAGCGGATGGATATTTAGGTGGGCTCGGGTTTGCATTTCATTATATATATATCCATGTGATTTCTAAATGATTTTATTTGATTTGCTATAAAAATGGGCTATGGCTAAATATGACTTAATTGGGCTTATGGCTATATGTGTTATTAAATGGGCTTAAAGGCCATGATCAATTGGGCTTTTAGTGTTTTTGTTACACATTGAGTCTATGACTCACCCTTTGTGGGATAATTTTTGAGATGACTCTTAGCGTGATGGATCGAATCGATGAGGACTACGTGGTGGCCATTGCTCAACAAAGTATTTGAGTTTCTCCTAATTAAACTTATTAAGCTTATTTTTATTACTTAGAATTTATTATGGGTTTTGTTATTTTTGTAATAAGGCCACTATGAGTATTTTTAATTTTTGTGTTTGAATTTTTATTACGCCACGAACAATATTTATTAAATAACTAAATGGTTTTCGATAAATAATTTAAAGCTGTTTTTGACACTAATATATATATATATATATGTGTGTGTGTTTTACAATAATAAGTAAAATTTTCATTAAATTTGGTTTTCTTTTAACTTATAAATTTTTCTTAAAATAATGTTTTAAGAAGATACAAATTTATTTAAATTCGATTTCAACTTTGAATATTAAGTTAATGCATTTTATACGAACTCATCAAGTTTTCTTAAACAAAGCGAGAAATTGCTAAAGTTTTATTAGAGGAACATATCAAATCCGGTCAGGCTTTTTGGGCCGGGTTTGGGGTGTTTCAACCACCTCATTAAGGATCTATGAGGTCTTAAACATACATACGAGAGCTTCTGGGGCTCCACCGAAGCTTTATCAGTCTTAAAATTTTTTTCACTTAAACAAGGGTCACACGCCCATGTGGAATGGGACACGCCAGTGTACCCTCAAGACATGCCGTGTCTTTCACCCGTGGTCGAAATCGACTAAATTCACACGGCACGACACTTTGTGTTCTCTATCCGTGGTGAACAACGACCACTTTACACACTGACAAAGCAGACTTTTAGCGGTGTTTTAGTGGCTTTTAAAGAAAACGCCGCAAATATTATACATTAGAGGTGTTTTAGGAAAAACGCCAAAAAATATATATAGCGTTTTAATAAAATGCCGCTAAAATATAGAATTAGCGGCTCTTTTGGAAAAAAATATCAAGAATTAGCGGCGCTTTAATAAAAAACACTAAAAATCTGAATTAGCGGCGCTTTTGGAAAACGCCATAAATATTTTTAAAGTTTTTTGGATATATATGATTGATTGTTTTAAATTTATATATTAAATAATTTCTTATATAATTGTAAAGAGATAACATTAATTTTAATACATTAAAATTATGATTCTAGTTTAAATTATTTAAGAGAAAATATTTGTTAAAAATATTTACGATTTAAGGTTTAAGGGGATGTGTTAGAGTTTTATGGGTTAAAAGTTAGGGTTAATGGGTTTAATATGTAAATGGTTAAGGGTTTGGGGTTAATATGTTATGGGTTAGGGGTTTGGAGTTAGGGTTTTATAGTTTATAATTTAGGGTTTATGGGATAGAGGATAAGAGGGTCTAGATTAAATTAGTATTTTTAATTTATATATTAAATAATTTCTTATATAATCGTAAAAGAGATAGTATTAATTTTAAAATATTGAATTAATTCTCATGATAAATTGGGGTTTATGGTTTAATTTAGGGCATATAGTTTATGGATTAATCTTTATAGTTTAGGGTTTAGAGTTTATATTTTAGGGTTTGAGGTTTAAGATTAAAGATTAAGGGTTAGGTTAGAATTTAAATTTGAGCTTATAGTTTAGTTTTTATTATTTTAGAGTTATATGGTTTTGGGTTTAGTGCTTAAACCATATATATTGAATAATAAATATTTATTTTCTTTATTGTAACTTCATATTGCTATAGTAAATGTATAACTAATTTGTATACCCATATGACATACAGGCTAATAGTGTTTGTCAATTGTAATTATTTTAAAAAAAAAGAAAATAAATTTAATCTTATTAACTTAAAAATCAATAATACATATTAGTAGTATAAAAATATATTTTATTCTTTGAAAATAGTAAATTAAAATGATTATAATAAATAGAGATGTCAAATGTTAAAATAAATAGAAGAAATTTATGCTAATGAACAAATTAATTTATGTAAAATAATTATAATTAAGCATAATGAGAAAGAATTTTATTATGAAAAATAATAACAATAAGATTAATTTTAAAAAAGTCCTTATAATTGTAATAATTTAAAAGTTACTTTATTCAAAAAATTTAAAACATATATTCTTTTTCAAAATTATTGAAAAGGTTTAATATTATTTTAATACCAATTAAATTTCAATTTAAAAATTACCAAAAAATTATTGAAAACATTTAGTGGCGCTAGACATAAAAATGCATAAATAAGAGTTAATAGTGGTTTTTTTTTTTCAAAACGCATAAAAATAAATTACATTCAATTGAAGCAGTAGTAGTTTTAATTCTCCTCTACTTTTCCTCTAGGTCTTCTCCATTTCGTCCCAACAGAGTTCTCTTCTTCTAAATTCTTGAAGGTCTCACTCTTTTGAACCCTAAATTTTCTTCTTCTTTTTTAAATTATACTTTTAGATTTGCTTACATTCCCTACTTTATAGATCTATCATATCATTTCTTTGTTTATAAGTTCGGTTGGCGATGGGGATGAAGAAAAAAAGCGAAATGTTTAAAGTTTTCTTCTTCTTCTTTTTTGGCAGTAGGCATTTGCATCGAATAATAATCCAATTGCAAGGTGCGTACAATGTTTTCTTAGTTCGGTTAAAATGGAACTGGCAATTTTTCCCCATTTGTTTGATTATGAAACGTGGCTTTTTTCTTTCCATAAATGATTTTTTTTCTTTGTTTCTTTTTTTTTTTAGAAGAGAAAACTTTCTGAAATGGATGAAATAAATCGAGATCAAGAAGAGAAATTTGTGAATTATGTGCGTGGTAAGTGTAGCTTCATGTTATTGTTAAATCCCTATTTTCATAATTTATGTGAATTGCAAAGTCTTACTCTTACCTTAGTCTTTCTTTTCCTCTTCTATGTGTTAGACATGTTATATCTTGTATATATATCATAGAAAAATAACTAATATCACTTCTCTTTGGCTCTTTCGTTAAACATAAGTTTACATTTTGTCCTTTCTAATGAAAGGAAGGTAAACAAACAATGAATTATCTAATTCAAAACCATTTTGTCTTGTTGGTCGGTGTTAATGGTTTGTCCGATTTCATTTACTAATTATTTTATAAGTAGATAGTGAGATGGTGGTACAATGTTTCATCTTGATCTTCCCTAAATTGAATAACAGAGTTCTCCTATTCGTATAGTGAAGCAGTGATTTTATTAATGGGACTTGTTAACTTTGAAATTGGAAAATCGAAGTATGTTTCTTTTTCCATGTTTTCATGGAAAAAATTAGCAACACTTTTCATTTTGACGGATAAATTCCTATAGGTCTTTATGTTGAATTTTTTTATCTGGTGTTTATTTGTTTTCTGCTGCTGTGCTTTAGTTGTTCAGGCACGCTATTTTGTGAGATAAAATCTCAAATGGTAGATCCATGTTATCCATGCAAGAAGCACACATGTACATACAATTTGACCCATGTATCTTAAATATACTCTACGTTACATTTGATTACACATTTAACGCCAAAATTGACGAGTAGGCTGAAAGAATAACCTATTTATATTTTGGGAACTCAGGTAAACTGTTTTTGAAGTTTAGGACTAATATAAAGTTTAGGAAATATTTCAAGGACGTTTAATGGAATTAACCCAAATATATAATATGAATTATTTAGTATAAGGACAAAGTAAGGGTTATCAAAATGGTCATAAGCTTATGCATTAGAGTGAGGCCTCCACAAAATGTAATTAAGGGCTTAAGGCAGATTCCTTGTTTTAATAAATCCCAAATCACTATCAATCTAATTAATTATGATTAGGTAGATGATAGTGTGGAGGATCAAGTTGATAGCTTTTTATATAAAAAATAAAAAAAGGTTAAATAAGGAACATGTGGCTAAGGAACATCGGACTTTTGGAGCAATGACTTGACTCAAGATCAGTCTCGGTAGGAATGGGGTTGCTAGTAGGGTCAAGCTGTCATGCTTCTCTTTGTGATATGGGGTTCCTATGTTCTTTGTTGGTCCTTTGTGATCTTCGTGACTCGATTGCGGTTGATGGAAATTGGATAATGATATTTCTCCTTTTATTTTGATTTAATTTCAAATATTTTGGCTTGTTGAATAATGGATCGTATTTGATAACTTAGCATATTTGTCTTCTTAATTAGAATTGTTTAATTACTCTAATAGTTATGTTGAATAGCATGATTGAGTACAAGCTACACATTATCTACTCTTGATTAATATTATTGTTATAATGGTTGGTCACTAATATTATCCCATTGCTTACTTCATACACGTTTGACCCTTTTATATTAACTTTGGACTAATCTTTGCCTAAAACCAAAAGCAGTGGACCACTCTTGTCACGCTTTGCTAAAGCTGTGTGCCTTCATATACTATTTCTTCTTCTCTTCTTTGTTCATATGTTTATTGGTTTTTTGAATTTGTCGCATTTCGGTAAGCTTTTGATGCTTTAATCGTTTTATTTTACATTTGGTATTTATGTTATTCTTTGTTTTGATGCATAAATTGATTGAAAAATAGTTGTTTGTAATAAGCAGTTGGTATTTATGTTAATTCTTTGTGTTTTGCTTAAGTGGTTTTATAACTTAAGTTTTGGGTTTTAATGAACTTAGATATGACTCTAAAAATTTCAAGAATGAATTGTTAGATTGAAACTTTTGGGTATTTTTTAATTCGTTTGCATCGATGTACTTATATGTATTTTTATTCGGTTTTAAAAGTATCGATCTAAACAAGCTTTCAAGCTGTTGGATTGGTAGTTCTATAGTATTGAATTTTATCTTCTTTTTTTTTCTTTACGTACTCTAAATTTCAAATTTTGTATTTTTAAAGTTAAGTCTTAGTTTTTAACTAACTTAGAAATGATTACGCATTAAGTGGATGAATTGTTAGATTCCATTTTTTCTTTCTTTCTTTGTATGTTCAAATTTAACCGGTCTGGCTAAAAATTGAGGTTTGAGTCAAATTGAGAGACCGAGAAAAGAATATTTTAATTCTTTGTGTTTTTCTTAAGTGGTTTTATAACTTCTATCATTAATCTCACTTTGTTTTTGTTTGTGTTCTAATGTTTTAATGGTTTGGTCTTTGGTACCTCTGCTCATCCCGTACTTTTAAGAAGGTAACATTTTTATGCTAATTTTAATTCATTTGTGATTATAAATTTGGAGAATAAAACATATTCGGTGAAATTAGTTTTTATTATTATTAGTTAGCTTTCTTTTATGGAAATCATTGTTGTTATCATGTATTGTCGCTATATATTGCCCAAAAGAAGTGATTATTTATCTAGAGAGTGTTTTTGTGAAGAAGAAAACACTACTGAAGTTTGAAAAACCAAAATCGATTCTTTGTTTGAACTTTTGCCAAGTTATGTTCGGTCCCTTTTCTTTTAAGGTAGATGATGGGTTGAATGGTTTCATGTCTTGTTAATGGTTTCATGTTTTTAGCATAGATTACTCAAGTGTATGGCTTTTATGATGAATGCCTAAGGAAGTATCTTAGAATCTTGCTATATAAATTTATTTGTGTATGAAATACTTTCTTTCTTAGGGTTGAGATTGATACCTTTCTTTATTTTGATTATAAATATTGCCTCGTGTCATCCTTTGTCATTCATTTCATTTCTTTATGTGGTTTGCAAAGGTAATCGAGCTTAAGTATTAATTTTGTATTGCGATTTGGTCATAGTTTGTTGTCAATGTCAAGCTTTGGCGCAACATACTAATGTGGAAAATAAATAAAACAAAGAGGACATATGATAGGGCACTATGTGAAGATTGTTTTAAAATATGATCTAGATGTAAGATATGTTTTTTAATAGCGCCATATCTTCCTTTACTAACTCAACTTTGTTGTTTAAATCAATTTATTGCCCAATTGTTCAATTAAGAAAAATAATGTGTTATGTTAGTCTTTGAGGCAATGGGATGTCGTTCAGATCCATGAATCAAGCTTGTTTTGCATGATGTTTTCTAATTTTAAAGTACATGTGAAGTTTTACGCAATTGAATATTGGATGATTCTTCCGAAATTTGAGAACCAGTTATGTAGTTAAAATTATTTGGAACTACTTTAATGGCTGCTGATGAACTGAAGCGGATGTGAAATTGCACGCTTTTCACGTTAAATTTTGTTGCTTATATATATGTACATATGCAAATCATAAACACGGATATTCTTGTTTTCTACTAATTTTCTTGCTTTGTTTGCTAAAGCCTCTTGATATGGATAATTCTCATTCTTTGAATGTTTTTTATTTTACTACACTATATCAATGGGGTTGTCCATGATTTGCGATTGGGAACCAATCCCTTTTGCTGAGAGAGAGCAATTCCTCGCATAAAGATGAAGTGTTTGGTTTGGTGAAGGAGTGTGAAGCTCTTAGGGAAAATGGAGAGCGAAAGAGCAATGGCATTGAAGAAGATGCTAAATCGTGAAGTGCGGAGAGACAACTTGATGTGGTAGATGATCACTGGGCAAATCTAGGTTTCCTTTTGTATTTTTTTCCTTTTTGGTCATTTATTAAAGGAAAATGTAGATTGATGTGACATAAAATGTGGTATTTGGTACCAAACAAATTAGAGATACAATAGTAATGCAAAATTTTTATTTTTTAATTTGTTAATATGAAGAAAAATATTTTTTATTTTCATGACAAAATTAGCGGCGTAAAAAAAAAAGCGTCGCTAAAAGTCATGCCTTTAGCGGCGTTTGTAAAAAGCGCTAAAAGTCAAACCTTTAGCGGCGTTTGTAAAAAAGCGCGCTAAAGTCAAACCTTTAGCGGCGTTTGTAAAAAGCGCGCTAAAAGTCATAGTTTTAGCGGCATTTTTTGCTCATAAACGCCGCTAAATTTTGTGGCGCCTCTTTTAGCGGCGTTTTTTGCGATGCTTCCAAAAGCGCCACAAAGACTATTAGTGGCACAAAAAAATGCCGCTAAAGGCCTAAAAAACGCCGCTAAAAGTCTAAATTACTGTAGTGACATGGCCTAGACACACGCCCGCGTGGCTAGCCCGTGGTCTATTCCGACTTAAAATGCTAACATGAAGGGGACATACTGACCAAGTCACACGCCCATGGGTGGCCAGTGTGTCACACATGGCCTGACACACACAGTGTGTCTACCCACATGGACAAGAACAAAGCTATTTGCTAAGTTCTTTACACCCATCTAGCTCATACAACAAGTACTCATATAACACATCCATAATCAACTCAAATTCAAACACAATCTCACATGGATAACTACATATTTTCATATAATAAAGTAGCCATCAACCATGTCATTACACAAAATAGATTATCCATCTAAAGGCCAACACATCTTGGCCAATACAACAAAATCCACTAACTTGTCTAGCCTCTATACATGCCATATACAAAACATCAAGTCTACTGTACCAGAGTGTGCTGATAGTGTGGGCGATCTTTCGATTAATCCACGTATCTCGAATCAACCCTTTTTCTCTATAAGTCAAGGGAAAAGAAAGAGTGTAAGCTTTGAGCTTAGTAAGTTTACACATAAACAATATAAGCATCCTAGTATAAGCTAAACAACAATTAGCATTATATTAACATATGTAATTCACATATACAACTATGCTTACTCTTTCTATCCCTTACCACATTTCCAACACATCATGAGTCTCATACTCACATTCATTGACATGCACCCCTGCACTCAATACCACATTTACTCAAAGATACAACACATCATTTTATTACACTAAAACATCCACACAGCTAAATTACTTGGTGGTTTCGCACTTAGCCCACTACAATCAGATAATAAGGTAGTATCGCACATAGCCTACCAAGAGGTAATCATAGTGGTTTCGCACATAGCCCAATAAATAATATACTTAACTATAGTATCGCACACAGCCCATCGTTGTTAAGTATTAAGGTGGTATCGCACTTAGCCCACTATTAAGCATTATCACTACATATTCACATATCTACTTGTAATCCATTCATCCATTCACAATTCATTCCACTAAAACCGCATAGGTTCTCAATCATGCTACACATTAGCTAGCATTAAGAATGTAAATGCATATATGCATCGTTTATACGTAAACTTACCTCGGTAATCAAAAAGTATGGAGATGTGTAATTTAGTCCACTACTTTACTCTTGCCTCGGTTTCGATCCGGGCTTCGTCTTTCTTAATCTATAATGATAAATCAACTCATTCAATAAAAACATTGACTAAATTGACCCTTATCTCATACTTTTGAAAAATCCCTATTTTGCCTCTAATCTTTCTCATATTTACACTTTTGCCCCAAGACTCGTAAAGTGATTTTCATTCAAATTTCTAGCATTTCATGCTTAGCCGATTCATTTACTCAACTAAAGCACTCATCAATTCTCACTAAATCACACATGTATGACCAAACTCATGACTTTCACAAACTAGTCCCTATATGCATTTTTCATGGAATTCACTTAGCAAAAGATGTCTCTACTACATCAAGCTTTCATAATCTTCCATAAAACATCAAAATACATGCATATCATACATGGGTACATTTTTGAACAACAATCCTAGCTCAACATATAGCAAAAAAAAAAAAATAGCTTACTCATGTTACTAGGACTTCAAAAATACGAAAAATATCGAAAACAGGGTTAGGATGCACTTACTAACAAGCTTGAAAAATTGAAGAACCCTAACAATGACTTCTTGAAATTTTTGGCATCTTTGAGAAGAATATGAATGAAATTTTTATCATCTTTTCCCCCATTTTAATCACTTAATTGACAAATGACCAAAATGCCCTTTTGTCAAACTTTCAAATTTTAACCATTCATGCCCAATTTTTTCCAAAAATTAGAATATGGGAAAATTACTATTTAAGGACCTCTAATTGATAATCCAAAGCTATTTCATACAAATAGCTTATAGAATCTTACATTTTGCAAGTTTTGCAATTTAGTCCTTGAACAATTCAACCGTAATTTAACAAAATTGCTTCATGAAACTTTCACACTAACATGCAAACATAACATAAACCTCAAAACTCATACATGTACCTCAGATTTGTGGTCTCATACAACTATTTTGACTAGGCCCTAAATCGGGATGTTACAACTCTCCTCCCCTTTAGAGGTTTTCGCCCCCAAAAATCTTACCAGTAAAAAGGTTAGGATGTTGCTCTCTCATGGTTTCTTCCAGTTCCCACGTAGCTTCTTCCACACCGTGTTTCTGCCATAACACTTTCACTAGGGCTATGCTCTTATTCCTCAATTGTTTCACTTTTCGAGCCAAGACTTTAATCGGCTCTTCCTCATAAGACATATCCGGTCGTATCTTAATTTTCGTTGAAGGAATCAAATGCGAAGGATTAGAGCGATATCGTCGCAACATCGACACATGGAACACATTATGAATCTTTTTTAATTCCACCGGTAAGGCCAAACGGTAAGCCACTGGTCCAATTCTATTGGTAATCTCATACGGCCCTATAAATCGCGAACTCAATTTCCCTTTTCGTCCAAATCTCTAGATTTTCTTCCACGGGGAGACTTTCAAAAACACCTTGTTGCCCACTTTAAACTCAATTTCCTTTCTTTTCAAATTTGCATACGACTTTTGTCGGTCCGAAGTAACTTTCAGACTATTACGGATTACTTTCACTTTCTCCTTAGTCTCTTTTACTAGATCGATCCCATGAATTTGTTTCTCACTAAGCTTGGTCCAATACAAGGAGTCCGACACTTACGATCATACAAAGCTTCATACTGTGCCATCCGTATACTCGAATGATGACTACTTTTGTAAGCAAATTCGACCAAAGGTAGATATCTCTCCCAACTACCTTTGAATTCTAACACACAACATCGGAGCATATCTTCGAGAACTTGAATCACTCTTTTAGATTGACCATTGGTTTGCGGATGGAATGCGGTGAAAAAATTTAACCCTGTACCCATGGCTTCTTGCAACTTCTTCCAAAATCACAAAGTGAACCTCGGATCTCTATTCGATATTATAGATATAGGTACTCCATGTAATCTCACTACCTCCGCAATATACAACTCGGTTAATTTATCCAGTGAATAATCAACACGTACCAGAATAAAGTGAGCTGACTTTATTAGTCTATCAACGATAACATATACATTATCTTTCTTTTTCAATGTCATAGGTAACCCCGTCACAAAATCCATGGTAATCCGATCCTACTTCCATTCGGGTACCATCACTGGCTAAAGCAATCTTGAAGGCATTTGATGCTCAGCTTTCACTTGCTGACAAACCAAACATTTTGTAACAAACTCAGAGATGTCTCTTTTCATTCCCGGCCACAATAAAATTTTCTTAGGTCGTTGTACATTTTCATACTGCCTGGGTGTACTGACAATTAACCACTATGCGCATCATGCAAAACTTTTTGGATCAACTCATCATCTCTGGGTACACAGATTCTATCATGATACATCAAACAATCATCCAAACCCACTTGAAAATCAAGATCACTTCCCGATCCACACTTAGCTCTCTTAGCTTACATCTCACTGTCATTTCTCTGAGCCTCACTTATTTGTTGAACAAATAGTGGCCTAGCTCTCAACTCGGAAAATATAGTCCCATCATCAAACAATGCCAAACTCGTGCTCATGGCTCTCAAAGCATACAGGGATTTCCTACTCAGGGCATTCGCAACCACATTCGCTTTTCCCAGATGGTAATCAATGACCAACTCATAGTCCTTCAATAACTCAAGCCATCACTGTTGTCGCAAATTACAATTCTTTTGATCCATCAAATACTTCAAACTCTTGTGATCCGTAAAGATTCGACACTTCTCACCATATAAGTAATGTCGCCAAATTTTTAATGCGAAAACAATCGCAGCCAACTCCAAATCATGAGTCGGATAATTCTTCTCATGCGATTTTAGCTGCCTCGAAGCGTAAGTGACTACCTTACCCTCTTGCATCAACACACAATCGAGACCATTTAACGACGCGTCACTATAAACCATGAACTCTTTCTTCAATTCTGGTTAAACCTAAACTGGCGCCTCAGTCAACAATGTTTTCAATCTTGCAAAACTCTGTTGACATTACTCAGTCTAATCAAACTTAATATCCTTATGCAACAGTTTAGTCATCGAGGTAGCAATCATGGAAAACCCCTTTACGAAATGTTTGTAGTACCTCGCTAGTCCCAAAAAGCTTCTAACTTCTGACACGTTTCTCAGTGGTTTCAGTCCACAATAGCCAAAATCTTACTCGGGTCAACTCTAATACCATCTCCCGACACAATGTGTCCTAAGAATCGACCTCTCAAAGCCAAAACTCACTTTTACTAAATTTAGCATACAATTACTTATCTCTTAAGGTCTGTAAGACGATTCTCAAATGTTCCGTGTGATCACTCTCATTTCGAGAATAGATCAATATGTCATCAATGAAAACAACAACAAATTTATCCAAATACGGTCGGAATACACGATTCATCAAATCCATGAAAATCGTAGGAGCATTTGTTAAATCGAACGGCATGACCAGAAACTCATAATGGCCATACCTCGTCCAAAATGCAGTTTTCAACACATCCTGCTCCTTCACTCTAAACTGGTAATAACCAGACCTCAAATCTATCTTGGAGAATACTATATCTCCTTTCAGTTGGTCAAATAGGTCATCTATCCTTGGTTAAGGATACCTATTTTTCACCGTCACCTTGTTGAGTTGTCTGTAGTCTATGCACAATCTCATTGACCCATCTTTCTTCTTCACAAATAATACCGGAGCACCCCATGGTGAGTAGCTCGGTCTTATAAAACCTTTATCCATCAATTCTTGCAACTGAACCTTTAGTTCTTTCAACTCTAATGGTGCCATCCTATACGGAGCAATCGAAATAGGTGCCGTTCCTGGAACTAACTCAATCTCAAACTCAACCTCTCTAACTGGAGGTAATCTGGGTAATTTTTTTCAGAAATACATCTGGATACTTGCATAACACAGGCACTGATTCAATCTTTACCTCAGACTCTTGAGTATTCAATACAAACGCGAGATAGGACTCACATCCCTTTCTCAAGCATTTCTTGACCACTAAGGAAGAAATCATCACCGGTAGACTATTTGATTCACCTTATTCAACTTGAATAATATCTCTGTTCTCACATATCAGTTCAATAAACTTACTACCACAGTTTACTAATACACTATGGGTAGTCAACCAATCCATGCAAAGAATTAAGCCAAGTTCATCAAACGGCAATAACATGAGGTTTGTAGGAAAATAATGACCCCTAATTGTCAAAGGACAATTCTTACACACCTTGTCAACTAACACATGATTACCTAACAGGTTTGACACCTTAACCACAATTTTTGTAGACTCAATGGTCATATTCAAACTAGATGCCAGTCTCATACAAATATAGGATGGGTAGACCCTAGGTCAATTAAAGTAATAAAAAGGTGTCATGAAGAGAAAAAGTACCCGTTATTACATCCGAAGATGATGCCTCCTTGCAAGTGTGAATGGCATACGTCCTTGCAGCGCTCGACCCTCCGGTCTCATAATAGAATCTTATGATGCACCTCTACCACTAGTTCCCCCTCCCGGGTTCTTTAGTGGCCTACCCCTTGTAGGTACATTACTAGATCTTATCTCTTGCTTCTTTTCCTTGTCATCCCTCTCGGGGCAATCTCAGATAAAATGGTCGGAGAACCACACTTATAACAATTTCGATTGTTTCCCCAACACTCTCCAGTGTGATATCTACCACAACTTAGACACTCCATTTTGTTTTTTGGATTGCCCACACTTTCCATCGAAGTGGCTTGGACTCTTGAACCCGAACGAGTGTTGCCTTGATCTCGAGGTGAATATCCAATTGATGTAGTGGTTCGAGGATTCACCTTCTTGGATCTTTTTGATTGAGCTTGGTGTGATTTGACCATCGACCATTTTCTCGCATCTCAGGCCTCACTCACCGCCCTCCTCTTTTCCTTACTCATTTCTTTGACCTTACTTGCCTTATGAACCAATACTACAAACTCTTTCAATTCCAAAATACCAACCAGGAGTTTAATATCCTTATTCAGCCCATCTTCGAACCTTTTACACAAAATAACTTCCATCGACACACATTCTTGTGCATACTTGCTAAGCCTAACAAATTCGCGCTCATACTCTGCCACAGTCATTTTCCTTGTTTTAACTCAAGGAACTCCTTCAGTTTCTGGTCAATAAATCACTGACTTATGTACTTCTTTCAAAACTTTTCCAGAAAGAAGTGCCATGTCACCCTCTCCTTCGAAGTACTAATGTCAGTGTTTTCCACCAATGATATGCCGAGTCCTCAACAAGGATACGGTGCATTTTAAGCTCTCCTCTGGTGTACAAGAGAGTTCATCAAACACTCTCATTGAGTTCTCTAGCCAGAACTCTGCCCTCACAGGGTCATCATCTACCTTAGCTCTAAACTCCTCAGCCCCGTGTTTCCTAATCTTATCCACCGGGGGCTTCGTTACCCTCACTACTTCTATACCTTGAGGAGCCATTGGAACTGGCTGAGGTATGGGAGGAGTTGGAGGAGGTTGAGCATTAGGGTTTGCTCGAACGTACTCCGAGTACCAGTTACTCATCATCTGGAGAAAGGCTTCTCGATCCTATTCTTATTGACCCCTAGTCTCGGGTCCACTCTTCACAAAGCGGTCCCTTGCGCGGGAGCGGGCGCATTACTAGCTGCGTTATCAATAGCCGATTGATCGGGATCTATACACTATATAAAAATAATTTTAAAATCATCAGAAGCCACCACACTATCATTATACGCTTATGGCATGTATAGCTAGACTTCTACACACACTACGGTAGTCCTAGAACTGACTAAACCATAGCTCTGATACCACTAAATGTAACACCCCTTACCCGTGTTCTACTTCAAAACTGGGCCCAAGGCATTATCGGACTTATTCCACTTTATTCCCAACTTGACAACTCTCAATAGCTACCACAACCACCTCATTAAGGATCTATGAGGTCTTAAACATACAAATGAGAGCTTTCGGGGCTTTACTGAAGCTTTATCGGTCTTAAAATTTCTTTCACTTAGACAAGGGTCACACACCCATGTGGAATGGGACAAACCCGTGTACCTTCAAGACATGCCCATGTCTTCCACCCGTGGTCGACACTGACTAAATTCACACAGCCTGGACACGCCCGTGTTCTCCATCCGTGGTGAACACTGACCACTTTACACGGCCTAGACACACTCCCGTGTGGCTAGCCCATAATCTATTCTGACTTAAAATGCTAACATGCAGGGGACACACGGCCAAGTCACACCCCCATGGGCTGACCGTGTGTCACATATGGCCTAGACACACGCTTGTGTCTCTAACCACATGGACAAGAACAAAGCTATTTGCTAATTTTTTTACACCCATCTAGCTCATACAACAAGTACTCATATAACACATCCATAATCAACTCAAATTCAAACACAATCTCACATGGATAACTACATCTTTTCATATAATAAAGTCGCCATCAACCATGACATTATACAAAATAGATTATCCATCTAAAATCCAACACATCTCGGCCAATACAACAAAATCCACTAACTTGTCTAGCCTCTATACATACCATATACAAAACATCAAGTCTACTATACTGGAGTGTGCTGATAGTGTGGGCGATCTTCCGATTAATCCACGTATCTCGAATCAACCCTTTTTCTCTATAAGACAAGGAAAAAGAAAGAGAGTAAGCTTTGAGCTTAGTAAGTTTACACATAAACAATATAAGCATCCTAATATAAGCTAAACAACAATTAGCATTATATTAACATATGTAATTCACATCTACAACTATGCTTACTCTTTCTATCCCTTACCACATTTCCAACACATCATGAGTCTCATACTCACATTCATTGACATGCACCCCTACACTCAATACCACATTTACTCAAAGATACAACACATCGTTTTATTACACTAATACATCCACACAGTTAAATTACTCAGTGGTTTCGTACTCAGCCCACCATAATCAGATAATAAAGTAGTATTGCACATAGCCTACCAAGAGGTAATCATAGTGGTTTCACACATAGCCTACTAAATAATATAGTTAACTATAGTATCACACACAACCCATCATTGTTAAGTATTAAGGTGGTATCGCACTTAGCCCACCATCAAGCATTATCACTATACATTCACATATCTACTTGTAATCCATTCATCCATTCACAACTACTATCTCATTCATTCCACTAGAACCGCATAGGTTCTCAATCATGCTACACACTAGCTAGCATTAAGAATGTAAATGCATATATGCATCGTTTATACGTAAACTTACCTCGGTAATGAAAAAGCATGAAGATGAGCAATTTAGTCCACTACTTTGCTCTTGCCTAGGTTTTGATCCGGTCTTTGTCTTTCTTGATCTATAATGATAAATCAACTCATTCAATACACACATTGACTAAATTGACCTTTATCTCATACTTTTGTAAAATCCCCATTTTATCCCTAATCTTTCTCATATTTACACTTTTTCCCCAGGGCTTGTAAAGTGATTTCCATTCAACTTTCTAGTATTTCATGCTTAACCAATTCATTTACTCAACTAAAGCAATCATCAATTCTCACTAAATCACACATGTATGACCAAACTCAAGACTTTCACAAATTAGTCCCTACATGCATTTTTCATGGAATTCACTTAGCAAAAGATGTCTCTACTACATCAAGCTTTCATAATATTCCATAAAACATCAAAATACATGCATATCATACATGGTACATTTTTGAACAACAATCCTAGCTCAACATATAGAAAAAAATTGCTTACTCATGTTACTAGGACTTCAAAAATACAAAAAAATATTGAAAACGGGGCTAGATGCACTTACTAGCAAGCTTAAAAAATTGAAGAACCCTAACAATGGCTTCTTGAAATTTTTGGCAGCTTGGAGAATAAGATGAATGAAATTTTTATCATATTTTCCCCCATTTTAATCACTTAATTGACAAGTGACCAAAATGCCTTTTGTCAAACTTTCAAATTTTAACCCATGCATGCCCAATTTTGTCTAAAAATTAGAATTTGGAAAAATTGCTATTTAAGGACCTTTAATTAATAATCCAAAGCTATTTCATACAAATAGCTTCTAGAATCTCACATTTTCATGTTTTGCAATTTAGTCCTTGGATAATTCAACCGCAATTTAACAAAATTACTTCATGAAACTTTCACACTAACATGCAAGCATAGCATAAACCTCAAAACTCATACTTGTACCTCAGATTTGTTGTCTCGCACCTCTATTCAGACTAGGCCCTATATCGGGATGTTACACCTTTATAGATTAAAGCCTAAAATAAAATAAAAGATGGAACATGTTAGTGGTCATTTTCATCTTCATCAAATGACAATAAGGAAGAAAGAAAAATTTCTCAAGTTCTTATGTTCCATAACCATGAGTAGACCTAATCATTGGTTGGGCTTAGTTGAGCCAATGCAAAATTTTAAGCCCAAGCCCAGTCACAAAAAAGGTCTAAAATTTTGTCCAAACTTGATCCAGATAAAAGATGTTAAACTCGAGCTTGGCGCGGCCCACCCGTATTAAAATTTTTTTATATAAAAACAAATTTAAAAAAATAATACATCAAATACACTAAAAAATTAAAATAAATGTTTCCCAATGAATTGAAAATACATTAAAAATTTTATACTTAAATAACACTAAGATAGTTGCAACTTAGCTAATAAAGGCCTCTAAAATACTAGCAAAATTAATAAAATAAGAGATATACAATATCCAAATAATAAAAACAAAATAGTAGCAATATAATAGCAAAATATAGCAAACAACAACAAAAAAAAAAAACAACAATGAAATAAACTTAGGCAAATTCGAGTTGGGCCCGGGCCAAAAAAATCTTGCTTGAGGCCTTGCCAATTTAGATGAGCCTTATTTTTTGTCTATGTAACGCCCTGATAAATTTATTTTTGTTTTTGTAAGTATCTAACATAAATTTGTATCTGTTTTAATGGTTAAGTGTTTTGGGGTGTGTAAGGTCTTGGGTTCAAGTCCCACTGTTGATAATTTTGTTACTTTGGTTCAAGCTTTACCCTTAATTAGTGGGCTTATATAAATTGTTTGTTAATTCATATTAGAATGAGCTTGCTGGTTTGAGTGGTAAGAGATTTGGTGTGTTGGAGGTCTTGTGTTCGAATCCTTGATTTTGCAAGGGTGTTAATTTTTGCTCGGTTGTCTAGAAGAGTTTTGGTAGAGCCAAAATTCTGAGGTAGTTGGATGTGGTTAGTGGGTGAGATTTAGTAGAATTTGAGGTTCCAAATTAAATTAAAATTAAAATTATTTTTATTTTTATTTTTTCCCCAAATCTATTGTTTCTAACGGTTTTTTCCCAAATAGAAATTCCCTTTTGACTTTCTTCTCCTTTTCTTCTTCTGCTCTCTGACCAATTAGTAGTAAACTTTCCCTTTTCCACTTTTTGATTCTGTCATTAAACCTTGCTCTTAGGCGTTTCAAATCTTTGGTTTTCATGAAACTGATAAGTGGGGTTGGTTGTATTCATTTAGATTTTGTTTTCTAAAGGTTGAAGTTTTGTAAATTTGTTGTGCAGGAGATGACATTGAAGCAGTAGTTCCATTCCAACAGTCTAATTTTGTGAGTGAACGAGTGTGTTGGCGGTAAGTGAGTGCGTTTTTACTCGATTTAGTTTTGAGGAATTCGTGATTTGATTGTTAATTTCAATGTTGGGTACTCTATTTTTGGTTTGAAAGGCTCGGGTTTTTTAATATCAAAATTGTACTAGGTGTGTACTTGAAACTCAAAAAATTAAACTTTGATAAAAGCCAAAAAATTGTTATATCGACGCCACATGGATCGCCCGTGTGGTTGGCCGTGTGTGAGACACGGCCATGTGATCGACAAAGGCTTGGCCATGTGCAAGACACGACCGTGTGGTGGTGTGAGTGTGGCCGTGTGGGCCACACATGCTAGGCCAAGTTGAGCATGTGGGCCACATGGGCGTGTGGGTGATAAACCATAAAAGTAACATGTTTTAATCCCATGCTTAGCATGTTTTTGGACGATTTATTGTGTGAATTAGTGAATTTGATGCTCTAATCCTTTAAATTTATGTTTCTATACTCAGGTGAGCATAAGGAAGTAAAAGGAGCGAAAAACAAGCCAAAATCGGAAAAAAAGAGCTATCTTCAGGAACCACACGGCACAGGCATTTCCAAGCAGTGCAGGCTGCATACTTTTGAGACATCTGGTGGCCATATGCCCATGTGCCAGCCCGTGTTGATTTCAAATACTACTTCTCTTTTACGAGAAAAACCCAATGTTTAAGGTCTCTGAGCATTCTAAAGTTTATAAATACATAGTAAAAGAGGACTAAAAAGGGGACGCGCAGAGAGGAACGAAGAATTTACTCAAAGAATACCAACGGATTTAACTCAGAAGCAGGATCTCCTTCAAGATTGAAGATCTCCATTCAATTTCTTTAGAAGTTTTTTGGGTTTCTTTATGTCTTATTATTTTCCTAATTTTGAGATGTTTTCCTTCCAAATTATGAACTAAATTCCCTAGATACCTAGGGAAGATGAAACCTATGATGAATCTTATTATTTGATTTTCTAGATTACATGATAAATACTTGTTCTTGTTCTCAATCATGTATGTTTATTTCTTGCTTTAATATTTTCAGGATATTAATTCAAGTGTGACGTACTTATTTCAGTTGAGGAAAAGTCCATGTTTAAGAGTAGATCTGACATAATTGAGTGGAGTTGCATGCAATCCTAGAAATAGGACAACATAAATCTACCGGATTAGAGTTAAATCTAATAGGGGAATCCATAGATCGAGTTAGTGTGAAAATAGGGGTTTTAATTAGAAAGAGATTTCAATTAATCAACCTAGAGTTAGTTGTTCTTATTCTCGAAAAGATATTAACATAATTTAGGGATTCCTATGGATCAAGGCAAGTGAATAAATCGTCTAATTCAGATTCAGAATAGTAAGTAAAGTTTAGGTGGATTCTTTCCTAGGTATTGTCTTTCTCTTTGGTTATATTCAAGTATTTTCTCATTCTATTCTTTGTCGCGTTCTTAATAATTAGTTTAGTTAAATTTAGTTTAAAAACATCCACTTTAATTTATAGGCTAGATAATAAAAAGATAGTAATTACTAGTACTTTTAGTCCTCGTGGATATGATATTCCCGACTCATCATAGCTATACTAATATTCGATAGGTGCGCTTACCTTTGTCGTAATTTTAGTTAGTTTAATGACTCATCAAGTTTTTGGCGCCGTTGCCGGGGACTAAAATATTAGGAACACTAGATTTTTATTAATTTAGCCATTTTTACTTTTATTGCATTTTATCTTTGTTTTTATTTTTTATTTTTGTTTTCTAATTTTTGTTTTATTTGCTTCTGGTAGGTTTTTTTAGTTTATGACTAGAAGAAACCCATCGGGACCTCTCGTATTTGATGGTGAAATTGAAAGCATATCTCGTAGAAACCAAAGAGAAGTAAGGCAGAGTAAAAAAATATAGTGGGAGAACAAGAGGATGTTATTATTATCACTAAGGAGATGGTTGATAATCAGAATAATCCGCTACCTCCTGTGGTTGCTGCAAATTTTGCTCCTCGTACTTGTACGATTATGCCAAGCCCAATTTAACTGGGGCTGAATCGAGTATTGTGAGACCTGCTATTGCTACGAATAACTTCCAACTGAAGCAGAACACCATTCAGATAATCCAACAATTTGTTCAGTTCGATGGTTTGCAAGATAAAGATCCAAATACTCATTTGGCTAACTTTTTGGAATTTTACGACACTTTTAAGATAAATGGCGTTTCCGACAATACCATTCGATTACGGTTGTTTCCCTTCTCATTGAGAAATAAGGCTAAACAGTAGTTGAACTCCCTACCACGAGGTTCTATCACTACATGGGAGAAAATGACCGAAAAGTTTTTATTGAAGTATTTTCCACCGGCTAAGACAACCAAGCTAAGGAATGATATCTCTTCCTTTGTGCAAATGGATTTAGAGACCCTTTATGATGCATGGGAGAGGTATAAGGATTTATTAAAAAGGTTCCCTCACCATGTGTTACCTTTATGGCTACATGTTCAAACCTTTTATAATGGCTTGAACCTTTCAACTAGGCAATTGATCGATGCAGCCACAGGTGGAAATCTGAATAATAAAACACCTAAAGCGACTTTTGAGTTTATAAAGAAAATGTCATTGAATAATTATCAGTGGCAAGTCAAGAGAACGAAGCCAATGAAAGCAGACGGTGTTTTTAACGTAGATGCGGTCACCATGTTGTTGAATTAGGTAGAACTTTTGAATAAAAAGATTAATGGTTTATATGGTTCTATGTAGGTACATCCGGTGATGCAATGTGATGCAAATGGAGGAAGGATGAACAATCTAGAAAATTGATCCTACAGCCTTACCACAGAGAGCGAACAAGTCAACTATATGGGTAATAATTCTAGACCTCAGAATAATCCCTATAGTAACACGTATAATGCAGGTTGGAGAAACCATCCCAATTTCTTATGGGGTGGTTAAGGAAACCAGAGACCATAACCCCCTCCAAACTTTCAACCACCTTACAATAAGAGAAAAAGTCAAACATTGAGAAGATGCTGAAAAAGTTTATTTCGGTGTCAGAAAACCACTTCCAAAACACCAAAACAACACTTAAAAATCAACAAGCATTGAATCAAGGGCTCAAGAATCAAATAGGTTAGCTTGTTAAGCTGATTTCAGAAAGACCACAAGGTAGCTTACCTAGCAACACCGAATAACCCAAAGGAGCAACTTCATGCAATTACGGTTTGAGATGAAGAAGGGTTAGTTGAACCTGAACCAGAACTAAGGCAAGATAGTGTGGTAAGTCAAGGTAAGGTTGAGGTGAGCCACAATGAACAAAAACTGGTAAGTAAGAAGTATAAACCTCGTGTGCCATATCCAAATGCTACAAAGAAAGACCACACAAATGAAAAATTTGGTAAATTTCATAAACTTTTGAAAAAGTTACATATCAACTTACCGTTTATTGAAGCTCTTTCGTAGATGCCCAATTCAGTAAAATTTTTAAAGGAGCTTTTGGCAAACAAATAAAAGTTAGATGATTAGTCGCATGTGGAGTTAAATGCAGTGTGCTCAGCCATTTTGCAAAATAAACTACCAAAAAAATTAAAAGATCCAGGGAGTTTTACTATTCCTTATTTAATTGGTAGACTAAATGTTAATAATACTGTGGCTGATTTGGGGGCTAGTATTAATATCATGCCCTATAAAATGTTTAAACAATTAGGTCTTGGGAAACCCAAAGAAACTAGGATGAATATTCAATTAGCTGATAGAACCATTAAAATTCCTAGTGGTATTGTTGAAGAAGTACTTGTCAAAATTGATAAATTCATTTTCCCAGTTGATTTTGTTGTTTTAGACATGGATGAGGATAGCGACGTACCTTTAATTCTAGGTTGGCCCTTTTTAGAAACTGCTAGAATTGTAATTGTTGTTGGTACAGGTGAACTCATACTTCGTGTAGGTGATGACACGATTAAACTCAATGATACGATCTCAGTTTTGTAGAGTTGTTCGAGTCGTTTAAGCGCCCGATCGTTAAAACGAAGAAGTATCGCTAGGGATTGAAGTTTAGTCGGAATTAGGCTAAGTATAGGTTTAAGTAACAAAGATAGGCTCGAAGTGGTGAAGATAGAAGGTTTATATGTTCGGCTTAAAATGAATTGAAGAAGAAGGGGTTACAGAAGAATGGAACGAATTAGACTTAAGGGTCAAGAGTGAACCAACACTATAAACGAGTGTAGACCCAAAACTTATAGGACTCTTAAGCTGGTTTCAGAATGGTAATTTAAGACCTTGACCTGTTACTTAGATAAGTATGAACCAAAGGTATAAATTGGTGAGTGCCACACTCGGGTTAAGGAGTGATAATTTCAAAGAAACTTGGTTGACACCACTAGAGAACTAGATAAGTCAGTTCAGATCTCGGACGAAATTTGAGAGAAAGTTTTCTCACAAAAAATGGTAGCAATTCATTAAAGTATCAAAAGTCTAAAATACATGTTTTGAGCTTAATATTTATATAGCTAAGAACTAGGCTAGCCAAATGGACAAAATGCCTAGCTGAATAGTCAGCCTTTAAGTCACTTAATTGAGCTTAATGTTCTTGAATTTTCCAGGTAGCTTCCTTGTGAATGGAGGATGTCGAAAATCAGCTTCTAAAGGCCTTGAAAATCAGCTGAAATAATTGGAGTGCCTTGGAAGCTGAATGGTGCATGTAGGTTCGGCCTACGGGCTTGAATTAACTTTAATTGGGGCTCATTGATTAGCTGGGCAGTTTTAGAGCTCCATAAATTTAGCTTGGGTTCTTCAATGGTTTTTAGGTGTGAACACTTGAAGTTGAGCAGCCCTTATGTGTGAACACACAAAACCGAATGGCCTTGAGGTGTGAATGGAATATTCAGCTGGTGGGGGCTTTCAAGGATGCATTGGTAAGCTGAATAATCAGCTTGGGAGAAGGAAACAACAACTCCCTAATGTCCCTTGCTATACATGAAGGGTTGCTTGGAGGATAGTAACCAGCAGCCCACCTTCTTTAATGCCGTCCCTTGTCCTTGTACCTGCACCAATTTAAATCAATCAATTAATTCATAAAAATTGGCAGCAAGGCATATTAAATTTCAGCAGCCACACTAGGATATAATTAAAACATATTATTAGCTAAGACAACTTAATTACCTACATATTAAATTCGACTGAACAAGGACATATTAAAATCATGTATTAGAATAGGACAAATTGATAATATGTACTAATTAAAACATGCATTAAAACATGTATTAAAAATAAAACATATTTAATATAAAATTAATAAGCTCAAATTAAATCATGTTTATGAGCTGAAACTAAATTAACTAACTTAATTTAAATAACTAGTTTAGTTAACTAGTTTAGTCCAGCAATGTGAAATGCACAAACAATAGAAATAAGGATGAGCTCGATTGAGCCAAAATGAGCTCAGGATGCTAAATTCGAGCTTAGTTCAACTTGCAAAAGATTTTAAGGAGAACTCATTGAGCTGGTTTGATCTTCCTTGAAGTGTTCAGCCAAGGTCTCACCCCACACTTGCTCCACTAAGGCTGAAATGGCCTCCTTAAATTGTTTGGCTCTCTTGTGATTGGGCCTTGGGGCAGTGACACGATGTCCTTGTTAGAGCTAGATGCATTCGAGGCGTGGTCGCATCACTCTAGGCCCGTGATTCTGCTAAGATATCTAGTGATCGAGATGATTTTACAAGTTCTGTTAATATAAGTAACATTATGGCTCAACATTCTATGCAGGAAACACCTCAAAAAAATGTGATAGAGCCACGGTCCATCTTATATGACAAAAGCAGATCAACTGATGAAGAATTGAGGTTGCAGATCGATGAACTAGACGAATGGCAGACACATGTCAAGGAGAAACCGAGAATACATGATGCAGAGTCAAAGCAACGCCATGACAAGCATAAGGATGGAATGAACCACTTTAAGGTTGGGGACCAGGTACTGTTAGATGAAACAGACCCTCGAATTACCTCTTCAGAGCTTAATGTGAACAGGCGACTCCTTTTACGGTACTGAATGTTTTACCATACGGTAAAGTCGAGGTAAATCATTCTAAATTCGGCACTTTTAAATTAAATATTACTCGGCTCAAACCATATGTTGATAATAGAATTAATAGCGAGAAAGAGGAGTCTCTACTCCGCGAACCATCGTAACCGTGCAAATATGATGTAAGTCGAGCTTAGACATTAAATAAGCGCTTCTCGGGAGGCAACCCGAGCGTTAACATTGCTAATTTACTAATTTTATCTCATTATATTTTTAAAATTAATTAATTTTTAAAAAATTAAAAAAAATGAGTTTTTAAAACCCACACGGCCTGGACACAAGGGCGTGTCCCTGGCTGTATGGCTCCTTTGACTTAGTTTTATAATTTGAAGAGAATCGACAATGAGTTACATGACCTGACGATATTGCCGTGTAACCCACACGGCCTAGACACACAGGCCTGTCCTTGGCCGTGTGGAGGCTAGGACTTAATTTTTCTAAAAATTGACAGAGACACGACCTAAAATAGTCCACACGGGCGTGTGACACGGTCGTGCGGACCACACGAGCGTGTCTTAGGCTGTGTGAAACCTGAAGCTTAATTTTTCAAATTTAAAACAAGTTAGAGAGTTACACGAGCAAGGCACACGGCCATGTGCGACACACGGCCATGCCACATGGCCATGTGAACCACACGACCTAGAAACATAGGAGTGTCCGAGGCCGTGTGAAGATTGGGCTTAACTTTTTATCAACACGGGCTGGGGAAAGCAACACGGGCGTTTAACACGACCGTGTGGCCCAACACGGGCCCTTACACAACCGTGTCACCAATTTAAATCCCTAGCCTAATTTTTATTTTATTTTATTGTCTTCTTCTCAAACTTCCCAAATCCTAGCCGCCGCACCCTCCAACCACCCCCGTTCTGGCCGACATTCCTTCCCCGGCTTGTCCTCACCGCCCTCATCCTTCCTTGTTTCGAGCCGACCATACCCCCATGTAACACCCCTATCCTGTATCCATCGCCAGACTAGGGTTAAGAGGCATTACTAATTGTTTCCGAACATTTGATATCATTTTACAACAAAATTCAATTATCATTGAAACATATCACAACATAAACATATAGTCCCTTAATGAGGTTTAAGAGCCCTTAAACACGTGTTAAAAAGAGGTTGGGACCAAACCGAACACATGTAAAAATTTTTAGAAATTTAAAATTTTTCAAAACTGCAGAGGTCACACGCCCACGCCCGTGTGGATAGACCGTGTACCTCACACGGCCTCGGACATGCCCGTGCGTCCAAGCCTAGGCAAAACATGGCATACATACTAACTTGTCCACACGGCCTGAGACACGCCCCTGTGCCTCACCTGTGGTCGACACTGACTTGCACCACACCGCCAGTCACACGCCCGTATGTCTAGCCTGCTGTCGAGTCTGACTTGTTTTGAAACACAACATCGAAGGACACGGTCGACCCACATGCCCTTATGCTCAACCGTGTGGGCAATTATAGGCCATTTCCAAGGCCAAACTTGCCATCCACACATAAGATCACTTACAAGCCTCAAATCACATGCATTTATATCCCAATTGGCAACCTAAACATACCATCATATACCCCAATTGATCATCAACTACATCATTTATTATCATACTCAATTTCCATTCAAATAAATCTATTCAAAATACCAATTTTAGCATACCAAAGCATATAAGTCTAGCATCATATAATTCATACCACAAAATCACATTCAAACCACAATTCTCATCAACTAATTAAACATGAAACATACCTTACTCATCACTCACATAATTCCATACATATGTACTAACATTATTCAACCTTCAAGCCATATTACATGGCAAATTTTATACACTTCAAAACATGCCATATTAACTAGCCTATACATGCCATATTCAATTATACATATCTTTCAAAGTACCAAATAGATAGTCAATAGTGTGATTGAGTCGCTGACGATCCCCGGATCCGAGCTAGCTTTAATAACACTGTAAAACAGAGAAACACTTCACACAATAGGCTTTTAAAGCTTAGTAAGTTCGTATTATAATACATTTAGTTCAATAATACAATTATAATATACAATGATAATCCATCACATAGATCAACTCATAAATAAAAATAACATATCATCCATAGCTAATATTCTCAGTTAACCATCCATAAATCCATTTACGATTTCATCAACCACATAGGTTTCGTATGTACCTTATCCAACACTTAGTTATCGATCACTCATGCTACTTAATGCTCAATACTTCAATTCGACCAACCTTCGTTATTCATTTGATTTATTCGCACACTTAGTGCCAAATTCATAGCTGAAGCTTAAATGATATCGGACACTTAGTGCCTTTACATTAAACCAAATTCATCTCGGTATCGCACACATAGTGCCAATCAAAAAGTCGAACTTTGATTATTTCGGACACACAGTGCTAATCACCTTTGTCTCGTTTCTAATTAAGCACACTTAGTACCATTTATCTCAATTACACACATAGCATTTCAAATCCAATAATGACATAATTATTCATTCCATAGTACTTAAACATAAATTAACAACACGTATTATATCTGAACTTACCTCGGACGTAGAGATATTGAGACTAGTTGTAATATTTGGGATTTGGGGTTATGCATTTTCACTTAAATAAATGTGATTGCATGCTTGAGTGTGATTTGCATGTGTTTTGGGGCTGTAAGAACCTTGGGCTGTGGGTAGGAGCCTTAGAAGTTATTGGATTATTAAGTCTAAAAAGGGGAACTAAGGGAACTAGGCCTTAAGAAGTTTATTATGTGGTTTATAACACAAATAACCCAGTGGTAAGGTGGCAAGGAGGCGCCACTTAGGGCCTTGTAAGGTGACGCCACAGGGAGTGAGAAGGGCCTAGGTTCGAGCAGCAAAGGAAACGTTTTTGGAGTTTTATTTTGCAGCAAGGAGAGGCAGTGTTGGACGACACAAGGACACTTCATAGATGAAGTGTAGATTGAGTCAAAAGCTCAAGGATTGGCTAAGTTAGAGTGAAAAGGGATTGGGGTGAGAGAAGAAGAGTTGGTGAAACACCAACTCGAGTGTGTGCTGTGTATAGTTGAATTTTGGAAGGGAATTATCATCTTTTTCATTTGTTTTTTTTTCCACTTTCTCATCTTTTCTCTCAAGCCAAAATTCTTTTTCTCTTCTTTCTCTTCTAGCAGAAATTCCCTAGCCTTCTTCTCCTCTCCGATATCCTCCTGAAAGTCGAATTCTTCTTACCCATATCCCTCCTCCATAACTAAATCTACAAGGAAGGTTTCTGTTTCCCGAAGGTGCACCATAAGCCGCATACTCCTTAATAGTTGGGTGGGTTTCGGGATTTCATTCTATGGGAATTCCCTTTTATTTTCTTTTCTTTCTTCCTTTCTCCATTAAGATCTAACCCGAAACACTTGTTTAAGGTCTATCGATTTTTCTCTCTCTGCCTCTAGTAGTCGAATCTTCTGGTAAGTGAACCTCCTATTTCCCTTCTCTCCTTGACTGTTTTGTATAGTGCCGAAATTAAGGATACTAAACCCTCTTATTTTCCTATAGCTGAAAGTGGGAGGGTGATCTTTTCGGGATTTAGACAATCAAGGTATGGGATATTAATATTCGGCCAAGGCCATATTATTTATTAAGGGTGCCGATTCTAATTATGGTGTTTTAGGAGATGTCCGACAGATCTTGGATTTGGCTAAGCAATCTAGGTAAGGTTTCTAGTGTTTCAGATCTGTTTCTTATTCATTCAAAAGCCGAAAACTAATCGATTGAGTGTTCTAGTGCCTAGCCGATTGTAAGGGGGATCACACGAAGTTTCGAGATTTGGTTAGTAACCAAATCGACAGCAAGGTAAGGATTTTGGTTGCCATAACTCTTGAGATTTATGTTTAGCCGAATGGCTTATTGACTAATGTGCTTAGTGTTGGCCGAATGTAGGAGAAGAGATCTAGTGCATTAGATCGGGATTTTCAGGATTTTTGATTTCGATTAGATCTCTGATGTCGGTGTGTCACCCACCCTAAATTCCCAACTAACAATAATATTGATTTGTATATGTTAATAAGGCTATGCATGAATATGGCTAAGGGTACCATTCCATGGTACAGTGCATTCAGGTACGTTACCCCTAACTCTCAGTTAAGTAAAGTTTATAAAACATGAATATGGATATATGTGAAATATTGTTAAGGCTATGGGGTAAGGTATAATGCATGTTATTCGTATGTTATGTATGTTGCATGGGCATATGGGTGATTATGTGAAAGGGGAAGTGATCTGGTGGTTCATACCACAATATCTGGTGACTCTGTCACATTATCTGGTGACTATGTCACATAATATGAATCTGGTGATTCTGTCACATTATCTGGTGGCTATGCCACAATTATAAGGGCGATGTGCGATTGATCGCAATGACGCCTTCGATGGTGTGTAGCGGATGAAGGTCGATTTAGTAATCCCCGGTGTGATCGGTAGGTACGGGTGATGTGTAGAGGTTGGATCTAGGTGGTTTGGGTTGCATCATGGTTTACAATTATTTTATGTGATTTATTATGCCTTGTATGATTTGGGAATCTGTGATGGTAGTTACACACTGAGTCATTGACTCACCCTTCGTGGGCTAACTTTTGCAGATGGCACTTTCGATAGATGGACCGGGTCCATGAGGAACTTAGTGGTGGCCATGCATTTCGATTTTTGGGTTTTCTATTTAAGTCTATTTTGAATTATTTTGGGTTATGTTTGATGTAATAAGGCCATTATTACTTAACTGTTTTATTTTCTTTGCGTTTAAAATTTCTATTATGTTACGAATAACATCAATCGTTTTGAAACTCAAACATCTATAGTTTTTCAAGTTAATAATAATATTAAACCCTAAAATTCGGTATTTCTTTAACTTGTAACTTTTGAAGTAAGAAATTAACGGTTTAAGTTGCAACTCAATTTTTAACTCGAAAACAACCCAAATCCATTTTCTTCAAAATCATCAAGATTTTCAAAATGTCATACGAGACTTAACTACATTTTACTTAAGGAGCATGCCAGATTCGGTCAGGGCTTGTGGGCCGGGTTTGGGGTGTTTCACTAGTTGATCAATCGAGCACTTTGTCTTTGCCTCGATCTCGATCCGAATCTCTACTTTCTTGGTCTATACATATTCAAATTTAGCTCATTCAATCACCAATCCATTCAATTTAGTCCAAACACACATAGTTAGGGTATTTTACAAAATAGCCCTCACATTTTCACATTTTGACACTTTAGTCCCTATTTCACAAAATCACAAAATACAAAAAAATTTGCACACACCATGCTTAGGTTGAATATTACCCATGTTCATACAAGTCCACACATTTCATTTATTTCACATTTTAGTCCCTTAAAATATTATTTTCTCAATTTAGTTCAAATTACTCAAAGTCATCAAAAATTCAAAGACAAACTATGTTAATCTATCATATTTCTTTCATATTGCATCCTCAAACATCACAAAGCTTGCAAAATCATCAATTGCATATTTCACATTCATCATCAATTCCCAAAATTAAGGTATGGGTTTTGAAGAACACTAAGCAACGATTACAAAAACGTAGAAATTATAAAAAACGGATCAAAAACACATACCCGATGGAAGTTTAGTATATGGACCGAATGTTAAAAGCTCAAAACCTTGATTTTTTTCTTTCAACTTCGGTGGAATAGGATGATAAAATGGACATCAAATATTTTGTTTTAATTATACTAACATTAATATACCATTTACCATTTTGCCCTTTATTATTTCATTTAAATTTCTACCAATTAAAGCCCATTTTTGTCCATCTATCCTTTTAATGGTTTATTAACAACATAAGGACTTCTCATTTAGAAAGCCATGACAAATAAACACTTTAACAATCAGCACACAGCTTTTACATTCTATGCGATGAAGTCCTTTTTCATAATTAAGCACACAATCGATAAAATTTTCACATAGAACTTTCACACATGCTCAATCACATATTATAAACACCAAAAATAATATTAAAATATTTTTTTGACTTTGGATTTGTGGTCCCAAAACCACTATTTCGACTAGGGTCTAAATCGAGCTGTTACAATTCTCCCCCTTAGGGATTTTCGTCCTCGAAAATCTTACTAGTGAATAGATTTGGATATTAATCTCTCATAACATCTTTAGGCTCCCACGTAGCCTCTTCAACTCCATGGTTGTGCCACAACACTTTCACTAAGGAAATTATCTTATTTCTCAACTCTTTGGTCTCTCGTGCCAAAATTCGAATCGGTTCCTCACTATATGATAAATCTGACTGAATCTCAACCTCAGTAGGAGTAATTACATGCGATGGATCAGATCTGTATCTTCGAAGCATCGATACATGAAATACATTATGAATTTTCTCTAATTCAAATGGTAACAACAATCTATAAGTAACCGGCCCAACTCGTTCAATGATCTCATACGGTCCGATGAACCTCAGACTCAACTTGCCTTTTTGGCCAAATCTGAATATCTTCTTCCACGGTGAGACTTTCAAAAACACTTTATCCCCGATCTGAAACTCAATATCCTTACGTTTTAAATTTGCGTATGACTGTTGACGATTTGATGCAGCTTTCAAACTATCACGAATCACTTTCACTTTCTATTTAGTCTCTATAATCAAATCAACCCCGTGTATCTTACTTTTACTGAGCTCAGTCCAATACAATGGTGTACGACATTTACGACCGTACAAAGCTTTGTAAGGTGGCATTTTAATACTCGATTGAAAGCTATTATTTTAAGCAAATTCAATCAAAGGTAAGTATCGTTCCCACGTACCTTCAAACTCGAGAATGCAATATCTCAACATATTCTCAAGTATCTGAATGATTCATTCAAATGACCATCTATTTTCGGATGGAAAGCTGTGCTAAAATGTAGTTTCGTACCTAAAGCATCTTGCAGTTTCTTCCAAAACCGCGATGTGAACCTCGAATCTCTGTTGGAAACAATAGAAATAGGCACACTGTGCAATTTCACAATATGAGAAACATATAGTTCAGCCAGTTTGTCAAGCGAATAATCTGTACGAACCGGAATAAAGTGAGCTGATTTAGTCAATCTATCCACAATAACCCGATTGCATCTTTCTTGCTCGGTGTCAATGGTAAGCTAGATAGAAAATCCATCGTGGCTCTGTCCTATTTCCACTCAAGTATCATGATCGATTGAAGCAATCCGAAGCGGACCTGATGTTTGACTTTTACTTGCTGATAGACTAAACATTTCGAAACAAAGTCAGAAATGTCTCGTTTCATACCATGCCACCAGTAACACTGTTTCATATCATTATACATTTTCGTACTACCCGGATGAACAGATAATTGACTGCTATGAGCTTCATTCAAAATCATCTGGGTCAACTCTGAATTTCTCAGAACATATATTCGGTTTCTGAACCTCAAACAACCATCAGTATCAACTCGAAACTTGGATTCAACATTCAATTCACATTGAGCTCTCTTTGCTAACAAATCATTATCAACCTTCTGAGCATCACAAATTTTTTGAACAAATAATGGTCTTGCTTTTAATTCAGTTATTATCAAACCATCATCAGAAATAGTCATATACGCATTCACTGCACATAAAGAAAATAGTGATTTTCGGCTTAAAGCATCAGCAACAACATTAGCCTTTCTAGGATGATAGTCAATCACAAGCTCGTAGTCTTTTAAAAACTCTAACCAACGATGTTGTCTCAAATTTAGATCTTTCTAATTCATCAAATACTTCAGGCTTTTGTGATCAGAATAAACATGACATTTCTCACCAAACAGATAGTGGCACCAAATCTTTAATGTAAACACAATAGCTGCAAATTTCAGATCATGTGTCAGATAGTTCTTTTCATGCAATTTTAACTGTCTCGAGGCATAAGCTATGACTTTGCCTTCCTGCATTAAAACACAGCCCAAACCACTCAAATATGTACCACTATAAATGACAAATTCTTTACCCGATTATGGCTAAACTAACACTGGAGCTTCGGTTAAAAAGGCTTTCAACTGATAAAAACTTTTCTGGCATTTTTTTACCACTCGAACTTAACTTCTTTCTGTAATAGCTTCGTCATCAGGGTTGTAATCATAGAGAAACCCTTCACAAACCGTCTATAGTAACCAATAAGTCCCAGAAAACTTCAAACTTCAGAAACATTTCTCGGAGGTTTCCAATCAAGTATAGCTAAAATTTTACTCGGATCAACCCGAATACCCGATGTTGATACAACATGACCCAGAAAACTGACTTCGCGTAACCAGAACTCACATGTACTGAACTTTGCATATAGTTGTTTATCTCATAAAGTCTGTAACATAAGTCTCAGATGTTCGGCATGCTCGGTTTCATCACGAGAGTAGATCAAATGTCATCTATGAATACTACCAAAAACTGATCCAGATACTATCTGAAGATTCGATTCATCAAATCCATGAAAACATATGGTGCATTAGTAAGTCCAAATGGCATAACCAGAAACTCATAGTGTCCGTACCTCGTTCAGAAAGCAGTGTTCGGTACATCTGATACTTTAACTTTCAACTGATAGTAGCCGGATCTCAAATCTATCTTTGAAAATGCTGTAGCTCCTTTTAGCTAATCAAACAAATCATCAATCGAGGAAAATGATATTTATTCTTTATCGTCACTTTATTCAATTGTCGGTAATCAATACACATTCTCATAGTACCATATTTCTTTTTCATAAACAACACAGGAGCACCCCAGGGCGAAAAACTCGGTCGTGCAAATCCTCTATCTGTCAACTCTTGCAACTGAGAATTTAACTCTTTCAATTCTGTTGGTGCCATTCTATACAGAGCTATTGAGATAGGAGTCGTTCTTGAAAATAGATCAATACCAAATTCAACTTCCCGTATCGGAGGTAATCCCAATAGTTCTTCAGGAAACACATCAGGGAATTCACAAACCACAAGCATTGATTCAATTTTCTTTTCTGTCACTTTTGTATCAATCACATATGTAAGATAAGCTTCACAACCATTTTTCACATAGTTCAAAGCTTTCATCGAAGATATGACAGCCATTAACCCATTCAAATCACTGGATTCAATGCAAACTATCTCACCATTCTGACTTTTCAAATCAATACTCTTCCGTTTACAATTCACAATAGCATTATGCAAAGTGAGCCAATCCATACCAAGAATAATATCAAATTCATCAAAAGGTAGCAATATCAAATTAGCCGGAAAGCAAATATTCTGAAACATCAACAGAAGTTCTTGCACACTTTATCAACCAAGACACACTTTCCTAAGGGGTTCGATACTCTAATCATGAATTCAGTAAACTCAACAGGTAGAGTCTTACTTGATACTAAATTCATACACACATAGGAATGAGTAGATCCTAGATCTATCAATGCAATCACATCAATATCAAATGGAGTAAAAGTACCAGTAATGACGTCTAGAGATGACGATTCTTCACGAGCGCGAAAAGCATAAGCTCGTGCGAGTTCTCTCGCCTTAGGTCTCACAGCTGTATCGATAGTCTCTCTTTGACTTCCACTCACATTTCTGGTATTTCTGGGTAGTCTACCCCTAGCCGTCGTATTACTCGGTCTCGCTCTTTGAACATTATTTTTCTCAGCTAACTCTGGGAAATTTCGAATGAAATGGTCTCGTGATCCACATTTGTAGCAAGTTCTATTATTGTACTTGCCTTAACATTCTCCAATATGTCATCTTCCACACTGTCTACACTCAAGCTTGTTGCTTTTAACACTACCAACACTTGATTCAATTGGAGCTTGAGTTCTTGGACCAACACTTTGTCTCGCACTATCTCTACTCGAATGACCAAATGAAGCATTTGAACGATTGCTTGCATCTCTAAATCTCTTCATCGAAGGTTGAGACGACTTATTCATCGATCTTTTTCTTTCATATCTAGCCTCAGAATCGACTTTCTTCTTCTTCTTTTTTTTTTTTTGCTAAGCTCCTCGGCCTTGTAGGCTCTTTTACCTAACACAACAAATTCATTTTAGTCAAGTATTCCAACAAGCAATTGAATGTCTTCATTTAGCCCTTCAATGAAACATTTACACATAGTAGCTTCAGTTGTAACACATTCTCGTGCATACTGACTTAATCTTACAAACTGACATTCATACTCAGTAAGTCATTCGGCCTTGTTTTAGCTCTAGAAACTCTTTACATTTCTTATCTATGAATCATTGACTGATATACTTCTTTTGAAATTCAGCTTGAAAGAAATCCCAGGTGATTCTCTCTCTGAGAACCACGGATATCAACGTTTTCCACCAATTATATGTCATATCTCTCAACAAGGAAACAACACATTTAATACATTCATCAGAAGTCAACGACATATCATCAAACACTCAGACTGTATTCTCGAGCCAAAACTCAAGTCTCTCAGCATCATCATCAGCTATGGCCCTAAACTCTTCGACCACATACTTTCGGATTTTATCTACAGGAGGCCTATTCAATCGGATCAGATCTGGAACTTGTGGCACAACGGGTACTTGTAGGGGTGAAGTTGTTGAGCAGCCGAATTCGTTCGAACGAACTCCGAAAACCACTCACTCATCATTTGGAAGAAGGCTTGCTTAGCCTCTCCCTCATGACTACTAACATTTGGCCTAGATGTGGCCGGCGCTATCCTTTGAGCGAGAGCAGGCGCATTGCTCTTTACATCATCAGTAACTGCTTGATCGGGATCCATTTACTATATAAAAACACATTTTTTTATTGTCAGGATTCATCACACTATCGCAATTATATATATGGCATGTATAGCTAGACTTACACGCGCTACGTTAGTCCTAGAATCGAATAAACCGAAGCTTTGATACCAATCAAATGTAACACCCTATCCCGCATCCATCGCCGGACTAGGTTTTGGAGGCATTACTAATTGTTTCCGAACATTCATATCATTTTACAACACAAAGTCAATCATCATTGAAACATATCACAACATAAACATAAAGCCCCTTAATGACTTTTACGAGACCTTAAACACGTGTTAGAAAGAGGCCGGGACCAAACCGAACCCATGCAAAATTTTTAGAAATTTAGAGATTTTTCAAAACTACAGAGGTCACATGCCCGTGTGGATAGCTGTGGCAAAATAGGGCATACATACTGACTTGTCCACTCGACCTGAGACATGCCCGTGTGCCTCACCCGTGGTCGACACAGACTTGCACCACACGGCCAGTCACACGCCCGTGTGTCCAGCCCGTGGTCGAGTCTGACTTGTTTTGAAACACAACCTCGAAGGACACGGTCAAGCCAAATGCCTGTGTGCTCAACCGTGTGAGCAATTATAGGCCATTTCAAGGTCAAACTTGCCATCCACACATAAGATCACCTACAAGCCTCAAATCACATGCATTTATATCCCAATTAGAAACCTAAACATACCATCATATACCCCAATTGATCATCAACTACATCATTTATTATCATACTCAATTTCCATTCAAATAAGTCTATTCAAAATACCAATTTTAGCATACCAAAGCATATAAGTCTAGCATCATATAATTCATACCACAAAATCACATTCAAACCACAATTCTCATCAACTAATTAAACATGAAACATACTTTACTCATCACTCACATAATTCTACACATATGTACTAACATTATTCAACCTTTAAGCCATATTACATGGCAAAGTTTATACACTTCAAAACATGCCATATTAACTAGCCTATACATGCCATATTCAATTATACACATCTTTCAAAAGTACCAAATAGATAGCCGATAGTGTGATTGAGTCGCTGACGATCCCCGGATCCGAGCTAGCTTTAATGATACCGTAAAATAGAGAAACACTTCACATAATAAGCTTTTAAAGCTTAGTAAGTTCGTATTACAATGCATTTAGTTCAATAATACAATTACAATAGACAATGATAATCCATCACATAGATCAACTCATAAATACAAATACCATATCATCCATAGCTAATATTCTCAGTTAACCATCCATAAATCCATTTACGATTTCATCAACCACATAGGTTTCATACGTACCTTAGCCAAGACTTAGTTAACGATCACTCATGCTACTCAATGCTCAATACTTCAATTCGACCAACCTTCGTTATTCATTCGATTTATTCGCACACTTAGTGCCAAATTCATAGCCGAAGCTTAAATGATATTGCACACTTAGTGCCTTTACATTAAACCGACTTCATCTCGGTATCGTACACATAGTGCCAATCAAAAAGCTAAAGCTTTTATTATTTCGCACACACAGTGCTAATCACCTCTGTCTCATTTCTAATTATGCACACATAGTGCCATCTATTCTAATTACGCACAGATAGTGCCATCTATCTTAATTACACACATAGCATTTCAAATCCAATAATGACATAATTATTCATTCCATAGCACTTAAACATAAATTAACAACACGTATTATATCTGAACTTACCTCGGACATAGAAATACCGAGACTAGTCGATCAATCGAACACTTTGTCTTTGCCTCGATCTCAATCTGAATCTCTCATTTTTGGTTTATACATATTCAAATTTAGCTCATTCAATCACCAATTCATTCAATTTAGTCCAAACACACATATTTAGGGCATTTTACAAAATAGCCCTCACATTTTCACATTTTGAAACTTTAATCCATATTTCACAAAATCACAAAATTACAAAAAAATTTGCACACACCATGCTTAGGCCAAATATTACCCATGCTCATATAAGTCCACACATTTCATTTATTTTAAATTTTAGTCCCTCAAAATATTATTTTCTCAATTTAGTCTAAATTACTCAAATTCATCAAAAATTCAAAGTCAAACTATGTTAATCTATCAAATTTCTTTCATATTTCATCCTCAAACATCATAAAGCTTGCAAAAGCATCAATGGCATATTTCACATTCATCATCAATTCACAAAATTAAGGCATGGGTTTTGAAGAACACTAAGCAACGATTACAAAATGTAGAAATTATAAAAAATGGATAAAAAACACATAAGCTTAGTCTATGGCCGAATGTTAAAAGCTCAAATCCTTGATTTTTTTTCTTTCAATTTCGTTGGAATAGGATGATAAGAATGGCTATCAAATATTTTGTTTTAATGACATTAACATTAATGCACCATTGACCATTTTACCCTTTATTATTTCATTTAAATTTCCACCAAGTAAAGCCCATTTTTGTCCATCTATCCTTTTAATGGTTTATTAACAACATAAGGACTTCTCATGTAGAAAGCCATGACAAAGAAACACTTTAACAATTAGCACACAGCTTTTACATTCTATGCAATTAAGTCCTTTTTCATAATTAAGCACACAATCGATAAAATTTTCACACAGAACTTTCACACATGCTCAATCACATATTATAAACACCAAAAATAATATTAAAGTATTTTTCTGACCTCAAATTTATGGTCTCAAAACTACTATTCTGGGTAGGGTCTAAATCGGGATGTTACACCCCAACTCGTCGACCATCGCATCGTGCCCCACAACCCCAAACTTTCCTTTCATTTCCCTCGTACGAGCCTCCTCCCTCTCCTTCCCTTCTCTCTCCATACCATCGCGCAGCCACCACCCTTTTTCTTCCATTCTACCTCCTTCTCCTCACCCAACGACACACAACCCAACCCCCATCGCTGCACCCCGTCGGACCAAGCCCACACCCCGACCGCCGTGCCTCCAAACCACCCTACCGCCGTCGTTCCTTCTTTTCCCCTTTTGCTCATTTTCTTATATTATTATTAATTATTATTATTCTTTCTTTATCTTTTTATTCGTATTATTTTATTTTATTCCTCTTACTGATTTTACTTATTTTATTTATTTATTTATTCTTGATTATCCAGTCTATTTAATGATAGTTTTGCTTATTTTTAGTATGAGCTGCACATGTTGATATTTTAGCTTCCATTATATTTTATTTTATCTCTTTCTTTCGGTAATGTTAGGTATTTAGTTTGTGTTAAGTTCAATTTCAGATTTTATTCATATTCTGCTTGTGTATTCACTTTTATATTGTTCATTATTAGCTTTATACTGTATTTTATGTAGTAGTAGCATTCTAATTATTAGTTCAATTTTCTATTTAGCTTTATTGATTGTGCCGATTCTATTAGTTCGTCAATTTGATGTATTTGATCGCTTTATTGCAGATACACTATAACAAATACACGCGGAAAGACTAAAGCCACTGTCTTCAAAAAAGCAGAAGACCCATGGTGCGACCTCCTCCTCTAGTGCCTCCACCGAGGTACGCCACCCTTACCTCCGATTTTTGTGGGCCCTCAGGAGGATTTATTCCAGTTACTTCGACAGCGCCCACTCGGTCTAGGTCGCTGTATCGACACGGCCACCTTGGAGCAGGTCCACCTAGCTGACGAAGTTCATGCCTTCATTGCCATAGCTCCATGGGACAGATTCTTCGACATCATCGAGCCCACCTATATGGAGCTTACTTGGATTTTTGCACTACATGTTTTCTTCAGCAGGTCATGACGACCCATGATGAGCCAGGCACCATCACTTTTAGCTTTGGAGGTTTGGTGCGTCAGCTGAGTGTTCCCGAGTTTGGCGCTACTGTGGGACTTTACAAAGAGGAATTTATGAGCGCTAAGCACTTCCTTCAACTTCATCGGCATATATATCACTTGCCATCACATTGTCGGACTGATCTTACAGCTAGCCTGACACCAAATGATGCGAGTCGCTTGAAAGAGACTTCTCTCTCTCTGGCCTTACGGTATATTGACGCACTTTTAGCTCACACTTTGATAGGTCGGAGAGAGAGCATCGGAGTCGTTAGCACTCATGACGCTTATTTTCTATGGAGCATGGCGCACGGGCATATATTTGATTTGGCATATTTCATCGCTCTAGCCTTTCGCCATTAGACTGACCGTTACAGGAAGGGCCACATCTGTTTAGGCCCTTATGTGGCTCGCCTCCTTGCCACTTCGGGCTACTAGACACACGGAGTAGTCCTCCACTCTCACACTTGTCGGCTAGATGTCCTCACAAGGTATCTCGAACATGATACACATGAGGATGATCGAGCGGCATCATGGAGTGGACCCCCTCAGTATCGATTGTTTCATTCTGACGCTCAGAATGAACCAGAGGACTTCGCTGATGATGATCCTCCCTATCACGGGGATCCACCATAACCTCCACCTTCAAGTCACTGCCCTACTCCTTCTGTTGCTACTTTAGTAGACCTCACCGAGTTCTGTCAGTATTACGTTCAGAGATTTGACAGTATTGACACGACTATACAATAGATATGTCAGCATATCCATATATCTTCTTCAACACCGATGAATCATGACACAGATGTGTCTGATGATGAAGACCATTGAGTCCATTTATTCTATTTTATTTTTATTTTTATTTTTATTTTATTTTTATTTCTATCTTTTTGTTATATTCTTAAACCTGTTTTGTTTTTATATTTTGAACTATATTTTTATTTAGTATGGTTGTTTTAATTAGGTTAGTAACCCTTTGATCTTCTTCAGCATTGTGTTTATTTTCTTATCAGAATCATGCACTACATCTACATTTATCTACAATTTTGCTTTTCACTATTCTGGGAATTTCTGTAACACCCCTTACCCGTATCCGATTCTGGAATAGGGTACGAGGCATTACCGAACTTATTCATAAGAAAATATTCAAAACTAAGACATGAATTTCCCTCAAATTTAAAACTTTTCAAAAACATTCATATCGTCCTTAAAAAGAGCCTATGAGGCCCAAAACATGCATCGAAAGTGGTTCAGGACTAAAACGAGAACTTTACAAACTTTTGGAAAACTTAGAAAATTTTTCTTGTAAAAGGGGTCACACGCTCGTGTGGGTTCGGGACACGCCCCTGTGACCCTAAGACACGCCCATGCTTCAGGCCATGTTCAAATTAAGGAGCTTTCTATTTATGATGTCATCACCAAATTAAGGTCACACGGCCAAGTCACACGCATGTGTGCTTAGGCCGTATGATCGATTAAATTTTCATAATTTTTCATAAAATAGGTGCAGACTTCACACGGTCAAGGCACATGCCCGTGTTTGAGGCCGTGCCGTCCATACCGTTGAGACACATGCTCGTGTCTCTGCCCGTGTACTCATTACTGAGCATTCTGTTTTGTAACAATTAAGGTGCAGGGGACACATGATCGAAACACATACCCGTGGAGAAGACCGTGTGTCGCACACGGCTTAGACACACGCCCGTGTATCTACCGTGTGGACAAATATAAGGCTATTTACCAAGCTTTTTTTCCACCCTTCCATGCACCAACCTACACAACAAAACATAGCACCTATCCAAGAATATACTTTCAACCCAATCAACCATACACAAGGCATCCACATATCATTTACATTCTATCATTTATCACATACAAACATTACATACTTAACATCTCAAACCATGCAATTTCCCACATTCATGAAAACATCCTCATATGTATATATACTTAACCAATATTAGCCAATATTAAATGGCCATTTACAAAATGAATTGTCAACTATTGAAGCCATCATTTATGGCCAAAACAATTATGACACATAAAAAAATGACCAAGTCCCTATACATGGCATAACTCAAAATATTGAAATCATAAGTACCCAAAATGATAATTTGATAGTGTGAATGAATCTCCGACTGTCTTCGATCCCCGAGCCAGGTTAGTGACATTATAAGACAAGAGAAAAGAAAGGGGAGTAAGCTTTATAGCTTAGTAAGCTCCTATGCAAATAATAAGCATCATACATACTTTAACATATATTTAACATAAAGTAATTTAACATAAATGTCATTGTGAATTCATAATCAAGCTTAGCATAGATGTTATTAAAATCTTAACATCATAACTTAACCAATCGAACCAATCCGAGTTTTCATCACATATCGAGCTCATTAAGCATGAGTTTTATGTACATACATGTACCAACTTGCAACTTACCAAATCTTTCACATCATACCATAGTCTTTCACAACTTAAACTTTGCCGCTAAGTTTCTCGTTGAACCACTTAGAATACTAAAGGATACTCGGGAAATCTCACACACATAGTGTCATACCGATGCCATATCCCAAATATGACCTTACATGGGATCTCATATCGATGCCAATAGCCCAGTTATGGTCTTACATGAAATCTCATATCGATTCCATATCCCAGATATGGTCTTACACGTAATCTCAACGAACCCTAATGTCATGACATTTGTATCCTAACAATTCCTAAGGTTCAATCGAAATTTTTTTCTCGCTTGTCAAACTTTGTCGAATTTATTCAAAGAGTAAATCACAACTCATACGATAATAACACAATAAAGCATTAATAATATTGCATTATTTACATGCGGACTTACCTCGGTACAAAAATAGCAGAAATAGACCTAATCGTAATAACCTTGTTTTTCCCCTGATCAAGTTTCAAACCTCATCTTTCTTGATCTATAGTAGCAAATTTAACTTATTTATTATCCATATTATTCAATGCAGTCCAAAATCCTATTATGACAAAATTACACTTTTGCCCTTAAACTTTAACATATTTACATTTTTGTTTCTAGGCTCGTAAAATGAAATGTATCTATTTTCCTTGAATCCCAAGCCTAGCTGAACATAAATCATGCTCATAACAACCCACATTTTTCATCAAATCAGATTTTTACTACCCATTTTATAACTTTTTACAAATAAGTCCCTTTTATACATTTTCACTAAAAATCACTTAGTAAATTTTGTTTATCACACCTTAAACAATCAATATCTTCCATCAAACATCAAAATACATGCATGTCACACATGGGTAAATTTTTAAACATGAACCCTACTTCAAAATAATGGTAGAAATAGGTAAACTGGGTTACGAGGACTTCAAGAATGTAAAATGCATTAAAAACGGGGCTAGGATGCACTTACTATCAAGCTTGAAAAGTGGCAAAACCCTAGCTATGGAGCCCTTATGAAATTCGGCCAAGATAGAAGAAAGATGAGGAAATTTTGGCTTTATTTTCCCTTTTTATTCTTTTATTAACCAAATGACCAAAATTCTCTTTTTGCCAAACTTTAAAATTTTATCTCACTATGTCCATTTTTGTCCACTATGTTAATAAATGGTCTAATTATCATATAAGAACCTCTAATTTAAAATTCCATAGCAATTAGACACCTCTAACATGTAGAGCTTAACTTTTCCACCTTTTATAATTTAGTCTTTTGACTAAATTGAGTGCTCAAACGTCAAAATTTTGAACGAAATTTTGAAGAAATCATTCCATGAAACTGTAGACCACAAAAATATAATAAAAATGAAATTTGCTTTGTCAAATATGTAGTCCCAAAACCACTGTTTCGAATAGGCCCATAATCGGGCTGTTACAACTCTCGCCCCTTAGGGATTTTCGTCCCCGAAAATCTTACCAGAGAATAGGTTTGGGTACTATTTTCACATAGCTTCCTCAGGTTCCCACGTAGCCTCTTCGATTCCGTGTCATTGCCATAAAACTTTCACTAGGGCTATACTCTTTTTCTTCACCGTTTAACTTCCCGAGCTAAAATCTTGATCGGTTCTTCAACATAAGTCATATCAAGTCGAATCTCAACCTCTGTCGGAGAAATCACATGTGAAGGGTCTGATTGATATCGTCATAGCATAGACACATGAAACACATTATGGATTCTTTCCAACTCTATTGATAAAGCTAACATATATGCCACTGGCCCTATTCTTTAAATAACTTCATACGGCCAATGAAACGTGGACTCAACTTGCCTTTACGGCCAAATCCTAGAATCTTCTTCCACGGAGATACTTTTAGAAAGACTTTTTCACCAGCCTGAAATTCGATCTCTTTTCTTTTCAAGTCTGCATACGACTTTTGTCGATCTGAAGCAGCTTTCAAGAAATCTCGGATTACCTTTACTTTTTCTTTGGTTTCCTTAACCAAGTTAACCCCGTAAATCTGTTTCTCATTAAGCTCAGTCAATACAAAGTTGTTCGACACTTGTGACCATATAATGCCTCATAAGGTGCCATTTTTATACTCGACTGATGGCTGTTGATATTTTTCCCAACTACCCTCAAATTCTAGAACACAGCATTGAAGCATATCTTCAAGTATCTGAATTACCCTTTCAAATTGACCATCGGTCTATGGATGAAATGCAATATTAAAATTCAATTTCGTACCCAAAGCCTCTTGTAGCTTTTTCCAAAGTCTCAAAGTGAACCTCGAATCTCTATCCAAAATAATCGAAGTAGGCACCCCGTGCAATCTTACAATCTCAGAATTGTACAACTCAGCTAGCTTATCAAGCGAATAATAGGTACATATCGGAATAAAATGAGCTGATTTCATCAATCTATCAACAACGAACCAAATGAAATTTTTCTTTTTAGAGTCAGAGGTAATCCAGTTACAAAATCCATCATAATTCTACCCCATTTCCATTCGGGTACCATCACTGGCTGAAGTAAACCCGAAGGTACTTGGTGTTCAGTTTTTACTTGTTGACAAATCAAAAATTTCAAAACAAACTCGGAGATATCTCTTTTCATATTCAAATCATTATACATTTTCGTACTACCCGGATGCACAAATAAACAACCATTATGCGCCTCATAAAGAATTTTCTGAATAAGTTCATCATTTTTGGTACACAAACTCTACCTCAGAACATCAAACAATCATCGGATCCGACATGAAAATTTGAATCACTAACTGATTCACAATAAGTTCTCTTGGCTTGCAAATCACGGTCACATTTCTAAGCTTCACAAATTTGCTGAAAAAATAACAGTCTAGCTCTCAACTCAGCTATAATCAAATTATTATCGGACAATGTTAACCTCGTGCTCATTGCTCTTAAGGCAAACAAAGATTTCCTATTCAGGGCATCTGCAACTACATTTGCCTTACCCGGGTGATAATCAATCACCAACTCATAGTCTTTCAGTAACTGAAGCCATCTTCGTTGTCGCAAATTTAAATCTTTCTGAGTCATCAAATACTTCAAACTCTTGTGATCAATAAAAACATGGCATTTCTCATCGTACAAATGATGTCCTCAAATTTTTAGAGCAAACCCAATAGCAGCTAATTCCAAATCATGCATCGGGTAATTCTTCTCATATGGCTTCAATTGTCTCGAGGCATAGGCTATCACTTTTCCCTCTTGCATCAACACACATCCCAATCCATTCAGTGACGCGTCGCTATAAATCACAAACTCCTTTCCTGGTTCAGGTTGCACTAAAACGGTGCCTCAATCAATAAAGCTTTCAACTTCTCAAAATTTGCTGACATTTTTCGGACCATACAAATTTGACATCTTTTTGCAACAGCTTGGTCATAGGGGTAGAAATCATCGAAAACCCTTTGACAAACCGGTGGTAGTAACCAGCTAAGCCCAAAAAGATTCTAACTTTATATACATTCCTTGGCAGTTTCTAATCAACAATTGCCGAAATCTTACTTGGATCAACCCGAATACCATCACCTGAGACAATATGTCCTAACAATCCAACTTTTTGGAGCCAAAACTCACTTTTACTAAACTTAGCATACAAATTCTTATCTCTCAAAGTCTGCAAAATAGTTCTCAAGTGTTCGGCATGTTCAGACTCATTACGAGAATATATTAGTATGTCATCAATAAAAACAACTACAAACTTGTCCAAATACGGTCTAAAGATTCTATTCATTAGGTCCATAAAAATTGTAGAAGCATTCGTTAGTCCAAAAGGCATGACAAGAAATTCATAGTGCCTGTACCTTGTTCTAAAAGCGATTTTCGGCACATCTGGCTTTTTTACTCTCAACTGATATTAACCAAATCTCAAATCTATCTTCGAGAACACTGTCACTCCTTTCAGTTGGTCAAATAAATCATCAATCCTTGGCAAAGGATACTTTTTCTTAATGGTTACCTTATTGAGCTATCGGTAATCTATACAAAGTCTTATAGTCCCGTCTTTCTTCTTTACGAACAATACTAGAGCACCCTAGGGAGAATAACTTGGTCTCGCAAAACCCTTATCTGTCAACTCCTACAACTGAGTCTTTAAATCTTTCAATTCGATCGGAGCCATTCTATATAGAGCAATAGATATCGGTGAGGTCCCTGGTACTAAGTTAATACCAAACTCAATTTATCTGACTGGAGGTAACCCAGGTAACTCTTTTGGGAACACCTCAGATATTCACAAACTATCAGCGTCGATTCAACTTTCAATTCAAATTCTTTTGTATTCAACAGATAAGTAAGGTAAGCTTCACAGCCTTTTCTTACATATATTTAGGCAATCATCAAAGAAATCATAACAGGTAACTCACCCAACTCATCTGAATCAATTCGAAGAATTTTACCATTTTCACATTTCAGTTCAATAATCTTTCTTTTATAGTTCACTACGGCATCATGCAATGCTAACCAATCCATACCCAAAATAACATTGAATTCATCAAATGGAAACAGCATTAAATCAGCTGGAAAGCAGTGACCTCGAATTATCAAGAGACAATTCTTGCAAACTCTATCAACTAAAACATGTTTGCCTAAGGGGTTTGACACTCTAATCACAAACTCAGTAAATTCAACAGGCAAGTTCTTACTAGTTACCAATTTCACACAAACATAAGAATGAGTCAATCCAGGGTCGATCAATGCAACTACATTAGTATTATAGAGAGAAAAAGTACCAGTGATAACATCGGGAGATGTCGTTTCTTTGCAAGCACAGATGGCATAAGCTCTAGCAGGTGCTCGAGCTTCGAATCTCATAGTTGTATCTTTCGTCACACCTTTACAACTAGCTCTATTTCTGGTATTTCTCGGTGGCCTACCTCTATTAGAAGTATTACTCTGCCTCATACTCTAAAAATTTTCCTTTTCAGCCATTTTAGGACAATCTCAGATAAAGTGCTCTTGTGAGCCACACTTGAAACAAGCTCGATCATTCATCCTACACTCACTGGGATGTATTCTTCCACATTATTGACATTTGAGTCTGTTAGACTTTACATTACCCACACTTGCCATCGAAGTAGCTTGAGATTTAAAACTCAAATGTTGTTTCTCATGATCTCTGCGGGAATACCCCGCTGAAACATTCGAATGGGAATATATCTCTTTCAATTTCTTAGACTGAGATGGAAATGACTTACTCATTGGTATTTTCCTCGAGTCTCTAGCTTCAAGATCAAATTTCCTCTTCTCTTTGTTCAAATCTTTATCCTTACAAGCTCGTTCAACCAATACCACAAACTCTTTCAGCTCTAAAATCCCGACTAACACACAAATATCTTCATTCAATCCATACTCAAATCTTTTGCACATAATAGCCTCCGTAGAAACACACTCTCGAGCATATTTGCTAAGTCTAACAAATTCTCGCTCATATTCGGTCACTATCATACGACCCTGTTTCAGCTCAAGAAATTCTTTACGTTTTTGGTCGATGAACCGTTGGCTAATATACTTCTTTCGGAACTCCTCTTGAAAGAAGTCCCAAGTGACCCTTTCTCTCGAAACTATAGATATAAGTGTATTCCACCAATGGTATGCAGAATCTCTCGGAAGCAAGATAGCACACTTTAAACACTCCTCTAGTGTGCAGCACAACTCATTAAATACCCTGATGGAGTTTTCGAGCCAAAACTCGGCTCTCTCAGGATCATCATCCACATTAGCTCTAAAATCATCAACCCCATGCTTTCGGATCTTATCAACCAAGAGCTTATTCATTCTTACAAAGTCCATACCTTGTGGGGTTATGGGAACTGGTCAAGGAATGGGTGGGGGTAGAGGAGATTGGGCATTCGAATTTGTTCGAACAAATTTCGTATACCACTCATTTATCATATGGAGAAAGGCTTCCCTGCATCTTTTTCCTTGACTAACCGTAGGAGGTCTACTATCAGACGGCGCTGCCCCTTGAGCGGGAGCCGGCGCATTACTTTTGACTTCATCAGCCTCAACTTGATTGGGATCCATTACTATATGAAAACACAATTTAAAATTGTCAAGAGTCATCACACTATCACAGTTCATTTATGGCATGTATATCTAAACTCTTACACACGCTACATTAGTCCGAGAATCAACTAAACTATAGCTCTGGTACCACTAAATGTAACACCCGTGCCCGTTTTTGGCGCTGGAATAGGGTATGAGGCATTACCGGACTTATTCACAAGAAAATATTCAAAATCGAGACATGAATTTCCCCTTAAATTAAAAACTTTTCAAAAACATTCATATCGTCCATAAAACGAGCCTACGAGGCCTAAACTATGCATCGAAAGTGGTTCGAGACTAAACCAAGAACTTTGGAAACTTTTGGAAAATTTAAGAAAAATTTTCATGTAAAAGTAGTCACACGCCTGTGCTTCAGGTTGTGTTCAAATTAAGGAGCTTTCTGTTTATGACATCATCATCAAATTAAAGTCACATGGCCAAGTCACATGCTAGTGTGCTTAGGCCGTGCGATCAATTAAATTTTCATAATTTTTCATAAAATAGGTGCAGACTTCACACGACCAGGGCACACGCCTGTGTTCGAGGCTGTGCCGTCCACACGGCTGAGACACACACCCGCGTCTCTGCCCGTATGCTCATTACTTAGCATTCTATTTTGCAACAATTAAGGTGCAGAAAAGACATGGCTGAAACACATGCCCGTGGGGCCGAACGTGTGTCGCACACGGCCTAGACACACGCCCGTGTGTCTATCCATGTGGACAAATATAAGGCTATTTACCAAGCCTTTTTGCCACCCTTCCATGCACCAACTTACACAACAGAACATAGCACCAATCCAAGCATATACTTTCAACCCAATCAGCCATACACAAGGCATCCACATATCATTTACATGCTATCATTTATCAAATACAAACATCACATACTTAGCATCTCAAACCATGCAATTTCCCATACTCATATGTATATATACTTAACCACTATTAGCCAATATCAAATGGCCATTTACAAAATGAATTGTCAACTATTGAAGCCATCATTTATGGTCAAATCAATTATGACACATAAAAAAATGACCAAGTCCCTATACATGCCATAACTCAAAATATTGAAATCATAAGTACCCAAAATGATAATTTGATAGTGTGAATGAATCTCCACTGTCTTTGATCCCCGAGCTGGCTTGGTGACACTATAAGACAAGAGAAAAGAAAGGGGAGTAACCTTTATAACTTAGCAAGTTCCTATGCAAATAATAAGCATCATACATACTTTAACATATATTTAGCATAAAGTAATTTAATATAAATGTCATTGTGAATTCATAATCAAGCTTAGCAAAGATGATATTAAAATCTTAACATCATAACTTACTCAATCGGACCAATCGAGGTTTTATCACATATCGAGCTCATTAAGCATGAGTTTTATGTACATACTTGTACCAACTTGCAACTTACCATAATCTTTCACAACTTAAACTTTGTCGTTAAGTTTCCTGTTGAACCACTTGGAATACTAAAGGATACTCGGGAAATCTCACACACATAGTACCATACCAATGTCATATACCAGATATGGTCTTACATGAGATCTCATATCGATGCCCAGCAATGGTCTTACACAAAATCTCATATCGATGACATATCCCAAATATGGTCTTACACGTAATCTCAACTAACCCTAATGTCATGACATTTGTAACCTAACAATACCTTAGGTTCAACTAGAATTTTTTTCGAGCTTGTTGAACTTTGTCGAATTCATTAAAAAAGTAAATCACAATTCATACAATAATAACACAATTAAAGCATAAATAATAATGCATTATTTACATATGAACTTTCCTCGGTATAAAAATAGCAGAAATAGACCTAATCGTCAATAACCTTGTTTTTCCCCCGATCAAAGTTCGAACCTCGTCTTTTTTATCTATAATAGCAAATTTAACTTATTTATTATCCAAATTACTCAATTCAGTCCAAAATCCTATTATGTAAAAATTACACTTTTGCCCTTAAACTTTGACATATTTATATTTTTGTCCTTAGGCTCGTAAAATGAAATGTATCCATTTTCCTTGAATCCCAAGCCTAGTTGAACCTAAATCATGCTCATAACATCCCACATTTTTCATCAAATCAGATTTTTACTACTCATTTTAAAACTTTTTACAAATAAGTCCTTTTTATACATTTTTACTAAAAATCACTTAGTAAAGTTGTTTGTCACACCTTAAACAATCAATATCTTCCATCAAACATCAAAATACATGCATGTCACACATGGGAAAATTTTTAAACATGAACATTACTTCAAAATAATGGGAGAAATAGGTAAACCGGGTTACGAGGACTTCAAAAAAGAAAAGAGCATTAAAAATGGGGCTAGGATGCACTTACTATCAAGCTTGAAAAGTGGAAAAACTCTCGCTATGGAGCCCTTATGAAATTCGTCCAAGGTAGAAGAAAGATGAGAAAATTTGGCTTTATTTTCCCTTTTTATTCTTTTATTAACTAAATGACCAAAATGCCCTTTTTGCCAAACTTTAAAATTTGATCTCACCATGTCCATTTTTGTCCACTATCTTAAGAAATGGTCTAATTATCATATAAGGACCTCTAATTTAAAATTTCATAGTAATTAGACACCTCTAACATGTAGAACTCAACTTTTGCACTTTTTACATTTTAGTCATTTTGACTAAATTGAGTGCCCAAACATCAAATTTTTGAACAAAATCTTCTAAAAATCATTCTGTTAAACTGTAACCCATAAAAATATAATAAAAATAAACTTTTCTATGTCAGATTTGTGGTCCTGAAACTACTGTTCTGACTAGGCCCAAAATCGGGTTATTATAATTTCATCCAATATTCAGGGCAGTTTCAATTCTCACCCTCTCTTATGATATTTTGTTTTTATTGTGATTAATTTTGTTTTTACATTGAGGAATATGTACATCTTAAGTGTGGGGAGGTTATTTATATGATTATTTGAAAATCCCTGAATTATGCCTTGTGTTTAAGTAATTTTATCATACTATTATTAGAATGAATTTTTATTTATAATTTATGTTGATGTGTTTTAGATTAAATTCATATTGTGCATTGATTGTTTAAACTTTAAGACATGAGAGAATCAAGCATGATAAGTCTATTTTCAGAATTAAAATTTGTTAAGTTGTTTCCCTAAATTAAAGTATTACCTTGAAGTTTGAGATTTTCAAGATTGATATCAAAAACCATAATTTTTTGTGAGACTTTGAGCCTTTAGAGCATACACTTTTCTTGCTCGTTTTATTATTGGTTATGAGTGTGTCAATATTGATTTGTTATTCTAGAACTTGCTTTGATTATGAATGTTGAGACCACACCTTTGATTTGATATAATGAGATGATAAATGCACTTAGGTTTTAACCCACTTATCCCATAAAAAGCCTACCTTCATATTTAACCCTTAGTGAACCCCTTTGAGCCTAACAAACCGTTTCTTTATTTACCAATTAATGTTAACTATAACTCATTTTTGATTCATTGAGAATTGTTCCTGTTTTATTGACTCCCTTTTTGTCGAGATTTGATTCGGTCAATTGCCTAACTATGTTCTATTGTTTCATAAATTATCTATTATTATCCATTGTTCTCAAAAAAGAAAAGTATATATATATATATACATATATATACATATATGTTGATTATTACTAGTTCTATGTTATTTGAGCTTAAACAGTTAATTTTATATTTTGAGAAGAAGCTCGTGTTGCTCTTCATAAGTTTTCAATTGATGTAATTATTTAGCATTAGTTTATTTTTCTAGTTTGGAAATTTATCAATTTGATTTATAGTGGTATCATCTTTAACCCAAGCCTTTATCTATACCTTTAGCCCAAGCCCCATTAGGACCCTTTAAAGACCTTTTGATTTGTGTATCATCTCATTTATAGTGGTGGAGATTTGATTTTCATACAAGTCTATGGTAATAACTTTTCATGTTTGACTTTTGAGTGCTTAATATTTGAACCTTAAACACTTTGAGTGATTTTAGTGAATCTTTAAGGACGTTATCGAATCTTGTCGATTTTGAATTAAAGATAATTACTTAGATAAGGGGAAATACTTATATTTTCATACTTTAAAAATGTGTGACTTGAATTGTTTGAATCTTTAGTGCTCTTTTAGTTGAATTATCAATGAATGATTATTTTTGAATTATGACAAAATATTGTTGATGATAATTATGAATTGAAAGAGTATAATTTTAACTGTGAGTTGAGGATTTTGTTTGAGGACAAGCAAATGCCTAAGTGTAGGGATATTTGATAAACCATGAAAGTAACATGTTTTAATCCCATGCTTAGCATGTTTTTGGATGATTTATTATGTGAATTAGTTAATTTGATGCTCCTAATTCTTTAAATTTATGTTTCTATACTTAGGTGAGCATAGGGAAGTAAAAGAAGCGAAAAACGGGCTAAAATCGGACAAAAAGAGCTATCTTATCAATTCAGATACAATTCAATCAAAATCAACCATAGTGTCCCTTAAACGAGCCTACGATGCCTTAAACATGCATTGAGAGTGGTTTGGGACTAAACCGATAACTCGGGAAATTTTCAACACTTACAATTTTTTTCTCCAAAACAGGGGACACACACTCGTGTGACTAGGCCGTGTGTCTCACATAGCCATCAGACACGCCCGTGCCACAGGCCATGTGAACATTTGAAATGGGAGCACATGGTCATGTCCCAACCCATGTCCTACCCGTATCCAAATAAGTGAGGTTACTAACTTGGGTCACACGGCCAACCACACGCCAGTGTGTCTAGTCCGTGTGCCCTTTGAAGTGACAACACACGTCCGTGTGCCAGGCCGTGTGCTGACCGTGCCAAACCTGTAAGGTATACTGGCTTATGCAACATGGCCAAGTCACACGCCCGTGTGCTAGGCCGTGTGCCAATTAGGGGGATATACGGACTTATGCCACATGGATGATCAGACGTCCGTGTGTGAGATCGTGTGAGCATACTAACTTCATTTCAATTCCAACATCAAGGGACACACGGCCGTGTAACATGGCCATGTGTCACACACTGCTAAGACACTCATCCATGTCTCTGCCCATGTGGACAAAAATAGGCTATTTACCAAGCCAAATTGCCACCCAAATTATGCACACATAAACCAGCTCAAATAGTTCCATTTCAAGACACAAATAAGTAGCCAAAAGTCATCAACCAAAGTTCAAATCATACCAATTCTTTACCATCAATATAAATCACAAATATACCACAATTTGCCATATAATTTTATACCTAATTCACATATACCATTCAATTAACTAAACCGTTCCAAACATGCAATATCCATTCAACCTCAATCACTCATTATAGGTCAATTATCTAACTCAAAATAATACCATTTGCACATTTATAAACAACATCAAATTCACCTTCATAAGCCAACTCAAATGGCCTAAATACATGTTCATCAAACATACCAAAATGACTCAAGCCTATACATGCCATATACCATATATACACATTTCAAAAGTACCAAAATAGATGTCTAATATTGCGATGAAGTCCTTGACGATCCCCAGATTTGAGCTAGCTTTGTAGAACTAGAAAACATCGAAAATTAAACAAAGTAAGCGATAAAGCTTAGTAAATTCGTATGTAAATATGAAATAATCTCAACAATCATTAACACTTCAAAATGGATAACATAATTAACATTTAAAGCATCAATCAATGAGCTAACATAAAGTTTAACCATATCGTAACTCATAAGTCCTCAACTTCTTCTAACTCGTTGCTAGAATAGTTTTCAGTACATACCTGTACCGATACATATCTATTTACCACCAACTCTCTTACCAAATCACTTCGAGCTTATAAATGTTTACGATACAAATACTTCAATTTTCCAATGCCCTAGTCCAACTATGGTCTTCAACATACGTTGCCAAAGCTCTGTCGTGGTCTTACATTCACATGCCATTACTCGGTTATGGTCTTATTATCCGATTTCCCATAGCCCAGATATGGTCCTATTCAGCAACTCGTCCACTTAAACCGTACATTTAAATTAAGTTTGACACATTTAACCATAGGATAAATACAATCTCAATACCATCCATCCATTGAATAAATACATATTTTAGTTCAAATATACGAACTTACCTCGTGTACAAAAATGACAAAACGGATCGACTATTCAATTACTTTGCTTTTTCCCCAATCTAAGCCTCAATTCCTCTTTTCTTGATCTATAAGTAATCAAAATCAACTTATTTATTCTTCTATTTATTCAATTCAATCCAAAACACTCTTTAAGGCACATTTACACTTTTTCCCCTAAACTTTCACATTTTCACAATTTAGTCTTTATTTCATAAAATCACAAATTAATGAAATTCCAATTATACCCTTACTAACCAAATTACTATTACGCCCCTAGCAGCCCATATTTTTCATTTATTTCACATTTCAATCACAAAGTTTCAACATTTCTAAATTTAATCCCTATTTTGCATTTTCACTAAAAATCATTTAAAAAACTTGTATATCTATTAAAAAACATTCATAATCTATCAAGAAACTTCAAAAAACATGATTTTTTTTCATCAATGGCATCATTCAAAGTCTTTAACAATTTTACAAATTGGTCCCTAGGCTAGCTAGTACTAGCTGCAGCGATCTCAAAAACATAAAAATCATTAAAAACGAGACAAAAAATGGACTTACATGCAAGGTTGAACTATAACCGAATGTTTGAACCTCTATCCATGGTGTTTTTCTCAACTCCAATCAGTTTTGATGAAGAAGATGGACTAAAAATGATTTTATTAAACTTAATAATTCATTAATTAACCATTTACAATTATAACCTTTAATAAAAACATTAAAATTCACTCAAATAATGTCCATCTTTGTCCACTAACTTAATTAATGGTCTAATTACCACTTAAGGACCTCTACTTTAAATTTCTATAGCTATTAGACACTTTTAACTAATAGGACAACACTTTTGCACTTTACTCGATTTAGTCTTTTTTCTCAAATTGACCTTTTAAACGATAAAAATTTCTTCAAAAAACTTTCACACATACATGATATCATGCTGTAAACACTTAAAATAATATTAAAATAATTTTCCAACCTTGGGTTTGTGGTTCCAAAATCTTTGTTCCAATTTGACTAAAAACGGGTTGTTACAGCTGAGCACCAGTTGCCTTCGAGTTTGCTCCAACCCGTTAAGATTCCTTTATGGAAGTGATAATGAGTAATGATGGACTTCATTAGTGGGTTTCCCTTGAAACCCACTAAGAAGGATTCTGTTTGGGTCATCGTGGATCAATTGACCAGGTCTAGTCATTTTATTTGGTTCGGACGGAATACTCTCTGTTGAAGCTAGCGAAGCTCTATATCTCTGAGATTGTAAGACTACATGAGGTTCCTATTTCGATAATTTTGATAGAGATCCTTGCTTCACTTCTTGATTCTAGGAAAATTACACGAGGCTCTGGGTTCGAGATTAGACTTCAGTACTGCGTTCCATCCTCAGACCGATGGTTAATCTGAGAGGGTGACTTAGATACTGGAGGATATACTTCAGAGTTGTGTAATTGAATTTTGAGGTAGTTGGGAGGATTATCTGCCGCTAGCTAAGTTTGCCTACAGTAACAGTTTCCAGTCTAGCATCCAGATGGCACCTTACGAGGCTTCATATAGTCATAAGTGACGTACACTGCTATGTTGGACTTGAGTTGGGTGAGCGCTGGGTTTTGGGTCCTGAGTTGGTTTTTGAGAACGAAGATAAGGTTAGACTGATTCGAGATTATCTGAAAGTGGCTTCTAATAGACAAAAGTCTTATGTAGATCTGAAGATGATGGATATTGAGTACTATGTGGGGGACTTCATCTTTCTTAAGTTTTCTCTATGGAAGAAAGTTCTGAGATTCGATCGTAAGGGCAAGTTGAGCCCTAGGTTTATTGGGCCGTATCGGATTCTGAAGCGTGAGGGACCGGTCGCTTATCAATTAGAGTTACCTTCAGAGTTGGACCATATCCATGATGTGTTCACGTCTCGATGTTGAGGCGGTACCAGTCTGATCCATCTCACATTATTTCTATTGAGGAGATTGAGATTAGACAAGATTTGACATTAGAGAAGGAGACGGTTCAGATTCTGGATCGTGATATTAAGGTTATGAGGAGGAAGTCCATTCCGTTAGTAAAGGTTCTGTGGCGGAATCATAACACTGAGGAAACCACGTGGGAACCTGAGGACTCGATGCGTCAGCAGTATCCTCATCTGTTCGAATCAAGTGAATTTTGAGGTTGAAATTTCCTTTAAGGGGGTAGAGTTGTAACGCCCTGATAAATTTATTTCTGTTTCTATAAGTATCTGACACAAATTTGTATCTGCTTCAGTGGTTAAGTGTTCTCTGTGTGTGTGTGAGGTTTGGGTTCAAGTTCCACTGTTGATAATTTTTTTTATTTTTGGTCTAAGCTTTACCCTTGTTGAGTGGGCTTGTATAAATTATCCATTAATTCATATCAAAATAAGACTGCTGGTTCGAGTGGTAAGGGAGTTGGTGTGTTGAAGGTCCTGTGTTTGAATCCCTGCGTTAGTAAGGGTGTTAATTTTTGCTCGATTATCTGGAAAAGTTTCAGTAGAGCCAAAATTCTAAGGTAGTTGGATGTGGTTAGTGGGTGAGATTTAGTAGGATTTAAGGTTTCAAATTAAATTAAAATTATTTTATTTTTATTTTTATTCTTTACCCAAAATCCATTGTTTATGACGTTTTTTTCCCAAATAGAAATTCCCTTTTGATTTTCTTCTCCTTTTCTTCTTCTGCTCTCTAACAAAATAGTAGTAAACTCATTCTTTTCACTTTTTGATTCTGTAATTAAACCTTGCTCTTGGGTGTTTTGAATCTTTGGTTTTTGTGAAACCGATAAGTGGGGTTGATTGTATTCGTTTAGCTTTTGTTTTTTGAAGGTTGAAGTTTTGTAAATTTGATGCGTAGGAGACACGGTGAAGTAGTAGTTCCACTCCAACGGTCTAATTTGTGCGAGTGAACGAGTGTGTTGCGGTAAGTGAGTGTGTTTTTACTCGATTTAGTTTTAGGAATTTGTGATTTGATTGCTAATTTCAATGTTGAGTACTTTGTTTTTAGGTTTCAAAAGGCTCAAGGTTATTTTAGCATCAAAACCGTACTAGGTTTGTACCCGAAATGTAGAAAAGTGAACTACTACAAAAGCCAAAAAACTGTTCTATCGACGCCACACGGGCGTGTGGTCACCCGTGTGGTTGGCGCCGTGTGAGACACGGTCGTGTGATCGACGAAGGCTTGGTCGTGCACAAGACACTGCCATGTGGTGCGTGAGTGTAGCCGTGTGGGCCACATGAGCTAGGCTAAGTTGGGTGTGTGGGCCACACGGGCATGTGGGCCTACACGGGCATGCCACACGGACGTGTGGGCCTACACGGGTAATCCGTACAGGCATGTGGGCCCATATGGGCAATCCACACGGACATGTGAGCCTAAATTTTTGAAATTTTTCCTAGGGTCGCACGGGTCATTTCGATTGATTGTAGGCCTACCGTAGGGTTATAAAGGCTAACCAAACCCTAGATTATGTGATTTGTTATTCTGATAGTAAGCTCTGAGTAGGATACTTTTATGCATGTCTGACTATTCTGATATTTGTACACAAGAATGATAAGAATGTTATGTTTGTATCTAAATGTGTATTTTGTATCTGTTTTTGGGGTGGGATTGTATTTATGGAGGAAGTGTTCTAAAAGGCGGCCCTCGCCTATTTTCTGGCAGCTTGGCTGCATATTATCTAATACATGTCGTAGTGACACAACACGGTGTGTAAGGATGGTGAGTGTTTTTAACCCCAAATGGTGTGTTGGAATGGTTGGAGATGGTGTATAGAGGATGGAGGTAGGATTCTATTATCTGTTTCTTTAAAGGACTTAGGTCCGATCTAAATCTGAATGTATATGTGATTTTTATATAAATTGTATGTCTATTCCTGTTGGGTTACACACCGAGTTTATAAAACTCACATCTTTTGTCTGTTCTGTTCAGGTAATCCACAGACTTAGGCAAGTCGGTGTGACGAAGACTCACGGTGACCACTCGACCGTAAACTGTTTAAACTTAGTAATTTATGGTTTACTTAAAATTTTGGATTCATTTGGGGGTTTGTAATTTCTGGGACTCTCTAGACTGTATGGTTTTTATCTGTTGATTTTCGATTTGATTGATAATTTGCATGCTCCGATAAAATGTTTTATGAAAACGAAGATTTTACGCAAATAAAGGTTTTTCTAAAAATACAAACCGGATTTCCAAAATGTATTGAATTTATTAAACCTCCGCTATCATATGTGTTTTGGCAAATGAACTAATTAAATGATAATGAATATGAGTTATAAAAGTTGAATGGTTTATCAAAACAACTCAGGTTTTCAAAACCCATTTCGTGTGACATTTTCGGATTCAGAAATAACGTCTAGGCCGGGTCTGGGGTGTTACAGTCTAAGCCCATTTTTTGCGCCTATATTTTTACTCAAATCCTCCCACTTTTCGAGAGGGCCTTGAGCCTAGGTGGGTGACCCGACCCATGATCAGGTCTAGCTGTGAGCCATCTACCAAGGTAAGAAGAATTTTTCCTAAAATTTTAATTAGAATTTTTGTTTAATAAGATTGTTGATAAGTTAAGCTCGTTTATTAGAATTAGAAATTGCTACGATTTTGTAACACCCTTATCAGACCCAATCGTCGAATCCGGATATAGGGCGTCGCAACTAAACCGATTTCATGCATAAGATCAAAACTCATTATTTTAAAATCAAACTGTATTACATATTTATAAAACTTACAATGGAGACAATATTTTCAAACAAAGTTTCACTGTCTCAACCCCGGACTACCTAAATACAATATAGTCGTCCTTATGGTGTAGATTCTAAAGATACCCCCCTTCTTGTGTGCATGACACTTTGCTAACTGAGCTCCCTAATCTAACAGGGTCTGACTTGGTCCCTTTTCAAGTTCCTTATCCAACGAGTCCTACAATCATAGGTAAAAACATTTGTAAGTTCAAATGAACTTAGTGAGTTTCTTTGCTACTACCATGCATATCTCACCCTTTCTTACCTAAAGATGGTATTGACTTTATCGTAGTTCTTTGACCATAGACTAGGCAAGTGCATGTAAAAAGTTTTCGGTTGTCTAACCACAAGCGCCAGTAAAAATTAAAAACATTTTTTGGGTTATGACTCGATTTTCGCAAGTGCCGGCAAATTTGATTTTGATGCTGAATTTATTAAATCGAGCTAGTTTAAAAATTTTAATCAAAAATTTACGAGATGAATAAAGAACTATATAATAGAATTATTTAGTAACTAGTTAAATAATTTAATAATTAATGCATAACGAATAAATTCCAACGTAATTAAATTTTAAGAAACTAGATGGAGATTAAACAAGTTCTTAGTGTGTTATTACACCAAAGATTTGTGAGCAATTACACTATCATTAAGATTAAGATAGTGGAGAGAGTTGATCCTTGCCATTAAAATCTATTAAGCATTTTCTAATTAAATGATGGTCATTGATTAAGTTTAATTAAGCTTAACGACAATAATAAGAATAAAATAAAGGTTTAAATATGTTAAAGGTCTCTATACTATTTTTAAATTTAAAATTTAGTCTAAATACTTTAATTTTGAAACGTTGGATCCCTATATTTTTTATTTAAAATCTTGGTCCCTCCATTTAATTTTGCGCTAAAGATAACAATGTCGAAGATAAAATAACTTTTCTAACACTCAACATTTACAGTTATTTGTCAATTCAATCCTTAACCATCAAAAGTACTTGAAAAATTCAAAATTAATACTTTTATTATTTTAAATAAAAACATAAAAATTTAAAATATATAATTTTAGAAAATAAAAATATGAAAAAATGAAAACTCTTTAAAATTCAAAAATAAAACTAAAAATAAAAATAAAAAATCAAAATAAAATGTTATCTAAACCAAACTAGATAACTAGTCAAATCGATCATGTGAGAGGTAAAAAATCAATTGACCTGTGAACCGGTACAAACTAGTTGAATCAAGCTTAAAAATTTCATGTATCTTTACTAGTTTAAAATTTTAGCCCTTTAACTTAAAAATTAACCAAAATCACTTTACAAAATTGTCCTATTTAACTATCAAGCTTATAAATCTATCATCAAAATTCAAAAATATCATAAAATTAACTAATGACTAGACCTGATCATGGGTCAGGTGCCCCAACCCAACCGAAGGCCCGCCCGAAATGTGGGAGGGTTTGGAAAAAAATATAGGCCCGAAAAATGGGCTTAGATAAAAAATAAGGCCCGTTTAAAAAACGGGTCGAGCCTCAAGTAAGGCATTTTTGGCCCAGGCCCAACCCGAGTTCACTAAAAGAAAAAAATTTACTTTTTTTTAAATATTATTTTTATGTTGTTTTCTCCCTATTTTGCTACCATTTTACTTTCATGTTCCTATTATTTTGTTGTTATTGTTTAGATATTGTATAAAGCTTATTTTATTGTTAATTTTATTATTATTTTAAAGATATTTGTTAAATTTTTATTATTTTAGAGATATTTACTTGTTAAGTTGCATTTATCTTAGTGTTATTTAAGTATACATATTTTTTAAAAATTTATTTTCAATTTGTTGGGAAATATTTATTTTGATGTTTTAGTATTTTGATGTATTATAAATATTTTAAAATTATATAAAAATAATATAAAAATTAATATGGGCGGGTGGGTCGGGCCCAAGTTTTAGCATTTTTATCCGGGTCGGGCTTGGGCAAAATTTTAGGCCTATTTTTCGGTCTGAGCCGGGAGCAAACGGGCCTAAATTTTTAGTTGAGCTCAGCCTGAACCTGGCCCGACCCATACACACCTTTACTAATGACATAATTCAAAACATTTAACAGATTCATAAATTAATTCTTAAATTAGTTAGATTAAACTACAACGATCTCATAAATATAAAAATGACTAAAAATAAGCTTAAATTCCATACCATGCAAAAGGCCGAATGCTAAGGGTGTTTGAAGCTTTCAAATTCTTCTTCCATGGTGGGTTATTCGGTGGGGAAGAAGAAGAAAATGAAAAAGATGGTAAGGTTTTCTTTTGTTATTTTATGTTTAATTATTTTTAATATTATTTTAATTAAAAACTTTTAACTTAAACAATTAAAACTACTCAACCACTGTCCTTTATAAGTTATAGTGGCTTAATTGTCATTCCAAGCATTGCAAAAATACTTTTTAGCTCAATTAACTAATATTAATTAATATTAATTAATTTTGATTAAATTTTATGATTTAGTCTTTTTCTTTAATTAACTAATAAATCATTAAAATTTTTTGACTAAATTTCAGTACACCTATATAAGTACTCCGTAAATATTTAATAAAAATATTTATGGGCTCGATTACAAAAATGAGATCATGATACTTTATTTTCTAAAACCACTTAAATTTAGGGACAAACCACTTGAACTTTACTATTCATTCAAATAGGTTAAATTATTAAATCAAAATTTAATATAATATTATATTTGACTCGTAAATATTAAGTAATAATATTTACAAACTCATTTATCGGATTTATGATCTCGAAACTATTATTTTCGATAACACTGAAAAACGGACTGTTACATGACGAGTAGACCATTGATTAGTTCATGAAATTCTAAAAGCATCCAAAAACCCGCAACTAAGCTCAGCCAATCGATTGTAATGTTCATTTTGAATTTAAATTGTAAATGGTATGTACTTAAGATTAGGGAGCATTACAAGGCTTATTTGATGATTTTGTTCTTTTGGAATGTTTTAGTCATCTTAGGACCTATAATGTTTATAGGGTAAACTTTGAAACATAATTAGTGCATAAATGTATGTTTTTTTTACTATGAAATTACTCAATCATGTTTGTAATAGGCCCATTTTGCCCGACCGTTAGAAATCTATTCCATTCAAAAAATAATAATAAAATTGTCTAAATTTATTATTACAGTTCATTTACAATAAACAGGCTTAAAGCCCAAACCCAAATACCAAAGCCCATTACACCCTGACCCAACACTTAGACCCAAAACAGAGACGGCCCAAAAGGGCCCAACACTAAACAGTTTCAAGAACCTAGGGTTTCTGGGAAACTCTAGGCACCGCAAGCACCTAGCTCCTCGTCCACAAGCCTCAATCAGCCCTCATCAAGTCGATTCGAGCGTGAATAACGTCCCTATCGCCACCGTACTCTTCATCCACCTGCAAAAGGAAAGAAATGGCAGAAAAATTAGCAAGGCAGATTTTTTTTTTTTTTTTTTTTTGCGATTTATTTCGGGTCTATATAAACCCCAAAAGCAACCTGTAAAAGATACGAATACGCAGAGAATAAACATGCAAATACATTGAAATAAAATAAAAAAAAAAATAACAGAGGTGATTTTTTCAATATTCGGTTTCGTCTTTTTTTATTTATTTTCTTTTTTTCATACTTTTTTACATAAAAATACTATTAAAAAAACTCGAGATTACCTTTTAAAAAAGGGCATTTCGCATTGAAGAACCGCCGTGTGTGACGGCGCGTGAAACATAGGTGAAGGCTGTCAGAAGGTCGAACGACCTGTGAAGGCAGAATTTTTTTTTTTTTAAATTTGGTGTTTAAAATAAATTTTGGGCTGATTTTTTAGTTTTTATAGCCCATTCACACGACGTCGTTTTGGTGTGGTCTGTTAATGACCAAAATGATGTCGTTTTAAGGGAGGATCCGCGTGTTGACCCAAAAACTCGAGGAGCATCCGTGCGTTTTTGTTAAAAGTTCTATTTGCCATTTTAGTCCCTCTACAACTTTATTAGTTTTAATTTCATCCAATTTAACATTTTTTTAAAATTAGCCTTAAAAGTCTATTTTTGTTACAATTGGGTCCCTCGGGCTATTTAAAGGTTGATAACGAAACGACGCTGTTTAGGAGAAAGGGCATAATTGCCTATTAAGTCCCTACATTTTGTAGCGCACTTCAATATCATCCTTTTTACATTTTTCCTTAATTTTTTATTTATTTTAATTTAATCCCTGTTTCTTTGTTTATTTTTAAACCTTTTTTATTTTATTTTTAAATTATTTTAACATTATTATTTTGTCATATTAAAATTCTATTTTTTACTATTTGTATATTAATTTATTAATAGTATAAAGGTTTTTTATGTTTTTTAAATATATACTATTTTTATATATATTAAATTATTACTATTTTATTTAGTTCAATAATATTCATACACATCACATATTATTTTATAATTTGTATATTAGTTAGTATACTATATATTTTAAAATTTTACATACTATATATTATTATATTATATGTATAATTTAAATCATTTTATTCTCTATATTATAAATTTTGTATAGTATATAACATGTATTATTTATATTAAAAATGCATTTTTATGATTTGTATTATAAACATATTTTTAATGTTATATATGATATTTACTTGAAATTGCTTTTATTATTCATTATTTTTATATTTATAATTAGGTTATTTTATTTATTTTATTTTACATTATTTTAAAATTTGCATATTAGTTATTATATTACTATTTCTATTTTTATATATTATACATCATTATATTATATTATATATATAATTTTAAATTATTTTATCCTCAATATTATATATGATTTTGTATATTGTATATTGTTTATATTATTTTTAAATGTGTAGTTATATATATATATATATATATATATATTTGATTATTATATCAAAATATATTTTGTTTACGTATCATTTATTTATTTAAAAAGCGTATTTTATTTATTTTCTCAAGAATTATATACTACTTTTAAATTTTGCCATATCACTTTTATATTTTTTATTTACAATATTTATTTATTATTTGATATATGTCACTCATTTTATACTTAATCTTGCATGAGAAGTTTTCACATTTATTTGGAAGTTTTCTTTTTATTATTTTGCTATTTGTTGCTTTATATATTTTATTTTTCCTTGCTCTTTTATTTATTATTTATTTTATTTATTTTATTTTTATTATTATTCATTGTTTTATATTATTCCTTTGTTAATTATCTATATTAGTGTTATTTGTTAATATGATTCGTAATTATGGAGAATTGTTATTTGAAATTGATATTTTGTAACATATATGTGCCACATCTTATTCCAAAATCATTTTTATAAAAACACCTTTTAAATTGACGCATTTTATTCAAATATGGTGATATACAATATTTGGGGGCTTCGAGAAAAATTGTGCCCTAACTCACTGGGTTTCTATTTTTCTCATTGAACTTAAAATATTAAGTATCTCTTTTCTTTCGAAGTTGAAACTTATAAACCTCAAATTAAAATTTATTCTCGGGAATTCAAAATGTTGTATCCTAACTTATTGGATATGATGTTTTGTGTCTCGAGGTAAGAATTTTCTACAAATAAAGGCGATCCTAATTTCGAAGTCTTGAGATGTTACATCCTAACTTATTGGGTGTAGCATTTTATTTTTTTGAGATAGGTAAGTCTTGGCTTTCTCTCAAATAAAAGGATCGTATTTTGAAATTTCAACATTAGGACATGAGATTATCAATTAGGTACCAAATTTTGGGCGTTGCGAGGGTGCTAATCCTTCCTCGTATTAACCGACTCTTGAACCCGTGTTCTTGTATTTCGTGGACCAAAATCAATGTTTTGAAATAAAACGTTTTACAAGGTGATCCAATCACACCTAAGTAAAAAGGGATTGGTGGTGACTCTCGTTTTCATTTTTTCAAAGTCGATCCCCATTTTTTTATAAAACCTAAGAAATGGTTTCGACATTTTGGCGACTCCACGGGGGAAAATAAGAGAGTCGAGTCGTAAAATTGATTACTTTTTGTTCTTTGTCGAAAACATGAAAATTTGATTTGAAATTTTTAAAAATTTTTTGAACATATGATTACTATTTTTCTTACACAATTGAACATATGATTACTATTTTTCTTACATACATTGCATTGTATGATCGTTGTGGTCGCACCTTTTAAGTGGAAGTGAGAAACTATGCCTTCGTGAGGTTTTCACCTTTGCATAGGCTAGTGGACTGCTTCCGGGATACATCTGTACCTATGTCTTTTGAGGTTTTCACCTCCGCATAGCCATAGGGAAATGTATTCCCCTGAACTAAACTCGGTCTATATGAGCCTATAATGGGTGAGGATCAAGGAATCTGCTGGTTCGGGTACCTCAACTTTAGAGCTAAACAACATGTAGAAAACCTAAGGTCTTACCCTAGGTAAAACTATGCCAAACCCTAGTGGTCACCCAGATAGGTGCCTTATTCTGTTATTTATTTCTTTTGTGCTAACGTGTTCTCTTTTGTTTTGATTGCATTGTATTCACATCATAGAAAAGAGGTGCTGATTCAAATTCGATTGCTAAATAAAAGAGTTTGTCATGAGAAAATGGATTTCTTGATAAAGTGAATTATAATATGGTCGTCCGAATATGGTCCAAGAAAACACAATGAGAAAAGACTGATAGTCCGTGAAGGAATACAATTTTATTGCCTAAGGATTCAAGCTGACAAAGACTATTCGAGAATCACCACGTCTTGGCTTTCTTGAAGAGTCTGACTAGCATTATGGAAATAAGTGAGCAATGAGACGTGGACCAGATAAAGCAAAAAGGAGCTAGTGGAGGCATCTATTAGAAGTTTGCAAGATTTGACCTTTACGAAGATGGGGATTGTAACACCCCAAACCCGGCCCACACACTACAACCGGATCTGGTTTGTCACTAAGGAGATTTTATAAAACTTGTGGCACTTTGGAAAATAATTATCGGGTTTAAACATTTATAACGAAAACTTAATAATTTATTAAGTCATATAAGATATGAAGTTATAAAATGCCTTGGTGATTTTTAAATAAAACCAAAATTTAATACATGTCTCAGCTTAATTTAAACATAAAATTTAAATGCCTAATAATAAAAACCCAACATAAAACCCCAAAATAAATATAAGTCTAGTGGCCCATGGCCTTATTACAATGAAACTTAAAAATCCGCTAATTTAAAATATTAAAATAACTAAATTAAGTAAAGTCCTTTGCTGAGTCTCAATACTTTCGCATGGCCACCTTGCGCTCCTCTCAAACCCTGTCTGATGCACTAGGGGCTACCTGAAAGTTTTTAAATAAAAGGTTGAGTCGCGAGACTCAGTGTGCAACCCTCATGCACCATTAGATTTGGGCCTTAGCCCCACAGAACAGAATAATAGAACATATTATATATGAAAATATGCAAAGCCCAACCCAAATCCTAGGTTTCCATCCGCTACACGCCTCCCTTACTTGCCAGTCACACCATTGGGGATTTCTACAATCAACCCACACCGCTATACGCCATTGATGGCAATCATACTGCTCATCATCAGATCATGGCCGTAGCCACTACAACAGGTCATGGTAAAAGCCACTACAACAGGTCTCGGCAAAAGCCGCTACAACAGGTCTCGGTAAAAGCCGCTACAACAGAACACTTCCCCTTTCATCAAATCCATCCCCATGCAATCACAGAAATCGACATACTTATCACACATGTCATCTTAATAGGAACATTCACTTGGGAATGACAGAGATCACTAACCTGGTGATTTGCTTTTACCCTCTTTGGGTTTCAATTGTTATGTCGGGATTTCGGCATTTATCAGAACATATTAGATTTATATACATGGATTTTGCAAACAAATCTAGATGGTGTGCACCTGATATCGCGTAGTTTTACACCCTTAGCCAATATCCTTACTATCTGGATCTACAACCCTTAGTCTAAAACCTTGCTCAAATGAAGGAAGAACACGAAGATTAGGGCTCCCCTACATATGGCCAAGGGTTAATAAATCCCAAATTTACACGTTAAAACTAATAGATCTCCTTACCTTGAAATCCCGAAAGTAACACGATTCGAGTGTTACTGAACTCTAACTTAGAGATCTACGCGATTGACTCCTCTTCAAATCCCCGAGAATAAAAGAAAAACTCAAGGTCAGTTCCCTTATAGCCATTTGGCTAGAGTCCCTAAAAATTTGAAAAGGATTGAAGCCTTAAGAATCGATACTTACCTTCAGTTTCCTTCGAGATTCAGTACAAGCAGATACCTCAGAGAGAATTCGACAAACACAGGAGATGAGATCTAAGGATTTTGGCTTTTAAGAGAAGAAAAATAAACCACTTAACAAAGTTTAAGAGACTATTCAGCCAGAAGGAGAAAAGAAAAAAAGACAGGAAATAACAGAGAACCTACCAAAATATGGTATAGGGGTTCGACTATGGTGAATACTTAGGGAAAAAGAACTGAATGGAATGATGCTGAGACTTAGAGATTTCGGCTACAAGAACAAACAAGAACGTAGTTTCGGCTTTTAGTGAATGGGAGAAGAATAAAAATGGGGATCAAAAGATTCGCTAGAAGAAGGTTTCAAAGAAAAAGAAAAGGGTGAGGGAGGTGGTGATTTTCGGCTATTGGAAGAGAAAAGATGAGAAAAGAAAAACAACTAAGATGGCCTTCAGATTTTCGGCACAAAGAATGAAGAAAAGAGTAGGGTTCAAATGCTGGAATTGATGAGCTATCCCCCCTTATTTAAAGAGAATTTCGGCACCCATATATATACTAAAATAAATAAATAAATAAAATAAACATACACTCCCTAATCAGCTCAAACTTATCACCAATTAAATTCCTTTACTATCTCCAAAATTTATCCTCATTCTCATCCCAAAAATTCCTTTTATTTAGCCAAAAATTCAATTTGAATTACATTCAAATAGCTTCCCAAACAATGACCATCTTTTGGCATTTGGTCCACTTCAAATACCTTCCCTTGCCAAAGACAAAATAACATATTATTATGCACAAGGCAACTCGAAACTAAGACCTCCAAGCACCGCTACACGTTTCTTGCCACTGTACTACAACTGTTCTTGTGATATATTCCATTCTCAACTTGTTTTAAAGCATATTTTCCAGCTACCGAATCATCCAAAGAAATCTAAAAATTATTGCCAAGTCAAAGACTTGAACCTTTGACCACCAGCTTATTCAAAATATTCCAAGCCACCATATCACCTACTTCCTTGTGCTATCTTTTAACCCAAAAATATTTTAAAAGCCTTTTTACTAAAAACACCAACCTCTCTTAAGGGTAAAAAAAAATTTTTTTTTTGCTAAAGCCTTAGATCGAGCCTAGGACTTTTCCAACACTACCAACCCTTCCTAAATCACCTAAAAATTAAACTAAACATGCCATCATAATTTTTTTTTCAATCGACAAAATCCATTCTCTGGACACACAAAACCCATTTATTCTAGGCCTCAATTTAGGATGTTACAGGGATTGATTTTTTTTCTTGGAATATGAGGGCAAGGACGTATATGTAATCCATTTTATGTAAAGAAATTTACTTTCTAGAAAAGTTTTTCTAATGGATTTGAATTCAAAATCAACGCCTTTCTTTCTTTTTGCATTCATTTCATGCATTTTCATTACATAGCATCATATGCATTAAAATCCATAGAAGGACATTAATTAGTTAAAGTTATTTCAGAGAAAGAAAAAGAGAGAAAGTGAGAAGGAAAAGTTAATCTGGAAACTGAACACCATTACGGTACACGTGCCAAGATAAAGAAAATGGATCAAATACTTGAGCAGTTCTAGAGAGACATGCACAACCAGATGCAAGATCAATTGGCAAAGCTCCAACAAGAAATGAGAGACCAAATGTTGGAAGCTCAAAGGAACATGATGGCTCAAATGGCCTAGATGCTAAATGGGGTGATGGACAAAGGAAAGGGTCCCATAATTAATGCTGAAGGTAATGAGGACTTTCCTCGATGTTTCACCCCACCGCATTTGCAAACACAACCTGAGGAATATCCCCGAAGGCCATCTGTCACGATAAGGTCTCAACAAGGGCAAAATGATGTTAGAGTACCCATGAATTTCCAAGTTGGCACAGGATCCAACTCGGGAGATAACCCTGCTAATCCTGTTATCCCTGACTTAGATATAATAGAGAGGGAGGGGATAAGAATTGAATCTTCAAGGCAGTTGGAAGATCATTGTAGATGGTTGGAAGAAAAGTTCAAGGCTTTAAAAATGCTGATAATCACCACGAAATCGATACTAAAGATCTGAGCTTAGTTCCAGATTTGGTGCTTCCTCATAAGTTCAAAATGCCAGAATTTGAGAAGTACAATGGGACCAGCTGCCCTAAAGCCCATATTAGGATGTTCTGTAGACGGATGACTAACTACATTAATAATGATCAGCTCTTGATTCATTGTTTCCAAGACAGTTTAGTAGAGGCGGCGTCTAGATGGTACAATCAACTCAGTCGTGGTAGGATTAGCTCTTGGAGAGATCTGACCCAAGCTTTCATGAAGCAATACAATCATGTCACATACATGATGCCTGACAGACTCACTTTGCAGAATATGGAAAAAAATTCAAATGAAAGTTTTAGGTAGTATGCGCAAAGATGGAGGGAGGTTACCATGCAAGTTCAGCCACAACTCCTAGAAAAGGAAACTACAATGCTTTTTATCAATACATTGAAGGCACCATTCATCACACACATGATAGGAAATACCACCAAGAGCTTTGCGGATATAGTGATGGCAGAAGAAATGATTGAAAATGCCATAAGGGGTGGCAAGATTGAAGTAGGGGAAACCATTAAAAGGTCTAATCCTGGAAAAAAAGATGACGAGGTGAATAATAAGAGTACATACAACAAAGGGTACTCGAAGGAAATTACTGTTAGCCAGCCAAAAGTAATTACTGCTGGGCAACAGGGGTCGGCAAGACAAGAATCAGGCGTAAGGCAAAACTTTGAAAAGCTCCAATTTACACCAATTCCAATGACGTATAAGGAGCTATATCAAAGTTTATTTGAAGCACATGTGGTGTCCCCATTTTATCAAAAGCCTTTACAGCCCCTATATCCTAAATGGTATGACTCGAACGCTCAATGCGACTACCATGTAGGAATAACGGGTCACTCAATTGAAAACTGTACTACGTTTAAAAAGTTGGTCGAAAGGTTCATTAAAATGGAAATTGTGAAGTTTGACGATTCATCAAAACCTTATCACTTTGACGAGGTAGTAAATACGATAATTGAAGGAGGAGACAAGAAAGTTGCGACTCATTGAAGAAAATAAAAGTGAAGAGGGAATCGAAAAACAAAGTTTCCAAGCCCTTGCGTACTTGGAAGTGTTTTGAATAATGGGACAGTGGAAGAGATCCTTGTATTTTTAAAGCTGATCTAGAGTAATATTCAAAACATGTTTGTTACCTTAAGCCTAGAGGCAATAAGAACCCTTTTGTGAAATAGGCTCGTGTTTGAAATTTTATTTCAATAAAATGAATCTTTTAAGTAAATATTCTTTTATTCTTTCCATTTCATACTGTACAAACAATTGTTCTTAGTTTTTTTTTTGGTTAGACTTTTTTTAAAGTATTATTCCAATCTTCATTCATGACCATACAAATAATCATTTTTTGAATCATTTATTCTTTGGAATCTTTCTTTGAACCTACAATAAGGTCACCAGATATCAATGATGTGAGCAACGCTACTACTGACTTAGAGTCTCCTTTCGAGTAAGATATGTGTCTAGAGGGATCTCAGGATTTTGAAAATGACAGAGATTGAGACCTATCTTCTGATTTGTTAAGGATGGTAGAACATGATGAAAAATAGATCCTACCTTATATAGAGTCAGTGGACATTGCAAGCTTAGAAATGGGTGAAGATCAAAGCTCAGCTCACCACAGAAATAAGGCAAGACATCATTGAGTTATTTTCAAGAATTCAAAGATGTTTTTGCATGATCATATCAGAACATGCCTGGACTACTGAGACACAAGTACGTTGAAATCTTAAAAGAGGTCCATAAGGATATCAGAAGGACACATGCTAATGGTTTTACAATAGTCAAGCTAACCATGAGGTTTGGGAACTGTTAATCTACATAGAAGGGGATGGTATCAGTTATGCCGTATTTAAGGAGACAAGATTCATGTGCCTTCTCCATTTCTTCACAAATTTTGCATATGTGGGGCATGGATGGGATGGGGTCAATGTCGTCAAAAGCTTTTAGCCAATATCGATTCATCGTCGTGGTCATCGTTTACTCCACTAAGAGGGTGGAAGTAGCTTCATATGCCAATGTTACAAGGTCGAGGTCATTAAATTCTTTTAAAAAAAGATCAGACACCGAAAAAGAATGCCAAAAGGACAAAGTCAAAATTTTGTAGTCTGTTCAAAGATCAGATGCCATATCATAGAGCAATAAAGGCAGCCAAAAAAAAAAAGGATTGTAAACAAGATGACCGAGATTTGTAAAGATTGGTATAAAGAAGTTACCATTTACCCTCTATTTTATCGAACGTCGGCTAGAACCTTCGCTGGGGCAACACATTGGAATAGAAATAGTTTTTCCAATTGAACCTAATCGAAGAAAAGGTTAAAAGTTATCCATCACGGTCAGATGATGCAAGCTTACGATAAATAGGTTTATCCGAGAGAATTCCACGAGGGGAACCTAATCTTTCTTTTACAAAAGGATTTCAAAGAAAAGCAGATAACAAACTGGGAAGGACCTTATGTTGTAAAGAAGGCCTGTTCTAGAGAAGCATTGATATTGATCGAGATGGATGCCAAAGACTTGCCCAATCCGGTGAATTCAGGTTCAGTCAAAGAATTATTTTACCTGAAAGGGGAAAGGCCAAGGTGAAAACCCACAAAAGGCATCTTGAGTTCAAATTTTAAAAAAAAATAAGAAAGAGAAGCCAAGGTGAAAACCCGCAAATGGTGCTTTGAGACCAAATGGGTTTTGAGCCGAAAACCCAAAAAGGCAGCTCAAATTTTGATTAAAGATAGGGCATGTGGTAGTCTTGCCATGCCTGAATTAACAATGAGGAAATATGCTACGTCTTGGGGCATTGGCAAAGTACTCCGGATCCTCTAAACACATATTGAGCTCAAAATGGTCCTCAAGGAGTTTGTACAGAGACGCTCAGGCTGTGATATCTGGGGCACCTAGCTTCTATCTTACCCATTTTAAATTTGTTATCTTTGATTACTTTATTCTTTTCAAAGATACACCCCAATCAATTTTCTTTTATAGCCTTAGTTATCTTTGCTTACTTTATTCTTTTCAAGATACACCAATCAATTTTCTTTTATTCCCATGGTTATCTTTAATTAACTTATTTGTTTCGAGCTATGCTCCTGATTAATTTCTTTCACGTCCATTGTTGTGATCTTTTTCAAGCATTTTATATTGAAATAAAAATTAATGGACTAATAATACTTTCATAAAAGGACTTTCGCATATTACTCTGGAAGCTTCTAAATAATATGAGAATCTGAAACAATACTTTTGTTTAGAACTCACCAAGCCTAAGGGTTGGAAATATTGAAAGATGATTATCTCTTGAGATTTTTATTGGATAACCTAGGTGTAAAAGGGGATCATTCTTGGGAAAAGAAAATGATACCTTGCATTCATGCAAATTTCAGGCACATACATCAGGTCATTACACCCAGGGAATGGTGTAACAGATCAACTTGATTGAAGATGATACAAATTTCATACCTCTGAGTGGTAACAGGATGGATGACAGAAACCAAATTTTATTCCATAGAAGTTGTAGTGGGAAGTACAAACTTTATGTCCCAGAAGGTACAGTGGAAGGGACTCTAAAATTACAGTGGGGCAAGCTTGTTGAGCAAAATATGATCGTTTCTTTGGGTTTTCTGTCAAAGATACCAGTTGAACGAGAAAGTATGTTAACGCATCAGTGATAGAACCTTGATGAACTATGAGCAGTGACAACCCAAACATTACAAAGGGATCATTCTCATGCATATATCATTCATCCACTTCTAGTTAGGAGCTTTAGATTCATTCCGATCATTGCATCCTAATAAAAAAGGGATCATTCTTATGACATTCTGCATTCATGCAAATGTCATCCATAATACATTCGAGTCTACAAGACATGTCCTCAAAAGATGATGTAGTAACGTCAGTCCCTAAAGCGATAGCGGAGCAGATCAAATTTGGTGAATCTTATCTTCATGTATCGGCAATGGAGCAGATTCAAGCCACCAACCTTATCTCCCTGAAGTAGCAAGGGAGCAGGTTAAAGTTCGTAGTCTTATCTTCCTAAGGTAGCAAGGAAGTAGACTGAAGATTGTAGATCTTATCCCCCCTAAAGCGATAGAGGAGCAGATCAAATTTGGCGAATTTTATCTTCATGTATTGGCAATGGAGCAGGTTCAAGCCACCAACCTTATCTCCCTAAAGTAGCAAGGGAACAGGTTAAATTTTGTATTCTTATCTTTCTGATGTAGCAAGGAAGCAGACTGAAGATTGTAGATCTTATATCCCTAAGCGGTAGTGGAGCAGATCGAATTTGGAGAATCTTATCTTCCTGATGTAGCAAGGAAGCAGATTTTAGCCACTAGCCTTATCTTTTTGAGGTAACAAAGGAGCAGGTTGAGGATTATAGTCTTATCTTCCTGATGTAGCAAGGGAGCAGACTAAAAATTATAGATTTTGTCTCCTCGAGATAGCAGTGGGACAGATCGAATTTGGTGAATCTTATCTTCCTGATGTAGCAAGAGAGCAGATTTTAGCCACTAGCCTTATCTTCCTGATATAGCAAGGGAGCAGGCTGAAGATTATAATCTTATCTTCTTGATGTAGCAAGGGAGCAGACTAAAAATGGTAGATCTCGTCTCCTCGAGATAGTAGTGGGGCAGATCAAATTTGGCGAATCTTATCTTCCTGATGTAGCAAAGGAGTAGATTTTAGCCACTAGCCTTATCTTCCTGATGTAACAATAAAGTAGGCTGAAGATTATAGTCTTATATTCCTGAAGTAGCAAGGGAGCTGACTAAAAATGATAGATCTTGTCTCCTCGAGATAGTAATGGGGCAGATCAAATTTGGCGAATCTTATCTTCCTGATGCAGCGGGGGAGCAGATTTTAGCCACTAGCCTTATCTTCCTAATGTAGCAAGGGAGCAGGCTGAAGATTATAGTCTTATCTTTCTGATGTAGCAATGGAGCTGACTAAAAATGGTAGATCTTATCTCCTTGAGTTTGTAGTGGAGCAGATTGAAGATACCAGATAAGGCATTCCTGAAATTGCAGGAAGCAGATCGATGACATCAGATCTTGTCTCCCTGAGTTTGCAGAGGAGTAGATTGAAGATAGCAGATTTGGCATTCTTGAAGTTGCAAGAAGCAGGTCGAAGACATCAAATCTTGTCTCCCTGAGTTTGCAGTGGAGCAGATTGAAGATAGTAGATTTGGCATTCCTGAAGTTACAGGAAGTAGGTCGAAGACATCAGATCTTGTCTCCCTGAGTTTGCAGTGAAGCAGATTGAAGATAGTAGATCTGGCATTCCTGAAGTTGCAGGAAGCAGATCAAAGACATTAGATCTTGTCTCCCTGAGTTTGCAGTGGAGCAGACTAAAAATAGTAAATCTCGTCTTCCTGTTGTTGTAGTGAAGTAGATTGAAGATACTAGCCTATCTTCCTAAAGATATAGTCATTTGACAAGACCGGGTAAAATGAGACCTTTTATCATCTTTGCTCTATTCTCGTTACACGACAATGAGCAAAGAGGGGCAGTTGTAGTAGCCTATTTATGCCGAGACCCATATTATTCAAAGCCAAATAAATAAATAAATAATAAATAATAAAAAAAATACCACAAGTCCATTTTATGTTACAGTCCAAATACAAACAGGCCCAAATTCACAAATTTACCCATAGCCCAAACTAATACCCAAAACCCAATTACAAGCCAGACTACCCGGGCCCAAAAACCCTAAAATTTTTAGCAAACCCCTAACAACATGGTGCGCCGCCTCCATCATGCCAAGATCGCCTCAAGCAAGAAGCTAGCAAGCTACCAGTCTTCATCACCTTCGGAGTCTTCGTTATTAGCCTGCAAAAGGAAAGAAAACGATGGAAGATGGCAAGTATAGCAGACAGTAGCAACCAAAAAAGGATTTTGTATTTTCGGTTCATTTTTAAGGGGCTATAAAAACCCCAAAGCAATCTGTAAAAAAGGGAAGACAATATCAATAAAAAGTCAAAAAGAATCGACAAAAAGAGAGGTTGTTCATTTATCTTTTTTTTTATTTTTTTATTTTTTTGAATCGATTCCTTATTTTTTCCCTTCAAAGGGTTTTCTTTCTTAAAATATATAAGAGTTTTTATAAAAAAAGAGAGAAAAAAATCACCTTTTTTTAACGCTAGCCACCGTATACGGCGGTGGTGACGATCGGCCGGATTCCTCATCGAAAATCGCCAGTGAGAGAGAGAGAGAGGAGAGCTATTCAATTTTTTGTTGGAAGGGAGTAAAAATGAAATTTGTAACAGCCAATTACGACCCTAATCGAAACAGTGGTTTCGAGACCACGAATCTGGGTTAGAGAAAAATGTTTAATTATTAATTTGATATGTATGTTATGTGGTTAAACGTGTGTTAAAATATTATAAATTAATATTTGTGTTTGGGTGATTAATTTAAGGAAAAAGGACTAAAGTGTATAAGTGGTAAAATTTACCATTTGATTGATGGGGGGAATTAAATAAGGTGTCTTTTTTATTAAGGGATTAGTATTGCAATTATTCCTAGTATTTTATATAGTGGACAGCAAGGTGATAAGAAAGTTGAAAACATATTATATTATAATATGGTTAGTGGTATATGTTAATATAATAATGTTATATATTATGTATAATGGATTAAAAACATAAAAGAATTAAGGAAGCCTTTGCATGTCATCTTTTTGAGTTTTTGGCAGACTATAACAAAAGAAAAAGAAGAGCAAAAACTCCTTAGAGATTCGGCACTCATCAACTAAAATTGAGTAAGTTCAAGTCTTGGATTTTTGGTAATTTTTGCATTTTTGTGATTGTTGATCATTTTCCTATCAAGCCCATGTGATAATTTTGTGTATTGAACATGAATGTTGGTTCGGCCATTGATGAAAATTCATGCTTTATGATGGTTGATGGTTTTAACTAAAATGTATGTGCTAGATTACTACATTTTGTGTTGGAAATTTTGATTAGTTGGAGCATTTAGGATTTAATTTCAAAAGTAGTAAATGAAGGAGTTAGATTTTAGAAATTAGGAAAAATTTGGACTTAAATTAGCCTAAGGAACATTGGGCCTTAGCTTGAAATAAGTAATTTTGGCATATTTTGTATTTTGTGAAAATTTGATTAAATTGTAAGAATGAGTAATGTGAGGGATAAAATGATAAATTGCGCAATCAAGTAATTATGGATTAAATTGAATGGAAATGAAATTAAATGAGCTTAATTGGAATTGTTTTAGACCGAGAACAAAAAGAAATTGGAGTGGATCGGGAAAGTTAAATTGAATGAGTAGCCGGGAAGCTTAAATTGTCGACTTTCGAGGTAAGTTTTTAAGCAATTGGGTTAAATTGAAATTTGATAATATAGAGGTGAAATAGTTAAGTAAAGGTAGGTATTTTAATTCATGAATTGTCGAATGTGATATGAATAAAATAGAAATACATGTGTTATTTAATATAAGCTTAGTATATTTATATATATATAAGCTTGAATAAATTGAGTTTAATGATAAAGCATTGATTGAGATAGGGCAAATTTTGGATTGACCATGTATGATTATGGTATTAAATTTGATGAGTATATATGTTGTTTTCTATTGCTGAATAGGGTAACACTTTGAAGGAGGGATAGTGGAATTCGAATATCTATATCCATGAATGTAGTATATCTCCTTTAAAAATGTGATAGTTATATCTATATGAATGAGATGATAATTTGATTTAAATATGGCATTATGTCTGCGTGGGAAATGTTAAGTAACGGCTCTATGTGAGCGACATGTTACGAGATATGTTAAGTAACGGCTCTATGTGAGCAATACGTTACGAGAAATGTTAAGTAACAGGCTCTATGTGAGCGATACGTTACGAGAAATGTTAAGTAACGGCTCTATGTGAGCGATACGTTACGAGATATGTTAAGTAATGGCACTAAGTGTGCGATACGTTACTAAATCTTATTTACAAGTGTGTAAGTATGAGATTCATTAAAAGATTTCTATTGTTAACTATATTAAGTATACGGAAATGTACGATTATATTATCACAGGTCATGCGCTAACAGTTAAGTTAGGAGAGGAAAGTAAACTAGAGGTATGTATTATACCTATTAACTTGAGATTTTTGGTGGCTTGAAATGTAAGTAGAGGATTTGGTAAGCATATGACATGTATGCTAGTTGTAACATCCTGAATTAGTGGGCCTGTGCATTTTGTGTGTTGTAGGTTTAATGTGTTAGTTTGAGAATTAGGGGTCCGGATTGGGCTCAGGAATGGGCCGAGGTTCTGGTTAAAATATTATGTTTAGACACTATAGGGCTTTAAGGATGGTATTTGTAGTTTAAATAAGCAAAATGGGCTCTTGGCCCAGTAACAAGGGGCGCAGCAAGGGGAGCTGATAAGTGGCGTCAGTGGCAAGGGAGGAGGCCCAAGTGTGAGTCATATGCAGCCCATGGAATTAGGCCATTTTCGGCACTTAAAGGGAGCTAGGTGGGACGGCAACAAGGCTACAATATAGGGGATTTTTAATGTTTTTACTATGTAGATATTAAAGCTGATAAAGGAGTGAGGAGTTGGTGCTAATTAGGTTTCTTTTGGATGTGAGTTCAGATTAAGATAAGGGGAAAAAGATGAGGAGCTAATCCAGGAGGCTAGTGTTGGCCGAATGTAGGATGCTTATTGAGGGGAGAAATTTTGGTTGAGTGTTTAAGTGTGGGAATGTCAAAATTTTGAGGATTTTTCGGGGAACTCTCTTCTGATTATTTTATTTTCTCCCCTCTCTTTTCTATTTTCTTTTGGTCTGCCAGCCGAATTCTCCCTACCCATGTGTTCATCTTTTCTTCGATTCACTAAAAATCGAAACCCTCTGAAGCCTCATCAATTGCCGAAACACTGTTAGTTTCTGTCTCTTCTCTTTCAAACACATTGGCCGAAAATCCCTTGTAAGACAGCATTCTTCTTGTTCATCTTTTTCGGGATTTTCTTAAAAAGTCAAAATTCCTAGATCTCTAATCTTCTACGTTTCGATCTTCTTCTGTGATTGCCGAATCTTTCTGGAAGGGGTAGCCGAAACCTTCTATAGAGGTAAATGTCGATTGTGCTATTTTTTTACAATCTTTTCTGACTTTCTGAGACCATAGCTGAACGGCTACATGGTGGATTGATCTTGTGTTTTTTTTTTCCATGGGCAGCATTCCGGGATTTGAAGGAGATCTAATCGCCTAGGTTTCTAAATCGGTAACACTCGAATCATACTACTTTTAGGATTTAATCGGTCAAGGTAAGGAGATCTATCCAACTAAGCGTGTTAATCTAAGTAAGTACTAATTCTTGGCCGATTGTAGAGGGAGCCTTATCTTCGCGCTCTTTTGATTTTTGAGCAGAGTCGTAGACAGAGAGCAGTGGTTCCGATTAGCGAGAGTATAGTACTACGTGTATCAGATGTGTTATCTCTCACATCATCTCTATTTTCTGTTATATATATATATGAATCTGTCTACATTCTGTTAAATGCCAAAATCCCAGCATGGCTGTTGAAAACCCGTGGAGGGTAAGGACGATTCACCAGGTTAGTGACTTCTGTGTATATTCTGCTGAATTTTATTGATATGCATGCCGATTCTATGTTTGCTTGGGGTTGGGCGATTGATGTATATGTTACTAAAGGGGAAGTGTTCTGTTGTAGTGGTTTTGCCATGATTTGTTCTGGTGACTATGTCACAAATCTGACGATGAGCAGCTAACTGCAGCATGACTACCATCGGTGGTGTGTAGCGGTGAGGGTGATTGTAGAAATCCCCATTGGTGTGATTGGTAGGTAAGGGTGGTGTGTAGCGGATGGATCTAGGATTGGGATGGGCTTTGCTTAATTCTGATATGTGATATTCTGTTATTTTGTTCTGTGGGGCTAAGGCCCAGTCTGATGGTGCAAGAGGGATTGCACACTGAGTCTTGTGACTCACCCCATTGTTTAACATTTTTCAGGTAGCACTTAGTGCATCGGACCGAGCTGGAAGGAGTGCAAGGTGGCCATGCATGGATTTATTTCGACTCAATAAAGGATCTTTGTTTTAATTATTTTCCCTAATATTTTCAATTTGTTTGGTTTTATATTTCATTGTAATAAGGCCACTGGCTATGGTTTATTGGTTTTATGTTTTAGTTTTCGGGTTTCCATACGCTTAGATTTTATGATTAATTGGAACTAAGGCATGTGTTTAAATAATAAAACTTAGAGGCAAAATATCAATTTTTATTCATTAAGGCATTAATTAAAATTTATTTCTTTTACAAATTATCAATTATTAAGTTTTCCGTATAAATGTTTAAACTAAGTTTTTCAGAAAAAATAATAATAAAATATGTGACATGTTTTACAAAAACTTCTCGATGACATGCCGATCCTAGTCGGGGTGTTTAGGTCGGGTTTGAGGTGTTACAAATTGGTATCGAGCTCTGGTTCAAAGCTCACTTTGGGGTTTTGGGCTCAAAACATTTTCTAAAGATGGGTTTTGGAAACATGCAGTTTGTAAATAATACAAGATGGTCTTCTAGGCATGGCACCTGCCTCCGCCCAAGTCTTTCGGGTAAGTAATCTGAACTCACTTGTGTGATATATGTATATGGGCTTTATGGGCTTTATGGGACGTAGATTATCTTAATTAGAACTTGATGGACTTTAGGCTTGGCTTAAGCAACTTCTTAAACCTCATAAGACTTAATCTAATTAAACCTGTCCGTGGACAAGTCACAAGGTTAGGGTGTGGCAACGAGCATACGCATGTCTAGAATTGGATCCAGGGAGAGCTTGGTACTTAAGCGGTCCTAGTGACTCACCTCCTCTTCGCTGGAATCTTACCTGGTGCGTAGTGATTGTTCACCTTAGCCAGGAGGACTTGTTGACGGGCCAAAGTTTCTAACTAAAACCCGAAAGGGACCAGCCACCTTATTTTCATAAAATTACTACAATGCCCCTAGTTTTGTAAAAAAAATACCCAAAATGCCATTGAATTGAAAAAAATTACCAAAATACCCTTGATTCAGAAATTATCAAAATTTGCAAAATTACCAAAATACCCTTAATTTACAAAATTACCAAAATACCCCTGATTTGCAAAATTACCAAAATACCCCCGATTTGCAAAATTACCAAAGTACCCTGGATTGCAAAATTTCCAAAATACCCCTACTTCACGAAATTATCAAAATACCCTTATTTTGAAAAAAATCACCAAGATACCCTACTTTGAAAAAAATTATTATGAAAATACTCCTGTAGGATAAAATTTTAAAAATACCCCTGGGTAGTGAAATGACGAAAGTACCCCTATGTGTTGAATGTGAGTTCATGGATGATGTCTGAATGTTGATTGTTGAATGTATGTAGTTCCCAGAACTAGGAAGAGTAGACTTAAGACTGGAACTTCTAGACATAAATCTGAATTCGAAATAACCACTATCGAAATGACTTTTCATAAGATTGTTCGTGGATAATCAGTGGAAAGAATTAATAATTCATAAAATTTCTAATCAGATAAACGTCAATCGGAAGAATGAGTATAAGGGGTCGAGGACGTCCATCGCGTGGCCGTGGTAGGGGTAGGATGACCGTGTCAGAGCCAGTAGGGTCTGGCCACAAGTCAGGAAACGAGATGCCGGATCTGCCAGCTATGGAGGGAGAATTTTAGGACCAGACAGACGGAGATGATGCGGTATCTCAAGCGATGTTGCGGGTTCTGGAGAGAGTTGTTGGGGAAGGCATGGGTTCGAGAGCTTGGAAATCTGTGTCTAAACGACTCCGAGCCAACGGAGCGGAGATGTTTAGGGGTGTTTCTGGTGTAGCCCCTAACACAGCTGAATATTGGTTAGAAGCGAGTGAGCGCATAATGGATGACCTAGACTTCACGGTAGAGGAGAACTTGAAAGGGGTCGTGTCTCTCCTTCGAGACGAGGCCTATCAGTGGTGGCTCACGGTAAAGGAGGGTACTGCCGCAGACCAGATTGACTGGGATTTCTTTAAGGATTCATTTCAGGGAAAGTACGTTGGGGCCAGCTATGTGGATGCGCAGAGGAAGGCATTTTTGAACTTGGTGCAGGGAAACAAATCCGTGTCTGAATATGAAGCGGAATTTCTGCGCTTGAGCCGTTACGCTCAATAAATTGTAGCGACTGACTATGAGCTCTGTGTATGGTTCGAAGATGGATTGCGGGATGATTTGAGTGTGTTGGTAGCACCGCAGCGAGAAAGGGACTTTGTCGTTCTGGTCGAGAAAGCTAAAATATCTGAGGAGGTGAAGCGGACTGAGAAGTAAAATAAAGATAAAGATTGGAATAGGAATAAAAGAAATTTTGGGCCGTCGGGATCATCTGGGAGTTTACAGAAAAGGTCTAGGTTTGATGGGCCAGCTCGTGCTCCGACATCTGCTACGGGGAGTCAGAATCGATCATGTAACTTGTGCGGGAAAGTACATTTTAGGGAGTCCAGAAGGAGAACTAGTGGATGCTTCAGGTGTGGGTCTATGGACCATATGGTGAAAGATTGTCCATAGGTGGATCAGGTACAGCCAGCTAGATGAGGTTCTAATCAGGTTAGAAAGGGGTGGTCAGCCATTACTGGGTCGAGGCCCAGTCAGAGGAGGAAATGGGTTTGGTCAGGGTCGTGGAGCACCTGGTAGGGGTGCTAGAAATGTAGATGCGAGACAACCGGGTCTAGTTTATGCAGCTCGTCGACGGGAGGATGGTGACGCACTGGATGTCATAACCGGTACATTTCTTATTGCTGATAACCTATTTCTTTCTTTGATTGATATTGGATCAACCCATCTTATGTTGAATGCTTAGTATCTAAGAATTTAAGTATAGAATCTAAAATAACTGCTAGGAAGATGACGGTGGTTAGCCCGTTAGGACAATCTAAGATAGTGGACAAACTGTTTAGGAATGTACCGTTAGAGACTTAAGGAGTACTGTTTCCGGTAGACCTAATGGAATTATCATTTGAGGAGTTTGACCTTATCCTAGGAATGGATTGGTTGGCTAAACATTATGCTAAGCTAGATTGTGAGACTAAGCGCATGGTGTTGAGTACCCCGGAAGGCGGGAAGGTGGTTGTGCTAGGGGAAAGAAGGGATTATTTGTCCAACATAGTATCTGCATTGAAGGCTATTAAGATGATTCGAAAAGGATGCAATGCATTTCTAGTTTTTATCAGTACTTTGGACGTTAAGGAGGTGACTGTCGGTGAGGTAAGAATAGTAAAGGATTTCGTAGATGTCTTTCCTAAGGAGTTGTCAGGATTACCTTCAGATCGCGAAGTGGAGTTTGGGATTGAGTTACACCCGGATAAGGCTCCTGTGTCCATTGCTCCTTACAGAATGGCGTCGAAGGAGCTGGTGGAGCTCAAAGCTCAGATCCAGGAACTGTTGGATTGAGGTTTTATTCGACCGAGTGTGTCTACGTGGGGAGCACCAGTCCTATTTGTGAAGAAGAAGGACAGATCCATGCATATGTGTATGGACTACCGTCAACTGAATAAGTTAACAATTAAGAACAAGTACCCGCTGTCGAGAATCGACGATCTATTCAATCAGCTCAAAGGAGCTTCGGTTTTCTCTAAGATAGATTTAAGGTTGGGTTATCATCAGTTAAAGGTAAAGGAAGGGGACATTTATAAGACGACATTTCAAACTCGCTACGGTCATTATGAATTTTTGGTGGTGTCGTTCGGGTTAACGAACGCGCCAGCAGTATTTATGGATATGATGAATCGGGTGTTCCAACCATACCTTGATCAGTTTGTTGTGGTGTTCATTGACGATATCCTGGTTTATTCCAAGTCCGAGGAGGAGCATGATGCACATCTTCGTGTGGTGTTGCAAATTCTGAGGGAGAAGTAGCTGTTCGCTAAGTTCATTAAGTGTGAGTTCTGGCTAAAGGAAGTAACTTTCTTAGGACTTGTGGTTTCTGTTAAGGTAATTAGGGTTGACCCTCGAAAGATAGAAGCTGTATTGGATTGGAAACCGTCGAAGTCTGCGGCAGAGATTCGAAGTTTCTTGGGATTGGCAGGGTACTACAGAAGGTTTGTTGAGGGGTTCTCATTAATTACGACACCTCTAACTAAGTTGTTGAGGAAGGGAGTACCGTTTGGTTGGACCGAAAAATAGCATGAGAGCTTTGAGAAACTGAAGAAAATTTTGGCAGAAGCGCCGGTGTTAATTTAGCCTGAGGCTGGAAAAGAGTTTACCGTCTACTATGATGCGTCACACACGGGTTTAGGATGTGTATTGATGCAAGATGGAAAGGTTGTTGCTTATGCGTCTTGACAGTTAAGATCGCATGAGTTAAACTACCCCATGCATGATTTAGAGTTGGCTGCGGTAGTGTTCGCTCTGAAGATCTAGAGACACTACCTGTATGGGGAGAAGTCTGTTATTTACACCAGCCATAAGAGTCTGAAGTATCTCCTTACCCAGAAGGAGTTGAATTTAAGACAACGTAGGTGGATTGAACTTTTAAAGGACTATGATTGCTCGATCGAATATCATCTGGGCAAGGTAAACGTGGTGGCGGATGCGTTAAGTCAGAAGGCGATAGCAGATTTAAGGGCGATGTTCGCTTGTCTCAGCCTGTATGAAGATGGCAGTTTGGTAGCCGAACTCCAAGTGAGACCAGTGTGGACAAGTCAGATCAAAGAGAAGCAACTTCTAGACGAGGTCTTGAGTGCTCGACTCCAGCAAGTGCAAAGTGGCGAAGGAAAGGACTATAGTTTGAATGGTGATGGGGTTCTGTATTTTCGTAAGAGAATTTGTATGCCAAAAGATGTTGAGTTAAGGCAGATGATTCTGTGGGAGGCGTATAGTAGCCCATATGCTATGCATCCTAGAGGGGTTAAGATGTATCGGGATTTGCAAGAGCAATTTTGGTGGCCAGAACTGAAGCGAGAGGTAACAGAATTCGTGGGTAAATGTTTGACGTGTCAGCAGGTGAAGGCAGAACACCAGTTGCCTTCGGGGTTGTTGCAGCCAGTGAAGATTCCGCAGTGGAAATGGGAAAGAATCACGATGGATTTTGTTAGTGGGTTACCTCTTACGCCCACTAAGAAAGATTCAATTTGGGTGATTGTGGATCGGCTAACGAAGTCTGCTCACTTAATACCGATTCGTGTTGATTATTCTCTGCAAAGGTTGGCTAAGTTGTACGTGGCTGAGGTTATGAGACTGCATGGTGTACCCGTGTCGATCAAATCAGATAGAGACCCTAGGTTCACGTCACGATTCTGGAAGGCTCTGCATCAGGCAATGGGAACAAGGTTAGACTTAGTACCGCTTTCCATCCGCAGACTGATGGTCAGTCTGAGAGGGTAATCCAGATCTTGGAGGATATGTTAAGGGGTTGCATCCTTGATTTCAGGGGTAGTTGGGAGGAGTATTTACCTTCGGCAGAATTCGCGTACAATAACATCTACCAATCTAATATTCAGAGGGCGCCTTATGAAGCGTTACGGACGAAGATGTCGTACCCTTACTTGTTGGACAGAGTTGGGTGAGCGTCAGGTGTTGGGTCCAGAACTAGTTTCAGAGACGGAAGAAAAAGTGTTAATTCGGGAAGCGTCTGATCGGTAGAAATCTTATGCGGATCTAAAGCGTAAGGAGTTGGAATTTGCAGTGGGAGATCAAGTCTTTTTGAAAGTGTCACCGTGGAAGAAGGTAATGAGGTTTGGTCGGAAGGCTAAGCTAAGTCCCCGATTTATTAGACCTTATCGGGTACTAGAACGTGTGGGGCTAGTGGCGTATCGATTGGAGTTGCCTCCAGGGATGGAGCAGATACATAACGTGTTTCATGTCTCAATGCTAAGACGTTGTCGTTCTGATCCATCGCACATTGTGCCAGTGGAAGAGATTGAAGTAAGGCCCAACTTGTCCTTTGAGGAGGAGCCAGTGCAAATCTTGGATCGAGACGTAAAGGTGTTGAGAAGGAAGTCCATCTTTTTGGTCAAGGTTTTGTGGAGAAACCACGGTGCAGAGGAAGTGACATGGGAGCCAGAGGATGTTATGCGACAACATTATCCCCATCTCTTCTGATCAGGTAAATTTTGTGGCTGAAATTTCTTTAAGGGGGTAGAACTGTAACATCCTGAATTAGTGGGCCTATGCATTTTGTGTGTTGTAGGTTTAATGTGTTAGTTTGAGAATTAGGGGTCCGGATTGGGCTCAGGAATGGGCTGAGGTTCCGTTAAAATATTCTGTTTAGACACTATAGGGCTTTAAGGATGGTATCTGTAGTTTAAATAAGCAAAATGGGCTTGTGGCCCAGTAACAAGGGGCACAGCAAGGGGAGCTAATAAGTGGCGTCAGTGGCAAGGGAGGAGGCCCAAGTGTGAGCCGTATGAAGCCCATGGAATTGGGCCATTTTTGGCACTTAAAGAGGAGCTAGGTGGGACGGCAACAAGGCTAAAATATAGAGGATTTTTAATGTTTTTACTATGTGGATATTAAAGCTGATAAAGGAGTGAGGAGTTGGTGCTAATTAGGTTTCTTTTGGATGTGAGTTCAGATTAAGATAAGGGGAAAAAGATGAGGAGCTAATCCAGGAGGCTAGTGTTGGCCGAATGTAGGATGCTTATTGAGGGGAGAAATTTCCGTTGAATGTTTAAGTGTGGGAATGCTGAAATTTTGAGGATTTTTTGGGGAACTTTCTTCTGATTATTTTATTTTCTCCCCTCTCTTTTCTATTTTCTTTTGGACTGCCAGTCGAGTTCTCCCTACCCATGTGTTCATCTTTTCTTCCATTCACTAAAAACTGAAATCCTCTGAAGCCTCATCAATTGCCGAAACACTGTTAGTTTCTGTCTCTTCTCTTTCAAACACATTAGCCGAATATCCCTTGTAAAATAGCATTCTTCTTGTTCATCTTTTTCGGGATTTTCTTAAAAGCGAAATTCCTAGATCTCTAATCTTCTACGTTTCGATCTTCTTCTGTGATTGCCGAATCTTTCTGCAAGGGGTAGCTGAAACCTTCTGTAGAGGTATGTGTCGATTGTGCTAATTTTTTCCAATCTTTTTCGGCTTTTCGAGACCATAGCCGAATGGCTACGTGGTGGATTGATCTTGTGTTTTTTTTTTCATGGGCGGTATTCCGGGATTCGAAGGAGATCTAATCGCCTAGGTTTCTAAATCGGTAGCACTCGAATCATACTACTTTTGGGATTTAATCGGTCAAGGTAAGGAGATCTATCCAACTAAGCGTGTTAATCTAAGCAAGTATTAATTCTTGGCCGATTGTAGGGGGAGCCTTATCTTCGCGCTCTTTCGATTTTTGAGCAGAGTCGTAGACAGAGAGCAGTGGTTCCGATTAGCGAGAGTATAGTACTACGTGTATCAGGTGTGTAATCTCTCACACCATCTTTGTTGTCTGTTATATATATATGAATCTATCTATATTCTGTTAAATGCCGAAATCCTGGCATGGCTGTTGAAAACCCGTGGAGGGTAAGGGCGATTCACCAGGTTAGTGACTTCTGTATATATTTTGCTGAATGTTATTGATATGCATGCTGATTCTATGTTTGCTTAGGGTTGGGCGATTGATGTATATGTTACTAAAGGGGAAGTGTTCTGTTGTAGTGGCTCTGCCACGATCCGTTGTAGTGGTTCTGCCACGATCTGTTCTGGTGACTATGTCACAAATCTGACGATGAGCAGCTAACTGTAGCATGACTGCCATCGGTGGTGTGTAGCTGTGAGTGTGATTGTAGAAATCCCCATTGGTGTGATTGGTAGGTAAGGGTGGTGTGTAGCGGATGGATCTAGGATTGGGATGGGCTTTGCTTAATTCTGATATGTGATATTCTGTTATTTTGTTCTGTGGGGCTAAGGCCCAGTCTCATGGTGCAAGGGGAATTGCACACTAAGTCTTGTAACTCACCCCGTTGTTTAACATTTTTCGGGTAGCACTTAGTGCATCGGACTGAGCTGGAAGGAGCGCAAGGTGGCCATGCATGGATTTATTTCGACTCAATAAAGGATGCTGTTTTAATTATTTTCCGTAATATTTTCAATTTGTTTGGTTTTATATTTCATTGTAATAAGGCCACTGGCTACGGTTTATTGGTTTTATGTTTTAGTTTTCGGGTTTCCATACGCTTAGATTTTATGATTAATTGGAACTAAGGCATGTGTTTAAATAATAAAACTCAGAGGAAAAATATCGGTTTTTATTCATTAAGGCATTAATTAAAATTTATTTCTTTTACAAATTATCAATTATTAAGTTTTCCCGTATAAATGTTTAAACTAAGTTTTTCAGGAAAAAAATAAAATAAAATATGCAACATGTTTTACAAAAACTTCTCAGTGACATGCCAGATCCGTCGGGGTGTTTGGGTCAGGTTTGGGGTGTTAAACTAGTTAATTATTATGTGATGATGGTATACGGAAGTTAGTATAAGCATGTGATGTGGGTATGGGTTCAATTTTTAATTGATTGGGATATTCGGTATGGATATTATCAATAAGTTAGGTTTCGAAATCTTGAATAATTTTATATATTTATATGAGTATATATATTGCTTAATCTTACTAAGCTATATTATCTTACTTGGGGTGTTTAATTCATCGTTTTATAGATTTTCGAAGTCAAGGCTCGAGATCGGGGATCCACGTCAAAGTCAATTGCACTATCACCAAATTGTGGTATTTTATAAGTTATATCTCTTTTGAATTTATGGCATGTACAAGCTATGTCTCTTAGGTATATTTTGAACATTGTGAAATTGTATATAATCCATGCGAATATGGCTATACTTTTGTGATTATATGTGGTCTAGTCCTTTTGAATTTTGATGCCATTAGTTTGAATGTTTGAATATTTAAATATAAGCTTATCTTACAAGATCATTACTTACTAAATTATGTGTGATAGAGGAATGCATAAATTTGATATTAAGTATAATGTATAATGCAATTTGGGTCAATAAAATTTATAGGTAATATATACATGTATGATTTGAAATATTAGTAGTAGTTTAATGATATGTGAATGCTAGTTTAAGATTTTAGAAATGGTTTGAATATGAGATATATATACATGTATGTACATATATTGTGCCTAATGCATGCGCATACCTTAGGTGATTTAGTAAGGAGCAAACAAATTTATTTGAGCTAATCATAGGCATTCGGCAATGAGTTGCTTTTGTATGGAGTTTAGATTTTCTCATTGAGTGATTGAACAAGTTTGGCTATGTGTCTTCAATGTTAAATAAATGAATGGTTTTTAGCTTTGAAATTTTGGTTTGAATGAATGTGGATCGAAATGTATGTCCAATAATGAGTTAAAGTGGTATGTTAGATGGATGGTATATGTGTTTATAAAACGAATAAGTGTAAATTAATTACTCAATTATTGCATTATACTTGGTTTTATAATAGTGATTTGTCTATTGGTATGAAATTCACTAAGTATGATTCTGTTTGGGTGCATTAACTTGGATTGGTTCTGTAATACTCGTAACCCTAATCCAGTGATAGATATAGGTTAGGGGTGTTACAAATTTTTTGTTTAAAAAATAGTTTATATAAGCCTCTAAAACGGCACCGTTTTGGGGCTGGTTTCAATTGTCCAAAACGACATCGTTTTGCCCCTCTGACCCGCGCCTTGACTCGACTAGGAGAGGATCCGCGTGTTTCTGTAAAAAGGGTTATTTATGCAATTGGTCCTTCCACTTTTTTATGGTTTTATAATTAAGTCCTTTTTATTTTTCAATTTGGCCCTGTATCTCCACTTACTTGTTCATTTTAGTCCTACAAAACAAGGTGCCATTTAGGATGATGGGAATATTTCCCATTTGGTCCTCCCCTTTTTGCACGCGTTGCTAAGGGGCCCTAATTCACTTATTTCTTTTAAAATTCGCCCCAAAGCTTCAATTTTTGTTTAATTTGGTCCTTACTTTATTTTCTTTTATTATTTTTATTATTTTGCCATGGTTTTAACATTATTTTTTTTAATGTTTCTATATGGATATTATTATTTTATTATTATCATATTCATTATTTTCATATTTATTATTATTGTTATTATATTTTTTTTTATTATTATTATTATTATTATTATTATTATTATTATTATTATTACTACTACTACTACTATTAGTATTGTTAGTATTATTTTCTACTACCATTATTTTTAATCACTATCAATCCCAATATTTACTATTATTTTATTATTAATATTATTTTTATTTCTACTATTACTTTTATTATTATTTTCATTTACTATTAATATTAATATTATTACTATTATTATCACTAATTTAGTATTATTATTAAATTACCACTATTATTTTTCTTATTATTATTTTATTTATAATTAATTTTATCATTATTATTATATTTATTGTTATTATCAACATTATTACTATTATTATTATTATTATTATTATTATTATTATTATTATTATTTTATATTGTTCTTTTTCTATTATTCGTTTATTAATATGTGTAATTATTATTGTTGCATTTTAGTTACTATTATTATTCTATGGTTTTATTTTTTTTTATTATTGTATATAGCTTCCATTTTTGTTACCATTCTCTTTTATTCTACTTCATTTGCTTGTCTTGCTTTTGTTTTATTGTATTTTATTTCTATCTTTATTATTGTTATTATATTTTATCATCATCATGTTGTTAGGTAAGCTAGCATTGTAAACCGTTTTACACTCTATTTTAAATTTATTTTCCATTTTATTACAAGGCATTACATTTTATCCGATTTTTAAAATAAACAAACACTCCGCGTTCTAGGGTTCAAAAGAAATCTTACCCTAACTTACTGGGTTTCGATTTTCCACTTCGAGTCCAAAGAACCTACACTACAGTAAAATAGACTTTTAGCGGCATTTATAAGCGCCACTAATAGTAAAAAGCGCCGCAAAAAACGCCACTAAAAATAATGCCGCAAACTTTAGCAGCGTTTATGAAAAAAACGCCGCTAAAGGTCATGACTTTTAGTGGCGTTTTACCCACAAACACCGCTAAAGGTCATGACCTTTAGCGACGCTTCTCCCACAAACGCATCTAAAGGTCATGACTTTTAGCGGCGCTTCTCCTCCAAACACCGCTAAAGGTCATGATCTTTAGCGGCGCTTCTCCCCCAAACGCAGCTAAAGAACATGACCTTTAGCGGTGCTTACCCAAAAACACCGCTAAAGAACATGTCCTTTAGCGACGCTTTTCCCAAAAACGCCACTCAAGGTCATGAAAAATAAATTAAAAATTAAAAATTATATAAAAGAGTAGTAATATTATCACAGCATGAAAATAAGCTTTAATTGGATAGCAGTTTATATACAAATCCATTCCTATCCCTCTACCCACTTAAGCAAATCCTTTAGCATTACTTTGATAACAGTTCCTATACAAATCCATTTATGTTCCAGGGCCACAAATCTATTTGACAAACAAATAGAAACTCAATCAATACACAAAAAATTTCATAAGACTATATTATGTTATGAGTTTATCCAACTCACAAGAAAAATCAAGCTCCTGCTACTGAAAATAGGTGGTGTCAAATCCAACACCAGCACAATTAAACAAATAGCCTATTAAACAATTAAGTGAGTAAAATCCAACTCCAAATTGTCCAATCATGCTAACATCAGACCAAAGACCAATGCCTCTATGAATTCCTTAGTCTCGGACCTAGCAATGGTACCAAGATTGTTCACCAAATCGAATAAAAGACACAATCTCATTAGAACCTCTCTCTTGATTAAAATTCAGTGAATAACCGAATGCACAAGAAGCAATAACAAAACTTACGGCCTTAGTCATGCCAATATCGCTATCAATGATCGATAGAGTATTGTTTGTCTTATTGGGGACAATGTGGATAAACAACTCGGGTTGAGCATCAAGTTTGCTATTTTCTGTCAAACTCTCGAATCTAATCTTGTCCAATTCCTAAAACCACAATTTTTAATAATTAAATTAAATGATACTAGCTTTAAATTTATGATAAAACCTAAAATTAAAACCCACTTCTATGCTAACGATTTGCAGGTTTAATCAAACTTGAAAACCATATATTCAAAGACCACTATTTGCATTTCAATCTTAAACTTTCATACTACAAATTCCTAAAATTATAATAAACAAATCAAATGATGAATGACAACTTTTATGAACAAATGTAATTTTCAATTGAAATAAACAACCAACAGAAGAACTTTATAAATTAAAAACAAAGAGAAAATAAAACCCAAATTTTGTTTCCATACAAAAAGCAAACAAAACCAACAAGCATTAAAGTAAAAAGATTAGATCTAATTAACCATACCTTAAAATTATAATAAAGTAATTAAAAAAAACATCTCCATATTGATGACCAAAAAAAAAAGTTAAAACAAAGAAGAGCAGGACTTACGTCAGAAGCATTGCTGATAAGCTCACGAAGAAAGATCTCCTTGTTGTTGTAGAGAGTGTTGATAATTAAACTAAGAAGCTGGTTAATCTCAGCTTGAAAAGCAAACGTCTCTGTGTCCGCCATTGATGAATAACTCAATACCTTCAACATGATCAGATTCAAGTTAATCATTGACCTAGATGTCAAAACAACATAAAGATAGGCTACTCGACCATTTACCCAATACTTAGACAAATGAGATACAAAGAGGAATCTGAACTCTTAAGCATTAGAAAATTGATGAGTCCGATGACATTATATAGGCCAAACTATTAGATGGACTTCATGTAGAGCCAGTGTTCAAAGAAAAATCTAAAAGAAATAAATCATCTTGATTCAGAATGTTACGCTCTTTTCTTTCTTTTATTTGGGAAAAAAGAAACATAATGAACTCATGAGATATCGATACCTTGAGAACTTCAAGTGGATGGCATGCAAGTGTGCTAACAATTCCAAAGACTACACTAGCCACGAGAATCGAGAAACACAGGAAAGAGAAAAGTTAACATTAACATGACCAATTTGCAATTTTTGGCCTTCAATTTGCCTTCCATTTCTCCTGTTAATAAAATCTACTAGATCCAATGGACATATAATATATAAAATATGCCATCAAATCCTCAAAACATCTACTAGATGCAATGGACATATGACTTCCAAAAAAAAAAATTTAACAAACAAATAGTAACTCAACCAAATACACAAGAAATTTCATAAGTTTGTATTATGTTATGAGTTTATCCAACTCACAAGAAAAATCAGGCTCCTGCTACTGAAAATAGGTGGTGTCAAATCCAGCACCAAGTGATAGTATCTGCCTCTTTGTTTTACCCTTTTCACTATTAGATCCCTCACAATCAAGAAACTGATATAGAAGCTTCCTAAAAGCAGCCCAAACATGAAAAATAACGTAAAATACATAGCCAAATAAAACAGAAAGAAAGAATAACAATCCATTAGATTAAATTTATTAAAAAAATAATAATCTGTTAGATTAAATTCATTAAAAAAAACAATTCATTAGATTAAATTCATTAAAAAAACAATAACAATCCATAAAGATTAAATTCGTTAAAAAATCGCAAAGAAATTCAAATGAATCAAAACTTACGACGGTTAATAATAGGAGATCTCCTCACAGGTCTTCTAACAAACAAATGGATGTAGTCATCTTTCATGTATCCCTTTTTAACGCATGGCCTTTAAATACACAATGTAGAAGAAGGAGAAACAAAATGCCAAGTGATGCCCTCGCTTTTTGAATGAGTTAAATATACTTATTTTCCGATTACTATGTATGAAAAGCATCCACTTACAAGATCTTGCAAAACTAAATTAGTTCTACACATTTTGATATCTTTTACGAGATTAATATATGATTTCACAAACCAATAGTTGGATTTACAAATATAATTGGACTTATCATGCAAGTAAAATTTCAAATCTATCCTACATCTCTATCATATCAATCTAGAATACGATTTTCATTATTAAACTTTTTTGCGTCCAACCAATTATACATCCTAAAATCATTCAAAACTAACATAAAATAAAAAAGCCTATTAAACAAATATAAAACGTACATGCAAAACTAATTTAGTCTTACACTAGTATATGTGATAGCCTATTATCCATAGCCTAAAAAAACTATACTTCACAAATACACAAGTAAAAATCAAGTGGATGGAACAGATCCAAATGTGAAAAAAGAAGGCCATCTAAAACTAGAGGAGATGACACCTCTCTTCTCTTTATTAATTAAAGTAAACAAATTTGAGCTTTGGAAAACCTCCTTTAGCATTTAACAGATAAGTTTAATTTACTTGATTTAGGGCACTTAAAATCATTCACAAGCAAAAGATAATTCAATTTTGTTGTTTTTTATACAATAGGTAAAGACATTTCTATAAACATTATAGAAGACAGATGATCATATGATTATGGGACCAAATCAAGAATTTGCTAACATTATCCAGAAAAAGGTTTAAAAATGAACAGTTTTAAATAAGTACTAACAAACAAACTTTATTTGAGGAAAATGTTTTGGTTTTCAACATTCATGGTTTTAGCTTGAAACCAGACAAAGGAATTTTGAGTGAAATAAGTACCTACATATACAAATAAAGGTAAAGGTAGGGCTGAGGTTGAAGCCAATTTGCCACTAAAAGTTAAATGAAATTTAAGCATTGGGTACTTTTAAAAGTAATATCTTACCTAGGCTAAAAATGGGTACTGCATCAAACACAGAGAGATTGGTTTCAATTTTTCTATTTCTTTTTTATTTGTATTTAATATTTGTACTATTTGTATATTTACCGAGTTAAAAGTTCAACTAAAACTACAAACAATCTCGGTTAACAAATTTGTATAAAAGTGTGAGTTACACACATTTATTTTATCAAATTACATTATCGAACTTTTATTATTAACAAATTAATAATTATGCAAACTAAGTTAAATTGAATCTCCATTTTACATAAAATGCAAAGAGAATCGAACAAAGCGTAAAATGTAAACTGTTGCACAAACATCATTTCCATATAAACAAATAAGAGATGCTAGCTTAATCTCTTTTTTTAAAAAAAATAAAAGAGGGCCAATGAGAAAAAGCATGTTGTTCAATAACTTCATGTAATGATATATAGCGAGGCTAAAATTAATATATCGACGGAAGGAGAAGCATGAAGTCGTTTAGCACGATCATTGCAACTTCCCAATAATGCAGGAGGTAAACTCTCTAATATTTAAATTACTTGATCTTCCTCTTCTATTACCTTAAAGACACTTGCCCTTAGTTCAGCCTAGAAGTGACATAAATGGGAAAAGAAAAAGTTAATCGAGTGCCTGATCATTGGAAACGAAAATACCAAGTACATTAACATTAAAAGACATAGAAAAGAAAAGAAGAAACAGAAAACCATAAGGAAAAACAGCTTTATTAATCTGCACACTTCACAAGCAACAATCATTCAAGATAATAACACCATCAATATACTTTTCTAGGATCCAACAAATCCCCAGCCAAAATGCTGGTCGCAAATTAAGAAGTTCTTTCTCTAGCTTATAATGCAAAGAAATTATCCATAGTTTTCCTAAAATTAAAGGGCATAGTATGTGACCGGGGTACTTAGTGGCAAGGCTATCCAGCTCTTCCTGCAAAAAAGGAAAAAATGAATTTAACCATTTTGCTAGTCAGTAGTCACTAACCATGCTTGTCCTCGTATAAATATTAAAAACAGAGAAGTCGGATATTAAAACACCTTCAAAAGAATGTCCTTGTATGTGACGTTTGCATAGATAAGGTGAATATTTGTCGTGTCTTTCGGGTTCTCCAATATAGCTCGCTACCTAATCAGAAACAAAACCAGAAAAAAATGACAAGAGAAGGTGACATATTATTCAAACATTTAAACCTTGCATATATATAACAGAAGTATCTGATATGATTTATAACATACTTGGAACATTGGTGTAATGCCAGAGCCTCCAACAATCATTCCGAATGCTCTAACTTCACCGGGTTGATACCTAAACCGCCCCTGAAAGAAACAATTCACAGAACAAAAACATAAGGAAATGAAAGGCAAAATCGGTGCTAACATATGGACGAAGATCGGTGGGGGAAACCGATTTGGGGATTTTGGGAAACCGATATAGGAAATTTTTGGGGACTTAGGAAATTTAGGGTTTGGAGAAATAAAAATTGGGGTTATAGGACAGTGAACTTAGTTTTTTAGCAGAGAAAAAACGACACCGTTTGAAGCTTATTGTTGCGGCGTTTTTACTAAAAATGCCACTATAGCTCCACTAAAAACGCCACTATTACACAATTTTAATTTTTTTCCATTTTTAACCTATATTTTTCTATGTTTTTTCTTTTAAAATTTTTGTGCTGAGATTATCATTTTTTAAAATTTTTATTTTTATTATATATTAAGTATTGAACTTTTTAACTAAAATATTAAATATTAAAATTTTAAGTTTTTAAGTTTTTAATTTTTAATTTTTAATTTTTATTATTAAATTTTAAAATTTAATTACAATTATCAACTCTTTTAGGAATTTCTTTTTCTTTCTTTTTACATCAACATTATTCTTTTAAGTATGGTTTGCATTAATTGTTTAGATTTTTATATAAATAGCATTTAAGTATATGTATACACACTGAATTTTGATATAGATACATCTCAAAATTATATATGAATTTTAGTTTAATGTGTAATTCTAGATGTGAAATTCAAATTGTGGTTTAAATATATAGTTCAAACTTTAATTTTGATTTAATCATACACATTATTTTAAAATATAAATACATCAATATATTTTTATATTGAATAAATATAAATTTTATGTATGCAATATATAAATAAAAAATGATGTTAATTATATCAATAATTGTGTTAATATTTTACAATATTTGGATCAAATTAAAGTTCATGTATACTATTGCACACTAAACCATTGTTTTGTATGTTTTGGGATTTAACCTATTTTGATATATATGTTTTTAAAATAATAATTTATATTTATCTTATATTGATTTATATTCTAAAAATTCAATATTAATCCCTAAATCATAAATCATAAACCTTAAAACCTTGAGTCCTAAACCCAAACCTTAAACCTCAAAATCATAAACCCTAAAACCATGGACATTAAACCTTAAATCCTTAAACCCTAAATTCCTAAACGATTGTCATAACTATAGAATCTAACACCGAAACCGTAAAGTTAAATTTACATCACATTTTAACCTTAAAGTTAAATTTATTTAAAATAATAGTTTTTAATTTTTAATTTTTAACATATTTTTCTATGTTTTACTTTCAATTTTTTTCTACGTGTCATTATTTTTTCAAGAATTTAAATATTCAATTAAAATAAATTGCATTTTAATTAATATAAATAGTAAGGGTTTAGGGGTTTCGATAAAGCAAAACTTCTAAATAGTTTAGTTATCAATTTGTAACTTTTCATAATTAAGTAATTAAAATGAAACTTTCTCATAGCTAAGCCAGTTTCAAATAGCAAAATAAAATTAAATTCAAAACAAAAATAAGAAAAAAAATGAAAATTAAATCGAATCAAATCGTAACGAGTGTCGGTTACCCTAGATGAAAATGGAACTATTGCTCTACTTTTAGCGGCGTTTTTACCAAAGCACCGCTATTGATCTGTTTTTAGCGGCGTTTGTGCCAAAAATGCCGCTATTGCTCTACTTTTAGCGGCGTTTTCACAAAAGCACCGCTATTGGATTGTTTTTAGCAGCGTTTGTGCCAAAAACGCCGCTATTGCTCTACTTTTAGCGGCGTTTTCACCAAAGCGCCGCTATTGCACTGTTTTTAACGGCATTTGTGTCAAAAACGCCACTATTTCTCTGCTTTTAGCGGCGTTTGTGCCAAAAATGCCGCTATTGCTCAACTTTTTGTGGCGTTTTCTTGCAAATTCTGCTAATGTTTAATATTTGTGGCATTTTTTGTCCAAACGCCATTAAAAACGCCGCTAAAATCCTATTTTCTTGTAGTGCTATTACTTTCCTTTTAACAGTTAAATAAAAACTCATTCTCGAGAATTCAAAATTGCGTGTCCTAACTCACTGGATATGACGTTTTGTTATCTCGGGATAAGGATTTCAGAAAACAAGGCAATGTTTCGTGTTTGGAAATTCGAGAAATTGTGCCCTAACGTGCTGGGTTTCAATTTTTTGTACGTCCAAATAACTAAATATCCTTTTAATTTCGTGTTTTGGGAAATTAAGGGACGATCTTAGTTTCGGGGGTTAAAATGTTGCACCCTAACGTACTGGATGTGATATTTTATCCTTATGGAACAAAGGAATCTTAACATTCCAAAACGGGTTATACAAACATTCTTTAAAAGGAATTGTATTTTAAAATCTTATCGAATTTTCGACATCAGAACAATAACTAATCAATCCGGTACCAACTTTGGGCGTTACGAGGGTGCTAATCCTTCCTCGTACGTAACCGACTCCCGAACTCGTTTTCTTGAATTTCGTAGGCCAAAATCAATGTTTTGAAATAAAATGTTTTATAAGGTGATCCGATCACACCGAAGCAAAAAGGGATTGGTGGCGACTCCATTTTTGTTTTTAAAGTTTATCCCCATTTTTTTAAAATATAAAAATAGTTTCGACAATGTTTTAGTATAATGTATAAGATGTCTTGATCTTGAGTAGATTTGAATGTGTCTTGGTATATTAAATGCAATTAGATATCATGTTGAATTTGTTTAGGCACAATTAGGTAACCACTTGCAAAAACTTTTGGTAAGCTTTGGGGTCATACAACAAGTTACCTTGCGACCTCAATATCTCGACGTTGCGACTTCCTTCCCTAATGTCGCGACCTCATCTTTTTCACATTGCAACATGGCCAAATAGTAAGTGTCATTAAGACTTTATTGAGACTTTATACGACTGTCGTGACTTCACTCACTATTCTAGTAACCTTGTACTTAATAATAAAGTTTAATTGATAATTTTTAAATTATTTATAATTATAATTTTAATTGAAAGTAAAATTGTTTCAAATTTGTCTTGCATATATTTTCTAAATATAATAATGCATATATAAAATCATGGATATAAAAATTTTTTGAATAAATTATAAAAAAACTTGAAATCACTTTTTGTTTTAGCTAAAAACTAACCCATAGTAATATAAAAAAGAGTTGATTTTAGGTATTGCTCAGAGCAAAACTATAAATAATTAAATCTTAAGAATGTATAACTATAGGCGGTCTTGTTGGAAAAATGAGTTTGAAAAATGCAGCAGAAAATAAATTTATTGAAAAACCAGGGTTTTAAAATTTTTCCAAAACAAGATCTTAGTTGTGATATCTAAAGTAATAAACACTTAATTAAAAATGTATATTTTTCAATTTGTCTAGGATGAGCGCTTCGATTGAGTAGTCTTCTCCACTATCCTCGAGCTCACATCTGCCGAGTGTGAGCTCGTTTCGAATTAGAAAACTTTTCATAAAAATTACCAGTAGGGTAATTTTACAATTTTCTAAACTTTTGGGTTAAGTTGTAAATAAAAAAATATCTCTAGAAATTTTCTTGAATAATATCTTCAGAGAATTTTCTCTCTACAACTTTCTCTTGAATTCAAGTTTTATATAGGAGAGGTTAGGCGTTCACTATTATTAAACTTAATCACTTTAATATTAAATTAATATAATATTTATCAAGATAAATATCAAATTAAATATAATATTAAATCTTATTAAAATAATAGAATGTTTATCTACAAGATAAATATTAAATTAAATTTAATATTAAGATAATCACTTTAATATTAAATTAATAAAATACTATTAAGATAAGTATTAAATTAATTAAATATAAAACTATTAAAATAATATTATTTTTGGAAAAGCTAATATGAAATCAAATTCGCTGATAGAGCCCCAGTAAGAGTGTAACTTTTCCATTGCTCCACCACTGACAACCAACTGCCGCCAGCCATCGGCATCGTCGTGTCCGGTGATACAAGTGCAACACCCTTACGGCACCCAAAGTTGGTTCGGTCTAGGTCAATGACGACCCGACCCGTTCAGTCTAGCCACCAATTGGACCGTCAGCTCAGCTTCACATCATGGGCCCGATTCGACTAGTTTTTGGGTCTTAGTCTCGATTTTGGGCCCCCAAGCCCAAATTAAGATCTCAGATCCGATTTTCAAGTTCAATTACCTATTAGGTCAATTGTCTGACTTGAAAATTAATTTCCAAAAATATCATATTAATTTAATTAAATTCATTAATTTAATTTTACTTGATCAAAATTAAATTTTCAAGAAAATTCGTTAATCAAATTCTCTAGTTGAACAATTCTTACGACCACCTAATTTAATTCCACATCGAATAAATTGACTCAATTAAATTATTCCCAAAGTTGTAGAATTTTCTTTTTATTCAAATGTAGTCCGATGGAGCTTTTTTCGAGTTAGCGGAGGGATCAACTGGACATTTACAATTAGGCTCTAGTGATTGCAATTATGTCCAGAAGCATCGTTCCGATAATTTGCAATTACTTAATTATGGAGTCAGTCCACAAGAAGTACCATGATTAAAACTCCTTATTGTATACTCTTTACGAAAGCAATTCATCCAATAGCTTTGTGTAATGACCTCGTTATGTGTGTGTTACCCTCATATGATATTCTTGATTCTTTCGAGTTAAATCCGTTCACTTAATACAATTCTATTTTATCTCATTGCTAGCATTATGTCTGTAATGCCCGAATTAGGGCCTAGTCGGAATAGTGATATGAGGCCACGAATCTGAGATGAATTTATGAGTTTTTAATATTTATGCCATATTTGCACGTTAGTGTGAAAGTTTCATGAAGCAATTTTGTTACATTGAGGTTGAATGGTCCAAAAAGGACTAAATTGCAAAAGTTGCAAAATATGAGTTTCTAGAAGCTTTTTGTATGAAATAGCTTTCGAATATCAACTAAAAGTCCTTAAGTAGCAATTTGCCCAAATTATAATTTTTGGATAAAATTGGACATGAGTTAGAAAAATAGAAATTTTTAAAGAGAAGGGCATTTTAGTCATTTGTCTAATAAATGATTAAAATAGGAAAAAGATGATAAAAATCTATCCATCTTCTTCCTCATATTGCCGAAAATTTGGAGACTCCATAGCTGGGGTTCTTCATTTTTTTTCAAGTTTGCTAGTAAGTTCATCTTAGCCCGTTTTTAATATTCTTCGTATTTTTGAAGTTCTCGTATTATGAATTAGCTATTTTTAGCTATAAAATGAGCTAGGATGCATGTTCAAAAATTTACCCATGAATAACATGCATGTTAAATGATGTTTTATGGAAGTTTATGAGAGTTTGATGTTAGATAAACATCTTTTGCTAAGTGAATTTCATGAAAAATGATAGTATGGACTAAATTGTAATAGTTATGAAAATTGGTCATACATACTAAAAATAGTGAGAATTGATGATTTTTATAGTTGAGAAAATGAATCAGCTAAGCATGAAGTTTAAGAAAGTTTAATGAGAATTATTTTACGAGCCTTGGGGCAAAAGTGTAAATATGAGAAAATTTAGGGGCAAAATAGTAATTTTTCCAAAGTATGTGTTAAGGGCTAATTTAGTCAATGTAATTATTAAATGAGTTGAATCATTATTATAGATTAAGAAAAACGAAGCCCAGATCGGAACCGAGGCAAGAACAAAATTGAGGACTAAATTGCATATCTGCATACATTTTGTATATTGAGGTAAGTTTGTATGATTTCTAAGCTTTATGATTTTTATCATTGAATTGCTTAGTATAATATACACTATTTTCATGGAATGTTCAAATGTTATGTTAAACAAAGAAATCAATGAGATTAAGTATGAGCAAGTCCCGATTGAAGATAAATTTCCCAGGATACTCAATCTACCACATGAGATAAGTAAGTCCGTATAAGAGCAAGCCAAGGCATGGCATCGGCAATCAAGAAAGATATCATGTAAGTCCAAGGCAAGCTTGGCATTGAACAGATATCATGTAAGTCCAAGGCAAGCTTGGCATTAAAAAGCTATCAAGAGAAAGAAATCCCATGTAAGTCCAAGCCAAGGCATGGCATTGGTGAGAATAAAAAAGACTTCATATAAGTTCATGTCAAGAAATGGCCTTGAAACCAAGATGAGATATTCCATGTAAGACCGTATCTAGGATATGGTTTTGGCATCAAGATATGTAGGATGAGATTTAGTATCCTCGGTTATTCGTAGAAATTCATCGGGCAAATGAGTAAAGTTAAAATTAAATGACAAGAAAGATAAGTAATCAAAGCTATTATCAAGTTGAAGTGAGCATTAATCATGTTATGAATTATGAAGGAAAGATTATGATTATCATGTTAAAGTATACTGATCAATGTAATCAACTGACACAGGTACCTTATTTATCCCACAGGGATGAGACTAGTAAGTATCATGAGATATGTAAGAATCAGTATGAGTAAGTAAGCTTTATAGCTGAAATCTATGATACCATTGTTTATGTCAAATGGTTTATATTAATCAAGTATGTTGCTATGTGCATTATATGCAAACTTACTAAGCTAAATGCTTATGTCTTTTATTCTTTCTCTCTATGTAGTTCTGTCAAGCCAATCTCGTGGATCATCGTCATCGGAGCTCAGAGCAAACTGTCAATCGCTATTTTGGCATAGCCAAGTTATTTTACTAAGTATGGCATGTATAGGAAGCATTTCATTTTTGAGAATATGTTCTAAGAAGAGCCAAAGTGTTGGCTATTAAGTTTATTATTCTTTTGTATATGGCTAAGTGATTGGCCAAAATTGACTAAGTATGTATGTTTATTGAGATCAATGAAGCATGTAGTAATGTTTAGCAAAAATATATTGAATTGAGCATGAGTTTGGTCTTGATTTCAAGGTGGCAAAAAGGCTTGGTAAATAGCCTCTAAGTGCCTACACGGTTAGACACACGGGCTTGTGTCTAGGCCGTGCATACCCAGCACTTTAGTGATTTAAGACAGAATAGACCACGGGCAAATCCCACGGTCGTTTGTTTAGGCCGTTTGTGATACACAGTCAGAACATCGGCGTGTGCCCCAAACCATGTGAACAAGTCAGTATATCAAGGTATCGCACACAATTTACATCCACGGGCGTGTTAAGGTCGTGTGTAATTCGTCAGTGTCAAACACGGGTGGAAGACACGGGCATGTGTTAGGGGTACACGGGCGTGTCCCAAGTCACATGGGCGTGTGACCCCTGTTTTAAGGAAAAGTTTTCATTTGAGTTTCAAAGTTTCAGGATCGTGTTTAAGGCCTCAGAGGCCCATGAAATGTATGATTAGACTAAGAAAGAGAAGTTTTTAATTCGAAACAAAATTTTATAGCCAGTAAGTACTCGTTTTAAGTTCAAACATGGTAATGTCTCGTATCCAGTCTTAGTATCAAACTCGGGTATGGGGTGTTACATTTAGTGGTATCAGAGCTACAGTTTAGTTGGTTCTAGGACTAATGTAGCACGAGCACGAGTCTAGCTATACATGCCATATGAAGAAGGTTTTTATAATGATAGTGTGACGACTCCTAATGACTTAAATTATGTTTATACATATAGTAAATGGATCCCAAAAGAGCTGAGGCGGATGATGTAGAAAGTAACGCGTCGACTCCTGCTGAAGGGACGGTGCCTAATGAGAATGAGAATAGACCTACTACGGTGAGTAGAAAGTAACGTGCCGGCTCCTGCTGAAGGGACGGTGCCTAATGAGAATGAGAATAGACCCACTACGGTGAGTCAAGGAGGAGGAGAAGAGGCTAAAGAACCTTCTTCCATATGATGAATTCGTGGTACACGAAATTCATTCGTATGAACCTGAATGTACAACCCCTTCCACCCCCTCCTGTTCCACAACCTATCCCCGTAGTCCCTCAAGTAGTAGAGGTGGTAAGAGGCGACAAACCTCCAATTGATAGGATCACGAAACATGGGGCGAAGAATTTGAGCTACAAAAGATGATGATTCGGAAAAGGCTAAGTTTTGGATAGAAAATACTATCATGGTATTTAATGAGTTATCATGCACATCTGAGGAATGTATAAAATGTGTAGTTTCTCTTTTAAGAGATGCTGCCTATCAATGATGGAACACCTTTGTGTCGGTAGTACCGAGGGAAAAGGTCACATGGGAATTTTTCCAAGAAGAGTTCAAGGAAAAGTATATCAGTCAAAGATTCGTGGACCAGAAAAGGAAAGAATTCCTAGAACTGAAACAAGGCAAGATGTCAGTGACTGATTATGAGCGAGAGTTTGTGCGACTCAGCAAATACGCTCGAGAATGCGCGTCCATTGTAGCCATCATGAGTAAGAGGTTTGAAGATGGACTAAATGATGATATCAAGTTATTTGTTGCTATCCTCAAAATAAAAGAATTTGTGGTGTTAGTGGAAAGGGCTTGTAAGGCCAAAGAATTAATAAAAGAGAAGAGAAAATCTGAAATGGAGTCTCGTGACTCTAGAAAGAGACAGTGGAATAAGTCATTCCAATCTCCATCCAAGAAGTCAAGAGATTTCCCTACCCGATCGACTACTTCCACTGGGTTTTCAAAGAAGGACAAGAATAAGCAGAATTCAGGGAATAAAGCACAGACTACTTTAGTTGCTAGTGTGGGGAACATTCGATCTGATAGACCTAAATGCCTATAGTGTGGCAGACGCCATCTCGGTGAATGTCGAGCACATGAAAATGCTTGTTTCAGATGTGGTTCCCATTATCTCTTTATAAAAGATTATCCTGAGATGACGAAAGAAGAGAGAACTCAAAACTCGAGATCTAGGGGTATGGTCACAGGCAAACCGAGAAACAAGGGGAGTGGGGCAAGTGGAAGAGGTAACCCTAGAGAGTAGGCTATGAGACCCGAGGGTAAGGCACCTGCTAGGACTTATGTCATTCGCGCTCGCGAAGAGGCATCGTCTCCTGATGCTATCACGGGTACATTTTCTCAAAGTTATTGCTTTAATAGATCCCGGATCCACACATTCTTATATTTGTATGAAACTAGTATCCAGTATGAATATACCTATAGAGTCTACAGAATTTGTGATTAAGGTGTCTAATCCTTTAGGCAAAAGTGTTGTAGTTGATAAAGTATGTAAAGATTGTCATTATTTTAAAGCAAATCTTATGTTGTTACCATTTAATGAGTTTGACATCATTCTTGGTATGGACTGGTTGACCACCCATTATATAATAGTTAATTGTAGGAAGAAATAGATTGAGATGAGATGTGAGAATGGAGACATTCTTCACATAGAATCTGATGAACAAAGCAGGTCGCCGTAGTGATTTCTCATATGATGGCACAGAGATACTTAAGAAAATGGTATGAAGCATATTTGGCCTTTGTGATGAATGATAAAGAAACAGAGCTAAAGATTGTGTTAGTACTGATAGTATGTGAGTACGTGGATGTTTTTCCCGAGCAATTACCAGGACTACCACCAGTTAGGGAGGTTGAGTTCAATATTGAGCTAGCTCCCGGTACTGTACCGATATCTATTGCTCCTTAGAGAATGGCTCCAGTAGAGTTGAAAGAGCTAAAGATACAGTTGTAAGAGTTGACAGATAAAGTCTTTGTTAGGTCGAGTTGTTCTCCCTATGGTGCTCCAGTTTTATTTGTTAAAAAGAAAAATGGCACCATGAGATTGTGCATAGATTACCGTCAACTTAATAAAATGACAGTGAAGAACAAGTACCCATTGCCTAAGATCGATAATTTGTTCGATCAATTGAAAGGAGCTAATGTGTTCTCCAAAATAAACTTGAGATCAGGGTATTATCAGTTAAGAGTAAAGGATTCAGATGTGTCCAAGACATCTTTTGAACAAGATATGGGCATTATGAATTCTTAGTTATGCCCTTTGGTTTGACCAATGCTCCTGCGATATTCATGGACTTAATGAACTGCATCTTTAGACCCTATCTCAACAAGTTTGTAGTCGTTTTCATTGACGACATATTGATTTATTCTCGGGAGGAGAATGAGCATGTTAAGCACCTACGGATAGTTTTACAGATTTTACGAGAAAATCAGTTATATGCCAAGTTCAGTAAAAGTGAATTTTGGCTCAAGGAAGTAGGATTTTGGGACATATTGTCTCTGGAGATGGAGTCCGATGGATCCAAGCAAGATTTCGGCTATAATAGACTGGAAACCACCTGAATAATATCTCTAAGGTTAGGAGTTTCTTAGGCTTAGCTGGCTATTACCGACGATTTGTCAAGGGGCTTTCTATGATCACAACCCTTATGACTAAATTGTTATAGAAAAATTTGAAGTTTGAGTTGACAGAGATGCCAATAAAGTTTCGAGAAATTGAAAGCAATGTTGACAGAAGCTCCAATTTTAGTACAACCCGAGACAGAGAAAGAATTTGTGATTTACAGTGATGCATCCTTAAATAGATTAGGTTGTGTACTCATGTAAGAAGGCAAGGTGATTGCTTATGCCTCAAGACAGTTGAAGCCTCATGAGAAGAATTATCCGATGCATGATTTAGAGTTGGTTGCCATAGTCTTCGCTTTGAAGATTTGGAGACACCATTTATATGGTGAAAGATGTCGAATTTTTACTGATCACAAAAGTCTGAAGTATTTGATGACGCAGAAAGAGTTGAACTTAAGGCAACGGAGATGGTTAGAGTTGATAAAGGACTGTGATTTGGCCATTGACTACCATCCAGGAAAGGTGAATGTGGTTGACGATGCGTTGAGTAGGAAGCCCCTTTTTGCATTAAGGGCAATGAATTCACGGATGACCTTATCTGACAATTGTTCTATTCTAGCTGTATTAAAAGCTAGACTCTAACACCCCAAACCCGGCCTAGAAGTTAGGCCTGAATCTGGCGTGTCACATTGCGGTGCTTTTCGAGAAACCATGGTTTCATTGGAAAACCTTTCTTGATATTAAAAACTAAAGTTCCAGTTTGCGTTTGTTTATTATTAATCGACATTTATTAAAAAGTTATTACCTAAAAAAAACTTTGTTTGTTGCGAAAACTTAATTAAAAGGACTGACTTATGAAAACATGATGTTTACGACCTATTCGCGAAAGCGTAGTATTTTGAAAGCAGATATTGTTTTGGAAAACTGTGATACAAAGTTTTGTAGATTTAAGACATAATAGACATAATAGACAGTTTTACAGATTCTACGAGAAAATCAGTTGTATGCCAAGTTCAGTAAAAGCGAATTTTGGCTCAATGAAGTAGGATTTCTGGGACATATTGTCTCTGGAGATGGAGTCCGAGTGGATCCAAGCAAGATTTCGGCTATAACAGACTGGAAACCACCTGAGTAATATCTCTGATATTAGGAGTTTCTTAGGCCTAGCTGGCTATTATCGACAATTTGTCAAGGGGTTTTCTATGATCGCAACCCCTATGACTAAATTGTTACAGAAAAATGTGAAGTTTGAGTGGACAGAAAGATGCCAACAAAGTTTCAAGAAATTGAAAGCAATGTTGACAGAAGCTCCAGTTTTAGTACAACCCGAGACAGAGAAAGAATTTGTGATTTACAGTGATGCATCCTTAAATGGATTAGGTTGTGTACTCATACAAGAAGGCAAGGTGATTGCTTATGCCTCAAGACAGTTGAAGCCTCATGAGAAGAATTATCCGACGCATGATTGAGAGTTGGTTGCCATAGTCTTCGCTTTGAAGATTTGGAGACACCATTTATATGGTGAAAGATGTCGGATTTTTACTAATCACAAAAGTCTGAAGTATTTGATGATGCAGAAAGAGTTGAAATTAAGGCAACGGAGATGGTTAGAGTTGATAAAGGACTATGATTTGGCCGTTGACTACCATCCAGGAAAGGCAAATGTGGTCGCCGATGCGTCGAGCAGGAAGTGCCTTTTTGCATTAAGGGCAATGAATTCACGGATGACCTTATCTGACAATGGTTCTATTCTAGCTGTATTAAAAGCTAGACTGTAACACCCCAAACCCGGCCTAGAAGTTAGGCCTGAATCTGGCGTGTCACATTAGGGTGCTTTTCGAGAAACCATGGTTCCATTGGAAAACCTTTCTTGATATTAAAAACTAAAGTCCCAGTTTGCGTTTGTTTATTATTAATCGACATTTATTAAAAAGTTATTACCTAAAAAAACTTTGTTTGTTGCGAAACTTAATTAAAATGACTGACTTATGAAAATGTGATGTTTACGACCTATTCGCGAAAGCGTAGTATTTTGAAAGTAGATATTGTTTTGGAAAACCGTGATACAAAGTTTAGCAGATTTAAGACATAATAGATTAAAATCCAAAACTAAAACCGAATTTAAGAGAGGCCTTATTACAAAATATTAACCCAAGTTAAAAATAAGTAAAATACTAGAGTCTAAAATGGAGTCCGATCCAAGGAAACCACCGAGTAATATCTCCGAGATTAGGAGTTTCTTAGGCCTAGTCGGTTATTATCGACAATTTGTCAAGGGTTTTCTATGATCACAACCCCTATGACTAAATTGTTCTGAAAAAATGTGAAGTTTGAGTGGATGAAAGATGCCAACAAAGTTTCAAGAAATTGAAAGCAATGTTGACTGAAGCTCCAGTTTTAGTACAACCCGAGATAGAGAAAGAATTTGTGATTTACAGTGATGCATCCTTAAATGGATTAGGTTGTGTACTCATGCAAGAAGGCAAGGTGATTGCTTATGCCTCAAGACAGTTGAAGCCTCATGAGAAGAATTATCCGACGCATGATTGAGAGTTGGTTGCCATAGTCTTCGCTTTGAAGATTTGGAGACACCATTTATATGGTGAAAGATGTCGGATTTTTACTAATCACAAAAGTCTGAAGTATTTGATGATGCAGAAAGAGTTGAACTTAAGGCAACGGAGATGGTTAGAGTTGATAAAGGACTATGATTTGGCCATTGACTACCATCCAGGGAAGGCAAATATGGCCGCCGATGCGTCGAGCAGGAAGTCCCTTTTTGCATTAAGGGCAATGAATTCACGGATGACCTTATCTGACAATGGTTCTATTCTAGCTATATTAAAAGTTAGATCAGTAACACTCAAACCCGGCCTAGAAGTTAGGCCTGAATCTGGCGTGTCACATTGGGGTGCTTTTCGAGAAACCATGGTTCTATTGGAAAACCTTTCTTAATATTAAAAACTAAAGTCCCAGTTTGCGTTTGTTTATTATTAATCGACATTTATTAAAAAGTTATTACCTAAAAAAACTTTATTTGTTGCGAAAACTTAATTAAAATGACTGACTTATGAAAATGTGATGTTTACGACCTATTCGCGAAAGCGTAGTATTTTGAAAGCAGATATTGTTTTGGAAAACCGTGATACAAAGTTTAGCAGTAGACTAAAATCCAAAACTAAAACCGAATTTAAGAGAGGCCTTATTACAAAATATTAACCCAAGTTAAAAATAAGTAAAATACTAGAGTCCAAAGCGCTCGTAGTATGGCTACCTCCGAGTCCTCCAAAGACGTCGAACCGCTTCGAGGATTTCTTGAGAAAAATATTAAAAGAGGTGTGAGTTTATGAAAACTCAGTGTGCATAACCTCATCAATAAGAACATGAATCACAGCAGTTTGGGCAAGCCCATTTCGAGAACGGTGGCAATTGGGCCTTAGCCCATAAAGCCTCGGTTGGGCCTTAACGCATAAATGTCACAAATCATATTTATCTGCGTCGAGCCCATCTCAAATAAAACCACATATGCAATGCATTAATGCCCATACCAACCCTCAGTCACACCGTCCAACCTCGCACTCTTGTGGGGATTTAATCGACCAACCCATCCCTACACTCCTTATGTAGCACCATTATGCACTAACTTATCGGCAGTAAACATAGTTGCTCGATGGCTAAAAGCCTTGGTGGATCCACGATTCGTCAGCGACCATGCGATCCTATCTGCACTTCCATTTTGAATAATCCTATCCCCATGCAACATAATAACACATGAATGCAACATACAATAATAATCATACGATAACAATCATAAATCACATACAAGAATAATCATATAACATGTAGAGGAATTTTCATCATTTTTAACCTCTAGGGGCATATCGGTTATTTTACCCATTGAGGGAATTTTTGTATTTTACCTACAAGGGTATTTTCGTAATTTACCTACCAAGGGTATTTTCATAATTTACCTACCAAGGGTATCTTCGTAATTTACCTACCAAGGGTATCTTCGTAATTTACCTACTAAGGGTATTTTCGTAATTTACCTATCAAGGGTATCTTCGTAATTTACCTACCAAGGGTATCTTCGTAATTTACCTACCAAGGGTATCTTCGTAATTTACCTACTAAGGGTATATTCGTAATTTACCTATCAAGGGTATCTTTGTATTTTACCTACCAAGGGTATCTTCGTAATTTACCTACTAAGGGTATCTTCGTAATTTACCTACCAAAGGTATTTTCGTAATTTACCTACCAAAGGTATTTTTGTAATTTACTTACCAAGGGTATTTTCATAATTTCACAAACTGGGGGTATTTTGGTAATTTCATAAATCGGGGGTATTTTGGTAATTTCACAAATCAGGGGTATTTTGGTAATTTTACAAATCGGGGGTACTTTGGTAATTTTGCAAATTAAGGGTAGTTCGATAATTTCACAAACTAGGGGTAATTCGGTAATTTTATGAACCAGGGTATTAACGACCCAACAGAAGGTCCACTGTCGCCTCGAACGACTCAAGTATTCGAAACAAAATAATAATGCGAATGGGCCTAAGGCCCATTCTCAGCCCAAGTGGGCCCACACACTCGTATGGCCCATTTAGCCGAAACCTAGCCACAAATATAAGATTCGTATAGTCTAGTTCACTATCTTCTACTCAATCATACAATTTACTCATATGGACCCCTGGGCCCAATGGGCCCACTTGGCCCCTTTCGGGCCATCGTAGCCCAACAGCCCACACCTACAAGAATACTCATAGTGGCCTCGACTATCGCGTCGAATCTTCCACTCGTGCGCTCGCACGCTCGTGTGGCTACCATCGTCATGCGACCAGCTTATCGGCATTTGCCGCTCTACAACTATAGTAGAGAGAGTACACACCTGATAGGAATTTTGAAGCTGCTAAACCGCGCTCCTAAAGCTCCTATGCCCAACGCCCACCAAGGTATCTTTTCTCTCCTCCTAGAATGCTCTTTATATAGCTATCTTCTCACCTTCCTTCTTTATATCTTTCCGATGTAGGATCCTTCCGCTAGCAGAGTTTAAATCCAACTCAAACTCTTGCCGCCCCATCTTAGCAAAATAAATACTCCATTGCTTCTCATGAGATTCAACTCGGGCTCCCTTGTAACATAACCCATTTGCTAGCCGCTTTACCAACTAGCTCCTTGTTTCTATAATCATGCGAACTAAATATAAGTTCTATGGCCAAATTCAAAATCCATTTAAAAGAAAACTAAAATGCAAGTACCAAGACTTGAACCTTGGACCTCCTTCCTTCCTCTATGGCGTCACCCCTTGCTCCTTAAGTGGCGTCACTTTGCCACTACACCACACACTCCACTTGTCATTTTTCCCCACATTTTATTCTTAAAGCCTACCTACCAACTCAGGGGTTTTTACCTAAAACCAAAATTTTTCCTATGGCCTAACTTTAACCCGGGACTTCATAAAAGCCCCCTAACCTTCCAAAATCACTCACCTAATAGGTCCAACTTGCCTTAGTACCATTCTCTTTTTCTCAAAAATTTTAAACGTTACTACCTCCAAGGCCCGTTGGGCCCAATCCTACTAGGCCCAATTCCAGGATGTTACAAATCTACCCTCCTTAGAGAAATTTCATCCCCAAAATTTCCAACTATCTCATAGCCATACAATACTGGATATACCACTACGCTTCTGCTGCGCACTCTAGTCCTAATTATCTGAATTACAAATTTTATGAATTTAGCTCATAGTTCCAATAATTAAACAAATGTTTTATGGAAGTAGTAGTTAAGAGTTGTTTTCGAAATTGCCAGCTCACTATAGTTTTTAGTCCCCTACGGACCTCAGTGTAGTCTGTCATCTAAAGTAAGCCCAATATCTAGCTACAGCAGTAACAGTTTAAAATAGATAAGAGAACTTACTTGGTCCAACACTGCAGACTCGGTGTGCCACACAAAACCTTTCAAAACTACTTCAAAATCATTTGTAAAAATCTTTAAAATAAACACTAAAGCCCATCTCACGGCTCAAGTTTTGCAACCTACGCTCTGATACCACTAAATGTAACACCCCAAACCCGGCCTAGAAGTTAGGCCTAAATTTGGCGTGTCACGTTAGGGTGCTTTTCAAGAAACCATGGTTTCATTGGAAAACCTTTCTTGATATTAAAAACTAAAGTCCCAGTTTGCATTTGTTTATTATTAATCGACATTTATTAAAAAGTTATTACCTAAAAAAAAACTTTGTTTGTTGCGAAAACTTAATTAAAATGACTGACTTACAAAAATGTGATGTTTACGACCTATTCTCGAAAGCGTAGTATTGGACCTAAAGAAAACCAAAGAAAACCAAATTCACGGGGTTGATTTGGTTAGAGAAGCTGAAAAGAAAGTGGAAGTAATACGAGAATGTTTAAAAGCTGCATCAGACTGACAAAAATCTTATTTGGACCTAAAGTGAAGAGAGATAGAATATCAAGTCGGGGATAAAGTTTTCTTGAAAGTGTCACTCTGGAGAAAAGTTCTCAGATTTGGCCGAAAACGCAAGTTAAGTCCACGTTTTATTGGACTGTTTGAGGTTACCAAAAAAGTTGGGCCGGTAGCTTACAGATTGGCTTTGCCATCAGAGTTAGAAAAGATACATGATGTGTTTCACGTGTCAATGTTGAGACACTACTGATCAGATCCTTCACATGTAATTACCCCGTCAGAGATAGAGATTCATCCCGACATGACTTATGATGAAGAACCAATCAAGATTTTAGCTCGGGAAGTCAAGCAGCTAAGAAATAAAAGTATTGCTCTAGTGAAAGTATTGTGGCAAAGGCATGGGATAGAGGAAGCTACATGGGAATTAGAAAAGAGCATGAGAAACCAGTACCCGAACTTATTTACCGGTAAGATTTTCGAGGACGAAAATCCCTAAGGGGAGAGAAGTGTAACAGCCCGATTTAGGGCCTAGTCGGAATAGTGGTGCGAGGCCATAAATTCGAGGTGAATTTATGAGTTTTTAAGGTTTACGCCATGTTTGCATGTTAGTGTGAAAGTTTCATGAAGCAACTTTGTTAAATTGAGGTTGAATGGTCCAACAAGGACTAAATTGCAAAAGTTAGAAAATATGAGTTTTTAGAAGCTTTTTGTATGAAATAGCTTTAGAATATCAATTAAAAGTCCTTAAGTAGCAATTTTCCCAAATTATAATTTTTGGACAAAATTGGACATGAGTTAGTAAAATAGAAATTTTTAAAGGGACGGGCATTTTAGTCATTTGTCTAATAAATGGTTAAAATAAGAAAAAGATGATAAAAATCTATTCATCTTCTTCTTCACATTGCCGAAAATTTGGAGACTCCATAGCTAGGGTTCTTCATTTTTTTTTCAATTTTGCTAGTAAGTTCATTTTAGCCCGTTTTTAATATTTTTCGTATTTTTGAAGTTCTCGTATTATGAATTAGCTATTTTTAGCTCTAAAATGAGCTAGGATGCATGTTCAAAAATTTATCCATGAATAACATGCATGTTAAATGATGTTTTATGGAAGTTTATGAGAGTCTGATGTTAGATAAACATCTTTTACTAAGTGAATTTCATGAAAAATGATAGTATGGACTAAATTGTAATAGTTATGAAAATTGGTCATACATACTAAAAATAGTGAGAATTGATGATTGTTATAGTAAAGAAAATGAATCAGCTAAGCATGAAGTTTAAGAAAGTTTAATGAGAATTATTTTACGAGCCTTGGGGCAAAAGTGTAAATATGAGAAAGTTTAGGGGCAAAATAGTAATTTTTCCAAAGTATGTGTTAAGGGATAATTTAGTCAATGTAATTATTAAATGAGTTGAATCATTATTATAGATTAAGAAAAACGAAGCCCGGATCGGAGCCGAGGCAAGAACAAAGTCGAGGATTAAATTGCATATCTACATACATTTTATATATTGAGGTAAGTTTGTATGATTTCTAAGCTTTATGATTTTTATCATTGAATTGCTTAGTATAATGTACACTATTTTCATGGAATGTTTAATGTTATGTTAAACAAAGAAATCAATGAGATTAAGTATGAGCAAGTCCCGATTGAAGATGAATTTCCCAGTATACTCGATCTACCACATGAGATAAGTAAGTCTGTATAAGACCAAGCCAAGGCATGGCATCGGCAACCAAGCAAGATATCATGTAAGTCCAAGGCAAGCTTGGCATTGAACAAATATCATGTAAGTCCAAGGCAAGCTTGGCATTGAATAGATATCATGTAAGTCTAAGGCAAGCTTGGCATTGAAAAGCTATTAAGAGAAAGAAATCTCATATAAGTCCAAGCCAAGGCATGGCATTAGTGAGAACAAGAAAGACTTCATATAAGTCCATGTGAAGACATGTCCTTGAAACCAAGATGAGATATTCCATGTAAGACCGTATCTCGGATATGGTTTTGGCATCAAGATATGTGGGATGAGATTTAGTATCCTCGGTTATTCGCAAAAATTCATCGGGCAAATGAGTAAAGTTAAAATTAAATGACAAGAAAGATAACTAAGCAAAGCTATTATCAAGTTGGAAGTGAGTATTATTCATGTTATGAATTATGAAGGAAAGATTATGATTATCATGTTAAAGTATACTGATCAATGTGATTAAGTGACACAGGTACCTTATTTATCCCACGGGGATGAGACTAGTAAGTATCATGAGATATGTAAGAATCAGTATGAGTAAGTAAGCTTTATAGCTGAAATCTATGATACCATTGTTTATGTCAAATGGTTTATATTAATGAAGTATGTTGCTATGTGCATTATATGCAAACTTGCTAAGCTAAATGCATATGTCTTTTATTCTTTCTTTCTATGTAGTTCCGCCAAGCCAATCTCGTGGATCATCGTCATCGGAGCTTGGAGCACACTATCAATCACTATTTTGGTATAGCCAAGTTATTTTACTAAGTATGGCATGTATAGGAAGCATTTCATTTTTGAGAATGTTCTAAGAAGAGCTAAAGTGTTGGCTATTAAGTTTATTATTCTTTTGTATATGGCTAAGTGATTGGCCAAAATTGACTAACTATGCATGTTTATTGAGATAAATGAAACATGTAGTAATGTTTATAAAAAAATGTATTGAATTGAGCATGAATTTGGTCTTGATTTCAGGGTGGCAAAAAGGCTTGGTAAATAGCCTCTAAGTGCCCACACGGTTAGACACACGGTTGTGTGTCTAGGCCGTGCGTACCCTGTACTTTTGTGTTTTAAGTCAGAATAGACCACGGGCAAATCCCACGGTTGTTTGTTTAGGCCATGTATGGTACACAGTCAGAACATGGGCGTGTGCCCCAAACCGTGTGAACAAGTCAGTATATCAAGGTATGGCACACGGTTTACATCCATGGGCGTGTTAAGTCGTGTGTATTTAGTCAGTGCCGAACACGGGTGGAAGACACGGGCATGTGTTAGGGGTACACGGGCGTGTCCCAAGTCACATGGGCGTGTGACCCCTGTTTTAAGGAAAAGTTTTCATTTGAGTTCCGAAAGTTTCCAAATACGTGTTTAAGGCCTCGTAGGCCCATGAAATTTATGATTAAACTAAGAAAGAGAAGTTTTTAATTCAGAACAAAATTTTATAGCCCATAAGTACTCGTTTTAAGTGAGTTCAAGCATGGTAATGTCTCGTATCCAGTCTTAGCATCGGGCCCGGGTATGAGGTGTTACAATGTCTTCTTAATGATTAATATGATCACTGTCAACAAATGACTGTGATAAATTACTCATTCGAGAACAAGCAACCCGTCGCCACGTTCCATATTTATCAAACCACACAATACCAATGAGAGGATATCATTAACTCTTTAATTGAGCTATGAATTGCACTATTTTTAGTAAAGACATGTCATACACAAGTTATGTACCCAACATACTGCCTACGAGCTCGATCATCTTTAGAGTATAAGCTTCCACTTATATCAAAGCACATAAGTTGCATACGATGGTCAGTGACTAACTCATGATTTAGATAAATCACACCATGAACGTCACAAGTGAATTAATTCACAAACTGATCCAGAATTAATTCACCTTGGGTCTAGTCCAATGTATCATTTTACTAATGAATACATTTATGTCTCTACTCATGGAGTCAACTGCTCCTATAGCCAAGACTAGCCATCTCTCCAATTGGAATTGTAGAAGACATAATAATGCTTCTCAATATTTGAATCAAATGTTCACTTTGATTCTTTTATGAGATTATGGACTCCTTTAGATTATCTATTAAAGTAAGTTCCCTTTCTCTCAATGTAAACGCTCTTTACAATGCCACTTACTATCAATTTGAACTTTAGACAATCAATGAGCTAATATTTGCTTGTCATAATTTCGCTATGCATGCAAAATATAAAAGACATAAAATACAAAAGACATAATAGTGAAATGTGAAATTAACTTTATTTATTTATTCATCATTCAAATAAATATAAAACAGTTACATGTTTACTACAATATGGACACATTTCTCATAGGTCTAACCCACAATTCCTACATAGCTTAAATAAAACAGTTCTTCTCATATTCTACAAAAATAATAAGTATTTCATATAAATATAAATGCTAAATCAAATTTGTAGCTGGAAAAAAATAAAATCAAGGAAGAAAATAAACTTATGAAGAATCCGTTGAAATAATAGAAAAAATAAAGTAGTAGAAAGTGGGAAAGAAACAATAAATTAATAGATTAATACCTAAACCAATATAAAATAGAGCTAATTTTATCTTAATATATTTTTTTAACTTTCCAATCTATAGAGGAAAGTTATTTTCTTACCTTTTATCGTAAGAATTACATTGATATGTTCATAAAAATAGAAAAGTAACTCTCAAAAAAATTTAAATTTTAAGAAAAATAAAATTTAACATACTAAATATTAAAATCACTTTTTAACTAATTAAATTCTAAAAATATGACTACTTTTCATCGTACCAAAATCTACCTAAGCGAAAATGGTGAAAAAGGAATAAGATCAATTTCTCCCATATGAAGATTAATGGACGGCCGGAATAAGGAAGAAGGGTTGATGCGGGGTTTCCTCTCTTTCTTTTCCCAATTTAAAATACCAAAAAAGAAGATTCAAGTCCAAGTCAAAAGTCCTAATAGGTGGTCCACATTCCATCACGTCAATTTAATAACATATGATGGTCCAAATTTATTTTATATATCAATTATATTATTAAAATAATATTTTCATTATAAAATATTTTGAAATAACTAAAATGCCCGGTAGAATTATCATTTTGTCCTTTTCTTTTTGTCTTTTCCATCATTTCTTCACAGCAATAAACAAGTATTCAATTTAAATTTCACTATTCACATTTAACTCTTAATTATGATCTTTGTATGGTGAAAATCATAATTTTACTCTTCTTTCAGTAAAATAAAAATTTATAATTTAATCCTTATACTTTTAAATTTTTCTAATTTAGCTCAAAAGTGATTTCATCACATCAATATACATTCAAGTCATTCTCATGCCAAATAATCAATACTAACTCATATTTCTCATTTTTTGTTCAAATTTTCATTTTAATCCTCCAACTTTCTAGAATTTACAATTTAATTCTTTTGTCACATTTTCACTTTTAAGTTTTTTCACTGATTTACATTGAGAATATCAATTTCACTTTCATGAAGATTCTCTATTTGTTCTTTTCAAATTTTCTTGAAATTTCACTATATCTGATCCTAAAATGGTGCCAAGTGTTAAATAATTTTTTTTGGGACTTTTCATAACTTCCATACCCGTTAAAGATTGAAGGATGAATCAATTATAAATGGTTTGTAAAACAAAATGATGATACAAAAATAAAATGATGAATCGAAACACCTTACTAAATCCCAAATAACATACAAAACCAAAGAGATATTTTTTGAAACCCACTAAGAGAGCTCAAAGAAATTTCTGTTATGAAGGCTGAATGTTGAAATTTTTAAATTTTTTGAAACGAAGGCTATAGGATTAGAAATTTTAGTGTGATTTACCATTGATCAAATCGATTAATGATCGTTTTCATTAATGAAAAAAGTCAATTGATATTTTAAAGGCATTGAGGGTTTAATTGTGTTCACTTTTATATAAGGGCTTAATTGATTTATGGTTTTTCGCTGAGGGTTTTTAGACCCTTTAAACTAAAAAATAATTTTGTAAATTTTTTTGATATTTTTTAGATTTATCATTAAAAAAAGTTGTAAAAGGACCAAATCGAATATTTTAGGTCTAGTTTAGGGGTCAATTAGATATTAGCCGTAGAGTTAATGTGCACACCAGTTTTTAATTAAGGCTGACAAGTAACCAAAATGTTATAACTTGATAAAGTAATAAAAATTTAACTTTTTATAGTTAACCAAAGTTGTTGGACTATTTATGTAGTTTACCAAAAGTTAATAAATATATAAAAAGCTCATTATCAGTACCCTTTCCTCCTTTACTTTTCATTCTTCCCACTGGAAATATCTTATGATGGAGTTCAAACATCAAACATCGACACTCTCATTGATCTTTCTTCTTATGATGCCTGGTTTTGCCCTTTCTGATGTCAATCAAGACAAAGCAGAATGTTCTAATCAGCTAGTCGGGCTTGCTCCATGTCTCCCATACGTCGGCGGAGAGGCAAAAACACCCACCATAGATTGTTGCAGTGGGCTCAAACACGTGCTGGATAAGAGCAAGAAATGCCTGTGTGTGTTGATTAAAGATAAAGACGACCCGAGCCTCGGCCTCAAGATCAACGCTACTCTTGCGGGAACTCTTCCTAGTACTTGTCGAGCCAGTGCTAGCATGACAGAATGTATCCGTAAGTAAAACATATATATATAGACCTTTGATTTTCCTTTTATTTTTTAACTGTTATTCTGAATCGCCTTCTATTGTTGGTTGTGAATCTAGCCCTCCTGCACTTGGCACCCAACTCCCAGGAAGCAAAGTTATTTGAAGGATATCAAAAGCTGACAGAGGGGCATGGCAGTACTCCAGCTGCCACCGGTAACATATATATATATATATATATATGTATATATATTATATATATTCATGATCCCTTTACTAAAATTTTCTGATAGCATCTAGTATTTCGAATATTGTCAGCGAAGAAAATAATCATAGGGGAGCTTTGTTTCCGTTTGTGTCCGACCTCTATTTCCAAGGGTCTTAGACAAATATATATGTGATGTCAATTATTTTCTCAATCATTTCTCTTTATTTTTCCTCATATAAAACTTGTCATAAACGTAGGGAACTCCACTAGCAGACCATCAAGTGCTGCAGAGAAGAGTGATGGAGGAAAAGGGAAGAGATGGGTGGGAGTTGAGATGGCTACCGGAATTTCACTGTTGATTTTCTATAGCATATACAGAAACATTGGTGTGTGATGGTTCTGGAACCTGCTGGCAGCTAAAGTTATTCCCATTATTAGTGTATTTATATATTTTTAAACAGGTGAACACGGTGGAGTTATGTTGTTTGGTTGATCTTTATTTCCTTTCTTTGTTTCGGCGATAATTTCTTTCCAAACTGTAATGGAATTCAAGGGTCCCACATGGATGAACTCTTATGGAGCAGATCTCAATCAAATTCAGCTCTTTAAATTCCAATTAATATGACAGTGAGGTAGGTCCATCGCCCAGCCGAAGTTACTTCCAATCAAGCAAAGCCGATGGCTACCAAACGCAATTCTGATCTGTTGCAATTAAAAGCTCACGGTTAGGTTATATATATATATATATATATATATATATTCATCTATCATATCAAGGACTATATATAACAATTTATCTTCTAAAATATTTAATTTTAAAATACTTTTAATCTTTTACACGTAAAAATTATAAATAATAAAAAATATTTTCCTATTAAATTATATATTACTAGTTTTCTATTTTGTAATGTGTTTTATAAAATTGTTATTATTAAAATAATGACATATTAATTAAAATTATTGATATAAATATATTTGAAAGTTATAAACAACTTAAAAAATATAAATATGATTTATGCTTTATTATGAGAAAGAAAATTCGAATGATAAAATTGTTATAATATGTAATTATTTAAATTATTTAAATATATATATTATATAGGTAAATTTAGAAAGTTTTGAATTTTTTATTTTAGAAATAAAGTTCTAAATAAATTTAGAAATAATATATATCTAATACTTTTAATTTTAGAAATAAATTTTAAATTTTCTCAAAAGATTTATTTATTTTTAATTTCAAATAATTTTTAGAACTAAAGTTTTATTTTTTAATTTTTAATTTTAAAAGTAATATACCTAATACTTTTAATTTTTGAAATAAAATTTTAAATAATTAATTTAGAACAAAATTAAATTTTAAATAATGTAAAAATATAAATTTAACTTATGAAAAACATAGAAAATAGTTTATAAGTTATTACATAAATTTAATTTGCATACCCATGTCAATGTGATGCACTGATTTATTACATTTATTTCTTAAAATATTACATTTGAAGAAAATTACATTAACACACTTAATCCACCCATGTATCGCACTCGTTAAATTCATCTCATCCTTTTTAAAAGGTGTAGTATAGTTTTACCGAAATTAGGATTTAGATGAAGTAAAAGATTGGATAATTAAGAGATGAAAAATAAATTTATGTCAAAACTTTTCAAATAAGGAATATGAAATATTGTATAATAAAACTTGAGATTTTACCAAATTTGGTTGTTGTATATAGCAAAGGTGGAAAAATACAAGTTGTACATCTTATAATAAAAGAGTTCATTAGCATTATTTTTTAGGGGTATAAATAAACATAACGTTTGATGAATTGTTTGTGAACCATTCGTATAACGTTTGTTTATTAAGTTAAATAAATGAATATGAACAAATTTTTATGTTCGTTTAATAAACGAACGAACACGAAACAGAGATGTGTTCGATTCATTTATGTTTACTGAACAAACTTATTTAAAAGCTCGTTTATTGACTAGATTATTTATTAATGATATTTTCTTATAAAATATTAAAATAATATCTCCGTCTATTTTTATATTTGAATTTCAACTCATTAATCTAGGAGATATGTATATTACATTTGCAATCACTATTGATAATTCGACAAAACAAGTTATGGGCAGTGTGGTCTAAATTCTTTACTCAACTGAAACAAACAATAATATAAAACTTAAAAGTAATGAAAGAAAAACTAAAAATATGATTTAAAAAAACCTTAGTTGTCATACACTTTATTTCTTTATGATTAAAAATTGAAATTAAATCACTTTTTCTTTTTCCCATATTTTTTGGTAGGGTGCATTTTGATTTTTTTTTTTTTTTTAATTTTGGGTGAATTTATTTCGTTTTTACTTTACTCTCTCTCGGCCAGAAACAAAAAAGTGAGAAGTCAAGACTGATTCAATTTGGATTCAACTTAATTTCATCTTCAACTAAAGAATTTATTGCATCTTTTGATCAATCATCGTTCAACTTCATCAGTCATCACAAATACTCGATTTTTATTTCCCAATGGTATGCAAAAGAGTATTTTTTTTTTTGTTTCATATATTAACAATATGCATATCCTCCTAAGATACGACTCTTTCTAACAGTCTCTCCAGAAATGATGTTCAGGGAGGCTACAAAGAGTTTAGGAGAGACATTTTCAGATCTTTACTTGTGGTATACCATTCTCTTTTATCTTGTTTAATCAATTTATTTTAGTATAAATTAATATTGAGACCTTTCAAGTTGGAATTATAATTTCGTAAGTATTATTTTGATATTATTATCTTCAAATTTCACTTTATGAGATATTTCTTTAAACCCGATGCACATTGTTGTTGTTTATACTTGATGATTATTTTGAAGATATTTAATATTATTAATGGTAAAAGAAAAATATTTGAAATGGTGATCTATTACTTGTTTAGCCTATGTGCATTATTGCTTTTATAGAGTTTGCTTATTAAATTTGGTGTTATCCATTAATAATGATTTAAGTTTTAATTTTTAGGTATGTCTTATAACTCAAAACAAGGTCATTATTCCTATTCGTGTATTGATTCTTCATTACTGATGGTTGCCATTGAAAGAAATGAAATTTCCAATGCTTAGGATATCTTCATTACTGGTGGCTGCCATTGAAAGAAATGAAATTTCCAATGCTTAGGATACTACTCATGAAAGACCAACCCCTGAAGAGGCTGAGTGTTTGGATGATATTGAAGTTGCCACTTATATGAGGAGAAATAGAAAGAAGATGTCAACTGTTTGGCAGGAACTGACTATAGTTAAGCTTGTTAATGGGATCGAAAAAGTGCAGTGTGATCACTGTAAGATTAAACTTGCCAAGAACAAGGATTGTAACAGCTCGATTTAGGGGCTAGTCGGAACAGTGATCTCATAATCACTAATTTGAGGTTAGAGAAAATTATTTTCATGATATGTTATGTGTTATGACATGTTTATAAGGATGCATGAAGATTTTAGTGCCTTAATTTTAGCGATTTCTAGCTAAATCGCGAAAAAGGACTAAATCGCATAAAGTGTAAAAGTTCCATTTTAATTTCTAAGGGTGTCATATAGCTATGGAATATTAATTGGAGGTCCTTAAAGTGCAAATAGGCCATTGGGGGAGTGATGGCCGGCCATAGGGGACAAAGAATTGACTTTGGGCTAGTTTGGATGGGCGGTGTGTTTACCTCCGGTGAGGTTAAAAACAGCGGTGGCGGTGAGATTAATTACTGTAGCGGTGAGATTGGGCATTATAGCAGTGAGATTAAAAATAGCGGTGCAGTGTGTGTTTGGATTCAAACGCATTTGTAGCAGTGAGGTGAAAATAAAAATGACTATTAAGGACATCGATTAGAATTGATATATAATAGAAGTTTTAAATTATTTTACTTATATAAAATTATTAAAGTATGAGAATTTATAAATTCATTTAATAAAATATTAAAATGTATCTTCCAATATTTTATTATAAATATTTTAATGAATTATATAATCAATTTAAATTATTTATTAGATAAAATAAAATTATTTTAATTTTTATAGTTAAATATTTTTATAACAATGATAAATATTATTTTCAGTAAATAGTAATATTATACTTGGATCAAATTTTGAAGTATCTAACCGAATGATTTTAATAAAAAAATATAGTAACATAAGACATAAGAAGTTTCATTATTACTAGAAATTAAGTTATGATACAAAATTGTTTTTACAAATATTGATTCATTAAACTATTTGCAATGGTTTCCTTAACATTGTAATTTCAAGGTCACTTTCATCGTTAGAAGAACTTGATTCACCTCTATCAAAATGGCTTGAAGAGATTGGCACGTCCGTATATTCTCAAATTGTCGAAAATCCTCATCATTTGACCAAGCATGTCTTGAATGTAATTATGCAAAACCATTGTTGTAATAACTATTAAAACTTGCTTGTCGAATGAATAGCTTGAATATCTCTTAATATTGGCCATTTTTTTCCACACTCCAAATGTTCGTTCAATCACAGAGCGTAACGAAGAATGGGCATGATTAAAGATTTCTTTTTTTCCAGATGTGGGCATGATTAAAGATTTCTTTTTTTCCAGATGCTCGATGATTACCTCGATGAAAGTCAGGTAAATGATATCGTTCCCCCCTATATGGACCTAGAAAACCAACCATTTGCTGATATCCTGAATCCACAAGATAATTTTTTCCTACAAAAAAAAAAAATTAAAACATAATATCAAGTTTAAAAATAAAATAAAAATTTTAATATTGTTTTTATGTAAAGATTAATTAAAAAATTAAAGTTCGACCTGGTGGAGGGTGTGGAAACTTTAACTCTTATTTTCTAAGTGCTTGCAAAAATTCTCTTGTCATGTCTTTGTTCCTTTCCAACGTGAAATGCAAAATGAAGCACATGTTGAAGTCATAAACCGCCATAATATTTTGAGTTGGTTCACCTTTCCGTCCGATATAAGATATTTGAGAAGAAGGTGAAATGCATGCTTTTATGTGTGTTCCATCTATGGCCCCAATACAATCCTTTAAAATAAATACAAGTAATGAGATAAAAGTTAGAAATAATTTATATTTTAAAAATATAAAGATTGTAATTTTTACCTTAAAGTGAGGTCAATATCTTGTATCACGTCGAATATGGTTCGGTACTTCCTCGAATTGACCTTCAGTGGGTTTAATAGTGTCTATTCCCATTCGAGCAAATATATGTAACATATCAGTAAAAATTCGACTAACAGTTTCCCCAGATCGTTGAAATCACTCTGCTGCATTTGAATTTGATTCTCTATTTCCAAGAATATACAATGATAATGCCAACTTCTCCATCGTAGATACCTTCCCATGCTTTAAGCCATGATTTTTTTTTGCAAATCATGCAATAAGCTGTGAAATATATTTTTTGGCATCCTGAAACTATTCATGCAACAATCATCATGCCCATTGAATACTTCGTCCACCCACATTTGACCTGTATAATTTGAATTCATACACGATTGCATAGTGAAATAAGTTTCATGGTGTACCAATACACTGCTTAACACTTGTTCTTCCTCTTCATGATAATTGTTGTGCTCAACTTGTGTAACAATTGTGGCTATTCTTCGTTGAGCTTCTTCACTTAATTCATGGGTATCATAATTCATATAAAAACTATTATACATATTGTTAAATTCATCCATAACCTGAAAAGTAATAAAATGAAAATAAATTAATAACTTGTGACATTATATACAACACAACAAAATTGAATAAAAGTATAGCATAAAATACCAAACATAAAAAATATCATACATTAATTTTACTATAAAAAAGTAGATCATACATTAGTTTTGCATATAAAAAGTAGATCATACATTAGTTTTACATATAAAAGAGTAGTCTAGTTATATTACAATAATAAAGCTAAGAAGCTTATGGTGGAGGTTGTGGATGGTATGGTTGGAAGGGAAATGAGGATGTTGCTACCAAGGACGAAAATGATGCAATTGAATTTTGTTCAGCATACTCACATCGAAGCCACCAAACCCAAACATCTGGATCTAAGTTCAAAAACACTTCTCGTTTCACCGGTATTTGGAACATTTTGATGGAAAAATAGTACAGTTCATCTTTTTTTGGAATTTCATCTTCCAAATCACGCAAAGCATCCATTGCACTTGAAATAGTATATTGAGAGTGAGGAAAAATAATTTCAGAAACTGACTTCCTTGGACTAGCCATACTCTCACACAATTTCTCAATATGATTAGCTAATGAATTTTTGGATGATTTTCTACTTGAACTTGATTTTTTTTCCTTTACCATGTACAACCCCAAGTGTTCCCTTTCTTCGATTAGGAGTTTCATGAGAAGGGTTTGATGGTACCTCATTAATAGGAATTCCTTCATTCTCATTACTATTTTCATCTGAATCACCAAATCCCTCATTAGGTGTATCATCTCCCATAGGAACCCTACTTGAAAGAACACCGGACGAAGGTGCCCATGCATTCTCTCCAGTGGCTACAATGCCACCAAACATTTGCCACATTAAATCATTCAATCGTGGTTCAATTCCTTTCTTCTTAAATCCTTTAAAATTTGGATTTTCCTACATAACATGTTAAATGTTAAATGTTATACTAAGATTTTTATATTTGTAAATTATTAGTTTCAATAAAATTTATGCATTAAAATAATGATAAAGTTAACACTAACCTGTATTTTTTCAGCCCACCATTCTTTGGTAGCATCAACCGTCTTTTTAGATGGACACCATCCAATACCTGTAGATTCCTTAAGCAACTCCCTCCATAACCTCCATTCATTTTTAATGTATCCCACTTATTTTTCAATTGAGGTTTTCCATAATTTTTTTTGTGTTTTTGCTTGAAAAAGAGCAACGACATTTTCCCATCCTTTTGAGTTTAGATGAGTTGTCGGTCTATTACTAGCATTGACTTCATTCACGCAGAGTTCACAAAATATCAACGTTAGCTCATCATCCCAAGTAGCTTTTGTTGTTAAGGTACTTTCTCCCTCCACAAATTTTCATGTCTTTACCATCTATTATTATTATTTGGATTTTAAATGTCAACCGACATAAAACCATAACTATATAATTAGATATAATAATATAGTTTCATAAAAATTAAGAATAACACATCACAAATTGATGAAAGCCATAAGATGACAAGAAAGAAAAATTCTAAAAATCCATAATAAACAATAACGAGGATATAGAAAGGATAATTGATTATGACTATCTTTTCAAAAGTGTAAGCAAACTTGAGCAGATTGGTTTTTCTTAGCAACACTAGTTAACATATTATATAAAATTCAAATATTATAATAGAAAATTTTCATATCACAATTAAAAGCATAATATATTCAATGATTAATGCAAAGTAACATTATTTAAAATAATAACTATTTAACATAATTAACTCTAATATCAACAGGGCCGAGCCAAGGGGCTAGCAGGGCTCGACCCCTAAAATGAAAATTTTCAATTTTAGTCTTTTTATAATTTATAAAATTTTAAATTAATATATGTAAAATTATATTTCGAGTTCAAAACAAAATGATTTAATCCTTTAAAAATTATAAAATATAATCTATTAACCAACAAACTAAATAGGAAAAGTACTCTACAAATGTAAATATATGTTGAAGCAATATAAAGCATAACAGATAAAAAAACTGAAAAGCACCAATGTCAATACATATATTGAAACTAGAACCCATACATTGCAATTTTACCATATATAACTTGAATTTAAATAATAAAAATTTAATACCTCAAATTTAACTATCGATTAATATTAAATATGTTAAAACATTTGAATTTAGCATGTTAAAATTTTGATTCGAAATTAACAAGCCTGATCAAATATTTATTTTTAAAGTTTGAGCTTGATTTATCCCTTTTTATACGACAATGTGGTTTACACCTAATTAATTGAGAGTCAGTTCTCTTGCTTTACACCACCCTTAGCTGGCCCTACATTGTTGTTAAATACAGTGGTTGGGTTGAAGTTGAAGTTGAGAGCAAGAAACGCTTCATTTTGGCTGGCATCAAATCGAATCTCACTTCTCCACTTCCTTACCTTCCTCTTTATTCTTCGCCTCTTTCCTACCACTTTCTACTTTCAACCCCCAAGAAAAACCCTGCTATACAACTACGTCCCTTCATCCCAAGTCCCACAAAACACATTCTCTTTTAGAGTTTCCTCATTACTTATTAATCAATTTCATCCATGGCTTCGTTTGCTACTTCCAATGTTGTTGTTCTGTATTTTGTTGTGTTAGTCTCTTGGATTCATTTCAATGCAGAAGCGAGGAGGCTTGGTTTCTTATACTATATTGTGGACAAGAAAGGTAAAATTTTTTGAACTTTTTCTTTTAATGATTTACTGCTATTTTTCAATTGCTTTGTTTAGGTTAATGGGGTTTTGAAATTTGATAGATTTGAGGAAAATGAGGTGTTTTCTAGTTTCTGCAACTGCATTGGAATAGTAGAATGCATGGAATTTGGGTAGCTGAGAAAATATAGGAAAATTATACTCAAGCAGTTCTCATTTTGTTTGTTTTCTTCTGTGTTCTTTTCTGAAAATTTGAAGTATTAGAGGAAAATGTGGTGGTTCGAGATTAGCTTTATTCCTGATTTCTCTTATGAATTATCCCTATTTTCTCACTTTGAAGCCTAAATTTTACAATTCAAAAAAAAAATATAAATAAGAGAGATTTTACAGTTTACAAGATTACCATATTTTTTTCTCCTCATTGAAAATAAGAGCCAAATCAGACCATCAAAGGTCGTTTGATAAGTTTCGCTTGACATTATCTTTTATCTTCGTCCGTTTCATCTGTTTCTCTTTGGATTTTGAGGCAAAAATACTATTTTTGGGTTGCTTTGCTTTCTTATCTTAATTTTCATAGCAACTAAGGTAGTATTACTGGTTTCATGCTTGTTAAGTGGTATATCACAGACTAAATATCACTCACTTAGAACCTTATGCATCACTAGATACTACTTGCACTACACCAAAACAGACTTTTAGCGGCGTTTTTTATGGCTTTTAGTGGCATTTTTAAGCGCCACTAATACTATTTGGGCTGCTTCGAAAGCGCCGCAAAAAACGCCGCTAAAACACGCACCGCAAAAGTTAGCGGCGTTTATTGTGAAAAAACGCCGCTAGAAGTCTTGACTTTTAGCGGCGCTTTTATAAGAAACGCCGCTAAAGGTGGTGTCTTTAAGCGGCATTTTCTATAAAAGTGTCGCTAAAGACCACGTTTAATAACGCTTTTATAAGAACGCCGCTAAAGACCCACCTTTAGCGGCGCTTTTTATAAAACGACGCTAAAGTTGGGCCTTTTAGCGGCGTTTAGAAAAGCGCCGCTAAAGGTGTGGTCTTTAGCGGCGCTTTATAAAAGCGTCGCTAAAGGTGTGGTCTCTTAGCGCTTTTATAAGAAACGCTAAAGGTGTGATCTTTAGCGGCGTTTCTTAAAAGCGCCGCTAAAGGTGAGTCTTTAGCGGCGTTTTTGTAAAAGTGCCGCTAAAGGTGGAGTCTTTAGCGGCGTTTTTAAAAGCGCCGCTAAAGGTGTGCTCTTTAGCCACGTTTTTTGTAAAAGCCGCTAAAGGTGGGTCTTTTAGCGTTTCTAACAAAACGCCACTAATTTGCACAGATTTGCAATGCTATTTTTCGCAATATCCTACCCTCCGCATTAAAAACCAACCAAAAAAAGAAGAATTACATATAATTCCAACCCAAGGCAACAAATAAAACATTTAAATCTCACCGAAGCATTAAAGCTAAACGATACTTCAAATTTAATAAAAGATATATGATATTTATTAATAAATGAAGCATAATTCAAACAATTTTACAATAATGTTAATCGTAACAATGTTAAAAAAATCTTACAACAATAAAACAAATGTCTAAGAGGCGGCCTCTACGATCGTCTTTGAACAATCTGCATCATAGTCTGCAGATTGTAGTGGAGTTCTTCATACTTTCTATTCGCTTTCTCGCCTCCAGTACTGCCGCCTCCGCTCTAAGTTGAGCAATATGCTCCGCCTCCCCGCTTGCCTCCGCTCTAAGCCGAGAAATTTGCTCGGTGTGTTTCGCTTCCATCGAGATATCGGTCTTTCGATCTCGAACTTCAGACGAGATTGACTCCGGATGGCATGTATTGCCGGAGCCGGATCCAAAATATTGAGTCGGGTAACACCGATCCTTGACATCGAACTGACCATACCTTGTAAGACCCAAAACATTAGTGATAATTTTGTTATAAATATACTCAAGATTAACAAAACTATCAATCGAAGCGATCGTACCTTTCGGGACCCAAAACATCGATAATAATTACATTATCAATCTCTTGAGATTAACAGGCTGTCGAGACCAAGCAACCGCTTCATACTCCGCCTTCTTCTCCTTTAGTTTATCCTAATAAATCAATAAAAAGTTAGAAACGAAATATATAATAAAAGGAATGGAACATAACTTAAAATTATAAATTTAAAACTACAAACGATGAATTAAAATATTGTAATTAAATATTATAAATATTTATAATAAATCAAATTTTATTAAGTAAATATACCAAAATTTACTGACCTCGGATGTCATCGGAGATCCATCCTTCTTCCTATGCGTAATGTCAAATAGTGAAGGCGCCCAACTTTTGACTCGACAAAACTTCCTACATTATAGCGAGAAAAAATATAATTTAATAGTATAAAGTAATTAATATTTGAAAGAAGTAATAAATTATAATACCTCATTTCATTACACGAGCAAAACTTCTAGAACTCCGGTAATGCGTGAATTGTTGTTTCTGTCTCATTGTTTGTTCCAACTCGCTCACGGTCCTACATAATGGAATTTGAATTATGTATATAGTAAATCGATAAACCGAAAAATTTATAAGACTTTGAAAGTACGTAATACCTCTCCTTTCTTTGAATTCTAGAATCTAACTTGATCTTCCCATTGGGACCTCAACATTCCGCGAGACATTTCGCAATTTTTCGTCGAGGCTTATGTGTTTCTTAAAATATTGTTTTTTTAGGGTGCTTTTATTGTCTCTCCATTTTTTACCCAACGTCTTCTTAACATAGTCATCAGAGACCTCTAAAGCAAATTTACCCTAGAAATTTTTTTTTAAAAAAGTTACTATAAATGAAGGTTAAATTAAAGTATTATAAACTACATTCACCTTTTATTACCTTAATATTATCGAGAGCCTGATTTTTGTTGGCATCAGGGACGTGATGCCATTATTCGTAGTTAATGGGCAACATATTCACATTTCGTGCTATAATGCCCAAATAGCCTGCCAACAGTCGAGCTTCAGATCCGATAGGCTGGCCATGATTGTTTTTCCTTACTTGAACATGCTCGGTAGGCTCTAAGTCGTATAAATCTATAAGTAATGTACGTCTTCGAGCTCTGCTCGTCCCACCACCCTCATCTAAAAAATAATATATTATTATATTAAAATTGAAAAATGAATCAATAATAAAATTCAACATGCATGTAAAATAAACTTAACATTACTTTGGATTTGTCCATGCTCGTCATCTATGTCCGGCAGACTAGAAGATCCAACAACTGTATCATGTCCACTATTTACTTCTTCTGGATTTGGATTATTCTAGACAATATTTAAACCTCGTAATTGTCTTCTAGGCATTTTCCCTGCAATACACATAAAATAGTTCAAAATTTTAGTAACAAATAACAACAATAATAGGATATTTAAAATAGTTAAATTATATAACATGACCTACATGAAAATTATAATATAACATATAAATAATAAATCGTTAAATCTTACTACATCATATTTCGTAAATATCTTCATCCACATCCTGACGAACCCATTGAAATTGTTGACTAGTACTAGGGATATTTTTAGTTAAATCTTGTTATGGAAAAGGCAAAGTTTCTGATCTTTCGACTATGTCATCTCTACTTCCACTGCCAATGTCAAACAAGCCTCAGGGGTGTTTTGAAGTTCAACGTACCAACCCTCATCAGTTGGATCTTCGGAGTAAAAAACTTGTTTAACTTGAGAAGAAAACATATACGGCTCGTCCATCAGTTGTTCTCCGGTGTGAATCAATCGAGAGAAATTCACCATTGTAAAGCCATATTGATCGTTTTTAATTCCGCGAGCCGTATTCACATAAGCCCAATCACCTCGAAATAAGACAACTTTGCATTTGCCGTAATAATCCAACTCAATGATGTCAGTAATAAGTTCGTAATATTCCAAATTCCTCTCGACGGATTCATCCCTAGCACTAGCATAACTTGTAATCGAAGAATTAACAACAATTCCGCAATTTTGGGTTCTCCTCAATCTCGCGATACCTTGTATGAAATCAGATCCGTTGATGAGGAAGCCACTATATCTTTTAACTATTCATTTTGGACCTTGTGAAAGCCATTTAACGTCGTCATTTACTTCATTCGACTCCAAACCTATTGAGTCGAAAGTAAATCGAGTAATTATGAATGTTATGAGAAAACATTATTACTTGTCAATGAAAATTTAAATTGCATACCATTTGGCTTAACCATTCATGGAATGATTCTGCGAACAACTTATTAATTTCTCGTCGATTTAATCTTCGGGATCGTGAACGAGCTCTCAATATATGTTTGTACTCACTACGGTAAAAAAAGGTTTTACTTTGTTAAAAGACAAATAAATTATAATTGATGAGTATTTATCAAATTCTAGAACTTACTTCCGAAATGGTTCCATTGAATCGTGATGAAAAGGAACGTATCGATGTGCTTGGACCCACGATCTATCGTCTAATTCTGCAATTTCGACTTTGTCGATCGGTTCTCCGAAACTTTGAAATAAATAAGTCTCGGCCAAATTATGATCTGTGAGCCCAGCATTTCTACTTGGTCTGCTCATTCTTGTTTCAACATCTTCCAAATACCTCGAACAGAAATGTAACACCCCAAACCAGGTCTATGCGTCAAGACGAGATTTGGTTTGTCACACAAATCGAACATTCTTTTAATCTATTTAATGGTTTAGGTGAATCGGTATTACAAAAATTTTTGAAAATAAAGTTTAATAAAAACCAAGAGAAATAATTTAAATTCGATGAATTTGAGAAACATTAGTTGAAATCTTATCATTTAGTATTTAATTATCAAAAAGTTATAGTAGTTTTTAAAGAGTTCAAAAGGATTTGAAAATAAGAATAGATAAAGAATCTCATATGTTTGAAAACCCAAAGTATTTTAAGGAAACATTTTAGGATTTACATAAACCCATATTAAATATCAAAGCAAAATTTAAATCCATCCACACATAAAATCCATAAAATATTAATAGAGGCCTTATTACATCATATCCAAAATAGTAATTTAAAGAAAGTACTTAATAAAAGTTCAAGGTTTATAAACCCATGTTTGCGATGTATGGCCTCCACGAAGTCAACCTTGGCCCAAGTCCACGTCAATTTTCATTACGAGATGGAAAATTTAAGGAGTGAGTTACTCGAACTCGATGTATAACTCACTTACTATATCCATTGGGCGATCATCAAGTCATTATTTTGGGCTTGAGCCCATTAACAGATTTAGCAATATAATAAATGAGATGCATGCAAAATGAAATTTCCCAACCAACCTAATATCCATCCGCTACACACCACCCGTACCAACCATCACACCTGTGGGGATCAAGTCAACCCACCCCGCCAACACACCAATCATAGGCATAAAGCCATTTTTAATAATGTTGTGGTGAACCATCGAACTAGATTGTGACAAAGTCAAGAGTTAGAGGCATTAAGCCATTAAAATATTTGTGGCAGAGCCACCGAACTAGAGGCAATAAGCCATTTAAATATGTGTGGCAGAGCCACCGAACTAGAGGCAATAAGCCATTAAAATATGAGTGGCAGAGCCACCGAACTAGATTTTGGCAACAGGCCTTTCTTCTCTTCATCATTTTCCCAACCCATGCAAACATGTATGCATAACAATCTATATCCGTATGATAATTTTAGTAAAAGCCCAATTTACAAGTGAAACAATATTTCAAGTTTTTATTAAAGCCCATAACACAAAATAACATATAGCCCATTTAGCAATCTAGCAACTTAGGCCCATTTAACGATCTAGCATATTTTTCGGCCCATTTAACGATCTAGCATATTTTTAGCCCATTTAACGATCTAGCATATTTTGGCCCATTTAACAATCTAGCATATTTTTGGCTCATTTAACGATTTAGTATATTTTTCGGCCCATTTAACGATCTAGTATATTTTTTGGCCCATTTAACGATCTAGCATATTTTGGCCCATTTAACGATCTAGCATATTTTTGGCCCATTTAACACATGAGACATAAAATTTACAATTTACCAACTAACTCATTGAGGGCGTTTTCGTAAATTTCACAACTTTAATCGTTTTCATGTATTTTCACAAAAATACTAATTATTATATATTTTTTCGATTTTGTCATCTTTACGATTTTTCTCAATACTTACGGTTTAACATCTAACCCGAGATAAGTGTGAAGTTACACACCTTGTTATTGTGAGTACTAGACTTTCCCACTCGTCAGTACCTAAACGTAACACGATAATTAGAATACTATCATATTTTAAAACTACACTATTGATAAATAATCTAAATCTTTACCCTCAGGATTTTGAACCACTTCTATTTTTTTGGTTTCTCCTCGATTGTTGGTTCGTTGCCCGATGAGAAACCACGAACGAATAAAGGTTCGGGAGTACGAATGACTTCAAACAACTGGTTCTCCTCGGATGAGGTCCGTAAACGGTGGAAAATCCGGATTCAAAGCGATTTCTTCGTTTATACTTAGGGGAATAAGCGGAACCACCCTCTTTCGAAAACTATGCAATCGCCTTTTTCGCCTATCTTAAATGTATCTAATGACATAAGATCATTAGTCCGACTAATAATTATCGAAATATGGCTAACGATTTTAAAAGATTTGAGATTGGCTTACCACAATTATCCTCGTTCCACGAAGAAGCGATCGGCGATTACGTCCCTATAACGAAATCGATTAAATAACTAACTATACCAAAATGACGAATAATATGAGAATCCTTGAATAAACTCCTTACCTTAACTCTTAAAATATATTCCAACGATCCACAATACTCAAGAACACTTTGAGTTTACGCCTCCAAAATCTCACTATTGTCCACGGTTGAAAAGAATTGGTGAGAAGAATACTTATGACTAAAGGAGAATTCGGTTATGACCAAACAAAGAAAATGAAAAAGATTCAGCACAAGAGCAAACTAACATTCGGCCATGAGAAAAAGTATTGAAAAGACTTTAGTTTAGAAGAACGTAAAAGAATGGAAGATGGAAATGATATGATTCGATTTTCAAGAGAGAAAGAGAGAAAGAAAAGAGAAGAAAAGAGAAAGAAGAGAGAAGAAAAAGAGAATTGAGTTTAGGAGAATTTTGCATTCGGCATTGTGAAGGAAAAAGAGAAAAAGAATGGCCTTCTTTATTTTTTGTGTGATGATAGTTTCGGCACTAGGAAGAATGATTGGCAAAAAAAATGACCAAATGGTCAAAGAGAAAGGATGGTAAAAAGATACTATAGTTTCCTCAAGGTTTAAGGTATAATCGGCTAGGGAGAGAGCAAATTTTTGGAAGAGAGTTTGATAAGCAAGCACCAAATGACCAAAAAGAAAGTTTTCATCCAACTCCCAAGCCTACCAAACCAATCAACAAAACCGACCATCCCCCCTAGCCCTTATACCATCCACATACATGGTTAAAAGGCCATTATAAAGTTTCCAAAACATCAACCTATTCTTAAGCCTTATCATCCTCCTTTTTCCTTAAGTTAGAGAAACATTATCCCCCAATTCAAGCCATTCTATCCCCTAACTCAAGCTTTCCATAACCCTTAGTCTTCTTACCAAAAAAAAAATAATTATTCCAACTCATCCTAATCTTATCTATAGCCGACACATGCTAGGATAAAGCAAAAATAAAAACTCCCAAATTGCATGCTAGGAGATCCGAACCTCTCCCCTCAAGTCCAACTTATGGCGCCATCACCACTTTGCCAATTACTCATCTTATGCCATCTTTTAGTACTTAATTAACTTATGTTTCAAGGTCACCTAATTTCTTTACATTAAAGTACACTTTACTAATATTTATTCTAATTCCAAGTAAACCCGAGCTAACACTTAGCAACATAATGATACTTGAATATTTAGGATGTTACAAGAAAGTCATACATTCTTCTGCCAAGTAGCCCTCGAAAATTGATCCTTCTGGATAACACTTATTGCGGGAGTATGACTTCAATTTGGAAAGGAACCTAAACACAATATACAACATTATCAAAAGTTGCAACTAAAGACATTGAGCTGAATAAAGGAATATTTTGCAAATAAAGTAAGACCTTTCAATGGGATACATCCATCGATAGAAAACGGGTCCACCAAGAAGTGCTTCACGCGGGAGATGAATTAACAAGTGCAACATAATAGTGAAGAAGGAAGGCGGGAATATCTTCTCCAGATTACATAAAGTCAATGCGGCTCGATCTTGTAGTCTCTCTAATTCTTGAACATTCAAAACTTTACCACAAATGCCTTTCATTATATTCGACAGTTCAATTACAGGAGCCATCACCTTTTTCGACATACAACACCGCATAGCAACTGGCAGTAAGTCTTGCATCAGGATGTGATAGTCATGCGATTTTAAGCTATATAGTCTTCGATCCTTAAGAGCCACACATCGCGATATATTTGATGCATACTCATCCGGGACCTTTATATCCTTCAACACCGTACAGAACACTTCTTTCTCTATCTTTGACATTGAAAAAATAGCAGGCGGCAACCGATATTTCATATTCGAAAGTGCTCGGGGATGAAGCTCACGCCGAATTCCCATGTGGACTAAATCAAGTCGACTCTAAAGATTATCTTTCAATTTTCCATCGACATTCAAAATAGTCCCAATGATGTTCTCGCAGACATTTTTCTCTATGTGCATGACATCAAGATTATGACGTAAAATCTGATGCTCCCAATAAGGCAACTAAAAAAAATACTTCTTTTTTTCCACAAGTTCGCCTCATCAGGATCATCCTCTTCATCAGATTCATCATCAGATTCATCCCTAGATCTTCTATTTCTTTACGGGTTGGCCGGTTGATTCATCTTCCCATAAATGAAATTCATATCTTTCAACATTAAGAATATTTCAGATCCACCAGTCTGCGAAGGAGCTGGTCTGAACTCTTCAGTACATCAAACTGAGCACTCTGAAATCTAAATGTATGATTTTATGGTAACCACCGATGATGCCCCATGTAAGAGAACTTCTTCCCATTATATAACCACTGCGAACATGTCTGCGTAGCACAACACGGACAAGCATAACGTCTCCTGGTACTCCAACCAGATAAATTAGCATAAGTCGGGAAGTCGTTAATAGTCCACATTAAAGCCGCACGTAAATTAAAGTTCTCTTTTCTCATTGCATCGTATGTCTGAACACCAGCCCATAGTTATTTTAACTCGTCAACAAGTGGCTGCAAATATACATCAATATCATTCCCTGACCCTTTCTCTCCAGGTATAACCATAGACAAGATAAAAGAAGATTGTTTAATGCAAACCCATGGAGGCAAATTGTAGGGAACAAGCACCACAGGCCAAGTACTGTATGTTGTGCTCATGAGTTTGTAAGGGTTAAATCCATCGGATGCTAGGCCAAGCCTCACACTCTGAGGATCACTTGCAAAGCTTGGAAATTTGGAGTCAAAAGATTTCCAAGCTAAAGAATCTGTAGGATGCCTTAACAACCCATCATCTGTTTGTCCATCACGGTGCCACGTCATTGATTCGGCTATCTTCGACGACATGAAAAGCCATTGAACCTTGGTATTAGCGAAAAATACCGTAAAATCTTAACTGGCTGCTTCCTTGACTGTGTATCGTGTTCATCCTCATTACCGTCCTCTATATTTCTATTAATCCAATGGGATTGGCTGCATACATGACAGCACTGTTGATTTATCTGGTCGCCCCAATACAACATGCAGTCATTTGGGCAACTATGAATTTTGTTGTAGCCGAGGCCCAAATCCTTTATCAATTTCTTCATGTCTTTGGAAGATTGAGGGATTTTTGCAAACGGGAACATTTCTTGCAGAAACTCTAACAGCATTGTCAACGATTTTTCGGTCCACCCCCCCGAACATTTCATGTGAAAAAGACGAATACAAAATGACAGTTTGGAAAATTTTGATCCCTCATACAGCTCTTCATTTATTTCACCAAGTAACGTGTAGAACCTCGCCGCTTCTTCATTTGGCTATTCATCCGGTACACTTCTTCTTGTTTCGGTGAAAGTATTTCCACCAAAATTATGATCATCGGTTGCACCCTAGTGAGGTGAAAATGACCCGAAACCATCACTGCGCATATTAAAAGCATCCCGCAACATGCCTTCCATATTATCGTCTCTAACATTCTGATTGAAAGCACTATGAGGATACCCCATATTCATCGATGAAGATGCTCCACTAGATGTACACTCTCTATGAAAAAAACCATTTTTTGTACCCCCGGACAAAGCCATTAACAACTAGATGTTCATAGACCACTTCACGATAATGCCAGTTAATATTGCAACACGTCTTACACGGGCAAAGAATCATATTCTCTTGGCTTGCATTTTGAAATGCGAAATTCAGAAAAGTTTTTACTCCATTTCGATAGCCATTGCTTACCCTTGACAATTTCATCCAACTCCTATCCATTTCATAGTTGTTGAAGTCTAAAGTTGACAATAAATTACGGCTAAATTGTTAATTAATAATTTATGTAAGTAATGATATGATCATATATATAATCGAGTACTATGTAAGTTACAAGTATTATGTAATTTATGAAGTTTAATCTTAACTTAAAATTATGTAAGTTATGAAATTTGATCTTAAACTTATGTAAGTTATGAAATTTGATCTTAAAATTAAGTAAGTTATGTATTCTTTAAGATTCATCATGCGTGGCATTGTTACACCTAGGGAGGATCCATTATATCTAACTGTGAGATATAAGGTAACCCGTCGAGTTTCAAACCTATATACTTTGAATCTTTTTTTTCTATACGAGTATTATGTAAGTTATGAAGTTTGATCTTAACTTAAAATTATGTAAGTTATGAAATTTGATCTTAAACTTATATACGATATGAAATTTGATCTTAAAATTAAGTAAGTTATGTATTCTTTAAGATTCATCATACGTGGCATTGTTACACCTAGGAAGGATCCACTATATCTAATCTGTGAGATATAAGGCAACCCGTCGGGTTTCCAACCTATATACTTTGAATCTTTTTTTTTTCTATACGAGTATTATGTAAGTTATGAAGTTTGATCTTAACTTAAAATTATGTTAGTTATGAAATTTGATCTTAAACTTATGTACGATATGAAATTTGATCTTAAAATTAAGTAAGTTATGTATTCTTTAAGATTCATCATCGTGGCATTGTTACACCTAGGGAGGATCCATTATATCTAAGCTGTGAGATATAAGACAACCCGTCGAGTTTCCAACCTATATACTTTGAATCTTTTTTTTCTATAAGAGTATTATGTAAGTTATGAAGTTTGATCTTAACTTAAAATTATTTAAGTTATGAAATTTGATCTTAAACTTATGTACGTTATGAAATTTGATCTTAAAATTAAGTAAGTTATGTATTCTTTAAGATTCATCATACGTGGCATTGTTACACCTAGGAGGATCCATTATATCTAATGTGAGATATAAGGCAACCCGTCAGTTTCCAACCTATATACTTTGAATCTTTTTTTCTATATGAGTTTTATGTAAGTTATGAAGTTTGATCTTAACTTAAAATTATGTAAGTTATGAAATTGATCTTAAACTTATATACGTTATGAAATTTGATCTTAAAATTAAGTAAGTTATGTATTCTTTAAGATTCATCATACGTGGCATTGTTACACCTAGGAGGACCCATTATATCTAAGCGTGAGATATAAGGTAACCCGTCGAGTTTCAAACCTATATACTTTGAATTTTTTTTTTCTATTTGAGTATTATGTAAGTTATGAAGTTTGATCTTAACTTAAAATTATGTAAGTTATGAAATTTGATCTTAAACTTATGTACGATATGAATTTTGATCTTAAAATTAAGTAAGTTATGATTCTTTAAGATTCATTATACGTGGCATTGTTACACCTAGGGAGGATCCATTATATCTAATTGTGAGATATAAGGCAACCCGTCAGGTTTCCAGCCTATATACTTTAAATATTTTTTTTCTATACGAGTATTATGTAAGTTATGAAGTTTGATCTTAACTTAAAATTATGTAAGTTATGAAATTTGATCTTAAACTTATGTACGATATGAAGTTTGATCTTAAAATTAAGTAAGTTATGTATTCTTTAAGATTCATCATACGTGGCATTATTACACCTAGGGAGGATCCATTATACCTAACTGTGAGATATAAGGCAACCCGTCAGGTTTCCAGCCTATATACTTTGAATCTTTTTTTTCTATATGAGTATTACGTAAGTTATGAAGTTTGATCTTAACTTAAAATTATGTAAGTTATGAAATTCGATCTTAAACTTATGTACGATATGAAATTTGATCTTAAAGTTAAGTAAGTTATGTATTCTTTAAGATTCACCATACGTGGCATTGTTACACCTAGGGAGGATCCATTATATCTCACTGTGAGATATAAGGCAACCCGTCAGGTTTCCAGCCTATATACTTTGAATCTATTTTTTTTATACGAGTATTATGTAAGTTATGAAGTTTGATCTTAACTTAAAATTATGGAAGTTATGAAATTTGATCTTAAACTTATGTACGTTATGAAATTTGATCTTAAAATTAAGTAAGTTATGTATTCTTTAAGATTCATCATACGTGGCATTGTTACACCTAGGGATGATCCATTATATCTAATCTGTGAGATATAAGGCAACCCGTCAGTTTCAACCTATATACTTTGAATCTTTTTTTGCTATACGAGTATTATGTAAGTTATGAAGTTTGATCTTAACTTAAAATTATGTAGGTTATGAAATTTGATCTTAAAAATATGTACGTTATGAAATTTGATCTTAAAATTAAGTAAGTTATGTATTCTTTAAGATTCATCATATGTGGCATTGTTACACCTAGGGAGGATCCATTATATCTAATCTGGGAGATATAAGGCAACCCGTCAGTTTCCAAATTTATATACTTTGAATCTTTTTTTTCTATACAAGTATTAATTGGTCGGGTTACTAGATATGGTTTAATTGAATAAATCACTAAAAAAATTAAAATATAATTTTATTTTTTAACTTGGTTTAATCGGTACATACTTATTTTCAAGTCAATTAGTCTAATACTTTTTCCGAATTGATAGCCCAACTAGTTCAAACGACCATGACTTTACGTTTGATTTACTATAATGGAATAGAGCAAAATTTGAATAGGATTAATTAGGAATTGAATAGATAAATAATAGGTATTATGTAGTTTAGTTAGTTGAATAGAATAAACAAGTAATATTGTTACATTATTTGGTTGAATTACATATTGATAAAGAATAAGTAAGTAATAAGTGTGAAAATAACATTACTACCCTTAAATAAATATTATTTTATTTTTATGTCAATTTTATATAAATTTGATTTTTAACTATTTCATTTCTATAAATCATTTACATATTGTTGTTGTAAATTTAAACAGATTTTAAATTACTTCTTTTAAAAAAATATTAAATAATGATCAAAATACATAGAAATTTGTAGAATACATAGAAATTGAGATCATACATAAAACAACCTAATTATAAACCACTGTTAAGAGCAACTTGTAATTTTGAACTCATGCAAATTGTAGGCAGAAACTAAGTAAAACTACAACTAAAAAAAGAAGGAAAAAAAAAAGAAAAAGAAAGAATCAACCAACCAAGAGGATATCTACCAATTGCAGATCATCATGCAAATTGCAGGCAGAAACTAAGTAAAACTACAACTAAAATAAGAAGGAAAAAACAGAAAAAGAAAGAATCAACCAACCAAGAGGATATCTACCAATTGTAGATCAGCTCAATTAACCATAAAAACCGAAAAATAAGGAAAACTATCTCATGCAAGAATTGTTGGCCAAAAGTAATCATGCATATCAAACCAACAGATAAAAACAGTTTCATACTTTATTGAAATTCTGCAATTTCGACTTTTTTTAAAAAATATTAAATAATGATCAAAATACATAGAAATTTGTAGAATACATAGAAATTTAGATCATACATAAAACAACCTAATTATAAACCACTGTTAAGAGCAACTTGAAATTTTGAACTCATGCAAATTGCAGGCAGAAACTAAGTAAAACTACAACTAAAAAAAGAAGGAAAAAAAGAAAAAGAAAGAATCAACCAACTAAGAGGATATCTATCAATTGCAGATCAACATGCAAATTGCAGGCAGAAACTAAGTAAAACTACAACTAAAATAAGAAGGAAAAACAGAAAAAGAAAGAATCAACCAACTAAGAGGATATCTACCAATTGCAGATCAGTCAATTAACCATAAAAACCGAAAAATAAGGAAAACTATCTCATGCAAGAATTGTTGGCCAAAAGCAATCATGCAGATCAAACCAATAGATAAAAATAGTTTCATACTTTATTAAAATTTTGCAATTTTGACTTCTTTTAAAAAAATATTAAATAATGATCAAAATACATAGAAATTTGTAGAATACATAGAAATTTAGATCATACATAAAACAACCTAATTATAAACCACTGTTAAGAGCAACTTGAAATTTTGAACTCATGCAAATTGCAGGTAGAAACTAAGTAAAACTATAACTAAAATAAGAAGGAAAAGAAGAAAAAGAAAGAATCAACCAACCAAGAGGATATCTACCAATTGCATATCAGCATGCAAATTGCAGGAAGAAACTAAGTAAAACTACAACTAAAATAAGAAGGAAAAAAAGAAAAAGAAAGAATCAGCCAACCAAGAGGATATTCAGAAAGTAAAACTACAAACTAGACGATGGGTATTCAGAATTGGAGCATATGAATGTAAAAAAGAGAAGAAAAAAAAGGAACTTAAATTCAGAGCCCCATTTGGTCAAATTTGGCTAGTCTCAGCTGCTGGTGGTAGGTGGAACAACCTCAATAGTGATAGTTTACCCTTCTTATTTTTGCCAATATCACATGGACCCCGCTTCAAAATTTTAACTTCTGGAGTGATAAAATATTTTGTTTAAATGCCTTAAAAAAATCTCAAATTTTAATAAAATTCTTTGGTTTTAAAAGGCTACGATCAATTGTCTAAAGTGTAAGAGTATGCCCAAAGATCAATCATGAGATGGTTGTAATAACATACTTGATTTACCATGTTTATTAATATAAAGCGTTGTCATTATTATTTCAGTTTTTCCTTCTGTGTGTACAAATAAACTGTTTTATAATAATGTCCTGAGAATAATATGATTATTCTTAAAATATCCTTAGTCAAGTATTATTGTTGACTAGGACAACAATAATGCATTAAGACTAACATGTAGTTGATTGATGATAAAGAGTTATCATTGATATGGAGTGTCAAAATCAATGCATGAATATGTGTGTTAGAGAACAACATATTGGGTGACCCGCTATGAGTATGTTTCTTGGATTATTATGTAATTGTCACAACATTACTCATAGTGATTAATATGTATATGATCCTTAGACTTGAGATAATCATTATCCCAACATCGTGAGTCGTATATTTTGATACAGTCAAACGTAATCAGAATCGGGTTGTTCTATAAAGGCGATGTTGGATATATCACAATCAATGTAGAGGATATTGTTGATCAATATAGGATAAGTCCCTCCCACATAATGGGAGTAATATCTTAGGCCACTTGATTGAGTGAGACTAGAAATGCATGGCCATGCTCAAATAAGTTGACATGAGATGTCATACTAATTTGTATATCATAGTCTACTCAAGATATCAAGAAACATGGGATGGACTATACAAGTGTGACTATTCCATGACTTGTATCTATTCCGAGATAAAGGACTTAAGGATTAATGCATGAAAAGTTAATCACAAAAGTTATGTCGAATCATGACTTCTTGTATCTTAGGTAGCAATGATGCATTGCTAGATGCCACTCATTGTTTGTGACATTAGAATCGTTCTAGTATTACTACTAACGTTACAAGAACCTCTGAGGTCACACCTATGGTTGAAATGAACGGAATGAAACATAGTTGGTATTGTGTTTGATTGTCACATGAATTAAATTAATTAAAGAATTAATTTAATTCGCAATCAAATATTGAATATATTATATGTACAAGGATGTTGTACACATAATGAGAATTAATATATGAATTTGGTTCAGTATATAAATTTAAATAAATATAGTTTACGAAATCCATGTTATAATTAATGTAATTATAACTTTTGGGTATAATTAATGTAATTATAATTTTCGATTAAAACATTATTATATTTATTTAATTTTATTATTCATAAATGAAATCTTGATTATAAAAGGGTAATAAGTGAAGAAAACCCTAAGAATTTTGCTTAAAAAGGTCTAGCAGTAGTCAAGCAAAACACCTCTCTAAAAAATAGTTTTTGGAGATTTACGCGTTCATAGTCAAACCGGTGGATTACGAGAGGCCGACATCGTAAAGGTTGTGGCTTGGTTCGACAAGAGATCGATATCTTGTCGCCGAGGCATCGCTATCTACTCGATTGAAACTTTGGTAATTTGAAACCTTTATTTCACCCCGATTCGTTCCTCACACATGGATTCATGGTTTGGATCGCCGGGATTAATTTTATTTCGTTGCGCCTTGGGGGTGCCGGCGTTCCAACATAAAGTACACAATGAAATTATCCCCTTCTTTTTTCAAGAAAAATAGATTATGGTGTGTTAAATTGGAACTTATTATCGGATTACAAGATGGAGGTAGAGATTTACCCGTCGGTCGATGGAGATAGAGACTTACAACGAGGCAGATGGAGGCGAACGCGATGGCAGAATGGACAATCGAGAGCAAAGCAGGAGATGGTCAGATTCGATTACAGATTCTGATTTTTTGGCGAACTAGGGATTGGGAAAATAGGTGAAGACTTAGGCATTTCATGAATAAAAACTGACTAAAACCAAACACAAACAAACAGTATAAAAGACTTACCAGTCGGTCGATGAAGACGGAGACTTGCAATGAGGCAGATGGAGGCAAACGCGATGGAAGAATAGACAATCGAGGGCGAAGCAGGAGATGGTCAGATTCGATTTGAGTTTCTGATTTGGGGAAAATTTTTAGGGATTAGGGGAAAGGGATTTGGGGAGAGATTTCAATGGGGGGTAATTTTTTGTTCTTTTGCGTTTAAGTTTAGGGGTATAGCAGATGGAACGAAACGAAAACGTTTTGAAATAAAACTGAATCCTATTGCGGCATTTTTATATAAAATGCCACTAAAATCAAATGACAAAACGAAGTCATTTTGTAAACGCCTCTAAAAACTAAGCAGAATAACGTCGTCGTTTTGTAAACAGTTAATATATTCGTGGTGTTTAAAAATAAAATTCCAATAAAATACAAGCCTTTGCAGCGTTTCTGTATAAAATGCCACTAAATTCAAATAACAAAACGAAGTCGTTTTTGTAAACACCTCTAAAAACTAAGCAGAATAGCGGTGTCGTTTTGTAAACAGTTAATATATTCGCGGCATTTAAAAATAAAATGCCAATAAAACACAAGCCTTTGCGGCGTTTCTGTATAAAACGCCACTAAATTCAAATAACAAAACGAAGTCATTTTTGTAAACACCTCTAAAAACTAAGCAGAATAACGGTGTCGTTTTGTAAATAGTTAATATATTCGCGGCGTTTTAAAATAAAACGCTAATAAAACAGAAGCCTCTGCGGCGTTTTTGTATAAAACGCCACTAAAATCAAATAACAAAATGAAGTCATTTTGGAAACACCTCTAAAATCTAAGCAGAATAACGACGCTGTTTTGTAAACAGTTCATATATTTGCGGCGTTTTTACTTAAAACGCCAGTAAAACACAAGATTTTGTGGCGTTTTACTTTAAAACGCCACTAAATCAAATAGTAAAACGAAGCCGTTTATGTAAACGCCTAAAAAAACTAAGCAGAATAACGGCGTTGTTTTGTAAACAGTTAATATATTCGCGGCGTTTTAACATAAAACGCCAGTAAAACACAAGCTTTTGCGGTGTTTTTTTAAAAACGCCACTATAAACAAATAAAACGCATCATTTTCTGCCGTTTTGGACAGAACGCCACTGAACATAAGCTTCAAGCGGTGTCATTCCAAGTTTCCCATATATTACCGGCGTTTTTAATAAAAACGCCACTATTCCTAACTTATTATTATTTTTTTAATTTATTTATAAATATTTTATAGTTTTGTATATATTTTATAAAAATTAAACATTCAAATATATATATTTTCTAAGTTTGTTAGGTTTTTTATTTTTACATTTTAATAATAAATATCAAATTAATGTAATCAGAAAGTTAAGGGGTTAATTTTGTTGAATTTTAAAATTACGATTAAATTGATAGAATCTACAAACATTAACTTTAATTAATCTAGTTAAATAATAGCGGGGATGAAAGAGTGCAACAAAAACTAAAATTCCAAAATATGAAGTAAAAAAGTTTAAAAACTTTAATGATAATTTTATATAAAAATTTCATAATATCTCTTTTACGATTATATAATAAATTAATATTTAATATATAACTTAAAATACTTAACTCCAAACCCCATTACATAACCTCAAATCCAAACACAAAACCCTAAACTAAAACACACATACTTTTAAACCCTAAACTATATATCGATAATCTTAATATTAAAATTCATATTATCTATTTTTCAATTATATATAATAAATTATTTAATATATCAATTAAGGATTAAAATTTGAACATACTTTAAAGAATTAATCATTGGGGTAATGGATACATATACCATTCGGGGTTATGGGAAGATAGTTTCACAATAGAATGAAGGATCGGTAAACGATGGTCAGGTCTGATAGCTTCGGGGTTATGGGATTTAATTAGGGATTTTGGGGATTTGAATTAAGGGAAACTAATTTGAGGGATTTCTATTTCGAGAATTTTGGGTCATATAGCTAACAACTTATACCCTAAACCCTAAAATCATAAATTTAAACCATAAACCCTAAACTCAGAAACCTAACGCGTTAACCATTTCCCCCCCAAACCCCTAAACCTAAACTCATGATACACTTATAAACCATAAACCCTAAACTCAAAACCCTAACCCATTAACCATTTCCTCCTAATTCAACCTTTAACCCTAAACCTTAACCCCTGACCACTAACACTTAAACCTTATCAGGTAAACCCTAAGATATTAAACACTATACAATAAACCCAAACAATAAACTTTAAAACACTAAACTCATACACCAAAATAAAAAACCCTAAACCATGAAATTAACATACTAAACATTAAACCCTTACTAAATCAATTTTAATAGCTTAATTTGTAACTTAAATGAAAACTTCTAAATTGTTTAGTTAACAATATGTAACTTTTCATAATTAAGTAACTAAAATGAAAATTTCTCATTGCTTATAGGTGAATTTATCAAAATAAAATATAATTCAAAGCAATAATAAGGGAAAAATATGAAAAACTTTTAGCGGCGCTTGTGAAAAATGCCGTTAATGCTCAATTCTTTAGCGGCGTTTTATTAAAAGCGCCGCTACTGCTAATACCTTTAGCGGCGTTTTTTCAAAAGTGCCGCTAATGTTAATACCTTTAGCTGCTTTTTTCTATAAGCGCCGCTAATGCTCAGACATTTAGCGGCGTTTTTTTATAAGCGCCGCTAATGCTCAGACATTTAGCGGCGTTTTTTCAAAAGCGCCACTAATGCTCAGACCTTTAGTGGCATTTTTTAAAAAGCGCCGCTAATGCTCTGATTTATAGCGGCGTTTGAGGAAAAAACGCCGCTATTTATCATTTTTCGCGGCGTTTTGGTAATAAACGCCGCTATTTCTCATTTTTTTGTGGCGTTATCGTTAAAACGCCGCTATTGTGTAATATTTGCGGTGTTTTTATTTAAAACGCCACTAAAAACGCCGCTAAAAGTCTATTTTGGTGTAGTGTTGGTTTAAGTACGGTCTCTCTTGTTTGATTTGCCCATTGCTTTCTCTTTGAATGTTATAGTCTCCCCCTTTTTATTTTTTTGGTAGTCCTGATCAAGAGCCATAAAATTTACAGTGCTACAACTAAATCACAGTACAAACTCTAAATTAATAGCTCTAGGTAAAATAAGAATCAAGTTTAGTTCCTCACCCTGTCCCCTCTATTGATATTCCTTTTGCATTATGTTTTAAGAACAGTAACTAACAAAGTCCATTAATAGAAATCTCACCAATTTAGTTACCTCAATTCATTTAGCTCCAAACTAGCCCAGAAAACATGTTGATGTATTGATGGATTATAAGATATAAGCCAATTATGACATAAACTTTAGAAAATATATCATCAGTAGAAAGATGTAGCTATGAAAAAATAGTGATACCAATAAGTAAACCATGCCAACTCACACAACACAAACATGACTAATGCCCATGTGATTCACCACAAACATGACTACTCTTCAACTCCTCTAATAATAAACAACATCATTGCCTTAGTTTTAGAAATTTCTAAATTATGGAGCATGAAAAGTAAGAATAACCCTTGAATTTAATCAGGAAAAGAAATACCTCTTTGGGATGATTCAGATACCAATAGTTTCTCAATATAAAGAATGAGCTGTTTCAAAGGTCTTTTATTGATTTCCAGCCCTGCAACAGACAACACTAGTATTCCTTAAAGTTTCAAAATTGCATTTTAATTTATAATGGAAGCAAAAGGAAACATAAAAAAGGGTAAAAAATGAAAGAATGAAAAGAAATTATATACAAAAATTAAAAAGAAATTACATACAAAAAGCATCAAGAAGAAACGGAGATACTTTGCACCAAAAAACACAAATGGCAGCATTGCTACAAAGGTAAGCATAGGTAGGGTGATCAAGAATTAATTTCAACAGATAACATTCATCTCTGGCCTAGTATAGGAAATTAGAAAGCAAATACACGTTCTATTACTTTTCCTATCCATGCCCCAAAACAAACTCTTCAGCAATAAAAATCATAACATTTCAAAAAGCTGCGACAAAGAAGAGTAGAAGAAGCCAGAACTAGAGACAACAAGAAATTAATGAAAATACCTTCAAAAAGCTGTCACAACCAAGAACAAAGCAAAATAGAGGGGAGAAATCAGTGTTTTACTTCTCAAATATGAAAAAGAAAAAGGCTGTTTCATTCCAAAAATAATAGTAATAATAATAGCAACTGCGACAAAGAAGAGTAGAAGAAGCCAGAACTAGAGATAACAAGAAATTAATGAAAATACCTTCAAAAAGCAACCACAACCAAGAACAAAGCAAAAAAGAGAGGAGAAATTAGTGTTTTACTTCTCAAATATGAAAAAGAAAATGGCTGTTTCGTTCCCAAATCTGAAAACAAATAAGGTCTGGAAAGAAATTAATTTAAGTTTCAAGGATAAAATGGTAAAATAATAACTAAAAGTATGGGTATTTTTGTCTCTTAAAAATACCAAATTTCTGACTGAGGTTAATTGCTGCTGAAACCCCCAGCGAGTTTTCAACATGCTGTGTGTTTACCTTTATTTTTCACTAGACTGTGTTGTTGATCCAAATAGCATTTCAGTGAGTTTCATACCTTCAACTGCACCTCACTGATACTTATAGCTGAACCAAAGGAGGCCTTTGTCAATGGTTAGGTGGAAATTTGGTGATAAAAGATTTATTTTTATCATAAAATAAAGAAAAGAAAACTATCATCTTTTCTCCATCTTCTCTCCACCGAAAATGAGCAGCAACAAGGGGGTTTTGAAGCTTAAAATTTTAGCAAGCAATCCACCTCTCTAGTAAGTGATTTTGATAATTTTTCTTGATAAAAATTGTACTTTTGGAGTCCTTAAAGCTTAAGCTTTCTAAAGAGGGGACTATTTTGCATTATGGTAAAAAGTTTAGAGATTTGCCATGTGAGATTATAAGTTGTTAGTTGAGTTTTTATGGAAGAAAATGAATGTTAGAAAGATGAGAAACAACTTTTGTGAAAGGTGTTGCCATGAAAACACCTATTTGGGACTAAAATGCAAAAGTTGTAAATTATTCATTAAGGCATGAAATAGTGGGAATTGTGAATAGATGTAAGAGGATTAAATGTTCAGCTAGGCTTGATTAATAAGAAAATGTGATGAAAACTTATTTACGAGCCTAGGGGCACAATCGTAATTTTTCCAAAGTGTAGGGGCAAAATAGTCATTTTGCCTAAATTGTAGATTAAGGTATTTTATGGTCATTAAATGAATAAATCAGCAAATTTCATTGTTCTAAATCAAGGAAAGCGAGTTTTGGACCTAGAACGGATGAAAAGAGAAATGTGGGCTAATAGTCATTTTCGGCTATTTCGACAACAAGGTAAGTTCACATGCAATTATTGAAATTATGTATGAGTTCATGTAAGTATTCTGATGTTGTATGGAATGTATATTCACTCTATGGATGTATGAAATACCCTTGGATGAAATGCATGAAGAATGTTGAGATGATAGTTAAAGTCTCGTATAAGACCATATTGGATTATGGCCTCGATGTAAGGATTCATAGAAGACCGTGTCAAGGACATGGCATCGATATGTTAATTCAAGTAAGACCCTATTGGGGTACGATTTCTATGTGATTTCAAGAGTATGAGACTTAAGAGAGTTATTTTATAACTTGAGTATTTCAGAGTATATGTTGAAGTAAAGAAAGTACGCGGTTGAGCTACGAAAGGCACAAGTATGTATTAGAATTGAATTGAGACGATTTCAATTTCTATATATATGATGAACCTCTATTGGGATATCAAAAATTAATGCATCTTGTTGTATGAGTTAGATTTATTGTTATATTATGTGAATGCGAATAAATATCGTGGAAAAGTTAAGTAAGAGTAATAATGTGAAGGTGTTCTCGGATGAATAGTTGAATTAAAGTATTACATGTGGATGACTATTTATGAATGTATGATAATGGTAGGCTAAGTGCAAAACCATCGAAAGATGAGTAGCTTATTAATAAGACTTGATGTATTGTCTTATATGATTACATGATAATCAGTGCAGGAATGGATTCTTTTGTAAACGAGCAATTAGCTCGTGGTACGGTAAGAGATAGAATGAGTAAGCTTCTTGAGTGGTTGAGTAAGCAACCATAAGTTAATGGGAATGACCCAGCATAATATCTTGTGGTTATCTATATTTAATGAATATTAATATTTGCCAGATTATGCAGATGAACTTACTAAGCATTAGTGCTTACTCCTTTTATTTTCTCATCTCTTATAGATTATGTTGACTAATACGGGTTGGAGGCCGCTGGAGATGTTTTCACACTATCGAGCAGACATTCAATTTGAGGTATCAAGTCCTTATGAGTCATGGCATGTATAGGACTAGAATTTAAGGTTGATTAAGTTATTGTTAATGTGCCAAACTATGTTGGCTAAAAAGGGTTTGTAGTTTAATTGTGTATAGCCGTTGATGATGGCTAAGTTGTTGTAATTGTATGGTAGTAACACTTTATTTTCATGAATCAAATGTATAAATTCATGTGTTTTAGTCGTTGATTTGAGACTTTATTGAATTAATATATTAATGTATGAAATGTAGGATGGAAAAGGGCTTGGTACATAGCCTCTAAGTGTCCACACGATTAGACACACAGGTGTGTGTCTGGGTCGTACGAACCCTGCACCTTATTATTAAATGTTAGAATAGGACACGGGTAGATCCCACGGCTGTGTGCATGAGCCGTGTAAGACCCACGCCTTGGGCATCGGCGTGTGCTTAGGCCTTGTCGAATAAGTCAGTAGCTCCCTACGGATGGGAAACATGGGTGTGTTTAGGGGTGCACGGGCGTGCCCCAAACCACACAGGCGTGTAACCTCTGATTTTGAGAGAGGATTTTCAATAAGTTCTGAAAGTTTGAACAAGTGTTTAAGGCCTCGTATGACCATGATACGTATGTCTAGATCAAGAAAGAAAGGTTTTAAGTCGAAACGAAATTTTATAGCCAGTAAGTACTTGATTAAGTGAGTTCAAGCACGGTAATGTCTCGCATCCAGTCTTAGCATCAGACCTGGGTATGGGGTGTTACAAGGATGGTACAACTACACAATATAAAAGACATTTAGATGGTTGTGTGAAACGTCAGGTATCTTTAAAGGGACAAGATAATCTTTTTTTACCATCGTAAGCACCTAGATCTGGCAGTGCGAGTGGTATCTAGACTTGGAAATATGACCAAACAAAGATCAGGAAAGTTATTTCTCACATGGTAATGGTTCATAAGTTGCTTTTTGCATTTACTAAGTATGAGTTATTCACTGTGTTGATGAAAACTGCAAGTCCTCACTATGTAAGAATTTCTTGTGCTACAGCCAAAGCTGATTGTTGGACAAGTTATGAGGTTGAGAAGAAGAGGTTAAATGGGTTGTTGAAGATAGTGGATAGGATTAGCATTACAATTTATATATGGAAGTCGGATCAAAAGATTCAATACATGGTCTTGACATGTAACAGCACGATTTTGGGGCTAGTTAAAATAGTGGTCTCGGGACCACTAATCTGAGGTTGAGGAAATTATTTTAGTATTATTTTATGTGTTATGGCATTAATATATGGCTATATGGAAATTTTGGTGCTTTAATTTTAGCAATAGAGTACTTAATTGTGAAAAAAGACTAAATGGCATAAAGTGCGAAAGTTCTATTTTATAAGGTGGGGGTACCTAATAGCTATAGATTGTAAATTGGAGGATTTTAAAGTGAAATTAGGCATAATTATATGTGTTGGCCAGCCATACAAGTTAAGGAGGACAAGAGCATTAAATGTTAATCAAAGTTGGTGGAAATTAAGTGATAAAATGAATAAAATAAGAGAAGCAAAAGATGTTATCATCTTTCACTATTCACTCATCTCTTTCCACCGAAAATTCAAGAGAGGATAGAGTTCTTGGAGTTTTAAAATTTCAGCCACTCAATCTTCATTCAAGTAAGTGATTTAGGTGGTTTTAGTTGATGATTTTTGTACTTTGGAGTCCCCAAAGCCTAAGCTAACTAATGAGGGGACTAATTTGTGAAATGGTTAAAAGTTTAGAGACTTGCCATGAGAGAGTTTATGTTGTTAGCTGAGTTTTTATGGAAGAAAATGAATGATGGGGAGGTTAGAGACAACTTTTATGAAATGTGTTGTCATGAAAACACCTAAATGGGACTAAGTTGTAAATGTTGTAAATTGGTAATAAATGCATGAAATAGTTAGATTTGTGAGTTGTTAAAAGAGGAATAAATGTTCAGCTAGGCTTGTTTAATGGGAAAATGTGATGAAAAATGATTTACGAGCCTAGGGGCAAAATCATAATTTTTCCAATATACAAGGGCAAAATGGTCATTTTTGCCCAAGTGTAGAATTTGATGTATATTAATCATAGAATGTCCTAAATGAACGAATTTCATTGTTATAGACCAAGAAGAGCACAAAATGAACCTTGACCGTGGGAAAGACAATGTGATCGAGTAAATCGCTAGCTAACACGTTTTGCATCGAGGTAAGTTTACGTGTAAATGATGCATTTTACATGCACATTATTGTTGTTAATCAGTGCATAGCATAATTGAGAACATGTATAATTCAAGTAGATAGAAAGTGGTAGTTAATGAATAATTCTTGTATGAATGATGGAATAGATAGGTATGTGTGTTATATCAAATTTTGATGGTGGGCTAAGTGTGATACCACCTTGTTGTTTAATTACGATGGGCTGTGTGCGATACCATCGTCTGTTAACTTTTCTGGTGGGCTGTGTGCGATAACACCGTAATTAACCTTCTTGGTGGGCTATGTGCGATACCACCCTAATGAAAACTGATGGTGGGCTAATTGCGAAACCACCGGGTAATGTGATTACGGGTAATGTATTTTGATATGGGGATGTGTTACATTTAGTGACCTTGTGATGCTCAGTGCAGGGAAACCGTTATTGAATGTATGCATTATGCTTGTGATGTGATTGGGATGTGTAAATGGAGGAAATGAGTAACCCTAATCCTGAATGTAGATTGATTTCTTGCTTAGCAAATAATGCTATAAAAATGTTTTATTCATTTTAGAGTGTTATATTATTTACATGTGAACTTACTAAGCTTTAAGCTCACTCCTCTCTCTTTCCCTTATCTTATAGGGCTTAAGAGCCGAGTCAGGATATGCCGATAACTAGAAGACCACCCACACTATCTGCTTACTTCGGTATAATTAGATTAGTAATTTTGTATATGGCATGTATAGGACTAGACTAGTTAGATTATTTTGTTATTTTAACCAAAGGTGTATTGGCTCTTGCTAAGACATTGATTTTGTAAATTGCCAAGAATGATGACATATTTTATCATTTATGAAATTTCAAAGTTATCAATGTGAGTGCATGTGGATTAAGAGAGGTTTTTTAATTTGTTGAATAAACCCATGTAGAGTAAGATATAGGGATGCTAGAAGCTTGGCAAATAGCCTTCATATGCCACACGGGTAGACACACGGGTGTGAGTCTAGGCCGTGCTAACCCTGCACCTTATTATTACTAATTAGAATAGGCCATAGGCAAATCCCACAGCCGTGTGCATAAACCGTGTAAGACACACGATAGGGACATGGGTGTGTGCCCAGGCCATGTGGATCAAGTCAGTAGCTCCCCATGGTTAGGAGACACGGGTGTGTCCAGGCCGTGCCAAATTAGTCAGTAACTCCCCACAGGCGAAAGACACGGAATATTGTAAGGGTATACGGGCATGCCCCCATTTCACATGGGCGTGCCCTAGCTGTGTGAGTTTTGGCAGAATGTTGGGGTTTTTGGGCACGGTGTGAGCACATGGGCATGTGTGACTACACACGGGCGTGTACTCCCTGTTTAGATGAAAAGAAATTTTATGGAGCGTAAGATTGTTGATATGATCCCGAGAGTTCTCGTAGGTACGATTGAGATCTCATAGGTTGAGTGTGAAGTAGTTAAAGCGATTCGAGAAGAGTAGTCACGTTGAGCCTAAGTGGCGATCAGGTAAATTGTTCGGTAACGTCTCGTGCCTGATTTTGGTGGGGATTACAGGTAAGGGGTGTTACATTTAGTAGTATCAGAGCTATGGTTTAGTCAGTTCTAGGACTACCGTAGCGTGTGTGGGAGTCTAGCTATACATGCCATAAGCGTATAATGATAGTGTGGTGGCTTCTGATGATTTTAAAAATTTATTTTATGTAGTATATGGATTCTGAGGAATCGGTTACTGATGATGTAGCTAGTAATGCACCGGCTCCTGTGCAAGGGACCGCGCCTGTGCAAAGTGAACTCGAGACTAGGGGTCAAAGAGAAGAGGCTCGAGAAGCCTTTCTCCAAATGATGAGCAATTGGTACACCGAGTATGTACGAGCTAATCCCAATGCTTAACCTCCTCCACCTCCTCCTATACCTCAGCCAGTTCCTGCGGCTCCCCAAGGTGTAGAAATAGTGAGGACAAATAAGCCCCCAGTAGATAAAATTCGAAAGCAAGAGGCTGAAGATTTTCAAGCTAACAAAGATGATGACCCTGAGCGTGCGGAGTTCTGGCTTGAGAACTCAATGAGGGTTTTTGATGAACTCTCTTGTACACCCGAGGAGAGTTGGAAATGCACTGTATCTTTGCTTAGGGACTCGACATACTATTGGTGGAAAACGTTGACATTAGTAGTTCTTAAAGAGAGGGTAACGTGGGACTTTTTCTTGGAAGAGTTCCGAAAGAAGTATATAAGTCAAAGGTTTATAGACTAGAAGCGGAAGGAATTCCTTGAGTTAAAGCAAGGAAAAATGATTGTGGCAGAATATGAACGTGAATTTGTTCGGCTCAGTAAGTACGCACAGGAATGTGTATCCACGAAAGCTACCCTATGCAATAGGTTTGAAGACGGGTTGAATGAAGACATCAAACTTTTAGTTAGGATCTTAGAGCTAAAAGAATTTGTGATACTGGTGGATCCGGCTAGTAAGGCCGAAGAATTGAGTAAGAAAAAGAGGAAACTCCTGAGTGAGGCTCGTGATGCGAGGAAGAGGTCGATGAGCAAGTCATACCAATCTCAATCAAAGAGGTCTAGAGAAGGGAACCCTCAGATGACTGCGTCAGTCGGGTATTCGCGGAGAGATCGAGGTAATACGTATTCGGGTTCAAGAGTTCAGGCCACCTCAATGGCAAGTGTGGGAAATCCAAAGTCCAAACCAGAGTGCCCAAGTTGTGGCAGACATCACACTGGGGAGTGTTAGGGAAACAATCGAAATTGCTACAAGTGTGGATCCCCCGACCATTTCATTCGAAACTGTCCTGAAAGAGATGACAAGGAAAAGAAGCAAGAGGTAAGATCAAGCAGTGCATCTTTTAGAGGTAGGCCACAAAAGAATCCGAGAGGTGGGACTAGTGGTAGAGATGTATCACGAGACACTGCTGTGAGGTCAGAGGGTCGGGCGCCAGCAAGAACCTATGTTGTTCGCGCTTGAGAAGAGGCATCATCGCTGGACGTAATAATGGGTACATTTTCTCTCTATGACACCTCTGTTATTGCTTTGATTGACCCGGGGTCGACCCATTCTTATATTTGTATAGGATTGGCAATTAGTTCGAATATGGCTATTGAGTCTACTGAATTTGTGATAAAAGTATCAAACCCCCTAGGAAAACAGGTGTTAGTTGATAAGGTGTGTAGGAATTGTCCTTTGACAATTAGGGGTCATTATTTTTCGACAAACTTTATGTTGCTGCCGTTTGATGAGTTTGACTTGATTCTTGGTATGGATTGGTTGACTGCCCATAGCATTTTAGTGAATTGTGGTAGTAAATTTATTGAATTGAAGTGTGAAAATGAAGATGTTATTCAGGTTAAATTAGGTGAGTCAGATAACCTACCGGTGATGATTTCTTCCATGGTAGCTGAGAAATATTTGAGAAAAGGATGTGAGTCGTATCTTGCCTTTGTACTGAACAGTCAAGAGTCTGAGGAAAAGGTTGAAACCGTGCCGGTTGTATGTGAGTATCCGGATGTATTCCCAGAAGAGTTACCTGGACTATGTTCAATCAGAGAGGTTGAGTTCGAAATTGAGTTAGTTCTGGGAACGGCACCTATTTCCATCACTCCGTATAGGATGGCACCTTTGGAGTTGAAAGAACTAAGGTCCAGTTGTAAGAGTTGACGGATAAGGGTTTTGTAAGACCAAGCTTTTCGCCGTAGGGTGCTCCAGTATTATTTGTGAAAAAAAAGATGGATCGATAAGATTTTATATAGACTATAGACAGCTCAACAAGGTGACGATGAAAAATAGGTATCCTTTACCGAGGATAGAAGATCTATTTGATCAACTAAAGGGAGCTATGGTGTTCTCCAAGATTGATTTGAGATTCGGATATTATTAGCTGAGAATTAAGGAACAAAAAGTGCCAAAAACAACATTTAGGACGAGGTATGGCCATTATGAGTTTCTAGTCATGCCGTTCAGTTTAACGAATGCTCCTGCGATTTTTATGGACTTAATGAACCGTATCTTTCGGTCGTATTTGGACAAGTTCATAGTTGTTTTTATCGATGACATATTGGTCTACTCCCGAGATGAGTGTGATCATGCAAAGCATTTGGGAATTGTCTTGCAGACCTTGAGAGACAAGCAATTATATGCTAAATTTATCAAGAGCGAGTTTTGGCTCCGAGAGGTCGGATTCCTAAGACATGTTGTGTCAGGGGAAGGTATTAGAGTTGATCCGGGAAAGATCTCGGCTATTGTGGAGTGGAAACCGCCAAGGAACGTGTCGAAAGTCAGAAGCTTTCTGGGTTTGGCGGGGTACTATAAGCGATTCGTGGAGGGATTTTCTATGATTGCTACTCCGATGATGAAATTATTGCACAAGGATGTTAAGTTTGAATGGACTGAAAAATGCCAAAAAAGTTTTGAGAGATTGAAAACATTGTTGATAGAAGCACCGGTTTTGGAATAGCCTGAGTCAGGAAAGGAGTTTGTGGTCTACAGTGACGTGTACTTAAATGGTCTCTGTTGTGTGTTGATGCAAGAGGCTAAGGTGGTCGCTTACGCCTCAAGACAGCTAAAACCACATGAGAAGAATTATCCGACTCATGACCTAGAGTTGGCGCAATCATTTTCGCGTTAAAGATTTGGCGACATTATTTCTATGGTGAGAAGTGTCAAATTTTTACGGATCATAAGAGTTTGAGGTACTTGATGAATCAAAAGAAGTTAAATTTATGGCAACGACAATGGCTTGAATTATTGAAAGACTACAAGCTAGTGATTGATTACCACCCGGGGAAAGCAAATATAGTTGCAGATGCTTTAAGTAGAAATCTTTGTATGCTTTGAGAACTATGAGCACGAGTTTGTCATTGTCCAATGATGGTGCTATACTGGCTGAGTTGAGAGCTAGGCCACTATTTGTCCAACAAATATGTGAAGCTCAAAGGAATGATAATGAGATGTTAGCTAAAAGAGCTAAGTGTGGATCAGGAGCTGATTCTGAATTTCGGGTAAGTTTGAATGGTTGTTTAATGTTCCATGATAGAATTTGTGTACCTAAAGATGATGAGTTAATCCGAGAAATTTTACAAGAAGCACATAGTAGTCATTTGTCAGTACACCCGGGCAGTACGAAAATGTACAATAATATGAAGAAATTCTATTGGTGGCTAGGAATGAAAAGAGACATCTCGAAGTATGTAACAAGATGTTTGATTTGTCAACAAGTGAAAGCTGAGCATCAGGTGCCTTCGGGATTACTTCTACCAGTGATGGTTCCCGAGTGGAAGTGGGATCAGATCACTATGGACTTCGTGATGGGGTTGCCTTCGACTCCGAAAAAGAAAGATGTTGTATGGGTTATCGTTGATATGTTAACGAAGTCAGCTTATTTTATACCAGTATGTATTGATTATTCCCTAGAGAAGTTAGCCGAGTTGTATATTGTAGAGGTAGTAAGATTACATGGAGTGCCTATATCCATTATCTCGGATAGAGACCCGAGATTTACTTCGAGGTTTTGGAAGAAGTTACAAGAGGCCTTAGGTATAATGTTGAATTTTAGTACTGCTTTTCATCCTCAAACTGATGGTCAGTCTGAGAGAGTAATCCAAGTTCTTGAAGATATGCTTTGATGCTGTGTGTTAGAATTCGAAGGTAGTTGGGAAAGATACCTACCTTTGGTCAAATTCGCTTACAACAATAGTTATCAATCGAGAAAACGGATGGCACCGTATGAGGCCTTATATGGTCGTAAGTGTCGGACTCCTTTGTATTGGACCGAGTTGGATGAGAAGCAAATCCATGGGATTGATTTAGTCAAAGAAACTGAGGAAAAAGTGAAAGTGATTCGGGATAGTCTGAAAGCTGCTTCAGACCGACAAAAGTCATACGCGGACTTGAAAAGAAAAGAAATTGAGTTTCAAGTGGGTGACAAAGTATTTTTGAAAGTGTCGCTATGGAAGAAAATATTGAGATTTGGTCGAAAGGGTAAATTGAGTCTGAGATTCATAGGGCCGTACGAAATTATCGAAAGGATTGGACCAGTGGCATATCGGTTGGCTTTACCGGTAGAGTTAGAAAAAATTCACAATGTGTTCCATGTATCAATGCTAAGGCATTATCGTTCCGATCCCTCGTATGTGGTTTCTCCCACAAAAATTGAGATACGGCCGGATATGACATATGAGGAAGAGCCGATTAAAATCTTGGCTCGAGAAGTGAAAAAGTTGAGGAATAAGGACATAGCCTTAGTAAAAGTGTTGTGGCAAAAGCATGATGTGGAAGAAGCTACGTGGGAACCGGAAGAAGCCATGAGAGAGCAATATCCAAACCTCTTTACAGGTAAGATTTTCGAGGGCAAAAATTCCAAAAAAGGGGGGAGAGTTGTAACAGCCCGATTTTGGGGCTAGTTGGAACAGTGGTCTCGAGACCACTAATTCGAGGTTGAGGAAATTATTTTAGTACTATTTTATGTGTTATGGAATTAATATATGGCTATATGGAAATTTTGGTGCTTTAATTTTAGCAATAGAGTACTTAATTGTGAAAAAGGACTAAATCGCATAAAGTGTGAAAGTTCTATTTTATAAGGTGGGGGTACCTAACAGCTATAGATTGTAAATTGAAGGATTTGAAAGTGAAATTAGGCCCTATTATAGGTGTTGGCCGGCCGTAAAAGTTAAGGGGGACAAGAGCATTAAATGCTAGTCAAAGTTGGTGGAAATTAAGTGATAAAATGAATAAAATAAGAGAAGCAAAAGATGTTATCATCTTTCACTATTCACTCATCTCTTTCCACCGAAAATTCAAGAGAGGATAGAGTTCTTGGAGGTTCAAAGTTTCAGCCTCTCAATCCTCATTTAAGTAAGTGATTTAGGTGGTTTTAGTTGATGATTTTTGTACTTTGGAGTCCCTAAAGCCTAAGCTAACTGATGAGGGGACTAATTTGTGATATGGTTAAAAGTTTTGAGACTTGCCATGAGAGAGTTTATGTTGTTAGCTGAGTTTTTATGGAAGAAAATGAATGATAGGGAGGTCAGAGACAACTTTTATGAAAGGTGTTGTCATGAAAACACCTAAATGGGACTAAGTTGTAAATGTTGTAAATTGGTAATAAATGTATGAAATAGTTAGATTTGTGGGTTGTTGAAAGAGGAAAAAATGTTCAGCTAGGCTTGTTTAATGGGAAAATGTGATGAAAAATAATTTACGAGCCTAGGGGCAAAGTCGTAATTTTTCCAATATACAAGGGCAAAATGGTCATTTTTGCCCAAGTGTAGAATTTGATGTATATTAATCATAGAATGTCCTAAATGAACGAATTTCATTATTATAGATCAAGAAGAGCGCAGAATCAACCTTGGCCGTGGGAAAGGCAAGGTGATCGAGTAAATCGCTAGCTAACACGTTTTGCATCGAGGTAAGTTTACGTGTAAACGATGCATTTTACATGAACATTATTGTTGTTAATCAGTGCATAGCATAATTGAGAACATGTATAATTCAAGTAGATAGAAAGTGATAGTTAATGAATAATTCTTGTATGAATGATGGAATAGATATGTAGGTGTGTTATATCAAATTTTGATGGTGGGCTAAGTGCGATACCACCTTGTTGTTTAATTACGATGGGCTGTGTGCGATACCATTGTCTGTTAACTTTTCTGGTGGGCTGTGTGCGATACCACCATAGTTAACCTTCTTGGTGGGCTATGTGCGACACCACCTTAATGAAGACTGATCGTGGGCTAAGTGCGAAACCACCGGGTAATGTGATTACGGGTAATGTATTTTGATATGGTGATGTGTTACATTAAGTGACCTTGTGATGCTCAGTGCAGGGAAACCGTTATTGAATGTATGCATTATGCTTGTGATGTGATTGGGATGTGTAAAAGGAGGAAATGAGTAAGCCTAATCCTGAATGTAGATTGATTTATTGCTTAGCAAATAATGCTATAAAAATGTTTTATTCATTTTAGAGTGTTATATTGTTTACATGTGAACTTTCTAAGCTTTAAGCTTACTCCTCTTTTTTTCCCTTGTCTTATAGGGCTTAAGAGCCGAGTCGGGATACGCCGATAACTAGAAGACTGCCCACACTATCTGCTTACTTCGGTACAATTAGATTAGTGATTTTGTATATGGCATGTATAGGACTAGACTAGTTAGATTATTTTGTTATTTTGACCAAAGGTGTATTGGCTCTTGCTAAGACATTAATTTTGTAAATTGCCAAGAATGATGACATATTTTATCATTTGTGAAATTTCAAAGTTATCAATGTGAGTGCATGTGGATTAAGAGAGGTTTGTTAATTTGTTGAATAAACCCATGTAGAGTAAGATATAGGGATGCTAAAAGCTTGGCAAATAGCCTTCATGTGCCACACGGGTAGACACACGGGCGTGTGTCTAGGCCGTGCTAACCCTGCACCTTATTATTACTAATTAGAATAGGCCACAGGCAAATCCCAGGGCCGTGTGCATAAATAGTGTTAGACACACGGTAGGGACATGGGCGTTTGCCCAGGCCGTGTGGATCAAGTCAGTAGCTCCCCACGGTTAGGAGACACGGGTGTGTCCAGGCCGTGCTAAATTAGTCAGTAACTCCCCACGGTGGAAGACACAGGAATGTTGTAAGGATACATGGGCGTGCCCCCATTTCACATGGGCGTGCCCTAGCCGTGTGAGTTTTGGCAGGATGTTGGGGTTTTTGGGCACGGTGTGAGCACATGGGCGTGTGTGACTACACACAGGTGTGTTTGTCATCTAGCACGGGCGTGTACTCCTTGTTTAGATGAAAAGAAATTTTATGGACCGTAAGATTTCCAATATGATCCCGAGAGTTCTCGTAGGTACGATTGAGATCTCATAGGTTGAGTGTGAAGTTGTTGAAGCGATTCGAGAAGAGTAGTCACGTTGAGCCTAAGTGGCGATCAAGTAAATTGTTCGGTAACGTCTCGTGCCCGATTCCGGCGGGGATTACGGGTAAGGGGTGTTACATGACAACTCATTTTGTGGACTCAGATTGGAATTTGCAAAAGGACTTTTGAACCTTGTTGATGTGCCTCCTCCGCATAGTGGAGTTTTCATATATGACATATTGCATAAATGCTTATAAGATTGGGGTATTGAAGGAAAAGTGTGCTCAATTTTCGTGAATAATGTAACATCTCGATTTTGGGTCTAGTCGGAATAGTGGTTTCGAGACCAAAAATCTGAAGTAAAAATAATTATTTTATAAATATTTTGAGGTCTATAGCATGATTGCATGATTTTGTGAAAATTTTATGAAGGAATTTTATGCATAAAGTGACTAATTCGAAATTTAGGACTAAATTGAATAAGTTGCAAAATATACATTCTAGAAGCTTTGAGCATGAAATTGCCATGTATTTTTAATTAGAGGGTCATAAATAGCAATTTGACCAATTTTTATTTTTATGGATAAAAATGGACATGGATAGGTAAAATTTCAAAGAAATGCATTAAGGGCATTTTGGTTATTTAGTAATTAAAACATTAAAAAGGGAAAATCAAGTAAAAAATTTGCTCATCTTCTCCACGTTTGTGCCGAAAATTCTAAGGAGCCATAGCTAGGGTTTTTCCAACTTTCAAGCTTGATTGTAAGTGCGTTTTAGCCCAATTTTAACGCTCCTTATGTTTTTGAGATCTTTATCACCCCGGTTTACCTATTTCTACTATTATTTTGAAGTATGGTTCGTGTTTAAAAATTTACCCATGTGTGACATGCATGTATTTTTATGTCTAATGGTAGATTATGCAAGTTTAATGTTAGATAAATAACTTTTGCTAGGTGATTTTCGGTGAAAATTGACAAAAGGACCTATTTGTAAAAATATTTCAAAATGTGTGTAAAAGTGTGATTAAATGAAAAATGTGGACTGTTGTAAGTAGAAAAGAGGTTTATCTAGGCTTCAGAATTGAGAAAATTGAATAGATTTCATTTTCCGAGCCTAAGGGCAAATATGTAAATATGTTAAAATTTAGGGGCAAAAATATAATTTTTCCATAATATGAATTTTGGACTGAACTGAGTAATGTGATTATTAAATAAGCTAAATTTGCTATTATAGATAAAGAGAAACGAGGTTCGGACCTTGGTCGGGGAAAGAATAAGGTGTTTGACGAGTAAATCCCTATTCTACTATTTTTGTACCGAGGTAAGTTCGTATGTAAATGATGTATTATTATTTATGTTTTAATGTATTATTATTTATGTTTTACTTGTGTTATTATTATATAAATTGTAATTTACTCTTTGAATGAATTTGACAAAGTTCGATAAGTGAGAACGTCCCGGTTGAACCTTAAGAATAGATAGGATACAAATGTCATGACATTAGGGTTATTGAGATTACGTGTAAGACCACGTCTAGGATATGGCATCGTTATGAGATTTCGTGTAAGACCATATTTGGGATTTGGCATAGATATGAGACTTCATGTAAGACCATAGCTGGGCTATTGGCATTGATATGAAATCCCATGTAAGACCATATCTGGGATATGGCATTGGTATGGTACTATATGTGTGAGATTTTCGGAGTATCCTTTAGTATTCCAAGTGGTTCAACAGAAAACTTAACGGCAATTTTTATGATGTAAGCACCCTCGAGAGCTCCACAAGTTCTAATTCTGATCCCCTCGATCTTCCCAAAGGTCCTATGACTCGAGCTCGAGCTAAGCAACTTCAAGAAGCTGTTTTAGCTTTATTCATTCAACTTTGGAGTGAAAACCAGCTCGATGTTGATGGAGAAGCTTAGGCCAGCACCTTAAAGACTCTTTATATAGTGTACTTGTATTATTTACCGATACATTGTGTTTAGATTATGTAAGCACCACAAAGTTCTTTTGCTTAGCGTGCAAATTGTTTGTTTCCATGCACAGTTGACGATTATGTTTTTGATCGATAGAAAAGTGTCAACAAAATCCAGATCTCAAATTTAAGCTCAACTATATCACTATAAAGTTTTATTATGTTTTGCGAGTAGTAAAGGCATGCACCTAAGTTAGTAGAGTAAATTATGAGTCATAGTCAATATTTTGGTATTATGTTGGCATAAGGTTATCTTATATCAAATTCATTTAAATGTGATAAAATGTGCATACTGAGTGAAATAACCATTTGGTCTTAAGACAATGAGGCTATTATCTCGAGACATTAAGAATATGTTACGGATTTCAGGTATTTTTGGGGAGTAATCTCGAGACCCAATGAAAATGTCTTGAGACACGAGTTTTTAAGTCTTATAACAAGAAAACATTAAAGCTAAGGGTCTGGAATAGGGGAAGCCTGTCTCGAGATATAACTTTTAGTGTCTGGAGACTTACAGTTGAATACTTGTGATTTTGTATGGAATCAAATCCTAACTCCGTATCTAACTCGATTAATGTCAGGACACATTGTATGAAATGGTTAGACATCTATTATGGTTGAATGCATTTGTAATTCTCAAAATGGCTTGAATTAGGATAGGTTGATTATTGGATTTGGTGCCTTAAGTGTAGTGTTTTCATTTAAGTACACTTGTAATTTTTCGAACAGAGTGATTAATAAAATTATTCATAAATGACATTAATACTTTGCATATTGTCCTTACATATTTTTTCATGCAAAGAAAAATGGAAGCAAATGTTGCTTATTGGTTGTCTAATGTTTAACAAATACTAAGCGGTATTACGTGGTCATATTGTAACACGAAAAGACAACTTGTATTAGTAGACGAACCTAAGCATGTCCTTATTCTAATAAAAAATGAACAAATCGATTGAAAGACTAATATGTCATTTATCAAGTCCAATTGGGGAGATTGCTTATCTTGGGTATTAGAGCGAATGACTACCAGAAGATAGAGATATAGATGCGACTGACTGGACTGACAGTACATCAGACTGGACCCAAGTAGAATAGATCTTAAATCTGTTTATGGATCTAGTAGCTTGTGATGTTCATAATTTGACATACCTAAATCCTGACTAGATTGCAGACTATGTATGCACGACTCGTAAACTTTGATGTAAGTGAAAGCCTAAGTTCAAATAGATAAGGAACCAAAAACTGGTGTGTTGGGTGCACGACTTCTGCAGTATGTAGCGTCATTCACAACAGTGGAATTCATAGCTCAAGACATGGTTAAATGGTATCCTCTCATAAGCATTACATGGTTGATGAAAAGTAAACGTGGCCACGAGTCGTTATTATTTGTGATGGATGACTTGATCACTATTTGATAGTGGTTGACTTTTCATGAAGATGTAATTATTACCATGAGATAAAATAGGATCATATTGGGAGAACAGATATTATCCCAAAGAGATCAAGGATATACTATGAGGGTAACTGTAATAGATCAAATTCCAGTGATATCAAAAATAGTGATTCGAGAACACCAAATCTGACAAATGAACTCGTAAGTTATATTATTTAATATTTACAAGCCAAATGTAGGTTTTAAAAGATTTTTGAAATAGTAGATTTTGTTTTATAAAGATTTATTTGATTGTGAAAGAGTTGAAATTAAGGCCTAGTGTTAAAATTCTGATTTTTAAAGGTCATGAAGTAGTTTAAAATGATAGAGAAAAGTATTAAATGAGAAAATTATCTCAATTGAGGGGTTAATTGAGCAAGGACTGAATTGTATGAATTGTGGAATTTGGGACAAAATAGAAATCAACATGTTACACTAAAATAGTTTTGGACAGCAACAGTTGTCTAACTTTGAAAAATCACCAAAAATGGTAGAAATTGAATTAGAAGTTGATGAGATATAGAATTAAATATTGTTGAGTCTATTTTCATATAAAAGAAACAAAGAAAGCAAACAAAGTCTACATATTGAGATATTTAAATTTTTGTAAGACTGGTTTAGAATAACTTCGTGATCCGCTGTTCTTACTTTATAAATTCACTAAAATTTGTACAAAAATAATTATGAGTTATAAATTATATTTTTGTATTCAATAGTGATCCTATTTTCATTAGAAATAATCGGAAACACTATATGAAAATTGTACTATGAGATAATTGATTTTTAGTGAAGAGAGGTCAGAGCCGCTAGACTGTGTAACAGGGGAGAACATAACTAATAAATTGTACTAATTGGCCACACCAAAAATTCTGGAAAAATTATAGTAAGAAGATATGTGAGTCTAGTTTCAAAGAAAATTAACGGATCTTAATTTGGATTTCTTTAGTTCAAGATAAAAATAGTTTAGTGACTATGACACGGATGGACAACTTGAATATTCACATAAGTAAATAGTGAAAATTATAGATAATGTTACTTACAAGTGTGTTGTTTATACTAAGGATGTGGATGGAGAGGAGGAGGAGGAAAAATAGTATATGAACGGCTTGTGTATAAATTGATCACATGCTCGATTATAATTGATAAATGTTGAATTAGAAATGATATAATGTTTTATTTGGAATGTTTATTATGAAATTATGATTATCGTTATAATACAAAAATTGAACTTGTGAGTTTATACGGCTAAATTTTAGTGATCATTTGTTAATTTTATGAACTTCATAATGTGTTATTTCATATGTAATGATGATAAAATCGTGAATAATGTAAAAGCATGAAAATTGAATAAACGATCAAATTGAGCACTTTAGTTCAGCGACAAGACGAATTGACGAAAAAGACCATGATTGAACCATGGCAACAAGTGATAAGTGATAGCTTCAGCTACACTTATTTGATCAAGGAAAAGTGAAAGTGATAAGTGATAGCTTCGACTACACTTATCTAATCAAGGACAAGTAAAAGTGAAAAGTGGCAGCTCTGATTGCTTGATCAGTGAAAAATGGTAGCTCCGGCTACCTGATCAGTGAAAAGTGGTAGCTCTGGCTACCTGATCAGTGAAAAGTGGTAGCTCCGGCTACCTAATCAGTGAAAAGTGGTAGCTTCGGCTACCTGATCAGTGAATAGTACTAGTTTCGGCTACAAGTGACAAGTGATTTCTGTGTAAGACCATATTTGGGATATGGCATCGGTGTGATATGTGTTTAAGATGTAAGACCATAGTTGGGCTATGGCATTCTAGTGAAAGGTGATGAATTGACGGATAAGTCCATAGTTTCACCATGGCATAATGATAGTGAAGATGTAAGATCAAGGCTGGGTTATGGCATTCTAGTGAAAAGACCACATCTATGTTATGGCATTAGTGATTATCAGTGAAATTCAGTGCATACCGGTCCAGACCAATTCCGTAAGACGTTCCCTAATTTGACAAAGTTTGGTAAGTGTTACATAGTATTATGTGATATAAGAAAATACGAGTTGATGAGACATGAACATAGAACTTGGTTGATAAATGAGTTCATTTGTAATTTTATATTTGTACACCCTTGCGTGTATTATCCGTATGAATTGGTATTCCAAATAAGTTAATGATAAGAGTTTTAATATGAAATAATCTGAATTCTAAATGAAATATTATGAAAAATGTATATGAAATACAAAGGTATGATTGTTATATATTATATGAATACATAATGTGAAAAAAATATAAGTACAAGAGAAATTTAATGAGAATTGAGCCCATATATGTTTCTTGTTATTTATATGAAGTGTACGACTAACAAATAGTATTAAGTATAAGGCTCGGTCGAATATCTTGAATTGGTTTTTATATGTATTAAATGTGGGACCCTTGTAAATGAGATAAATTTTGGGATATTGCGAAAAACTTTATACGATTCTAATTTAGTCCCGACCCGATCCTAATGCATGATTTGGACTTCAAAGGTAACTTTTATAATCAATTTTGGTATTTGAGTGATAAATGGTTTAAATTATCTGTAAGTGTTCCATACTTCTCGGTAATGCCTCGTACTTTGTTCTGGCAATGGATATGGGTAGGGGTGTTACATTTAGTGGTATCAGAGCTATGGTTTGGTCGATTCTCGAACTAACATAGCGTGTGCAAGAGTCTATCTATACATGCCATATGTGAACTGTTATAGTGTGATATCTCCCGGCTCTAACGAAATTGTTTTGTTAAGACAAATAAGACTTCCAACCGAGCTATTATCGATAATGCTAAAAAAATGATATTGAGATGATTGAAATGTGCTTATAATGTGTTGAAATGTGGAAAGGTATGAATAGAAGTTCATGATATGCATGTGTTAATGTGCTTAATGAGATAACCATAAGTTGGGAAATGTGGAAAAGTGAAATGAAACGGAAGTCTATGTTGTGATAAGCTCATCCATGTATGTTGGTATTCATATGATGTTATGTGCCTAACATGCTTAATTAAGTGAGTGTTATGAGTAAATTTACTCAAAATTCATGGAATGTATGTTTAAGTACACTGGTTTGAATAAGATAATCGAAAAGTTCACGTAACATGACTTAAGTACAAAAATTTTCTTAGAGTGAATTATGTGATTATGATGATATTACGTTGATGATAAATGCTAAGTCATATGTGTGTAATTATACGAGTCAAGTTAGAGGCTTTACGACCTCACCCCCTTACCAGTGTTGCTTTATGATGACAGTCGCAAGAATTATGTTGAATAAGTTCATAAGCGGGAAACTAAAGAGTTCAGTAGTGAAATAATTAGTAATGCAAAAAAAAAAAAAAAAAAAAGAAAAAGAAAAGAGAGTTGAGTATAGTACAACAAATGAACTCAGTTTTAGAAGAAATATCAGATTATTTTAAAGATTACACAGATTATGCAATGTCACGGATAAAGAAGAAGGTAGTCTCGACTATTCGACTCAATTGAGTATGAAGTCTAAAGTATGTGTTTGTTGAGATTCTTCCTGAATTGACTTTCGTTAGTGAATGGAATGATGCGAAGTACATGATGATAGAATTAGTTAGAGAAATAATAATTGAGTAGTAAAGATATCAGTGTGTGATAGTTATAGTTGAGATGAATGTGATGATCTTTCTGGGTATTCTATATATATTCTTTTATCTTCAGATATATGTGTGTGATTGTTCAGCTCTGATGGAGTTCTTATGTTATGAGAATGCTGGCTAACTATGATGTTAGATGAAAGCCCTGTTGGTCGGGTCGATTTATGATTAGTATTTATTTATCTCTTCGGAATTCTATTTTATTATGTTAGAATAAAATTGATGGTAAAAATTTATGTTGGACTATTCTTCCGTTTTTACTGGATATTATTCTGTCTTATATATAAATATTTGGAAATATATTATCTTTGTTATGATGGAAGTCCAGTGTCGATAAGCAGTGTTTTTCTTCTGGCTTTCTTTGAGGAATCATCAGTATCTTTTTTATTTTTATGAGTTACGTTCTCGGATTTCTGGTATGGTATTGTATCTTGAATTTCCTTATCTTGGTTTTCCTATCATTCATTCTTCGTAAATTATTAATCGTGGCTTATCTTTAAAGTGTGTTCTTCAGCTTGTGATAACTATGTCTGATATGATTATGCTTTTGGTTTGATCATAGAAACGTGGTGATTCTGGTATCTAGATTTCTCTAATTTTCGTGTAAGGAATTGACATTGGAAAATGTATAAGTAGTGAAAAATATTTGAACCTCTCCACTGAAGGAATTTTCGAGGACGAAAATTCTTAAAGAGGGGAGAATTGTAATAGCCCAAATTTCAGTGATATCAAAAATAGTGATTCGAGAACACCAAATCTGACAAATGAACTCGTAAGTTATATTATTTAATATTTACAAGCCAAATGTAGCTTTTAAAAGATTTTTGAAATAGTAGATTTTGTTTTATAAAGATTTATTTGATCAAGAAATCGAGAAAAAGAGGTATCGAGATCTCGTTATTATAAACAGAGTCATAAATATTTTTATGAATATTTACGGAATGTTAATAAGGTAGTACTAAAATTTCGTTAGAAAATTTTGACGTTTGTGTGGTTAATTAAAGAAAAAGGACTAAATTGAAAAAGGTGTAAAAGTTGCTAAAAGGATTAAATAGCTTAATTGTCAAATGAGGAAGGACCTAAAGTGGAAATAAGCCCAAAGGAGATATTTTGGGCTGCAATAGCAGAGAAAAATGAGGAAAGGGGTGAAATAAGGGCAAAATTGGAAAACTGCCAAAATTAGCTAAATAAAAATGGGACCAAATTGGAATATCTAGAATTCTCTTCATTTCTCTTCATTTTCATCAGCTGAAAAACAGCCATGGAAGAGGGTTCAAGCTGGTTTTCATACTCTGGCTTCATGTAAGTTTAATTCTTGCTTTCTCCTTGAAATTTCTATGTTTTTGAACTTTTACAATTGGGTCCAACTTAGTATGTCATTAGTTTTTGATTCTATGGCTAATTTTTAAAGTTTCTATGGATGAGTGCTGGAATAATATGATGAATAAATATAGAATTGAATCTTTAATTTTGATATATGATGATTTTATCAAGTAAAATTGATGGAAATTGGTTTTAGGACCTAATTGTGAAAGAGTTGAAATTAAGGCCTAGTGTTAAAATTCTGATTTTCAAAGGTTATGAAGTAGTTTAAAATGATAGAGAAAAGTATTAAATGAGAAAATTATCTCAATTGAGGGGTTAATTGAGCAAGGACTGAATTGTATGAATTGTGGAATTTGGGACAAAATAGAAATCAACATGTTACACTAGAACAGTTTTGGACAGCAGCAGTTGTCTAACTTTGAAAAATCACCAAAAATGGTAGAAATTGAATTATAAGTTGAGTGAGATATAGAATTAAAGCTTGTTGAGTCTATTTTCATATAAAATAAACAGAGAAAGTAAAGGAAGTCTACATATTGATATCTTTAAAGTTTTGTAAGACTGGTTTAGAATAACTTCGCGATCCCATGTTCTTATTTTATAAATTCACTAAAATTTGTAAAAAAATAATTATGAGTTATAATTTATATGTTTGTATTCCTTAGTGAGCCTATTTTCATTATAAATAATTAGAAACACTATATGAAAATCGTACTATGAGATAATTAATTTTTAGTGAAGAGAGGTCAGAGCCGCCAGACTGTGTAACAGGGGACAACTTAACTAATAAACTGTACTAATTGGCCACACCAAAAATTCTGGAAAAATTATAGTAAGAAGATATGTGAGTATAGTTTCAAATAAAATTAATTTATCTTAATTTGGAGTTATTTATATTAAGATAAAAATAGTTTAGTGACTATGATACGGATGGACAGCTTGAATATTCACATAAGTAAATAGTGAAAATTATAGATAATGTTACTTACAAGTGTGTTGTTTATACTAAGGATGTGGATGGAGAGGAGGAGGAGGAAAAATAGTATATGAATGACTTGTGTATAAATTGATCACATGCTCGATTATAATTGATAAATGTTGAATTAGAAATGATATAATGTTTTATTTGGAATGTTTATTATGAAATTATGATTATCGTTATAATACAAAAATTGAACTTGTGAGTTTATACGGCTAAATTTTAGTGATCATTTGTTAATTTTATGAACTTCATAATGTTTTATTTCATATGTAATGATGATAAAATCGTGAATAATGTAAAAGCATGAAAATTGAATAAACGATCAAATTGAGCACTTTAGTTCAGCGACAAGACGAATTGACGAAAAAGACCATGATTGAACCATGGCAACAAGTGATAAGTGATAGCTTCAGCTACACTTATCTGATCAAGGAAAAGTGAAAGTGATAAGTGATAGCTTCGGCTACACTTATCTAATCAAGGACAAGTGAAAGTGAAAAGTGGCGACTCGATTGCTCGATCGGTGAAAATGGTAGCTCTATTACGATCGGTGAAAAGTGGTAGCTCTGGCTACCTGATCAGTGAAAAGTGAAAAGTGCTAGCTCCGACTACCTGATCAGTGAAAAGTGGTAGCTCCGGCTACCTGATCAGTGAATAGTGCTAGTTTCGGCTACAAGTGACAAGTGATTTCTGTGTAAGACCATATTTGGGATATGGCATCGGTGTGATATGTGTTTAAGATGTAAGACCATAGCTGGGCTATGGCATTCTAGTGAAAGGTGATGAATTGACGGATAAGTCCATAGTTTCACCATGGCATAATGATAGTGAAGATGTAAGATCAAGGCTGGGTTATGGCATTCTAGTGAAAAGACCATGCTATGTTATGGCATCAGTGATTATCAGTGAAATTTAGTGCATATCGGTCCAGACCAATTCCGTAAGACGTTCCCTAATTTGACAAAGTTTGGTAAGTGTTACATAGTATTATGTGATATAAGAAAATATGAGTTGATGAGACATGAACATAGAACTTGGTTGATAAATGAGTTCATTTGTAATTTTATATTTGTACACCCTTGTGTGTATTATCTGTATGAATTGGTATTCCAAATGAGTTAATGATAAGAGTTCTAATATGAAATAATCTGAATTCTAAATGAAATATTATGAAAATGTATATGAAATACAGAGGTATGATTGTTATATATTATATGAATACATAATGTGAAAAAATATAAGTACAAGAGAAATTTAATGAGAATTGAGCCCATATATGTTTCTTGTTATTTATATGAAGTGTACGACTAACAAGTAGTATTAAGCATAAGGCTCGGTTGAATATCTTGAATTGATTTTTGTATGTATTAAATATGGGACCCTTGTAAATGAGATAAATTTTGGGATATTGCAAAAAACTTTATACGATTCTGATTTAGTCCCGACCCGATCCTAATGCATGATTTGGACTTTAAATGTAACTTTTATAATCAATTTTGGTATTTGAGTGATAAATGGTTTAAATTATCTGTAAGTGTTCCATACTTCTCGGTAATGCCTCGTATTTTATTCTGGCAACGGATACAGGTAGGGGTGTTATAGTAACACACTTATGACAAGGTCACTGGACGAGCATTGAATATTTGTTTACGTAATGGTATGTTGTTAGGGAGAGCTCAGTCAAGATACTATAGTGGAATGACTTCATGACTAAATGAGTTTATTATTAATAGGCAAAAAGTTAGAACTTAATTATAAATCATTTGAGCCATAATTACTTACGTAATGGTATGTTGTTAGGGAGAGCTCAGTCAAGATACTATAGTGGAATGACTTCATGACTAAATGAGTTTATTATTAATAAGCAAAAAGCTAGAAGTTAATTATAAATCATTTGAGCCCTAATTACATATGTCCAATCGGTTCCTCCATTAGCTCGTTGAAACCAGAAATGAATTGCATATTGAATCAAAATGAACAAAATGAATAGAAATAGAGAAATAAGAAAAATTTATAAAAATGATTATGGTTTTCTCCGAAATGAAAAAATGAAATCATTTTGGAAATGAATTTGAGTTTCTTAAAAATGGAAATGGAAATGAAAATGAGAAATGATCCATTTGCAAATATATATGGATTACTCAGAAATGATCGGAAGAATGAATTTATGTTTTTGAGTAGTTTTAAAGCTCAAAAATGGAAATAAACCACTCGTTCATAGTGAACAAGTTGAGTGTAGAAATATTGAATATATTTTCTTGGAAATTTTACTAGGGGTAAAATCATCATAATTTTATTGGGGTAAAATTGGGATGAGAAAATTATTTAATTGGAAAATTAATGTTTATTTTGAAAAATAAAAAAAAATATGTACTGTGTTGGATTAAATTATAATGTGTTGGGTTAAAAGTCCATAAATCATGTAACAGCCCGATTTAGGGCCTAGTTGGAATAGTGGTGTGAGACCACAAATCTGAAGTAGAAATATGTGTTTTATAATTTTTATGAGGCTTATGATGTGTTTGCTTTCATGAGGAAATTTTATTTATTAATGATTGAATTGTCCTTTAGGACTAAATTGCAAAGATTAGAATATATGAGATTCTAGAAGATTTAAGTATGAAATAGAATTAGAAGTCCTTATTTAGCAATTAGACCATTATAAGATGGACAAAAATGGACATGGGAATAAAAAATCTCAAGAAAAGGCTTTAGGGGCATTTTGGTCATTTGGTTAATAAAAGATTAAAAAGGGAAAAATGAAGCAAAAATTTGCTCATCTTCTTCAAGCTAGGGCCGAAAATTTGAAGCTCTCCATAGCTAGGGTTTCTTCACTTTTCAAGCTTGATAGTAAGTGCATCCTAGCCCCGTTTTTAATGTTCTTCGTATTTTTGAGATCCTCGTAGCTCGATTTAGCTATTTCTAGCTATATTTTGAGCTAGGGTTCATATTCAAAAATTTACCCATGTATGGCATGTATTTATTTTGATGTTTTTATGGAAGAATATGAAACTTTGATGTATGATAAACATCTTTTTCTAAGTGACTTTCATGAAAAATGCATAAAAGGACCAAATTGTAAAAGTTATAAAAATGGTCATACAAGAGTGAAATAGAGGAAATTAGGGGCTATTGTAGTTAAGAAAATAATTCGACTATGCTTAAAATACAAGAAAGCTGAATAAAAATCATTTTACGAGCCTAGAGGCAAATGTGTTATTATGTGAATGTTTAGGGGTAAAATTGTAATTTTTCCAAATTATAATTTTTCCAAAGTGTGATTCATGATTCAATTTAGTCAATGTGAGTATTAAACAAGTGAAATTATTATTATAGATCAAGAAACACAAAGCCCGAATCGAAACTGAGGCAAGAACAAAGTGTTGGACTAAATCGAGCATCTACACACATTTTGAGTACCGAGGTAAGTTTGTGTGAAATTAAGGCTACATATGTTATCGTATTTAAATTTCTTATTATTATGAAAAATGCATATTATTATTTCTATGAAATTGATTAATGATACCTCGATGAGAAAGTGAATAGAATATGTCAAGTTGAAGTCCCAGTTGAAAATTCAAAATAATGAGGATAGCTATGTCACGACATGAGATAAGGATGGTCTTGTATAAGACCATGTCTGGGACATGGCATCGACACCAAATGTAGGTCCCGTATAAGAACATGTCTGGGACATAGCATCGGCACCGAATGTAGATCCCGTAGAAGACCATGTTTGGGACATGGCATTGGGCATCGAATAAGGAAGGTCTCGTATAAGACCATGTTTGGGACATGGCTTCAGCACCAAAGGAAGATCTTGTGTAAGACCATGTCTGGGAATGGTATCGACATCTATGTACGATCTCGTATAAGACCATGTCTGGGACATGGCATCGACATTGAGTTAAGAGATCCCGTGTATGACCATGTCGGGGATATGGTGTAACAGTCCAGTTTATACCATAGTTGGAATAGTGGTTTTGGGATCACAAATTTGAGTTAGTGAAATTTTTTAATATTATTTTCTGTGCATTTGATATATGATTAAGCATGTGCTAAATTTCTGTGAATTAAATTCGTATGTTTGTGTGCTTAATTTTAGAAAAGGGCTTAATCGCATAAATTGAAGGTTTGATAGTTAATTGTGAAAGCATCAAATTGTTGATGTCTTTATATGTTGAAGCCCTTAAAAGGAAATTAGCCTATTAATTTGGATTGTGGACGGCAATGGTCTTTAATGACCTTATGCACATATGTTTTGTTTTATTTTATTAAGGGTTAATATAGTAATTATATTAATATGTTTGTTAATAAAACAAAACATGAAAAATGGTTATGATATTCATCCATTAGTGTCGAAATTAATAAAGAAAAAGAAAAGAGAAAGAAGCTAGGTTATTCGGTCATTGAAGGTTCAATTAAAATATGTTTTGGCTTTAGATTTTAATGATTTTTATGTTTTTGAGACTGTTGCTTAGTCTACTATTAAGCCCATGTCTCAATTTTATAAATTGATGATGTTCATGAGATGTGCCATTGATGAAATGGTGAGCTTTGTGATGAGCTTGGTTGTTAATTGAAAGATATGTGTTAGATAACATACTTTGTTCTTGAATTTTTGATGAATTTAGCTAATTAGGGCTAAATTGAGAAATTAGTAACTTGAGGGACTAAATTACAAATTTGATGGAAAAAATGGGCTTGTATGAGATGTATGAAGATTCGGCTAAGCATGGTTAAATGATGATTTTATGAATTTGATGTTTTGAGAAAAATAGACTAAATTGATAAAATGTGCTTTTATAAGGGCTAATTTGTAAATTGCCCAAAATATGTGTATTTGGACTGAATTGAATGAACTACTGAATAAAAGGGTTAAATCTGAATATGTATAGATCAAAAACCGAGGAAAACGGACTTAGACTGCGGGAAAGTGAAAGTAACCGAGTAGCCGTTTCCATTTCAGTTAAATCGAATCTGAGGTAAGTCATTATGCAAATAAATGTATTTGTATTAAACTGTATATGTTCATATGATTAATGTTAATGATGAATACTTATGAGATGATCTGTACATGAATTCTGAGATAAGGTTGCTTAGTGACAATGTCCGAAAAGTCCCGTACGAACCTAAGAATAGATAGGATTAGCTATGTCATGACATAGGTATCTGTTATGTTTTATCATGTAAGACCACGTTTGGGACATTGGAATTGATTTGACATTTGTGTAAGACCACGTCTTGGACGTTGGCATCGATATGATCTTTACGTGTAAGAGCATGTCTGAGACATCGGCATTGTATTGATTCGTGTAAGACCCTGTCTGGGATAATGGCATTGATATCTGAGCACATGTAAGACCTCGTCTGGGACTTTGGCATTATACGACTTTTTTGAGCTTTCTAAGTATCCTATTAGGTTCCTAATGGTTCAACGGGAAAATCTGAGCTATGAACAATTACGTGAATCTACATTCGTTCCAGGTACATTTGGTATGTACACTAAGTGTGTATAAAAGGTAAGTACCTATGTGAAATTACTTTGAAGAATCGTATAATTGAACATGAGAATATGAATGAGATACAAGAATTGTTATGAATGAGTTAAGTACTTATGTGATATATGAATAGAAGTTGTGGCAAGCTTTGTGTAAACAAATGTGCCAAAGATCATGGGATGAATCGGTTTTGAGAACTATAATTACCAATGTTTTGAATGGGTTGTATTCATTGTATGATATGTTTATTTGTATATGACTTACTAAGCTTTTGAAAGCTTACTCTGTGTGTGTGTGCTCTATTTTATAGATCGTCAAAGCTCCGAAGGCTCGGGGACCGTCGAGGATAGTCATCACACTACTCAGCTTGTTTTGGTACATTCTGGAAATGTAAATAGTTAGATATGGCATGTATAAGCTAGTTATTTGTATAAGAGTGTGACTTGAACTTAGCCATGTGATTTGGCTAGTTATGTGTTGGTAATATGCTTTGATGAATGTGTTATATGATGTATATTTTTGGTATGGTTTGAAAGCATAAGAAATGGTTAAGTTTAAGGTAAGTCTATAGATGAAATTTTGAGCTTATATGTTTAACAAAAGGATGACTTGTGAATGGTAAGTTTGGATAAATTATGCTTGCATATACATAAGTTTTAGTCTTGTAAGTTGGCATGGTTGAAATTGGTTTTGAATGTAAACATTGAATGAATATTTTGGCATGTTCATGATAGTTAAATGTGCATATATTGTAAGGGTATTTGATTGTAGGATTGACCCTTGTATGGGTGGAAAATTGGCCTTGCAAATGGCCTATAATGTCACATGATTGTGGCCCACGGGCGTGCCTAGTGACCGTGGGGCTAAGTCAATAGCTAGCTTAATAGCACATGGCCATGGTACATGGGCGTGCCTAGTAGTCGTGTGAAGAAGTCAGTACATGACCTAAGTGTACACGGCCTTAGCACACAGAGGTGCCTGGTAGCCGTGGAGTCAAGCCAGTTTCGACCACGGGAAGGACACACGGGTGTGTCTAATAGCCGTGGGAGGCACACGGTCTGCTCACACGGGCGTGTAACCCCTGGAAGTGTGAAAAGCTTTAAATTTTTGATAATTTCTGTATGTGTTCTGGTTTAGTCCCGACCATATTTCTAAGCATGTTTTAGGTCCCGATGACTTACAAAGGGGACACTATGGTTGTAATTGCTGATATACTTGATGAATTGCCTGATAAAGTTTTTGATCTGTCAGGTAATGCTCCTAACCCTAATCCAGCGACGGACACGGGATAAGGGTGTTACATATGGCATCGGCATCAAGAGGTGATCCCATGTAAGACCATGCCTAGGATATGGCATTGGCATCGTGATACATGTTTGATGAGATTCAGTATCCTTCGATATCCCGAGTAGTTCAACGGCCAAAAGAGCTAAGCATGTAAAGATGACAATGAGCTAAGTTATACAAGGATAAAAAAGAGATACATTTGAGTTAAGGATGATAATGATTTGAATTTATATTCATGTTAGCATAAGTGCTAAATTATGTGACTAAGTGATACAGGTACCATGAGTAAAACGCACGTCATAAAACCATAATGTGATATGTGATGGGTAAGAGTAAGTATGAGTAAGTATGCCTAAGTAGTTATTATTTTATAAGATGAATGAAATTTTTACCATGAGTACTTATGTTGCTATTTTAATTCATGCAAACTTATTAAGCTATATGCCTACCCCTTTCTTTTCCCTCTTCCTTGTAGTATCGCCAAGCTAGCTCGGGGATCGTAGAACGTCGGAGCTCGGATCACACTATCAATCATCCTTTTGGTATAGTAAAGTTGATTTATTTTGGGTATGGCATGTATAAGAACTTGATCATTTTATGACAAGTCATTTTTAAAAGCCAAAGTGTTGGCTACTAATGATATGTACTCATTTTGTAAATGGCCATTTGTAATTTCCCAATAATTGTCAAATTTCATATTTTAATGATAATGAGTTTTCATGAGATGAAAGTTCATGCAAATGATGGAGTTAAATGTGAAGTGTATGAATGATGTTTTAGGGGATTCATCATAGTGCATTAATGCCATGTTATGTATTTTTCGTGGTGGTATAACTACGATTATGTTTCAGGGTGGCAATTGGCTTGGAAAATAGCCTTACAATTGTCCACAAGGGTAAACATACGGGCGTGTGTCTAGGCTGTGTGTAACACACGTTCAACCCCATGGGTGTGTTGGTAGGCCATGTGTCCCCTGTATCAAATAGCAAGAATTTGATTCGTCACACGGGCCAGCTCACGGGCGTGTGCCTAGGCCTTGTGTCCCTTAAGAGGTTGTCGAAGTCATAAACTAAATAGCCAGGTTTTCACACATGGGTGAGGACACGGGCCTGTCTAGGCTGTGTGAGGAACACGGGCTAAAAACACGGGTGTGTGTCCGGCCGTGTGAAAACCCCTGTAGGTTCGAAATGAAAAATAAATCCCACACGGGCTAGGAACAAGGGCGTGTGTGACCACATGGTCTTCCCACACAGGCGTGTGACCCCTATTTAGGCAAAAATTTTCTAAGAGCATAAAAGTTTCTGAATTAATTTTGAAACCCTCTGTATGTATGTTGAGGGCCTCGTAGGCCCATAATAAAGATGTTGTGATTATGAATGAAAAATTTTAAGTTTGAAATGAAATTTTATAGCCCGATAATGTATGTTCAAGCAAGTTAAGTCCAGTAATGCCTTGTATCCTATCCCGGTGTTAGACACGAGTAAGGGGTGTTACATTTAGTGGTATCAGAGCTATGGTTTAGTCAATTCTCGGACTAATGTAGTGTAAGCATGAGTCTAGCTATACATGCCATACACATGAGTATTTACATATTGATAGTGTGACGACTCCTGACGATTTAAATTGTGTTTTCATACGATTAATGAATCCCAAAAGAGCTGTGGCGAATGATGTATAAAGTAACTCATCGAATCCCGCTGAAGGGACACTGCCGAATAAAAATGGGGATAGACCAATGGCCATGAGTCAGAGAGGAGGAGAAGAGGCTAGAGAAGCCTTTCTCCACTTGATGAATGCATGGTATACGGAGTTCGTTCGTACGAACCCGAATGCACAATCCCCTCCACCCCCGCCTATTCCTCAACCTACCCTTGTAGCTCCCAAGTGGTAGAAGTAGTAAGAAGAGAAAAGCCTCCGGTCGATAGAATTTGAAAACAAGGGACTGAGGAATTTTGAGCTAGTAAAGATGATGATCCAAAAGAGCAAAATTTTCGCTTGAAAATACCATCAGAGTATTTGATGAATTATCTTACACATCTGAAGAGTGTATGAAGTGTGTGGTTTCTCTCTTGAGGGATTCATCCTATCAGTGGTGGAACACCCTTGTGTCGGTTGTACCAAGGGAAAGGTTCACATGGGAGTTTTTCCAACAAGAGTTCCGGAAGAAGTATATTAGCCAGAGGTTTATCGACTGGAAAAGAAAAGAATTTCTTGAACTGAAACAAGGTAAGAGGAAAGTAACTGAGTATGAGCGTGAATTTTTAAGACTCAGTAAGTACTCTCATGAGTGCGTGTCCTCTGAAGCCATCATGTGTAAGAGGTTCGAGGACGAATTAAATGAAGATATCATATTATTAGTTGGTGCCATTAAGTTGAAAGAATTTGTTGTGTTAGTGGACCAGGCTTGTAAAGCCGAGGAGTTGGTTAAAGAGAAAAGAAAAGTTGAGATGGAGTCTCATGATTCAAGAAAGAGACAAATGAACAAGTCATTTCAATCCTCATCCAAGAAGTCAAGAGACTTCCCTACCCGATCAGCTACTTCAGATGGGTTTTCAAACAGAAATAAGAGTAAACAGTACTCGGGGATTAAAGCTCAGACTACTTCAGTTGCTAGTATTAGGAACACTAGACCTAGTAGACCGGGATGCCCACAGTGTTGTAGACATCATCCCGGTGAATACCGAGCACATGAGAGAGCCTGTTTCAAGTGTGGTTTCCAAGATTATTTTATCAGAGAATGCTCTAAAATGTTTGAAAAGGAGAAAATTTATAGTGCAAGATCGGGAAGCACTACTAGAGATCACCTAGAGAAGAGTACACCTAGAGAGCAGGCTGCGAGATTTGAGGGTAGAGAACCTGCGAGGACTTATGCCATTTACGCTCGCGAAGAGGCATCATCCCCTGATGTAATTACGAGTACATTTTCTCTCTATGATACTAATGTTGTTGCTTTAATTGATCTGGGGTCTACCCATTCATATATTTGCATGAAATTAGTATCTAGAATGAGTATGCCTGTTGAGTCTACAGAGTTTGTGATAAAAGTGTCCAATCCTTTAGGCAAAAGTGTTTTAGTTGATAAGGTATGCAAAGATTGTCCATTGATGATTAGAGGTCATTATTTTAAGGACAATCTCATGCTATTTTCATTTGATGAATTCGATATAATTCTCGATATGGACTGGTTAACCATTCATGACGTGACAATAAATTGTGGAAAGAAATACATTGAATTGAGATGTGAAAATAGGGACACTCTTCGTGTTGAATCAGATGAACAGGATAGGTCGCCTGTAGTGATCTCTCATATGTCTGCCCAGAAATATGTAAGAAAGGGATATGAAGCATATCTTACTTTTGTTATGAATGCTAAAGAGACTGAGTTAATAATTGAATCAGTGCCGATAGTATGTGAGTACCCAGATGTATTTCCAGAGGAATTGCCAGGGTTGCCTCCAGTTAGAGAAGTTGAATTTAGTATTGAGTTAGCTCCTGGTACTGCTCCTATATCGATTGCTCCATACAGAATGGCTTTAACTGAGTTGAAAGAATTGAAGGCACAGTTGCAAGAGCTGACGGACAAAGGTTTTGCAAGACCGAGTTATTCTCCGTGGGGTGCTCTAGTATTATTTATGAAAAAGAAAAATGGTTCTATGAGATTATGTATAGATTACCGATAGCTTAATAAGGTTACTGTGAAGAATAAATACCCATTGCCAAGGACCGAAGATTTTTTTGATTAATTGAAGGGAGCCACCGTGTTTTCCAAAATAGATTTGAGTTCGGGATATTATCAGTTGAGAGTGAAAGATTTAGACGTGCTAGAAACTACATTTCGGACAAAGTATGAGCACTATGAATTTTTAATCATACCTTTCGGTTTAACAAATGCCCTTGTTGTGTTTATGGATTTAATGAATCATATATTTTGGCCATACTTGGATAAGTTTGTGGTGGTTTTTATTGATGACATATTGATATATTGTCGTGATGAGCATGAGCTTGCCGAGAACTTAAGGATGGTTTTGCAAATTTTACGAGATAATCTGTTGTATTTCAAGTTTAGAAAAAGTGAATTTCAGCTCAAAGAGCTTGGATTATTAGGGCACATTGTCTCTGGAGATGGAATCTGAGTCGACCCAAGTAAGATTTCAGCTATTGTTGATTGGAAACTACCGAGGAATGCATCCGAGGTTAGAAGTTTTTTGGGCCTAGCTGGCTATTACAGATGGTTTGTCAAGGGATTCTTCATGATAACTACACCTATGACGACAATGTTACAAAAAGATGTAAAGCTCTAATGGACAGAAAAGTGCCAAGAGAGTTTCAAGAAACTAAAAGCATTGTTGACTGAGGCTCCAATTCTAGTGCAACCTGAACAGGAAAAAGAATTTGTGATCTACAGTGATGCATCCTTGAATGGATTGGGTTGTGTGCTTATGCAAGAGGACAATGTGATAGTGTATGCTTTTAGACAGTTAAAGCCACATGAGAAGAATTACCCGACACATGATTTAGAGTTGGCTGCCATTGCATTTGCATTGAAGATATGGAGACACCATTTGTATGGTGAAAAATGTCAGATATTCATCGATCATAAGAGCCTAAAGTATTTGATGACTCAGAAAGAATTGAACTTAATGTAGTGAAGATAGTTAGAGCTGATAAAGGATTATGAGCTAGTCATTGACTACCACCCGGGAAAAGTGAATGTAGTCACCGATGCTTTGAGTAGAAAATCCCTATTTGCTTTAAGAGCTATGAATACACGAGTGACTTTGTCAGAAAATGGTTCCATTCTAGCTGAGTTGAGGGCTAGACCGATGTTCCTTCAAGAGATTTATGAGGCTAAGAAAGATGACTATGACTTGCAAGCCAAAAGAGTTCAGTATGAGTCGTGTGTTGAGTCTTACTTTTGGATAAATTCTGATGGATGTTTAATGTTCAGAGATAGAGTCTGTGTATCGAGGAATGATGAGCTTATTCAAAAGATTTTACACAAGGCACATAGCGGATCTCTATCTATACATTCGGGCAGCACAAAAATGTATAACAATTTGAAGAAATGGTATTGGTGGCCGAGTATGAAGAAAGATATTTCTGAGTTTGTATCAAAATGCTTGATTTGTCAACAAGTGAAAGCCGAACACCAAGTACCTTCGGGTTTGCTTCAACCTATTATGGTTCCCGAGTGGAAATGAGACTGTGTTACTATAGACTTTGTAACAGCTTTGGGTTGACATCTAGTAAGAAAGATGCCCTATGGGTTGTGGTAGATAGACTTACGAAGTCAGCCCATTTTATACCCGTACGTGTGGATTATTCACTTGATAAGTTGGCAGATACATGTGGATTATTCACTTGAGAAGTTGGCAGACCTGTATGTTTCAGAGATTGTAAGACTGCACAGAGTGCCTTTGTCAATTATATCGGATAGAGATCTGAGTTTCACATCTTGATTTTGGAAAAAGTTGCAAGAAGCTTTGGGCAAAAAACTGAGTTTTAGTACGGCTTTTCACCTATAAATTGACGGACAATCGGAGAGATTAGTACAGATACTTGAGGATATGATCCGGTGTTGTGTTCTTGAGTTTCAAGGTAGTTGGGAAAAATATTTATCATTGGTAGAGTTTGCTTACAACAACAATTTTCATTCGAGTTTGAAAATGGCGCCTTACGAGGGTTTGTATGGGCTCAAGTGTTGAACGCCTTTGTATTGGACTGAACTCAAGGAAAATCAGATTCACGGGATTGATCTGGTTAGAGAAACAGAAGAGAAGGTAAAAATAACCCATGATTTTTTAAAAGCTACTTCTGATAGCCAAAAATCCTACTCGGACTTGAAAAGAAAAGAGATTGAGTTTCAAGTTGGTGATAATGTATTCTTGAAAGTGTCACCATGGAAGAAAGTTCTCAAGTTTGGCTAGAAAGGCAATTTGAGTCCGCATTTTATCGAAATTTATGAGATTACTAAGAGGATAGGGACGATAGCCTATCGGTTGGCTTTGCCGTCTGAATTAGAAAAGATTCATGATGTATTCCACGTGTCTATGTTGCGATGCTACCTATCAGATCCTTCGAATGTGATTACATCGACAGAGGTTAAAATTCAATCTGACATGACTTATGGCGAAGAACCGATTAAGATTTTAGCACGGGAAGTCAAACAACTAAGGAATAAAAGTATAGCTCTTGTGAAAGTATTTTGGCAAGGACATGGGGTAGAAGAGGCTACATGGGAGCCCGAGGAGGCTATGAGAAACTAGTACCCAAACCTTTTTGCTGGTAAGATTCTCGGGGATGAAAATCCCTATGAGGGGAGAATTGTAACAGCCCGATTTAGGGCATAGTTGAAATAGTGGTGCGAGACCACAAATTTGAAGTAGAAATATGTGTTTTATGATTTTTATGAGTTATGATGTGTTTTCATGATTGTGTTAAAATTTCATGAGGAAATTTTATTTACTAGTGATTGAATTGTCCATTAGGACTAAATTGCAAAGATTAGAAGATATGAGATTCTAGAAGATTTAAGTATGAAATAGAATTGTAAAAATTATTAGAAGTCCTTATTTAGCAATTATACCATTATATGTTAAGATGGACCAAAATGGACATGGGAAGGACAAATCTCAAGGAAAGGCTTTAGGGGCATTTTGGTCATTTGGTTAATAAAAGATTAAAAAGGGAAAAATGAAGCAAAAATTTGCTCATCTTCTTCAAGCTAGGGCCGAAACTTTGAAGCTCTCCATAGCTAGGGTTTCTTCACTTTTCAAGCTTGATAGTAAGTGCATCCTAGCCCCGTTTTTAATGTTCTTCATATTTTTGAGATCCTCGTAGCTTGATTTGGCTATTTCTAGCTATATTTTGAGCTAGGGTTCATATTCAAAAATTTACCCATGTATGACATGTATTTATTTTGATGTTTTATGGAAGAATATGAAAGTTTGATGTATGATAAACATATTTTTCTAAGTGATTTTCATGAAAAATGCATAAAATGACCAAATTGTAAAAGTTATAAAAATGGTCATACATGAGTGAAATAGAGGAAATTAGGGGCTGTTGTAGTTAAGATAATAATTCGGCTAGGCTTAAAATACAAGAAAGTTGAATAAAATCATTTTACAAGCCTAGGGGCAAATGTGTAACATGTGAAAGTTTAGGGGCAAAATCGTAAACTTTCCAAAGTGTGATTCATGAGTCAATTTAGTCAATGTGAGTATTAAACAAGTGAAATTGTTATTACAGATCAAGAAACATGAAGCCCGGACCGAAACTGAGGCAAGAACAAAATGTTGGACTAAATCAAACATCTATACACATTTTGAGTACCGAGGTAAGTTTGTGTGAAATTAAGGCTACATATGTTATTGTATTTAAATTTCTTATTATTATGAGAAATGAATATTATTATTTCTATGAAATTGATTAATGATACCTCGATGATAAAGTGAAGAGAATATGTCAAGTTGAAGTCCCAGTTGAAAATTTAGAATAATGAGGATACCTATGTCATTTTCATGAGATAAGGATGGTCCTGTATAAGACCATGTCTGGGACATGACATCAACATCGAATGTAAATTCCGTATAAGACCACGTCTGGGACATGGCATCGGCACCGAATGTAGATCCCATATAAGACCATGTTTGGGACATGGCATCGGCATCGAATAAGAAAGGTCTCGTATAAGACCATGTTTGGGTCATGGCTTAGGCACCAAAGGAAGATCTCTTGTAAGACCATGTCTGGGACATGGCATCGACATCTATGCAAGATCTCATATAAGACCATGTTTGGGACATGGCATCGACATCGAGTTAAGAGATCCCGTGTAAGACCATGTCTAGGATATGGCATCGACATCAAGAGGTGATCCCATGTAAGACCATGTCTGAGATATGGCATTGGCATCATGATACATGTATGATGAGATTGAGTATCCTCCAATATCCTGAGTAGTTCAACGGGCAAAAGAGCTAAGTATGTAAAGATGACAATGAGTTAAGTTATACAAGGATAAAAAAGAGATACAGTTAAGAGATACAGTTAAGTTAAGGATGATAATGATTTGAGTTTATGTTCATGTTAGCATAAGTGCTAAATTATGTGACTAAGTGATACAGGTACCATGAGTAAAACACAAGTTATGAAACCATAATGTGATATGTGATGGGTAAGAGTAAGTATGAGTAAGTATGCCTAAGTACTTGAGGCTTAAGTAGTTATTGTTTTATAAGATGAATGAAATTTTTACCATGAGTACTTATATTGCTATTTTAATTCACGCAAACTTACTAAGCTATATGCTTACCCCTTTCTTTTCCTTCTTCCTTGTAGTATCGCTAAGCTAGCTCGGGGATCATAGAACATCAAAGTTCGGATCACACTATCAATTATCCTTTTGGTATAGTAAAGTTGATTTATTTTAGGTATGGAATGTATAGGAACTTGGCCATTTTGTGACATGTCATATTTAAAAGCCAAAGTGTTGGCTATTAATGATATGCACTCATTTTGTAAATGGCCATTGGGAATTGGCCAATAATTGTCAAGTTTTATATTTTAATGATAATGAGTTTTCATGAGATGAAAGTTCATGCAAATGATGGAGTTAAATGTGATGTGTATGAATGATGTTTTAGAGGATTCTTCATAGTGCATTATTGCCATGTTATGTGTTTCTTGTGGTGGTATAAGTGCGATTATGTTTCAGGGTGGCAGTTGGCTTGGAAAATAGCCTTATAATTGTCCACATGGGTAGACATACGGGTGTGTGTCTATGCCATGTGTGACACACGATCAACCCCATGTGTGTGTTGATAGGCCGTGTGTCCCTGTATCAAATAGCTAGAATTTGATTCGTCACATGGGCCAGTACACGGGCGTGTGCCTAGGCCGTGTGTCCCTTAAGAGGTTTCTGACCTCATAAACATAATACCCAGGTTTTCACACACGGGTGAGGACATGGGCGTGTCTAGGCCGTGTGAGAGACACAGGCTAAAGACACGAGCATGTGTGACCACACGGCCTTCCCAGACCAGCGTGTGGCCCCTATTTAGGCAAAAATTTTCTAAGAGCGTAAAAGTTTTTGGATTAATTCTGAAATCTTCGGTATGTATGTTTAGGGCCTCGTAGGCCCATAATAAGGATGTTGTGATTATGAATGAAAAATTTTAAGTTTGAAATGAAATTTTATAGCCCGATAATGTATGTTCAAGCAAGTTAAGTCCAGTAATGCCTCGTATCCCGGTGTTGGACACGGGTAAGGGGTGTTACAAATCATATATAATTGGGCCCAATACAATGTGAGATCCAAATCCTCATTATAATACATTTGAATGGGAAGTACACCCTATTAACCCCTCTCTCTCCTAGTTGGACTAGGAAGTTGTTTTTTTATTTGAAATAGACCTGCACAATTCAACAAACGTTCTACATTCTCTCCACATAAATAGATGGCACCAGTAGAACTATTTACACAAATTGAAGATATTGCTATAGTGCCGAAAATAGAGAGAATTTATTCTCGACTATTATATATATATTTTTCTGGAATAACACTTTTGTCGGTTTCTATTTTGAAGAGAGAATTTTTGTTTTCACCCTAAAAGTAAAGAAAAATTTTGCTAGTTCTATGTTTTGATTCGATTGGTTCGAGCCCACACTCGATGCGGTTCATGGTATGAGAATAATGGAGAAGATTGTTTGGTTGAAAGTAAAAAAATGTCAATGATCCGCTTATTCGAAAACACAAGTATGATTTCAGTTTAAGGTTTATTGGTATAAATATCACAAACTGGGTCGATTTTTAAAATTTTAATTTTTCATTGTGCAAGAAAACTTCTTTCAAACCAGATTTTTTAAACATTTATAAGTTTAAATAATCTATTTTTAATGTCAAATTAGTTTGAGTTGTTCTAGCAATGTAATGTGCCATCTCGCATTTAGATCCAACAACCAAGTAGGGTGTGGGTTGTCACATTTAATGATATTAGAGATACAAGTTTAACCGATTCTTATACTAGATTGAGTATTACATTAAATATATTGGTACATGCTATAGAAAGTGTCGAGTTTGAGCTAAGATGAGGATGGATGTAGAAGTTTTTGCTAACACTTATATTGATTGATATGCTAAATATGAAATTTATATAAATAGTCCTATGCAAACAGAGCATGACTGGTAACGTCATACATAAGATTGAATATGATAAATTGTGATCAATCGAGATATGTGATACTCACAAAAGTGAGAGAATGCTAGAGTATAGATAATACATTAGATCAACTTACTAGAAACATATTTTATTGGTTAGAAATTGGTATTTAATAGATAGAAATTGTATGTTTGACACCCCAAATGGCTAAGAGAGTTAAAATGATCTTATACCCTTCCCTCTTTTTAGGAAAAATTTTGAGGATGAAATTTCTTAAAGGAGGGGAGAATTCTAATGACTCAAATTTAAACGATGTCAAAAATTTTGATCTTATGGCCGAATTTATAAGATCGAGTTAGCTAAAACTTATGATTAAATAGTTTTGTGTTGAATCCGAGATATAGAGTCACAATATTAATTGGGATTAAATTTGATCAATTAGTAAATATAATATAGGGACTAAATTATAAGGTTAGCCAAAGAAGAATATTTGATAAGGCTTTAATCAAGGCATTTATGTTTGATTAAACCAAGGGTCTAAGATGAAATTATACCATAATTGAGATCATGTAACTGGATAGACCTAATTTGGGATATTAAACACAATAAATACATTATATCATGAAGTGTTGGCAATTAGATACAACTAAATGAATAATAGCAATAAAATAATAAAGTATATCAATATGGTAATGGGATGAAAGAGAAAATTCATTTTTCTCTCATCCTTTCTCTTTCATTTGATTAAGAAGAAATAGAGAAATAAAAGAAGCTTGAAACTTGCTTCCATGGTTGTACCTTGCTAAAAAAATTAGTGAGTTTCTTTCAACAATTTCTGGTTGAATTATTAAGTAAACATAAAAGTTATCATAAGCCTAAATATTGAATTGGTGAAATAATGACTTTTGAATTATATTTTTATAGTTGCAAAACTTTAGAAATTTTATGTTAAGAGCTTAAAATTCATGCATGTTTGATTTTGGATAGTTTAAAGAAAGATTATGTTAGAATTGTGATATGAAGGATTGAATTAAACTTGAACTAAGTTTAAATAATTTGATTAATTATGGGTTGATAAGGACTAATTTGTAAATACTAAAACCATTGAGGGTTGATAATAAATAATGGTTGTAGGAGGTCCTTCTACTATATTTGTAAAGTCAGATTTAGGTTTGATTAGGTAATTGTAAAATACAGAAGATTCATATATTAGTGAAATAAGGGACCTAATTGAAAAATGTGTAAAATGAGTTTAATTTGAATGTATTTATATATGAGATAAGTTGAGAATTTTATAATGTTCTAATACTTGGTGAATTGAACGAGGTTGAAAACGGTTTCGGGATGTCTTAGGAGAATGAAAAGAAAAAAAGGGACAAAGAACAACAAATCCAGTTTGTGCTCTCACAATTTGATTTCATTATATGCTTTATTAGACAGTTGGTTAAAGCAAATAAAATCAATATAAAATGTAAAGCCAAGTATGTATGAGTTCATCTATTCAATTTTGATTGTGATGTGTCAAAATATGTATTTGTGCATTGAGATTGGGATGTCAAATTATGATACATATATTTCATTGGATCATAATGTGTTTGGATGAATATTTAATATTAAATTATGCCCTATTAATGGTATACAATAGAATTACTGGTATAGTTGGCATGCCATATGATTCGTTATATAGGGATACTTCGAACGTCCCAATGAGTGCTAGGCACATATTTTTTCTGTTTAAATCGATGAGCGTTGGATGCATATTACTTCAAACATTCCAATGAGTGTTGGGAACACATGACTTTAGTTTCTACTGATGAGCACTAGGCGCATATAATTTTGAATGTACCAATGAGCACTAGGTGCATTTTGTATTGGTGTGAAGGTGGTTTTTTCTGTGTCTTAGTCCTTGAGTTTGGGTAAGTTAATTGGGGGCGTAATAATAAGACGAACGTGAGTTAATAAAATGAACGTGATATATATTTATAAAGGGTGTATGTTTATAATATAATTATTGAGATTGAATTATTTGATTAGCTTATGCCTGATTTGATTGTTGAACTTTAATTTAAATGAGATATAAGATAGCATATGAAAGATCATGTGAATTGCGTAACACGAGCCCCAAGGGTCGATGATGCTATAAAACGAGTCGAAATACTGGGTTATGAAAATGAGATATGAACTTGATATGAAAGTGTTCTATATTTGAAAATGAGATTGAGATAGCATTGATACTAATACAAAAATTTAACTGATAATAGATTTAGTAATATTATGCCTTGAAGAACTATTGGTTTGTTGATATACGGGCCTTAAACCAAACAATGATTTCATAAGGAATTACTAAGTAGTGGGCTAGGGGATAATGTTTATTCATAAAGACTTGTTATAAATGAATTCATATATAGTGTACTTGGTTGATTTACTTATACATTGTTTTTAGATTATGTAAGCACCACTGAGCTCTTTTGTTCATATGCGTATTGTTTATTTCCTTGCCAAGGTGGAAAATAGGTTTTAGATCGATCGAGAAGTGTCAACAACATCTAGATTCACATCTTAGCTCAACTATATCTCTGTAAAGTTGCGGTATGTTTTGCAAGTAGTAAAGACATGTACCTAAATTAGTTGAGTGAATTACGAGTTATTGTTAATATTTTTGTATAATGTTAGCCTAAGGTTGGCTTATATCGAAATTAAGTTGAATGTGATAAAATGTGCATACTACCTTTTGGTCTCAAGACAATGAGGCTATTTTCTCAAGACATAAAGAATACAATGCCATTTCATGTATTTTTGGGTAATGGTCTGAAGACCAAATGAACATGTCTTAAGGCACGAGTGTTTATGTCTCTCAATAGGAAGACATCAAAGATAAAGGTCTAGAATTGGAGAAGCATATCTCAAGACATAACTTTCAATGTCTCGAGGCTTACAATTGAATAATTTAATTGAGTATGGAATTAGATCTTGACTCTGTATCTGACCCCGATTAATGTTGAGACATAATGAATGAAATGGCTAGACATCTATATGCTTAAAATGCACTTGTAATTTTAAAAATAGTTTGAATTAGGATAGGTTTATAAGTTTATAAATAATTGAGTATTAATGTCAAATTTGTCTAAGTTGCTCCAACAATATAATGTGACATCTCATATTCAGATTCGACAACTAGATTGGGTGTAGGATGTCATAAAGCCTATGTCGAGTCTTTCAAGTACATAAAAAATTGTTGCAACCGGTTTTCATTAGGGTCCCAAAATTTAGGAAAAGTTGGGCACTAATTGAAAGTGGTAGTAAGTTCGGCGGACTCTAACCTAAAATATGGAAATTTAGTGGCTGAATAGCAAGTAGTTAGGCCTCAATGTTAGTTTAGTTAAGTTGGAACTGGCTGGTTCCTCAGTGGGAGACAAAATAATTAGTGATGGATGGTTATTTGGGACTATGGTGATCGTGCGAAAAAGGGATATATATATATAGGTGTGAGAAGGATTATTTTGGAGACATAATTCTCCTAATGTTTGTTTGTTTTTCTTCTCTTTTGTATCATATTCTATAGATGCTCTGAAGAAGAGAAAGTTAAGGAAATCTCTACTAGAGGCAGAAAACGTGAGGTTTGAGACCAAGAAGTAGAGAATCTAGTGAACTGGTAAGCCTTTTTGTCTTTTTGTATTCGTAGGTTTGAGAAAGAGAAGTAGGGATTTCTAAAATCTCTAAGAAGCTTCTATATGATACTGAATTTTGGGCTTTTAAGTTCAAATACCCTCGATTTAATTAGTATATGGGTTGTCATGCTTAGCTGCTAGGATAAAGGAGACTCTGGCATTTGGAAACAATAAGCTAGCGAGGATGAAGGATAGGCGGTGAGTTTCTGTACTCTAGCTTTGGGTGTCTATTGATTGTTATGTTGGTGTATGTTCTGTGTGACTATTTGCTCTGAGTTCTATAGTTGTATATGATTATGATGAATGAGTAAGTCATGCATGTATATGGTTGGGTGAATACATGAGGTCTGCTTTATATGTTAGAACTGTGTAACAATGTATTACATGTGTCGTACTCTTTGTTATAATAGTGTATGAAATGTTATGCGTGATATGTATGTTTATAAAATGCGGCGTAAGGAGGGAGTTACCTTGGCAGGTTAGTTGTAGATAGTAAAACTGGCGAAATGGAGGAACGTGCAAATTGAAAGAGGATTAGAGGAAGTCTGGCATCATGGAATGGTTATCTACTGGCTCTTTGAAGCGACATTGTGTAAATTATATACAGTGTAACACCCTTTAATCGTGTTTGACGCCGGAACAGGGTACGAGGCGTTAACTAACTTAAGCACATACTAACATACATTTTCGGGTAACAAAAATCGTTTGAATTTAAAACTTTTCAAACATCATCTTAAATTCCCTAATATGGGCCTATGAAGCCCAAAACATACTTTAGAAATAGTTTGGGACCAGACCGGGTTCCTTAGAAAACTTTAGAAAATTTCATTGAAAATAGGGCACACGCTTGTGTGGACTCGGGGCACGGCTGTGTGGCTGGCATGGCCATGTCCTTAGCCCGTGCGTGAGCCTGACTTGTGCTTCACAAGAAGTTAGGATGTCACACTGCCTGGCACACGCCCATGTCTATGGCCCGTGTCCCTCACATGACCATGACAGGCCCGTGTCTCCACCCGTGTGTTAAAACCTTGACATTCTATTTCTGATGTCAGCAACATCTTAGGGTCACACGGTCAAGTCACACGCTCGTGTGCTAGACCATGTGGTGAATTTAATTTAGCATTTAAGGTGCAGGCTTCACACGGCCTGGGCACATGCCCATGTCCTATGGCCGTGTCTTCCAAACGGTTGAGACACACGGCCGTGTCTCAGCCCGTGTGGTTTCTACTGGGCATTCTGTTTTTCCAAACTAAGGTGTAGGGGGACACAAGACCTAACTACACGCCCATGGGGTAGACCGTGTGTCACACACGACCTAGACACACGCTCGTGTGTCTACCCGTGTGGACAAAAACAAGGCTATTTACCAAGCCCTTTTTGCAAACCTTACTTACACCATCATAAGCCACATCAAGCAAACCAATTCACACATACTTTATCAATTCAATCATACAACCTACTCATACATCCATGCAGTTTTCTAAATCATGAAAAGCATCATCATTTGCACATATCAATAAAAAGTATTAGCCATCAACTATGGCCTTATACAAAATGAATTCATCTTCAGAACAAGCCAACACATTTGGCCAAAACAATATGACACTTGACAAAAGACTAAGTCTCTATACATGCCATACTCAAAATGATAAATCAAACTATACCAATGTTCAGATTGATAGTGTGATCGAGCCTCTGATGTCCTTTGATCCCCGAGCTAGCTTGGCGGCGCTATAAGAAAATGGAAAGGAGAGGGAGTAAGCATAAAACTTAGTAAGTCACATGTAAATAATTAACAACAATTACCATGCATTATCATAATCATAACATATCAAAACCTGCACATGATTCTCAATTATTAAAGGCATAACTTACTCATTTTCACCCTTACTAATCACACCACATAATTCGAGCTCATTTCTCATGTAGGTACCTGTATCACTTACATCATAGTTGTAACTTTTCTCACTTTTGACACAGGATTTAATTTACCTATTGAACCCATTGGAATACCAAAGGATATTTGATAACCCTCACACAAGAGGGTAAAATGCCGATGCCATATCCCCGACATGGTCTTACACTATCACACATATCAACGCCGATGCCATGTCCCAGACATGGTCTATATTGGCTCACATGTCGAGGCCGATGCCATGTCCTAGACATGGTCTTACACTAGCTCTCATCTTAATGCCGATGCCATGTCCCAGACATGGCCTTGCACTGGCACACATATCAACACCGATGCCATGTCCCAGACATGGTTTTACACTGGCTCACATGTCGAGGCCGATGCCATGTCCCAGACATTGTAACAGCCTGATTTAAGGGTTAGTCAGAACAGTGGTCTTGGGACCACTAATCTGGGTTAGATAAAATTATTTTAATTTTATTTTGTGGGTTATAGCATGATTATAAAGGTGCATGAAAATTTTGGTACTTTAATTTTAGAGATTTCATGCTTAATCCCGAAAAAGGACTAAATCGCATAAAGTGAGAAAGTTCTATTTTATTTGCTAGAGGTGCCAAATAGCCATAGAATATTACTTGGATGTCCTTAAAGTGAAAATAGGCCATGGGGGAAGTGATGGCCGGCCATAGGGGACAAAGAATAGGCTTTGTCATTTGGTTAGGTGAAATTTGGTGATAAAAATTGATTTTTATAATAAAATAAAGAAAAGAAAATATCATCTTTTCTCTCCATCTTCTCCACTGAAAATGAGCAGCAAAAATAGGGGTTGAGAACTCAAAATTTCAGCCAAGCTTTCTTCCTTGCAAGTAAGTGATTTTGGTGATCTTTCTTGAAAATTTTTGTACTTTTGGAACTCCTAAAGCTTAAGCTAGCTAAGGAGGGGACTATTTTGCAAAATGGTTAAGAGTCTAGGGTTTTTCTATGAGATCAATTAAGTTTTCTCTGCATTTTATGGAAGGAGATGAGTCTTAGTTGTTAGATGAACAACTTTTGTGAAAGGTGTTACCATGAAAACACCTAAAAGGACCTTTTTTGTAAAAGTTGTGAAATAAGTGGTAAATATGAGTAATAGTTGAAATCTTGAGTTTCTATAGGAGGGAATATGAATCTTCTAGGCTTGGTTAACAAAGAAATTGGATGAAAATTGATATACGTGCCTAGGGGAAAAATCGTAATTTTGCCAAAGCCTAAGGGCAAAATGGTAATTTTACCAAAGTAGAAATTTTGAAATGTATTGATAAGTGTGGTGATTAAATGAGTAAATTTTATTGTTATAGATCAAAGCAAATGAGATTCGGACCTAGAATGGGAGAAAAGAGAAACTTGGACAAATAGGTCCCTTTTTACCCTTTTGGTATCGAGGTAAGTTTGTGTGCAAATAATGCAATCTTATGTGAGGTATTTAATATTTCAATGTTGAATGAATTGTATATTAACTTTACAAATATATTAAATACGTTTTTGACTAGATTTCAAGAAATGAAAATCTTCAATTAAACTTAATAATGGATGGAAGGCAAATATTATGATGCTCCAATAATTAAGGTCCCATGTAAGACCATATTTGGAATATGACCTCGATGTGAGATTTTGTCTAAGACCATGTCAGGGTTATGGCATCGATATTATATTTTATGTAAGACCCTATCGGGGATATGACGTGGATATAATATTAAATGTATGAGACTCGATAGTATCCTTTAGCATTTTGAATAATTCAACAGTTATGTCAAAAATGAGAAAGTATGTGGATATGTCATGAGAGGTACAGATATGTGCCCAGAACTCATTTGAATTGAATTCGGTATGTGATGAACCCATGGTAAGTTTATGTGTAAACGATGCCTCTTGATTGCATATGTTATACTTATTAACACATTGTGTGAATTCGAATGATTATTGTAGATGAGCATTTGAAATAGGAAAGTGAATGTGTGATAAATGGTGGGTTATGTGCGATACCATCGTATTTATTATCAATGGTGGGCTATGTACGACACCACCTTATCATTGCTATTGACGGGCTGTGTGCGATACCATCGTGATTAGTATCAATGGTGGGCTGTGTGCGAAACCACCTTATTAATTAATAAATGGTGGGCAGTGTGCGAAACCACCGAGTATTTGTTAACATTATAAGATGTTATTGAGAAACTTAACTAAGTGAAATTACTTGTGGCTTGTGGTGATGATGCAGGGTATAGATGCAAGTAAATGTGAACAATGTTTTATGATGTGTGTTTGTGATATGTGAAGGTTTGGAATGAGTAAGCATTATGAATGATTGGATGGGTAACCATGAGTTTAAATGTAACTCTCATTAGAATACCTTTGTGGTCGAGTAAAATAAATAAATGTTAATAGTTGATTATTATTTGCATATGAGCTTACTAAGCGTTATTGCTTACTCTTCTTCCTTTTCCATCTCTTATAGGTTAACTTAACTAGCTCGGGTAGGAGATCGCCGGAGATGCTTTCATACTATCGAGTAGTTACATGGGTATAAGTTTACAAGTTTTTTTTTTTTTTTTTAGATATGGCATGTATAGGGTTCTTATATTTTGTTTAATTAAGTCATAGTTAATGTAGCCAAATGTGTTGGCTTAAAATATTATGGTTCGATGGTGCAAAGCCACGGATGACAGCTTAGGCCAATTGTAATTGTGATAGTGATAGTACTCTCTCGTATATGGGTAGTTTGGTTTCCATGGGTTAAATGTGAAAATTTAAGTATTGAAATTGATAATTTGAGAATGATATGTGATGATGTATGAATGTGTGCAAGTGAGGGTGGCTAAATGGCTTGGAAAATAGCCTTGAATTGGTCCACATGGGTAGACACACGGGCATGTGTCTAGGCCATGTGTGACACACGTTCAGTCCTATGGGCTTGTGACTGGGCCATGTGTCCCCTGTATGTTATTTTTGCAAGTCGGTTTGACCACGGGCTAGACACACGGGTGTGTGCCTAGGCCGTGTGCCCCTTATAAGGATGCTGATGTCATAAACAGAATACCCAAGTTTTCACACATGGGTGAAGACACGGGAGTACCTAGGCCGTGTGAAGGACACAGGACAAAGACACGGGCATGTGCCTGGCCGTGTGAAAACTCCTGTATGTTTGAAATGAAAAATAAATTCCACATGGGTTAGGGACATAGGCGTGTGTGACCACATGGCCTTCCCATACGGGCGTGTCCCATTTCACACGGCCGTGTGACCTTGTCTAGGCAAAAATTTTCTAAGTATACAAAATTCCCAATTTGATTCCGAGACTTTCTGTTTGTATGTTTAAGGCCTCGTAGGCCAATAATAAGGATGTTATGAATGTGATTAAGAAGTTTTAAGATGAAATGAAGTTTAATAGCCCAAAGTTGTATGTTCAACCAAGTTAAGTCTGGTAATACCTCGTACTTGATTCCGGCGTCGAATACGGGTAATGGGTGTTACAGACATGGTCTTACACTAACTCTCATATATTCCTAATGTCATGGCATGGATATCCGATTTATTCCTAAGGATCAACCGGGATTATACCGCATCAAGTTTCATCACACACATTCATAACAATAATCAAACATATCATTCCATATCAATTGTTTCATGCATAACAACAATAGAGTTGTATTATTTACGTACAACTTACCTCGGTATACAAAATTTGGGCGACTAGTTTTACTTAGTCCAATAACTTGGTTTTCCCCGGTCTAGGTCCGGACTCCATTTTCCTCAATCTATAATGACAAAATTTACTAATTTAATCACCACATTAATCAAGACATTCCAAAATTCCTACTTTGGCAAAAATTACCGTTTTACCCCTAGACTTTCACATAATTATAATTTTTCCCCTAGGCTCATAAAACGATTTTCATCAAATTTTTTCACTACCCAAGCCTAGCCGAACCTTTATTAAGCTTATAACAGCTCATAATTTTAGTTATTTCACAAATTTTCTACCTATTTTACAAACTTCACAAAATGGTCCTTTTAGGTGTTTACATGAAAAGCCCTCTTCACAAAAGTTGTTTATTTAACAACCAAGATTCATTTTCATCCATAAAATTTCAGCAACCAACTTAAATACTCACATGGTAAAACCCTATATTCTCAACCATTTTGCAAAATAGTCCCCTCATTAGCTAGATTAAGCTATAGGGGTTCCAAAAGTACAAAAATTATCAAAAAATAACCACCAAAATCACTTACTTGCAAGGGTTGTAAGTTGCTAAAAATTTTCAAGCTTGCATGGATATTTTATTGGGGAAAAAATTGGTGGAGAGAATAAAGATGAAAGGTGATATCTTTTCTTCTATTTATTTTATTTTATTTCATCAATTAAGTCACCTAATGCCACCAACTTTGACCAATTTTCATTTTTTTGTCTCCTATGGCTGGCCATCACTCTCATAAAGGCCTATTTGCACATTAAGGATCTCTAATTTAATGTTCTCTAGCTATTTAACACCTTTAGCTTGTAGAACAAAACTTTTGTAATTTATGCGATTTAGTCCTTTTTCGAAATTAAGCAAGTAATCACTAAAATTAATTCACCAAAATTTTTATGCACTCATATAATCATGCTATAACACATAAAATAATATTAAAATAATTTCTCTGGACTCAGATTAGTGGTTCCAAAACCACTATTTCGACTAGCCCCAAAATCGGGCTGTTACATACAGGCTCTTCGAAGTGACATTGTAAGATCGACACCATGTAAATACTATACAGGCTCTATAAAGCGACACCTTGAAAGGGGTTTAGCCATGGCATGATCGAGTGGTGAACACGTACACCTTATTGAAAAAATAGAATCTGCTAAGACAATGAACCAGGAAGCTTGTCAAGGCATAAAAAGGGAAGTCATTGTATGACTCGCACAGCAAACAGTCTAACATGATCATGGTGTATTTGAGAATGCTGGCAAGTGTGCTAATAAGAGGATTTACCAAAATCCGAATGTAAGAAGAACTAGTAGAAACATCTTAAATGCTAGCATATGTGAAAGAAGAAGGTATTTCCTTCAAAGTATTTGTAATTAAGTATTCACCATTAAAAGTCTAGTAGAGATGACATATAAACCATCACTGGCTATGAGGTAACAAAATAGTTCTTAAGGTTTTAAATTCTAAGTGGTTATTAATTTTGGTCACCAGAAAAGTGGAAGGTTTGCCAAGAGCTATCTTAAGAAGAAAGTCTGCCAAGAACTATCTTAGGTGGAATGTCCATTAGGGAATACCTGAGTAAGAGAATTTTCGTTGAGACTATTTAATGTTAAGTAATCTATTAGAGACTAACTTATAAAAAGGAGGCCGCACAATTTGATTTAGCGAGGGGTAGTCTGCTGGGAACTAATGATGGTTGAGGAGTCTATTAGGACTATCTGGTTAAGGAAATGTCCATTTGCACTATCAGATAGGGGACAAGTCCAGTGGGAATATATTACAAGTATAGTTTCGCGAGAAAGAGTGGAACTTAAACTATCCACCAAAACTTGTATTTTGAAAGACACGTGCGAGTATGTAAGTAAACGAGATTTCCTTTAGAAGGGTTTATGCATAAACAAGTTTTAATAAGGTAATGTTGAGGAAACATAATGTAGTATTGAGTCCAATGTGGAATGAATGGGTTAGGATAAGAATCCACCATTGTAACAGCCTGGTTTAGACTCTAGTCAGAATAGTGGTTTCGAGACCACAAATTTGAGGTCAAAAAAATATTTTAATATTATTTTCTATGTTTACAGTATGTGATTTAGTATGTGTAAAAGTTTTGTGAATTAATTTTGTTATTTGTGTGCTTAAATTGAGAAAAAGATTAAATCACGTAAAGTGCAAAGGTGTTTGGATAATTATTAAAGTGCTTTAATGTTATATTCTTTTAATATGAAGACCTTAAAATGGAATTTAGCCATTGTATTAAAAGATGGATGATTAAGGGCTAGTGTTATATGGTTTTATAATTAGTTTATAAAGGGTAAATTAGTAAATGTGGTAATAAGTTAATAATATACATTAAAATAAAACAAAAGAAAATGCTAGTGGAATGTTCATCCATCCTAGCCGAAATTAAAAGAAATAAAAAATAAATAAATGAAGCCAAATAGGGTTCGACCAACATCTAGCTTGATTAATGTATGGATTTTGATCGGTTTTTGATAATTTCTACAATTTTGTAATTGTTGCTTTGAGTACTTCAAAACCCATGCCTTAATTTTGTGAATTGATGATGTTTTGGAAATGTGTCATTGATGAATTCATGAGTTTTGTGATGTTTGAAGATGAATTATGAAAGATATGTGTTGGATTAACATAGTTTGTTTTTGAGTTTTTTGTGATTTTGAGTATTTTGGACTAAATTGAGAAAATAATATTTTTAGAGAGTAAAATGTGAAATAAATGAAATAAATGGGCTTGCATGGATATATGGAGAATTCAGCTAGGCATGGGTGGAATGAAATTTTGTGTATTTGGTGATTTTATGAAATAGGGACTAAAGTGTTGAAATGTAAAAATGTGAGGGCTATTTTGTAAAAATGCCCTAAATATGTGTGTTTGGATTAAATTGAATGAATTGGTGATTGAATGAGCTAAGTTTGAATATATATAGACTAAGAAAGGAGAGATTTGGATCGAGATCGAGGCAAAGACAAAGTACTCGATTAATTGGCTAGTTTTGATATTTTGATGTCCGAGGTAAGTTCGGATATAATACAAGTTGTTTAATTTATATCTATGTGATGAGAGATGAATGAATTATATAGTTAATGAAACAGCAATGTTATACATGAAATTGAGTAATGAGGCACCATGTGTGCATAATTAGAAATGAGACAGAGATGATTGGCACTATGTGTGAAAAATAGTAGAAGCTTCGGCTTATTGATTTGGCACTGTGTGTGCGATATCGAGATAAGTTTAGTTTAAAGTACTGGCACTAAGTGTACGATGACAATTACGCTTTGGCTACGAAATTGGCACTAAGTGTACGATTAAACCAAATGAATAACAAAGATTGATCAAAATGTAATATCGAGCATTGAGTAACATGGTTGGTGAATAACTATGTGTTGGCTGAGGTATGTATGGAACCTTTGTCGTTGATGAAATTGTATATGGAACTATGAATAGTTGAGTAAGTAAATTAGCTATGGATGTTGTGGTATGAATAATTGAAATTTGATCTTTGTGATGGATTAATTTTGTATATTGTATTCGATTTATTAAATGGAAAGTATTATGTTACGAACTTACTAAGCTCTTAAGCTTATTGTGTGATGAGTTTCTCTGTTTTACAGTGTCGGTAAAGCTAGCTCGGATCCAGGGATTGTCAGTGACTCAATCACACTATCGACTATCTATTTTGGTACTTTTGAAAGATGTACATATTTGGTATATGGCATGTATATGTTAGAATTTATGGTATGTTTTGGTAATGTTGGACCTTGCCATGTGATATGGCTAGATGGTTGAATGTTGATGGTTCGTATATGTAGGCTATGAAAATGGTGAATGAGTTATGAAAAAAGTGAGAATGGAAATGGTATGTTTTATATTTGAATTGGTTGATGAGAATGCTAAGTAAAATGTGAACTTGTAGTATGAATTTCATGATGTTTGTTTTATGTAATTTAGGTTGTGAAATTGGTATTTAGATGGGCTTAATTTAGATGAGATTGAGTATGATTATAGATGGTATAGTGAATGATGAATTAGTGCTTGTATTGGTATGTTTGGTTGCATTTTGAGGCATGAATTGGTATTGGTTTGTGATTGTAGGTGAGACTCTAAGTGAGGGTGGCATGTTGGCCTTGAAAATGGCCTATAATTACCCATACGGTTGAGCACACGAGTGTGTGGCTCGATCGTGTCTTTTGAGGTTCTGTTTTAAAACAAGTCAGACTCGACCACGAGCATGTGACTAGCCGTGTGGATCAAGTCAGTATCAACCACAGGCTGGACACACGGGCGTGTGACTTATCGTGTGGTGCAAATTAGTTTTGACCACGGGTGAGGCACACGGGCGTGTCTTAAGCTGTGTGAACAAGTCAGAATGTATGCCCTATTTTGCCACGGCTTGGACGCACAGGCGTGTCCAAAGCTGTGCGAGGAACACGGCCTACCCACACGGGTGTGTAACCTCTGTAACTTAAAAAATGTTTAAATTTAATAAATTTTCCTATGTGTTTGGTTTGACCCCTTCCTAACATGTATTTAAGGTCTCGTAGACCTCATTAAGGGAATCTGAAACATATTTGAATATGTTTGATTGAGGTTCGGCTTTGTGTTACGAAATGAATTTAAATGTTCCTGAATGATCTGTAATGCCACTTAACCCTATTCTGGCGACGATTTCAGGTTAGGGGTGTTCATTTTATTGGTATCAGAGCTGCGGTTTAGTCGATTCTAGGACTAACATAGCGCGTGTGAGTCTAGCTATACATGCCATATATATATAATTGTGATAGTGTGATGAATCCTGACAGTTGAAAATGTGTTTTCATATAGAAATAGATCCTGATCGAGCAGTTGCTGACGATGTTGAGAGTAATGCACCTGCTCCCACTCAAGGGACAGTGCCAGCCACATCTAGGGCAAATGATAGTAGCTAAGAGGGAGAGGCTAAGCAAGCCTTTTTCTGAATGATGAGTGAGTGGTTTTCAGAATTCGTTCGAACGAATTCGACTGCTCCACAACCTCCACCTCCACAAGTACCCATTGTGCCACAAGTGATAGATTCGATCCGATTGAATAAGCCTCATGTAGATAATATCCAAAAATATGGGGCTGAAGAGTTTAGGGACACAGTTGATGATAATGTCGAGTAAGTTGATTTTTTTCTCGAGAACACTATCAGAGTGTTTGATGAGATGTCGTTGACTCTCGATGAATGCATTAAATGTGTTGTTTCTTTGTTGAGAGATACGACATATAATTGGTGGAAGACATTGATATCTGTGGTTTCGAGAGAGAGAATCACCTGAGATTTCTTTCAAGTTGAATTTTGAAAGAAGTATATCAGTCAATGATTTACAGATCAGAAACGTAAAGAGTTTCTAGAGCTGAAGCAAGGTCGTATATCAGTCACTAAGTATGAATGATAGTTTGTGAGATTGAGCCAATATGCACGGGAATCTGTTTCGACCGAAGCTACTATGTGTAAACATTTCATTAAAGGGCTGAATGAAGACATTAAATTGTTGGTTGGAATACTTAACATAAATGAATTTGTTGTGTTAGTTGAAAGAGCCTGCAAAGCCGAGGAGCTTAGCAAAGAAAAGAAGAAAGTCGATTCTGAGGCTAGAGATGAAAGAAAACGATTGATGAGTAAATCTTTTCAACCTTCGACGAAGAGATTTACAAATGTAAGAAATCGTTCCAATGCTTCGTCTAGACATTTGGGTAGAGATCATCCAAGATAGAGTGTTGGTCCAAGAATTCAAATTCACTGCATGAAGTGTTGGAAGTGTTAAAAGGAACAAGCCTGAGTGTAGACAGTGTGGAAGATGACACATCGGTGAATGTTGGCGCAAGTATAATGATAGAACTTGTTACAAATGTGGATCACGAGATCACTTCATTCGAGACTGCTCAGAGTTAGTTGAGAAAGACAATACTCAGAATGTGAGGCCGAGTAATACAACGGCTAGGGTAGACCACATAGAAACACCAAAAATGTGAGTGGTAGTCAGAGAGGGACAATGGATACAGTTGTAAGATCCGAGGTGAGAGTACCTACCTGAGCATATGCTATTCACGCACGAGAAGAAGCATCATCTCTAGACGTCATTACCGGTACTTTTACTCTATTTGATACTGATGTGATTGCATTGATAGATCCAGGTTCTACTCATTCCTATGTGTGTGTGAATCTAGTATCAAGTAAGACTCTACCTATTGATTCTACTGAATTCATGATTAGAGTATCAAACCCTTTAGGCAAGTGTGTCTTGGTTGATAAAGTGTGCAAGAACTGTCCGTTGATGTTTCAGAATATTTGCTTTCTGGCTAATTTGATGTTGCTACCTTTTGATGAATTTGATATCATTTTGGGTATGGATTGGCTCATTTTGCATAATGCTATTGTAAATTGTAAAAGAAAGAGCATTGATTTGAGAAGTCAAAATGGTGAGATAGTTCGAATTGAATCCAGTGATTTAAATGGGTTGCCGGCTGTTATATCTTCGATGAAAGCTTTGAATTATGTGAAAAAGGGTTGCAAAGCTTATCTTGCATATGTGATTGATACAAAAGTGACAGAAAAGAAAGTTGAATCTGTGCCTATAGTTTGTGAGTTTCCAGATGTGTTTCCTGAAGAATTACCGAGATTACCTCTGAATCGAAAAGTTGAGTTTAGTATTAAACTGGTACTGGGAATGACTCCTATCTCAATAGCTCCATATAGAATGGCACTGACTGAATTGAAAGAGTTAAAGGTCTCAGTTGCAAGAGTTGATAGATAGAAGATTTGTACGATCGAGTTTCTCACACTGGGATGCTCCTGTATTATTTTTGAAAAAGAAAGATGTCACTATGAGGATGTGTATTGATTACCGACAGTTGAACAAAGTGAAAATAAAGAATAAGTAGCGACGTATTAATGATTTGTTTGATTAGGTGAAAGGAGCTACAGTGTTTTCGAAAATAGATTTGAGATCGGGTTATTACTAGTTTAGAGTTAAAGAATCAGATGTACCAAAGACAGCTTTTAGAACGAGGTACGGACATTATGAATTCTTAGTTATGCCTTTTTGGACTAATGAATGCTCCTGCAGTGTTTATGGATTTGATGAATCAGATATTCAGACCGTATTTGGATCGATTTATTGTGGTGTTTATTGATGATATTCTGATTTATTCTTGTGATAAGACGCAACATGCCGAACATTTGAGAATTATGTTATAGACTCTACATGAGAAGCAAATCGTTTGCAAAATTTAGCAAATGTGAGTTCTGGTTGCGTGAGGTTGGTTTTCTTGGGCATATTGTATCAGTTGCGGGAATACGAGTTGATCCAAGTAAGATTTCAGCTATTTTAGAATGGAAGCCTCTGAGAAATGTGTTTGAAGTCTGTATTTTTTTGGGACTAGTGGGATATTATAGGCGATTTGTGAAAGGTTTCTCGATGATTGTGACTCGTTGACAAAGTTGCTACAGAAAGATGTTAAATTTGAGTGGTTAGAGAAGTGCCAGCAGAGTTTTGAGCAGTTGAAAGCATTGTTGACTGAGGCACCTGTGTTAATCCCACCTGAATCGGGAAAAAAATTCATAGTTTACAGTGATGCATCATTGAATGGTTTGGGCTGTGTGTTGATGCAAGAAGGCAAAGTCATCACTTATGCTTTGAGATAGTTAAAGCCGCATGAAAAAAACTATCTGACGCATGATCTTGAATTAGCCGCAATTGTATTTGTATTGAAGATTTGGCATCATTATCTATTTGTTGAGAAATGTCATATTCATACTGATCACAAGAGTTTGAAGTACTTGATGACTCAGAAAGAATTGAATTTGCGACAGATAAAATGGTTAAAATTGTTGAAAGACTATGAGCTTGTGATAGATTATCATCTAGGCAAAGCAAATGTTGTTGCTGATGCTTTGAGTCGAAAGTCTTTATGTGCTTTGTAAGCTATGAGTACTCAGATAGATCTATGTGATGATGGTTCAGTTTTGGCTGAGTTAAAAGTGAGCCCGATGTTCATACGTCAGATTTGTGATGTCTAGAAAGGTGATGATGAAATGATAGCAAAACTAGCTCAATGTGATTTGAATTCTGATTCAGAATATCGAGTTGATAATAATGATTGTTTGAGATTCAGAGATTGAATTTGTATTCGAGGAATTCAGAGTTAATTTAGATTATTTTAAACAAAGCTCACAAATTTAGATTATTTTAAACAAAGCTCACAACAATCGTTTAACTATCCATCCGGGGAGTACAAAAATGTATAATGATCTGAAACAGTTTTATTGGTGGCATAGTATGAAACGGGACATCTCAGAGTTTATTTCGAGATGCTTGGTTTGTCAGCAAGTTAAAGCTGAACATCAAGTTCCATCAAGTTTGTTACAACCGATTATGATTCTTGAGTGGAAATGGGAGAGAATCACGATAGACTTTGTAACGGTTCTACCTTTATATGTAACACTCCAAACCCAGCCTAAACGTTACGATGAATCTGGCGTGTCACATCAGAGTGCTTTTCGAAAATAGGACTTCTTGTTAAGAATTCAATTTGAAAAACCCTTTTAGTTAGTTTTTTTCTTTTATTGCTTGAGAAAGTTTGGCAAGTTAAGTTGTTACTAATTGAAATCAATTTGTCAAAATGATTGTTAACTTATTACAGTTGATTCCTTAAACTGAATAAAATCGCGAAAGCTTTTAAAAACCTTGAAGTTTAACATACGTGTTTTCCTTGAAAACAATTATTATTTTGAAAACTCATCTTTTCCTAGTAGTTACGGAAAAAAAATCAAAGCCCAAATAAAAGTTAAACCACAAATGACCTTATTACAAACCAAAACCCAATATGAAATTTAAGGTAAATAAAGTCAAATGCAAAACAATTGTGTTCGTGTGGCTACCTCCGAGACCCTCGAAGCTTCAAATCGTCTAAAGCTAGGGATTACCTGTACAGTTAAAGAGAAAAGGTGAGTTTATGAACACTCAGTGTGTAATCCCCTCACAGTTAATCGGTAAATAGTATATATAATATGATGCAGGCCTTAGCCCTATGCAAGAATATGACTGATCGGGCCTTAGCCCTATATCTGAGCAGATGTATGTTTAAGCCCAATCTGATGTCGATATCTTGTAGTGCAAACATGTAACCCACCCAAGTCCATCCAGCACACCACCCGTACCAACCAACACAGCATGTGGGGATATAAATCGACCCACATAACTAGCAGACCAATATCGCAGAAAAGCTACCAGTAATAAGAATGCAGCATAGCTACCAGTAACAGTGAGTGTGGCCGAGCCACCAGTTTCAGTGAATGTGATGTAGTCACCAGTACAATACTTCCTTTATAACAGAATCCCAACCCATATAGGATTTCATGTCATAAATATTACATATATGCAATGTGTCATGCCCAGTACAATCATACAAACATAGATCAACCTACCACTAAAGGTATAATGGTCATTTCCAAAGATTAGGGGTAAAACAGTAATTTTACCCTCTAGGGGTATTTTGGTCATTTTACACATTTTGGGGTCCTGGTACAGATAATGACCCTTCAGAAGGTCTACCATCATCTCGAACGACTGAAATAACCCATATGGCCAGAACAGTGTAAATGGGCCCAAGTGGGCCCACACGCTCATGTGGCCCATTTATCCCAAATTCAGTCGTGACTATGTGTTCACCATAGCTCAATCCATAATTTATCACTTACTGTAAGTTTTACCCGTGTGGGGTCCACGAACCCATTGGGCCCACATAGCCCATTTCGGCCCATAGTGGCCCAAGACGGCCCAAGCCCGCGAGAATGCTCGTGGCGACCACTACAGTCTATCGCCCATGATCTATGGGCTCGGTTTAACCACACAAGCGATCGCACGTTCGTGAGGCCCTAAATGCCTAAATTTTGGCTTTTCAACTTTTTCCGATTCATAGTAAAATAGGGGTGTGAATACAAACTTCTTTCGATTTTTTGATAGTAACGATTTACGGTGTACAGTCACACACACACCTATTATGGGTTGTAGTTGAAGCGCTTCCAAGATTAAACACCTATGATAACAACAACCCCATCAGTTAGTCTCAAACCCTCGTTAATCCATCACCATAATATTGAAAATGATTTAATCACACTAATGCTACTTACCAATCAACAATCGCAATCTTCTCAAGTCCCAAAATGTCGTATTCTTTTCAATGTTATACCTTCAAAAGAACCGTTAACCAATTCATAAAAATCCACAATCCCATAATAATATGTATATACTATGCTTAAATCACTTACCACGAATAAAAAGATCCCTTAAAGGGGAAAAGTAATCGGCCTACCCCTTGGTTAAGGAAAATGAGTCCCTAGTAATATTCAAATGAAAAAGAAGGTGTTAGATAAACTTATCTCCACTGTAAACAAGGAGAAAATAGCCTTTCAGCCTAAGAGATATAAAACCAAGCATGGAGAAAGAAGCCAACCAAGATTTGGCTAGAGTAACCACTTACCAATAAATCGAAGAGATTAAGAAACAGTTTGGAATGAAGAAAAGAAGGGGTTTAGGCCTTAATAGATTCTGTCAACCCAAGAAGAACAAAGGTTTTGAGAGAGAAGTATTCGGCTATCTTGAAAAGATAAAGAAACAATAAGAGGAAAAAGAAGGAGTTGAGTTTGGCTAGAAGAAAGGAAAAGGCAATAGATATTTGGCTATAGTGATTCAGTGGCTTTTGAAACAAGGAAGAGAGAAAAAGTTTGAGAAGAAACAACACAAGACTTTCGGTATTTTGGCACTTATGATTCGATGCAAAAGACTTGTGCTAAACAAATCCCGAAGAAACACAAGTGATTACCAAAGAAATCGGCACTAGAGAGAAAAAGAGCCAAAAACGCAAAAACTCTAAAATGACTAAGAGGAAATTCGGCACCTACTAAAAACACCATTTGCCGAAAATGCATATCCCAAACCCCTTAGCTGAATTTTGCACCAACAAGCTACCTATTTTGGCTACAACTTTTCCTCCAATCTCTAACTCTTAGAAAATCTCCCTGATACTCTTCCCTTATCCCTCATTGATATCCTCCACAACCATCTCACAAGACCAATTGAAGCTCTCCAATGCTAGAGCTCAAATCCAACACAAACTATTGCTGCCCCCAGTTAACAAAATAAATGCTCCCTGCTTGACATGGTATTTGAACCCTTGCCCTCTCCTATGCTCCACACGCTACATGCCACCACAACACAAGCTCCTTTTATGACTTAAAACAAGCACCATACTTAATAAGACCCATGTGTCAATGTCCAAATGCCTTTAAGGGCAAAAACTAAAATTTTTCCAAGGCCAAAACTCAGACCCAGGCTTCCTAAAAATCCTCAAACACACTCCAAATCATCTAGCCAACACACCATAGATGCAATTTATCAAATCATACGAAAAATTACAGACCTTATATTTTTGGGGCATTACAAATCAACCCCTTTGAAGAAATTTGGCCTCGAAATTTACCTGGTCAGAATAGGTGAGGGTATTGTTGTTTCACCACCTCCTTAGGCTCCCACGTGGCTTCCTCGGTACTAGACCAAAGGAACAGATTTCCTCCTTAGTACCTTAACATCATGATCTAGTATCTGCACCGGTTCTTCCACAAAAGTCAGATTAGGTCTAACCTCAATCTCCTCAACCGGTACTATATATGAGGGATCAGAGTGGTATTGCCTTAGCATGGAGACGTGGAACACATCATGTATCCAGTTTAACTCAGAAGGTAATTCGAGTTGATAGGCGACCGGTCCCACACGCTTTAATATACGGTAGGGTTCGATGAATCTAGGGTTCAGTTTGCCCTTTCATCCAAATCTCAAAATCTTCTTCCATGGTGAAACCTTTAAAAGACATAATATGCCACAGAGTACTCTATCTCTTTACACTTTAAATCTGCATATGACTTCTGCCTATCAGATGCTTCCTTTAATCGATCTCAAATCAACTTTACTTTTTTTTCATTTTCAGAAACTAACTCCTGCCCTAAAACTCGCTGCTTACCAAGTTCTATCCAATAGGTAGGGGTGCAATACCTACGACCATATAATGCCTCGTACGGTGCCATCTGAATACAGGCTTGGTAGCTGTTGTTACATGCAAACTCGCTAATGGCAAGTAGTCTTCCCAACTGCCTTTGAAATCAATTACATAGCTTCTTAGCATGTCCTCCAATATCTGAATCACCCTCTCCGACTGACCGTCAATTTGAGGATGAAATGCAGTGTTGAAGTCCAACCTTGTACCCAAAGCCTAGTGTAACTTTTTCCAGAATCGAGATGTGAATCTAGGATCTCTGTCTGAAATGATAGAAACTGCTACCCTATGCAGTCTCACAATCTCAGCCACGTATAACTAAGCCAACTTCTGCAGCAAATAATTAGTGCAGACCGGTATAAAGTGGGCAGATTTAGTCAGTCGGTCAACAATAACCCATACTGAGTCCTTCTTAGTTGGCGTTAAGGGTAACCCACTTACAAATCCATGGTTACCCTCTCTTACTTCCAAAGTGGAATCTTTACTGGCTGCAGTAACCTAGAAGGTAATTGGTGTTCAGCCTCAACTTGCTGGCATGTCAGACACTTACCCACGAAATCAGTGACCTCGAGCTTAAGCCCTGGACACCAGTACGGTTCACGCAGATCTCGATACAACTTGTTTTCACCAGGATGCATAGCATAAGGACTGCTATGTGCCTCCCGTAGGATAGACTGCCTCAGATCAAAGTCTCTAGGTATAGAAACTCTCCCACAGAAACATAGTACTCCCTCACTATTTAGCCCAAAATTCGTGGTCTCCCCCTTTTCAGCCGATCGAAAATGAGGAACCAACGATTCATCCAACAACTGTTTCTCCTTAATTTGATCAGTCCAGGTCGGTCTCACTTGGAGTTCAGCCAACAAACTACCATCCTCAAATAGGTTAGGACGAGCAAACATTGCTTTCAGATCAGATACAACCCTACGGCTCAGTACATCAGCTACTACGTTAGCTTTACCTAGATGGTACTTAATCGAGTAGTCATAATCCTTAAGCAACTCTATCCATCTTCGTGGCCTAAGATTTAACTCTTTCTGAGTAAAGAGGTACTTGAGGCTTTTATGGTCTATGTAAATAATAGACTTCTCACCATATAAATAATGCCTCCAAATCTTCAGTGCGAATACCACCGCATCTAACTTCAAGTCATGTGTGGGGTGATTCGCCTCGTCAGGCTTAAGTTGATGGGACACGTAAGCACTGCTTACCCTCTTGCATCAACACACAACCCAATCTAGTGTGCGACGCATCATAGTAGACAATGAACTCCTTCCCAGACTCTGGCTGTATCAATACAGGGGCTTCAGTCAGAACTTTCTTCAGTTTCTCAAAACTCTCTTGCTACTTATCAGTCCAATTAAATGGTACCCCTTTGCGCAGTAACTTAGTCAGAGGTGCAGCAATCAGTGAAAACCCATCAACAAAATGTCTGTAACACCTAGCCAAACCCAAAAAACTTCGAATCTCAGATACAATTTTTGGTTGTTTCCAATCTAATACGACTTCAATTTTTTGAGGATCAACCCTAATCCCATCGGCAGACACCACGTGACCCAAAAATGTCACTTCTCGCAACTAGAACTCACACTTACTAAACTTTTCGTATAGTTGCTTTTCCCTCAGAATCTGTAAAATAATTTGAATATGTGCATCATGATCCTCCTCAGTTCTTGAATACACCAGGATGTCGTCTATAAATAAAATTACAAACTAATCCAAATAGGGCTAGAATACCCAGTTCATCATATCCATGGAAGCAGTTGATGCATTCGTCAACCCAAATGGCATTACTAGAAACTCGTAATGACCATAACGAGTCCTAAACACAGTCTTATACACATCCGCCTCCTTAACCCTTAGTTGATGGTACCTAGATAAAAGATCTATCCTTAACCCTTAGTTGATGGTACCCAGATCAAAGATCTATCTTGGAGAAAATGTAAGCTCCTCGCAGTTGGTCAAACAGATCATCTATCCTCGGTAAAGGGTACTTGTTCTTAATCGTCAGTTTGTTCAATTGACGATAACCGATGTACATGCGCACAGATCCATCTTTCTTCTTCATGAATAACACTGGTGCTCCCCATGGGGACACACTCGGTCGAATGAATCCTCGATCCAGTAGTTCTTGAATTTGAGCCTTTAACTCCACTAGTTCTTTCGGTGCTATCCTATAAGGGGCAATAGACACTGGAGTTATACCAGGTAGGAACTTAATACCGAATTCAACCTCACGATTCGGAGGCAACCCAGGAAGATCTTCAGGAAATACATCTGGAAACTCCTTAACAGTTCTGACATCTCCAACTGAAGGACCTTTAGAATCATAACTGCTAAGATAAGCTAAAAACATCTCGCACCCCTTGCGAACCAATTTATCGGCCTTTAATACTGAGATTATGTTAGACAGATAATCTCAAAGCTCCTCTAACACAACCACCTCCTCATCCTCAAAAGACTTCAACACCATACGCTTGGCAGGGCAGTCCAAACTAGCTCTATGTTTTACCAGCCAATCCATACCCAAGATTAGGTCGAATTCTCCAAACGGCAGTTCCATCAAATCCACCGAAAAGACAACCCCTTGAACTTCTAGGGGCACATCTTTGAACAACTTGTTCATCCTAACCGACTATCCCAGTGGACTTAACAAAGTCATCTCATTAACAGTATTTTCAAACTGAAAACTCAACATCCTAGACACGGTGCATGCAACATACGAGTGTGTTGACCCAATGTTAATTAAAGCAGTGTATGGTACATTATAAATTAGAAACGTACCAGTTATGACGCCAGGGGCGTTACTATCCTCTCGGCGACGAGCAGTATAGACCAAGGCTGGTCGTCTCGCCACAGTGTTATCAGCACCTCTGCTCAGTGCTCCTCGACCTCTTAGTGGCTGTCCACCTCTCACTGGTTGAACATGACCTGTCTTGCAGCTTGCATATGAGTAGGCCTCTGAGGACAATTCCTAACCTGATGATCCATGGACCTACATCTGAAGCACGCCCCAATCTTTTTCCAGCACTGACCCAGATGAGATCTCCAACAATCAGCGTAAGGCTGTAGTCTAGTAGTAGTAATAAGAACTCCAGCTCAGACTGTCCCATCAAATCTACGCTTCTTCTTAGGCCCACCAACAGAACTTGAGGGCCCAAAATCCCTCTTATTTCTGCCCCTATCTTTTTCAAGGTTCTAGCGCTTTGAGCGCTTTACATCATCGGTAATTTTTGCCTTCTCAAGAAGGGCAGCAAAGTCTTGTTCCCTCTGCGGAGCTATCAGCACCCATAACTCATCTCGGAGGCCATCCTTGAAATGCACACAGCGTTCATACTCAGTTGCGACTATACCACTAGCATACCGACTCAGCGCAGAAACTTTGCCTCATACTCTACCACAGACCTATTCCTTTGGATCAGGCTCAGAAATTCCTTCTTCCAGGGCATCCACATAACTCATCCCAACGTATTTTCCTTGAAAGGCCACCTTAAAAAGTCCCATGTCAAACGATCAGCCTGCGTACCCTCTCTCACGGTGAGCCACCACTGGTATGCCTCGTCTCGTAGTAAGGACACTGCTCCTTTTAATTTTTGTTCTACAGTACAGTCAAGACCGTCCATTATTCTTTCAGTGGCCTCCAACCAGTATTCTGCCACATTTTAGGCTACTACAGAAATACCCCTAAAAAATTTTTCCTCTATTAGACCGAAGTCGCTCAGAAATCGACCCTCGGCCCATTGATCCAGTACTCGCTCTAGCAACCCTCTCTAAAACACGGAGCATCACTTGAGATAAAGCATCATCCCCTACAACTCAATCATAAGACCCTGTCTCATTACTGTTGAGGCTGGTGCCTCCCTAGCAAGCATATGGCCTGATGAAGACTCATTTTAGCACTGCTTCGGCCTCTCATGCCACATGTACTCTTTTCGCGCATACTTCTTGAGCTCATATCACTATAGCATATTATCTGTTTTAAGACAAATTACTCGATTAATCGGCTAGTTTCAATATTTTGACGTCCGAGGTAAGTTTGAATATAATACAAGTTGTTTAATTTATATCTATGTGATGAGAAATAAATGAATTGTATAGTTAATGAAATAGTAATGTTATACATGAAATTGAGCAATGAGGCACTATGTGTGCGTAATTAGAAATGAGACAAAGATGATTGGCACTGTGTGTGCGAAATAGTAGAAGCTTCAGCTTATTGATTTGGCACTATGTGTGCGATACCAAGATAAGTTCGGTTTAAAGTACTGACACTAAGTGTGCGATGACATTTATGCTTCGGCTACAAAATTGGCACTAAGTGTGCTATTAAATCAAATGAATAACAAAGATTGATCGAAATGTAATATCGAGCATTGAGTAGCATGGTTGGTGAATAACTATGTGTTGGCTAAGGTATGTATTGAACCTTTGTGGTTGATGAAATTGTGTATGGAATTATGAATGGTTGAGTGAGTAAATTAGCTATGAATGTTGTGGTATGAATAATTGAAAGTTGATCTTTGTGATGGATTAATTTTGTATATTGTATTTGATTTATTAAATGGAATGTATTATGTTACGAACTTACTAAGCTCTTAAGCTTACTGTGTGATGTGTTTCTCTGTTTTATAGTATCAGTAAAGCTAGCTCGGATTCGAGGATCGTCAGTGACTCAATCACACTATTGGCTATCTATTTCGGTACTTTTGAAAGATGTACATATTTGGTATATGGCATATATAGGTTAGAAGTTATGGTATGTTTTGATAATGTTGGACCTTACTATGTGATATGGCTAGATGGTTGAATGTTAATGGTGCATATATGTAGGCTATGAAAATGATGAATGAGTTATGAAATAGTGAGAATGGAAATGGTATGTTTTATATTTGAATTGGTTGATGAAAATGATGGGTAAAATGTGAACTTGTCGCATGAATTTCATGATGTTTGTTTTATTTAATTTAGGTTGTGAAATTGGTATTTAGATGGACTTAATTGAGATGAGATTGAGTACGATTGTAGATGGTATAGTTAATGATGAATTAGTGCTTGTATTGGTATGTTTGGTTGCATTTTGAGGCATGAATTGGTATTGGTTTGTGATTGTAGGTGAGACCCTAAGTGAGGGTGGCATGTTGGCCTTGAAAATGGCCTATAATTGCCCACATGGTTGAGCACACGGGCGTGTGGCTCAACCGTGTCTTTCGAGGTTGTGTTTTAAAACAAGTCAGACTCGATCATAGGCAAGACACACTGGCGTGTGACTGGCCGTGTGGATAAAGTCAGTAGTGACCACGGGCTGGACACACGGGCGTGTGACTGGCCATATGGTGCAAGTCAGTTTCGACCATGGGTGAGGCACACGGGCATGTCTCAGGCCGTGTGAACAAGTCAGAATGTATGTCCTATTTTTCCACGACTTGGATGCACGGGCGTGTCTGAGGCCTTATACCCACACGGGCGTGTGACCTTTGTAACTTAAAAAAAATGTTTGAATTTCAAAATTTTTTTTCTATGTTCGGTTTAGTTTCGGCCCCTTTCTAATATGTATTTAAGGTCTCGTAGACCTCATTAAGGGACTATATGAAACATATTTGAATATGTTTGGTTGAGGTTCGACTTTGTGTTGTGAAATGAATTTAAATGTTCCTGAATGATCTGTAATGCCACTTAACCTTATTTCGGCGACGGTTTTGGGTTAGGGGTGTTACAGCCATTGTGGCGAGATATCTGCAAGTTCACCAAAGGTAGTTCGCCCAATCTATATACTTGCCTACATGGTTATCTTTTGCTGAGTCAAACCAACAAAGTAAATAAAATTTTGAAGATGAAGCCAGACAATGTTAAGTCTCAAATGGGGTGTTGAAAAAAGGATAGTTTCACCTAAATCAGCCGACGTATTCGCCAACGATTCATTCAGGAAGGACATATGGGCCTTGTCTGTTCCAGTCAAACTACAGGATCTCTTATGATATACAGAGAGTTTAATTATGTGCATTAGTTATTTCTTGAACTTCAAAGTCACTTGCGAACACTTTTGTATAAATTTTAACTAAGTTTTTTTTTTGAACTTACATGTATTTTACCTTGAATATAGGGTCAAGTGATGACTTGAGGATCGTGTGGAGGGACCAAGCCAGACACCGCCAAGCTCACGTGAATGGTGTCATAGCTATATCATGCATACAGAGGGAGACCCTTAGAGGCTACACCTCCGGGTGCAAAAAAGTGAACTTTTATTATAATTTTAAATTCCAAGTTGCTAGTATGTATATATTTATATACTTATACATGCTCAATAAGGAAAATTGATTATAAGAACCTTAGTAATTGCAGAAAGTTTATTTGTAGTTAAATTTTAGAACCTGATGATAATTAATGAAATTAGAGAAAAAGTTATGTGATAAAAATGAATAAATTTTGGCGATTATTTAAGTTGTGAATAAATCAAGTTAGAATTGTTGTTAAGTAAATCGGATTAATTGTAACACTTGGTACTTGGACCCGACGATTGGGTCGAGTAAAGGGTGTTTCAGAAATGCTCTACACTATACTTCATTTGAAGCACCCAAACTACTTATATGATTGGTATCATAGGCCAAATAATCTTGGAGGTCTCCATGTCCATCATAGAGCATTTTGGAGAACTTAAATTTTGGGGGAACATGGTGGCGAAATATCTCAACAGCTAAAGGCTTCTTAATATATTTTATTAGTTAGCCGAAAGATGTTGATTTCTTATACTTTTACATTTATTTCCTTAATTGTTGCATTTTCTCCATGAATATATCCTTATTCAACTGTTAGCTTTGATTAATGTTGTCAGTAGGGGCAAAGCCAGGGAGGGGCTGGCATGGGCCCCGGCCCCCCTAAAATGTAAAAATGTTATTTAGGCCCTTAAAAATTTTTAAAATTTTTAAATTAGTAAAAGTAAAATTGTACTTTGGCCCCCCTTAAAATTATAAAAATTTGATTTAATCCTTTACAAATTATAAAGATATAAACTATAAAAAAAATAAAATTTTATCCGCCCATTAAAAAATTGTTCTATCTTTGCCCCTGGTTGTTAGGATCAACTGCAGTTCTAGTACTATGTTGTTGCTTGCCACTACAAGAAATTTTGTTTATAGTGGCATTTTTTTTTTATATATTTTCTTAGTTAGCCAATTGATTTTGATTTCTTATACTTTTACATTTCTTTCCTTAACTGTTGCATTTTCTCCATGAATATATCCTTTTTCAATCCCTAGCTTTAATTAATGTTGTCAAGATTAGTTGCACTTCTGGTACCATGCTGTTGCTTGCCACTATAAGAAATTCTGTTTATGGTGGCATTTTTTTATATTTTCGTAGTTAGCCAATCTGATTTCCTATACTTTTACATTTCTTTCCTTAATTGTTGCATTTTCTCCATGAATATATCCTCATTCAACCGCTAGCTGTGATTAATGTTGTCAGGATCAGTTGAACTTCTGGTACCATGTTGTTGCTTGCCACTATTTATAGTGGCATTTTTTTCACCTTTAGCGACATTTCTAAATGCCGCAAAATAGATAATGACAACGAAAAACTCTGTGAAAAATCAGCAAAACTCGCGACGTTTATGTCAAGAAGCGTTGCTAAATTAGCGATGTTTTATACATATTTAGCAGTGTTTCACAAGTAACATTGTGTATAATCTTTAGTGATGTTTTTCTAGCCGAGCACTACGAAATCCGCATAAAACACTTCCGGTATCTTTTATCATTTAGTAGCGCTTGGGGGGAAAGCTGCCGTTAATTGTCCATATTTTGCGACATTTTGTTTGCTAAAAGTCACTAAAGGGTTATATTATAGCAGTGTTTATGTGCCTAAAATGCCGCTAATTTGTTTGCATTTAACAACATTCCTCCTTGAAACGTTGCTATACGACTGTAGAAATAATTTTCTTGCTATTTTTGTTATCATATTTTTTCAATTCCTAAAATATTTTCACATACACATTTAAGCAAGAAAAAGATATTGATTGTCAACAATTCACACGGTACAAAATTCATTTAAGCAAAAATATAAACATAGTTTAACAATTAATTAGTAACAAAGAAAAATTAAATGTATATCATTAACAAAATATCGGTAAAAGTTAACATATGATGGTGGAGGTTGAACTTCTTGTTGCTGCATAAAAACTAATACCAATTGCACTTGCAACTGACATTGTGCATTTTGTGCCTTAAAGTATCGCACTCAGTTCTTGAAGAAGAGAGTTTTGTGCTTGTATTTCTTCAATCTTTGTCTATCTTTTGTGTTTTACAGCATACTCTTGACCTAATCTTGACGACCACATCTAACTCTTATCCATAATCCAATTGACAAAGTTTCATCTAAACATTTATAATAATTAATTTTCATTCTTGAACGAAGTAGATATGACATATATAGATAAACTCAATAGTATAGTGGTTAAAATATTATTCCTATAAAAGGTTATGAAAAAATGTAAAATTATAATTTTATATTTGTATAAGTAGATTCTTTCATTATTAAATTAAATCAAATTTGATATAAGATATTTCAAGATTGATCTAGATTATTATTTAATAAATAAAAATTATTTTTATTTCTACTTTTGCTGACGTATTAAATTAAATAATTTTATATTTTTAATCATTAATTCAATATTACTACGTATTTCTATGATAATAGGATTGCTAAAATTAAAAGTAAATGTTAATTAATTTTTGAATAATTCAAAGGCAAATCAAGCTTTGAACCTGTGTTTTTACCGTAAATGGTAGAGAAGAGAAAAGCATGTATTGATGGTAAGATTTTAGCTTAATTAGGTGGACTCAATTAAGTCAAATAATGTTAGTCAATTTAAGCGGATAAGAGTTTTACTTTGAATAGAAGTTAAATTATATTTATACATTCGGTTATTTGATAGACGGATTAAAAGTTGATCATTATAAATTGATCATTCTTCTACCTAACAAAATACAAATTAAAAAAATTAGAACCGCCATGGCTTAGGGTTTTTGTAATTAAGAGAAAAGTCAAGAGAGAGAAATCAATTTATCGAGTGTTCTTCATGTTCTTGGTCAAGTTTAATGGCCAACTCCAATTTCACGTCAGATATTTCTTAAACTTATGAAAATAATATTATTCTAAAAATTTTAAAATAATTGTTTATACAATTTTACATAATATTTAAATCTAAAAGATTGGTTAAAAAATATATGATGTTTCATTAATCAAAATAATTTTATTATCCTAATTGCTGAATATGCAAAGTTCTCATGGTTGATTCCAATCGAAGGTGATATAGTCATGAATTTAAGGATTTCATGAAGTTTGTTTCCATAGGCAAAGTGAAAACCTTTTTCCTTCTTTCATTGTTAATGTCGTATAAGCATGAAGCCGTTGAAAGTTAGTTATTAATATCTGTTGTTTATTTGATGAGAGTACTTTATTTTTACGTTTCTTGTTTGTTAGATTAAAATAGGAATGAATTGAAGTTTAATTATTTTGTTTTGTAATTCTTTTAATGGATGGAATCAGGATTTCGCAAATCACATACATTCTTGTTCATTTACTTATTTAAACTGCAAAAGTATATATTATTGTTTCATAATTATTATACGATGCATATCATCAGATTATGCCCAGTGTATTTTATAGGCGTTAAAGTTTTTGCTTTTTAAAGTTAAAAATTTTAATATATAATTTGTTAAATTTATATTTTTATTCGATATATATTTTAATGTCCAAAGACAACTTGCATATTTGATGAAAATGATTTATTTGTCTTTAAAGTTATTAACATTTATTTATGATAAATATATTATAGTATCTATACAAGCGAGAACTAGGATATACATGAATTGTTTGCATATCTAAATTCAATATTTGAGCATTTATGTATTGCTTTGTTTTTATATATTATTTTGTAGCTATTTCTCTTCATTCGCAAGCTTCATTTGTTACTTTATTTAATAGGTTAAACTTCTTTGAATGGAGTGAACAAGTCAAGTTTCGTTTAGGTGTTTGGATCTTGACTTGGCACAATTAGAAGATAAATCCACTGTTATTATAGATTCAAGCAGTGAGGAAGAGATGTTATACCATATACAATGGCAACGATCAAACAGGTTGAGCCTTATGTTTTTGCGAATAACTATTGCCAACAACATTAAGATCTCAATTCCACAAACTAAAAGTATGAAAGAATATTTTATGTTTCTTAACGACACAATTCATGATCATGAAGTATAATGGACCAAGGGGAATGTAAGAATATATCATTAAGATGACTAATATTGTTGCAAGGCTAAAGGCTTTGGGGATGATGGTGAATAATTCATTTTTAGTGAAGTTCATATTGAACTTACTACCTTCGAATTATAGGTCATTTCAAATTAACTAAAACATTATAAAAGATAAGTGAGATGCTAATGATTTGGCTAGTAAGATCATTCAAGAGGAAGCAAGATTAAAGAGTTAAGAAAATAATTCCATCAACCTTGTGGGTCAAGGAGCCGGTAAAAGACTAAAGGCAAAAAACAAGTTGTTTAAAAAGAAGAAAAACTCACCTATCAATATTTCTAATAGTGAGAAAAAGGAATGAATGGCAGATAAGTGTCACCTCTATAACAAAGTAGGACACTATAAAAAAGATTGCCAAAAACATAAAGCTTGGTTCAAAAAGAAAGATAAATTTTATGTTTTTGTATGTTTTGAGTCAAACTTAACTTAAGTTCCTAATAATTCTGGTTTGATCCTGATGCTACTACGTATGTATCCAACATGATGCAAGGATTCCTTTCAATCCAAATCACAAACTCAACTTAATATTTCCTATAAATGAGAAACCTTATGAAGGCTCCGTTTGAAGGCATAGAGACATATCGTTAGGTCTTGGATACTATTTCAAACTTTTTCTGCACCTTCAATTTCTAGGAACCTTTTATCTATCTCAAAACTTGATTTTTTTTGCTTTAATGTTAAGTTTGGGCATAGCTGTTTCAGTTTATTTAAGAACAATATTGTTTTAGGTTCAGCAAACCTTATTGATGGTTTATATAAACTAAACTTAATAAATCCTTACTTATTGATCATATCAATGTTGCAATTAAGCGTAGTATGCTAAATGAAAATTTTTCTTACTTGTGGAATAAACGTTTGGGTCGTGTATCTAAGAAATGCTTAAAAAGATTAATGAAGAATGAGATTCTATCGAATCTAGTTTTTATTGATCTTGGTGTATGTGTGGATTGTGTTAAAGGAAAGAAAACCAAACAAACTAAGACAGACTCCACAAGAAGTACCCAACCTTTTGAGATTCTACACATGATATATGTGAATTTTTTTTATGTCCCATCTTTTATAGGTGAAAAGTATTTTATCATCTTTATTGATGATTGTTTATGGTATTGTTATATCTATTTGCTTGATGAAAAATCTCAATTAGTAAATTCCCTTAAGATATACATTAATGAGGTTAAAAGACAATTAGATAGAAAAGTGAAAATAGTAAGATCTGATAGAGGTGGTGAATTTTACGAAAAATTTACTAAACCAGGACAATGTCCGGGTCCATTTGCTAAATTCTTCAAAAGTTGTAGCATATGTGCACAGTATACAATACCAGACACACCTCAAAAAATGATATTACAGAAAGGCGTAATCATACTTTATTGGATATGGTTAGGAGTATGATAACTAACTCCTTATTACTTATATCATTGTGGATGCATGCATTCAAAATCATTGTATATTTATTAAATAGGGTTTTTAGTAAAATAATTTCAAAATCTCTTTTTGAGTTATGGTGATATCGAAAAATGATCGTAAAGTTTGTCCAAGTCGAGGATTTGACTTAGGGCTCTAGACGTTCGGAAAGAAACTTGGATTTTGACACAACCTGAATTGCAAAAGAATCCAATTCAGATAAAAAAAAGGAAACAATTAAAATAATTAACTAAGATAAATAACATAGAATAATAAAAAAGATAGATGAAAAAGATAGAACATGGCGTGTAGAAGTCCTAAGGAGCCTTGGAAACAAGAAGAATCCATAACCCCCTTCAAGTGGCTCTAATTTCCCCTTCAAGAAAGAAACTTGGCAAGAAAAAGTTTGAAGATGATCCCCACAATTTGAAAAGATTGTTAAAACTCTTCTGAAAGAAAATTCAAGAAAAATTTTTGAAAATAAAAACTCAAAGTAAATTTATTAACTCAAAAGAGAAGTTAAATAATAATCAATTGGTCCCTTTGTGTACAATGTAAAAGCCTTTATTTAGGCTATCTAAATAAATCTGAATAAAATCCTTAATTACACTAGAACTCTAATCAACTTTGTAAGAAGTAGTTTTAAACTAAACTTTCTTATTGACATAAAACTCCTAAATAACTTAAAATACTTAATAATTATAAAAATTTGGAATAAAAAGTAATAAAATAAAAAAGTTTATAAATAAAATATTGGGATCATATATAATAAAAATTAAGCCTGAAACTCGAACCCAATATGATTTAAACTCGAATTAAAAGCCTAAAACTCGTAATTTTTGTAATAATCCCGTCCAAAATTCTACTCTGTAATCTTCACTAAAACGGTCATAACTTTAGTTTTCGAAATCAAAATCGAGTGATTCAAAGTGCATTTTGAAGCTAAGAGATAAATCTTCGAACTCTATGAAGAGATTTTAATCCAAAAATGTCTGGATCCCATCCAAAAATTTGTTGAAAGTTGACTAATATTTTTAGCTTAAAAATTGACAACTTGGTTGAATTGAACTTAATACATTTCACCTATTCTATGCATGTATCATTCCTCGTTTTCTCAAAAAGATGCATCCTCATATACTGGCTTTGATCAAATCTTTGTTTGATTTGCTTAACCTTTGACCTTGTTGTTGAGCCTTGAGGTAGTGTAAGCCCATCATATCCATGGGCCTAAAATTGAGCCTTGAGACTCGTACCATTCCCCTATTCCTCAAGAAGATTCATCCTTGAATCTTTAGCTCTTTCCCACAAGTAAAATCGTCTATTGATGGTAGAGTAATATAATTGGGAGTCTGTCAATGGATCCTTGAAATCATGTAACAAAGAAATATCACTACACAAATTTGAGTTGGAGTTAGTTAAAACATTATCATTCTTCACTTTTGAATGGGTATTTTCTTGCTTTTTCTTTTGTTTTTCCACTGGAAAACTCTCCAATGTTACTTCATATGGATTTTCATTTATCAAATTTGAACCATCAAGTAAACTTTTATCACTAAAGGTCTCTTTTCTCTCAGTCTTTTCACATGATTCTTCCTCACTTTTGATATCCCCCTCACAAGTATTATGAATATTCAATTCAGTACAATACATCTCAGTAGGAGAACATGACGTTTCTATCTCATCTAACTCCATAGATTTGAGGACAAAATTCTCACTATCATGTTTTTGCAGTTTACAAAGTTCGTCATCACAAATCTCTTTTCCACTAGAGTAAGATCTAACAAAAGGTAGAAAGTCATACTACTTTCTTCTCTAGTTGGATATTTAATTAGACATCGGAAACCCTCACGATCTTTTGAACTACACCAATAATATTTCACAATAGGTGAGAGATCAATTATACTCCTCCTTTCATTTGGCCATCTCTTCTTAAAGTACTCATCAATTGATCGGTTAACTTGAACATGACGTCGACGTTTCGTTTTGAGCTCTCTGTAGTAATGAGAAGGAGTGAAACACTTTCGCATCGCTTGCTTCAACTCATTCATGTTTCAATTTCTCTTTCATAGTTTCTTTGAAAATTAATTCCAATTTGAATCAGCCTCAATGCATAATCCAAAAATTTAAGGGTCACCAATGAGACTTTTCCTCTCCCGGGCATTTATAGTGATAGAACATAAGTTCATTTTTTATTCCCACTCACAATATGCTTCAGGATCATTCTTTCCACAAAATTATGGAATTGAAAACTTTAGTTTAGCCAAATAAAGCTTTCCATGATCATTATTGACAAAAGTCTCATCATTCGTGTGAGGTGCACGTCTAACATTACTTGCATGAAGACGAGATTGGTCAACCTTGTCTCCCCAATTACGATTCCAATGCTTAATTTTGGTACTTAGACGTTCCAATTTTTTTATCTTGTCTAGAATAGTATCCCATTATTGATATTGAGCATCTCGAGCCTCTGGATCCCTTTGCAACTTTCTGATCATAGTATTGCAAATCATTATGAAAGTCTAAAAAGAACACAACACTCAAGAAAAGAAAAATTAAGCAAACATCACTGTTATATGCACTCAGAGATAAAAATCAAATTCTTAATGAGGTAAAATTAATCTTGTGAGTCTTTTAAAAGTGTTTATATAAATTAATCAAAATGTACTAGAATCAAACTAGTAAAGTAAACCTAGTAGCACTATGAGTCCAAAATCGGGTAGACACCAAAGAATTATGTTACACGGGGGAAGGAATGTGCAACATGCTTTAACCTACTAACACAAGAAACAATAAAAATTTAGAATGTGTAAAGGAACAATAAAAAAAAAAATTTAAAATCTAAGTCTAAGAGTCAATGAAAATCCCTAAAACCCAAAAGATTACGTAGCAACTTGACAAACTTTGTTCGAGATGTTCCAAATTTCCAAAACTCATGAAATTTAAACTGGAGCCTACTAAAATAATGTAGATCTGATCTAAAAAATTTTGGCACAAAATTTAACCCACAGAATATTTTTTAATGTTTCTTTATTTTTCTATTTTTTCACTTTTTCGATCACTTTTTTTATGAGAAATATTTTTAATATTCTAAAATAGTGCCAATAATCAATATGTAAAATTTCATATTGTCTGAAAAACGTTTATCCATTGAAAAATATTTTTTATCGAAAACTTTCTAGGTAAAAAAAACTGTTTTAAGGCTATTTGCTGGAAATCAGTTTATAAGAACACAAAGAACACCTAAAATGTCCAAAAATCTGATATCAAATGATAAAAATGAGTGTGGAAGAGTGTGGAAGGGGATCATAAAGTTTGTTTAAGTGTCAATTTTCAAGCTCAAAAGATTATTCAACTTGCAACAAATATTTGTATGGGATCCAGACATTTATAAATTAAGATGTCTACATAGTGTTCATGTAACATCCTAAATGTGGGCCTACGCATTTAGATGATAGTTTAATATGTTAAATTGAGATTTTAAGGATCGGGCTGATTTTTTATTATTATTAGGGTTTAAATTAGTGCTCTAGGTATTTTAAAGTGATATATATTGGGCTTTAAAATTTGGGTTAGGTGGCTAATAAATGGTGTTAGCTTATAATTTAAGTAGATAGTTAATTAAGTGACAAGCTGGGCTTGTGGCCCAAAGATTTGAGGAGCTTTAAGTGGGCATAAGGTGGCGTCATAAGGGGAGGAGTTTGGTCCAAGTGAGGGCTACTTAGAGCCCAAGTTTTGGGTCAAAATTCGGCACTTAGGAGCCTTAGGAGTGGACAAGCACACTAGCTACAAAATAGGGATTTTAATTCTTTTATTTTCTTGATAAATACGAAGATAATGAAGAGAAAGATGAGGGCTATTTTCAGGGAGATAAGGGATTAAGATAACAAGGAAGATAAAAGTTATCAGATGACAGCAGAGTTGGCCGAAAATCCAACTCTGGGAGGGGGAGTGTATTGCTGAAATCTATATAAGCCAAGTAATCATCCTTTCTTTCAATTTTTCTCTCTTCTTCTTCACCTAGCCGAATTTCTCTTCTTCTTGTCTCTGAAAACCTTTTCTTTGCCGCAACTCTCCAAACACAGTTTACTTTCACCTCTTCTCTTCTCAAAGCCGAATCTACAAGTGAAATCTCTGTTTCCCGAAGGTGCACCGTAAGCCGTATACTCCTCTTTAATCCGGTGAGTTTTGGGATTTCTCCTTTTTTCTGTGATTCCTTGATTTTTTTTATCAAGCTCCTAATTCAAATCATTATTTCAAAGGCCCTGTCGATTATACTCTTCATCCCTAGAAGCCGAATCTGTTCCATTAAAGCCGATTTGGTGGAAAAGCCGAAGGTAGGTGGTGGTAGGTTTGGCCGAATGGCCTTCCATGATTCTTTTTGCTTTGGCCGAATATTATTTGGGTTAGGATGGTTGTGTGTATCGGTTGGTTTGATATTTGTTTTGGTGGTGGCCGAATATAGGTAGGGAGGTGACGTTTCTTAGGGAATTTCGGGATTCGACAAATAAGGCTCTACGTTAAGGATAATAGATTTTCGCGATAACAGGTGTGTAATACTTCCCTACAATCTAGATCTAATCATAAAATGCATGATCATAAGATTTATATGTTTTGATAATTGCCAACATCTCGGTTTATTGATGAAAGCCCAAGAAGGGTAAAAGCGGATCACCAGGTTAGTAAATAATCTGTTTAAATGTTATAAGTAAAATGCTTGTATGTGATTGCATGGGTTGGGTTGATGAAAGGAGGGAGTTATACGTTATATGTGTAGCGATTTTACCGTGATCTGATGTAGCGGCTATTGCCGTGAATTGTTATACGAGCTTCGGCCATTATATGTTATAAGGGCTTCGGCCATCATATGTGGATGAGCAGCATGACTTCCATCTTGGTGTGTAGCGGTGTGGGTCGATTGTAGAAATCCCCAATGGTGTAACGGTTGGTACGGGGGCGTGTAGTGGATGGAAACCTAGGCAAACGGGTTGGGCCTTGCATATTATTTGTTATTAATTTTTATTATGAGTATTAAACTATTTATTTTGTCTAATGGGCCTAAGGCCCAAAATCTAGTGGTGCATGAGGGTTGCACACTGAGTCTCGCGACTCACCCTTTTAATTAACATGCCAGGTGATACCTAGTGCTCCGGACCGGGCTGGAGAGGAATGCAAGGTGGCCATGCAAAAGAATATGTGGATCCGGCGGAAAGTCTCAACTTAATAGTTTATAAGATGTTTTATTTTATGGACTTTAAACCCCGTTGTAATAAGGCCATGGGCCACTAGTTTATGGTTTGGTTTTATTATGGGCTTGCTTTGTTTTTTTATGTTTACTTCGTTTAAACTAAGGTTTTTTTTCTCTTTAAGTTTTGGGCTTTCAATTGTAAAGACCTATTTTATTTTATTTGGGTTTTCTAATAAACTGAATTGTTTTATAAAATTTTTTTAGTGACATACCAGATTCGGTCGTGGTGTTTGGGCAGGGTTTGGGGTGTTACAGTTCAAATATCTATCTCTTAGCTTCGAAAAACACTTTGAATCACTCAATTTCAAGTTCAGGAACCCAAGTTACGGCCGTTTTAGTGAAGACTACGCGACCAAAATTTCTGGACGAGATTATGATGGGAATGACGAGTTTTGGGCTTTTAATTTCGAGTTTAAATCATACTGGGTTCAATTTTTAGGCTTAATTTTTATTATATATGAGCCCAATGTTGTATTTATCAGCTATTATTATTTTATTTTAATATTTTTATAATTATGAAGTATTTTAAGTTATTTAGGAGTTTTATGTTAACGAGAAAGTTTGGTTAAAACTACTTCTTATTTTGGTTAATTAGAGTTCTAGTATATTTAAGAGTTTTATTTATATTTATTTATTTAGCCTATATACTGAGGCCTTTGCATTGTACACCTAATAATCAATTCATTATTATTCATATTCTCTTTTGAGTTAATAAATTCTCTTTGAGTTTTTCTTTTTTCAAGAAATTTTTTTGAGTTTTCTATTAAAAGAGTTTTAACAATCTTTTCAGATTGTAGTTTAAACTTTTTTCTTGATAAGTTTTCTTTATTGGAGGGGAAATTAGAGCTGCTTAAAGGGGGTTGTGGATTCATCTTATTTCCAACGCTCCTTAGGACTTTTACACGCCACGTTCTATCTTTTCCTTCCATCTTCTTTATTTTCTACTTTATTATTCTAATATTTGATATATCACTCTATTTTATTTATCTTAGTTATTTATTTTAATTATTTTATCTGACTTGGATTCGATTGCATTTTAGGTTGTGTCAAAATTCAAGTTTCTTTTCAAACGTCTAGAGCCCTAAGTCAAATCTGCGACTTGAAAAAACTTTACGATCCCCTTCAACATTCTTCCGCACTTATCTGTATCATTTGGTATCATATTTGGGCAATTTCGGTTTTCTTTGTGTTCTTATAAAACCGATTTTCAGTAAATAACCCGAAAACAAAATTTTTTACCTAGAAAATTTTAGGGGTATCTCTTTTAGGGGTTAAACATTTTCAAACGATTTAAAATTTTACATAGTGTTTCTTGGAACTTGTAACAACCCAAGATTTCTAATTTCTTTATTGTGAAAATATGACACAAATATCTGTCAGCTTTAGTTGTTATGTGTTTGGGAGTGTTTGGGAGGTTCCAAGTTCAAGCCTTCTCTTAGAAAATTTTGGTATTTTAATTGAACTAGGCCTTACTCTTGTTCAGTAGGCTTTTATTTGATTGTTGGTAAAAATATATCAGAATGGGCCTGCTGGTCTGGTAGTTAAGCGGAGTGTTAGTGTGTAAGAGGTCCTGTGTTCGAGTCCCTGCGCAAGTAGGGGAACTAATTTTTGTTTGAGCCGTGTGGCGTGGTGGAATTCAAATTAAACTGGACTGCTGAGTAGTTGTGTTTTTGTGGGTTAATAGGGAGTGTTTTTAGGAGATAATTGGGGAGAAGTTATCAAAATAAGATTTTCTTCTTTTCAGTTTTCTATTTTCTTTTTTCCCAACAAATTTTCTGATGTTAGACTTTTGTTCCTCTGCCGTTTCTTCTCCCTTCTTGTTCACTTTTGGTTTTTGTTCCCCTTTGGCCAAATCTTGTTTCTTCTCGTTGCCCTCTCTTTTTATTTCTGTATTTTTTTTGAGTCATCTCTTTGGGTGCAACTTTTGACTTTATCTATTTCGATAAGTGGAGTTTTTTCCACTTAGTTACTGTATTTCGAGTAGGCAATTAACAAAGGGTTCGTTTTACTCTCGTTTAGGTGCTGTTTAAAGGTTTTAAGCGGATATCCCAAAGGTGTCGAGACGATCGTATCGAAATCATGGTAAGTTTCGAATCATTTGTTGGTTTAGTTTCTTGAGTTTTATGTTGGGGATATTTGGTTTGATTGACGAATCAAGTGATTAATTAAGAGATATATTGGTCAAATATAGGTTTTTGAAGGCTCGGGTTACTTTGCACAGCAAATCGATACCAGGTGTGTACTCGAAATGTAAAAAAGGGCTTGCTGTCGAGAAATAAGAGAAAATGATGCGAAAAATCATAGAGAAAGGAAATAAGGGTGTTATAAACTTGGAAATCAACATTTTGCACTAAAAAGTTTTAGGCAATGACGAGAGTCTAATTTTGAAAATCATAAAAATTTTGGGAATTGAGTTAGAGGTTGAATAAAATATTAAATTAAATTTTATTAAGCCTAGTTTTTCATGGAAGAAATAATGTAACCAATGGAATTGTAAATTATGAGATATAATAAATTTTGTGTGACAAGGTTAGAATGATTTCGGGTTCCCCATTTCTGACTTAGGAAAATCATCAAAAATTGTAAAAAAATAATTATGGGCTTAAATTTATATTTTTAAATCCTTAATGAGTCTATTTTCAAAAGAAACAAACAGAAACATCATCTAAATTCCGTACTAAGAGATAAATAATTTTTAGTAAGAAAAGGATCAAGCTATCAAACAGCAAAATAGGGATAACTTTAAAGATTTTATTGTATTTGTTTGATAAACTATAAATTTTGAAAATTTTATGGTAGAAAGGTATTTGAGTCTAGTTTCAAAAACATCAAGCGCATATTAATTTAAAATTCTGTAGCTCAAGATATAAATAATTTAGTGATAGTGACTCAAGTAGACAACTTTGAATGACCATATAAGTAAATAGTGAAAACATATAGAGTATTGAGCTAGCATGAGTTACTTTAAAAATGAATCACACGGCCAAGGCCAATCTGGGCCGAGTGGGCCACATGGGCGTGTGGGCCTATACGGGCAGATCACATGGGCATGTGGGTCCATTTTTATCGAAATGTTTTTAAGGTTGCACGGGCTACCCAAGTCGACTGTGAACCTACTGTAGGGTCGGTAAGTGCTACTTAGACCCCTAAATGTGTGAAAATAAGCATGATAATAAATGAGCATGATAATATCTGAACTGAATTTATGTACTAAAATTGCATAATAGTATATCATCCATTTTATGTTGCATTGCATTAGGTTGGGGGTTGTTATTCAGAGGAAGTGTACTGAAAGGCTTTAAGCCTAATTTACTGGCAGCTCAGCTGCAAACTACTGTTTTATGTCGCATTCGATACTACTTGGAGTGTAGGGATGGGTCGGTTGATTATATCTCCACGTGGAGTGTAGGTTTGGACAGAGATGGTGTGTAGAGGCTGGTTGGGTAGGATTTTGCTACTACATAACTGTTACTGCTACTAATACTGTGATCGGCTAAGGCCCTACTGCATTTTTGACACTATACTGAGATGGGCTAAGGCTCAAACTGTCATTGATATTGAAAAGGGCTTAGGCCCAATACTGTTCAACTTCTGCACTGTGAATACTGATTGTTTGTTTGTTTCTGAGGGATTGCACACTGAGTTTACGTAAAACCACCCTTTTTGTTTAATGTGCATAGGTAATCCCTAGACTTAGATAGATCGGTGCGACAGAAGACTCAGCGGTGACCACAGTAATTTTTGGACTTTATTTGTAACATCCAAAATAATTGAGTATCATTATGTTGCTAAATGATAGTTCGAGTTACTTGGAGTTAGAATAAATATTATTTTTATTAAGTATACTTTAGAGCAAATAATTTAAATGACCTTAAGACTTAGATTAATTAAAGTGCTAAAAGATGGCATAAATGAGTTAATAACATAGTGGTGATGGCGCCATGACTTAGACATGAGGGAAGAGGTTCGAATCTTCTAGCTTGCAACTTGAAAAATTTTATTTTTTTGCTTCCACCTATCAAGTGTCGACCAAGAAGCAAACATGGGAAGTTTGACTTCTTTATTTTTGGTATGATAGCTAAAAAGATTAAGGAAATATCCAACATGAGGAAAGAAATCATTAGGATAAGGAAAGTAGGGGGAACAAATGGCTTGAAAGGGGGGGTGTGCTATGGAAAGAAAGGGTGGCAATAGGTTGGCCTTTGTTAGCCAAGTATTTGGATGGCAATGGGGCAAAAGGGGGATGGCCGGTTTTGGTTGAGAGTATGGTATCTTGATTAGAAGAAACTCTTTCATTTTGGTCACTTTCTTAACAAAGCATTTTTCTCCACCCATATTCTCTCTAGCCGAAAAAAATTTCCAGCATATTTGAGTACACAATTCATTTTTTTTTTCTTCTTCTTTGAGCCATTCTCTTGTGACCATTTCGGTTGAAACTTTTCTCTCCCAAATCCTTTTTCTCTTTGTGACCGAAAGTACATAGACAAGCAAATAATTTTCTTCCTTTCATCTTCTCATTTTCTCCTCCTATGCCGAATGCATTTTCTTCCAAACTAAGAATCTTTTTCTTCTTTTTTCTTTCTCCTTTCTTTTCCTTTCTTTCTCTCTTTCTCTCTTGAAATCGAATCATACCATCCTATCTCCCTTTTCTCCATTTTTCTTCTTCATTATAATTTTCTTCAATTTTATATCACCCATGGCCGAATGAAATATACTCTTGTGACAAAATCTCTTCATTTTCTCTTACCACAATCGATTTCAAGAATCAAGGTAAGGAGATTTTTATTTCAAGGATTTTTATTTAGTTAGTATAGTTAGTTATTAATCGATTCGTTTGTAGGATCAAAATCTTTCGATTGATTCTCGTGGAACGAAGACAAATCGTGGTAAGTAAAATCCCAAATCTTATTAACGTTCATCATTTTTCGATATTAATAAGTCGAACTAATAATCTTATGTCTTTAGAGACATTCAAGATAAGGCAGAAAATGGCAGTCCATAGCCTTCGAAAGAGGGGCAGTTCCTCAAATCCCCCTATTACTAAACGAAGGGCTATTTCGGGAATCCAGGATTTTCCACCGGGTTGCGGACCATCAACTAAGGGAAATCAATTATTTGAAGTAGTTCGTACTCCCGAGCCTTTATACGTTAGTGGATTCTCAGCGAGCAATGAATCGATAAACGAGGAGAAACCAAAAATAGAAGTGATTCAAAATCAAAGGGGTAAGGATTTGGATCAAATCCCAATAGAATATTTTTGATAAATGATAGTGTTCTAATAGATCGTATTATGTTTAGGTGTTGAAGAGCGGGAAGGTTTAGTACTCACGATATCAAGGTGTGTAACTTCACACTTTTCTCGGGTTGGATGTCATTCGTGGTATGGAGTAAAAATCGTGAAAATCGACAAAATCGGCATAATACGAAATATTTGGTATTTTGGTGAAATATTCATAAAAATTGTTAAAAATGTAAAAATTACGAAAATGCCCTCGATGTGTAGGTAGTAAAATGAATACTAAAAATCTCATGTGTAAATGGGCCAAAGATGTGTTAGATTGTAAAATGGGCCGATAAGTTTGCTAGTTAGTAAATGGGCCGAAATCTTGGATAGATCGATAAATGGGCCGAAATCCCTGTTAAATTGTTAAATGGGCCGAAATTTCTGCTAGATCGATAAATGGGCCGAAATCCCTGTTAAATTGATAAATGGGCCAAAATCTCTGCTAGATCGATAAATGGGTCGAAATCTCTGCTAGATCGATAAAATGGCTGAAATCTCTGCTAGATCGATAAATGGGCCGAAAAGCCTGATAAATTGTTAAATGGGCCAAACTCTTAACTAGATCGTAAATTGGGTTTAAGATGCTAGATTGCTAAATGGGCTAAATGCTATTTTAAAATTTTGGGCCTTAACAAAAACTAGAAATATTGACTCTTATGTTAATTAAGTCTTTTGACAAAATCATCATATGAACATAGACAAATTTTTGCATACATGTTGCATGGGTCGGGATTAATAATGAAGAGAAGAAAGGCCTGTTGCCAAAATCTAGTTCGGTGGCTCTGCCACAAAATAATTAAATGGCTATTTGCCTCTAGTTCGGTGGCTCTGCCACAAATATTAATGGCTCAATGCCTCTAGTTCGGTGACTTTATCACAATCTAGTTCGGTGGCTCTGCCACAAATATAAAATGGCTTAATGCCTACGATTGGTGTGATGGCGGGGTGGGTTGACTTGATCCCCAGGTGTGATGGTTGGTACGGGGTGTGTAGTGGATGGAAATTAGGTTTGGGGTTGGGAACTTCATTTTGCATACATATTATTATTTATATTGTTAAACTGTTGATGGGCTCAAGCCCAAAATAATGATTTGATGATCTGCCCAATGAATAAGTAAGTGAGTTATACTTTGAGTTCTAAGTAACTCACTCCTCAAATTTTTCATCTCGGTAATGAAAATTGACGTGGACTTGGGTAGAGGATGACTTCGTGGGGCCATACTACAAATAAGGGTTAATTAAACTTTGAACTTTTATTAAAGACTTTCTATAATTTACTATTATGGGTTGATGTAATAAGGCCTCTATAAATATTTTATGGATTTTATGTGTGGATGGATTTAAATTATTAATATGGGCTTATAATTATTTTGTTTTCTTAAAATAATTTGGGTTTTCAAATATATGAAATTCCTTTATCTAAATATTTAAAATTGTAAATATTTGAAACTCTTATCAAATTACTTTAAAGATTTTGACAATTTAGTATTAATGATATTTTCAACTAATGTTTTCTCATATTCATCAAATTTAAAATACTCTTTTGGTTTTATTAAACCTTATAAATAAAACGATGATTTTGAAATTTCTGATTTACCTTAAATTATTAAGATAGTTCGATCTATGTAACAAACCAAATCTCGTCTTTACACATAGACTGGGTTTGGGGTGTTACATTATTATTTACAATTTACGAGTTATGATTTGTTTATTATTGATTATTTGGGTTGTAATTTAAGGACCCTCTGGGAATTTGGTTTTAAATTTGGGTTTTGTTTATTTATTTTACTTTATGGATTTATAACTGCTGGTCGTAGGAAATTCGGTTTTCAAAAAGTTAAAGTAATTTGTAAACGCATGATCATCTAGACTGTTTTATTAAAGCTTCCATAACGAGGGATGTTTCAAAACAAATGTTTTAAATGAATAAAGACGACTTCCTAAGTTCTAACAAAGGTTTACTAAAGATAATAACATGGAATGTTTTCATCGTAACAACGAGGTTTCAAAAACACTATCGTGTGACATTTCCAGATATGACCATAACGTCTAGGTTAGGTTTGGGTGTTACATTTAGTGGTATCACAGCTAGGTTACAAAACTCTACTGTGGATTATGGATTTTATAAAACAAATAGGCTTTCAAAAAATTGATTGATTTCCAAATGATTTGAAATGTTTTTACTGAGTAAGTGGTACACCGAGTCTCCAGCACTAATCCTGTAAGTATTCTAAACTGTAATTTGTTTTAAACTAAAAATGTTATGGATAGTATATTCTAAAACTACTATAGGTAGTAAACTGTACTGAAAATACTATAGTTGTGTATACTGAAAATTGTAGAGAAACTAAAAACTGTAGTGAGACTGTGATTTACGAAAATGAACTCTGAATAACCGATATTGTTTTACATAAAACATTTGTTAATAAACACTAGAATTGTAACTGATTCATAAAATTGTTAAAACAAATAAACGTGATTAGACAATGAGCGTACGAGGTATCCGCGAACAAGGTACTAGAAGCCGCAGTAGAGGCCGCAGAAGAGCTCGAGCTGAGTCCTCTTCACTGGGTAGTATCTTGAATTTGATCTGAGTGAGACGCCTTGATGTCGTAAATGCGCTATTGATTTGGGTCTTAAGATTGCATGGCTGGGGGTGACGCATTGTCTCAGGCTATGCTAAGGATTTTGGAGAGGGTCTCTGGGCCCAATACTGGATCTTGGGGCCGAGGGTCGATTACGGAACGGCTCCGTTCCAATAGAACTGAGCTCTTTAGGGGTGTTACTGGAGTTGTCCCTAATGTGGCTGAGTTCCTACTACTGAGCCGCTATGCGTGAGGTATGGTGGCCTCTGAGTATTAGTGATGTATTCGTTTTGAGGATAGGCTCAGAGATAATTTGAGAGTCCTGATAGTTTCGCAGAAGGAGTGTGATTTTACTGCACTAGTGGAGAAGGCGATGATCGCCGAGGAGGTTAAGCGCACTGAGTGCCAGAACCAAGATCGCGAGAGGGGTAAGAACAATAGGGATTCGGAGCCCTCGAGTTCTGCACAGAGGCCTAAGAAAAAGGCCAAAGCTGATGGGCCGGTTAAAGCTGGGCCCTCTGTTATTGTTACTGGACTGTAGCCATGTACTGATTGTGGTAGACGCCATCAGGGCGAGTGTTGGAGAAGGACTAGGGTGTGCTTGTGGTGTGGGTCATTGGAACACCATATTAGGGAGTGTCTATTGAGGGCCGATTAGATGCAAGCTTCAGATACTGGTACGACACAGCCATAGAGCGGCCGTGGACAGGCCAGAGGTGGTAATGGTATAGGTCGTGGGCAGAGAGCACCGGGAAGAGGTACTGGACAGGCTGAGGCAAGGCAGCCGGCCCTAATTTATGCTGCTCATCCTCGAGAGGATGAAGATGCTCGAACGTCATCAACGGTACATTTTTTATTCTTGATGTACCGTATATTGCCTTGATAGACATAGGGTCTACTCACTCATACATAGCTAGCAACATATCTAAAAACTTGGGGATTTCTATTGAGAGCACTACGAGTGAGGTTACAGTATTGAGCCCATTAGGGCAATCTATTAGAGTTAACAACTTGTATTAGGACGTTCCTTTAGAGGTACAAGGGGCAATCTTCCTGGATGACTTGATAGAGCTTTCATTTGGGGAGCTCAACCAAATTATGGGGATGGACTGGTTGGTCAAGCATCGTTTTAGCTTGGACTATGTGACTAAGAGGGTCGTACTAAGGACTGACGAGGATAAGGAGGTAGTCATGATTGGAGAATGCCGAAATTACTTACCTAATGTGATCTCTGCACTGGTGGCAGGGAAGATGGTTTGTAAGGGATGTGAGGCATTTTTAGCCTACGTAAGTGTTTTAGATTCTGGGGATTCTACAGTTAAGGATATCAGAACAGTAAAGGATTTTCTAGACGTTTTTTTTAAAGAGCTACTAGGTTTACCTCTGAATTGTGAAGTGGAGTTTGGGATTGAGTTTTTTCCTGGTACAACTCTAGTGTCTATTGCCCCTACTGAATGGCATCGAAGGAGCTTACGGAGCTTATGGCTCAGATTCAGGAGCATTGATGAAAATTTGAAGAGAAATTTTCGAGTTAAAAATATGTTTATAAAAGTTTATTATGAAACCCTTTTTGTTTATTCATTTTAAGAAAATGTTTATTTAAGTTTTTAGAAAAAAATTCCATTTGAAGTACTTAGAGCAAATTATAAATTCGTCAAACAATAAACAAAACAAAAATAAATCCAGAGGCCTTATTACAACCTTAACTCAAAAGGCAAAGTAATTAAAAGTACTAAAGAAATCCAAATTTCCAAATTAAACTGTTTTTGTAGTATGGCCTCCACCGAGTCATCCACGGCCCAAGTCTCCATCACTGATTATTACCTGAAAAGGATAAGAAAAATGGGGGTGAGTTACTAGAACTCAATGTGTAACCCACTTACCGTTGTCCACTGGGCCAAAATCCCATTAAGCAATTATTTGGGCCTAAGCCCATTTACAATAATAAAAAATGGATCGAATATAATATGAATATGAAATGCAATTCCCAAACCAAGCCTAGTAATCCATCCGCTACACACGACCCGTACCAACCATCACACCTATGGGGATCAAGTCAACCCACCCCGCCAACACACCAATCGCAGGCATTAAGCCATTTATATCACATATAATTGTGGACAAGCCACCAGAGTAACAGAATTTACGTGGCATTGCCACCATTCAGATTTGTGGCAGGGCCACCAAAATTATGTAGCAGAGCTACTAGAACTTCTCTTCAATATTATCCCATCCCATGCAAATCATGCATAATGCATACCAAATCACAATATAACAACAGTAATTTATTCGGATATTTATTAAACAGCAATTATGGCCCATTATAACAGTTTATCAATTAGGCCCATTAAGCAGAACATCAGATTGGTCCATATATCAAATTATCACATTGTCCCATATATCATATTATCACATCGGCCCATATAGCATATTATCACATCGGCCCATATATCATATTATATCGATTTGGCCCATTAGGGGCATTTTCATAATCTTTCATGGTGTTAATACCGATTTTGTCAGTTTTATCAAAATAGTGAGTTCTAAGCCAATTTTCCCGGTTTCACCTTAATATGATTTTAATCAAACGATTTACTACCAATATGACATTAATCTCTAACCCATGGAAAACGGTGTGAGATTACACACCTGATTACGGTAAGCACTACTCTTTCTCGATCGTCGTCACCTAAAATTTTATAACGCTTGATTAGTCGACATACGCGATTTAATAAATCTAATTTAAAATAAACTATCTAAAATTTACCTTGGAATCGTGAACAACTACGATTTGTCAGCTTTCCCCGGATGACGGTCCACAACCGGTGGAAAATCCCGAATGGCTGATGCCTCAAAATTGCGAACGACCTCGAATAGTCGATTCTCACTAGATGAGGGTCCACAACCCGGTGGAAATTCTTGAATAGCCGAAACAGCCCTTCGCTTGAATTTAGGAGTTGGGATCGTTAATCCACTCCTTTTGAGATCTCTACTCGACTTTCCTTTCGAATCGGTACCACAAGCCTCCATTCGATTAGATCTTATATAGATCGATATTACGATAAATATAATTGTCCAAGGGTGAATGTTCAACTTACCACAATTTTTTCGAGTAATCAATGAGTGGATCGATCGAGCGTTTAAAACCCTAAAATATAATTGGTTAATCATCACTATACCAATAACATCTTAACAAATCAAGAACGATTCATAGAATCCATAAAGAACTCCTTACCTTAAAGATTTTTAGGACCGATTCCCAACGATTGTATGATGACTTTGGAAAAATCAAAATTTTGACCTTCCACAAAATCACTACGAAGAAGAAAATGATTTCGTTTGAGAGAGAATAAGATGATGGTTTCGGTCAATATGACCATCCCAAACCAAAACAATATTTCGGCATTAAGAGAAATAAAATAAAACATTGGAAAGAACACTTACCGATTGATTATGGAATGAGTGATAATTTGAATGAGAAAGAAAGAATGATGAAAAGGTTTCGGTTATAGAGAAAAATGAACAATGATTTTTGGCTATGGAGGGTGTGGATTTTGAGATGAAAAAGAAAGAGTTGAAAAATTTTGTAAAAAGAAATAGAAAGATGAAAAGGTATATTTTTGAGGTTTCAGTTCTTCCAAAGGATAAAGAGTGAACAATTTTGTCTCAATGGTTTAGGTACATTAGGCAATCAAGAAAAAAGAAGAAAAATTTGCTTATTAGCAACTTGAAGTTTCGACATGAAGAGGAAGAATTTGGAGAAAATGACTCAATTTGACAAAGAGAAAATTTGACCAAAACAAACACTTTGGTTTATCAAAAGGCAAAGCACTAATTCAGCTATCAAGGAAGATGGATAAAAGATGAATATGTGACCAATCAAAAGAGAAGAAAAATGCACTATTGTGCTAGTAAGTTTCAGCAAAGAGAATAGCAAATTGGGAGAAGATAACACAAAAGTTGCAAATAGAATTTTTTGGCCAAAACAATACCAAGACCTTACCAAATGCCATAGTAAAAAAAAAAAAATATTCAGCTACCTATCTACCCCCAAAATCGTCCACATGCATTACATTATGGGTGAAAAATTTGCCAACCACACTTTCTATAACATTCTTCCCTTTTTGTGCCAACATGTTCCCCATACTTACCTTTTCTTTTGATTCCTTTCCCCAACCTCAACCTTTCCTTATTTCCTTTAGCCACCTTACCAAAAATAAAGAAGTCCACCTTGCCATATATACACCTTGGCCGACACTTAGGGAGAGTATGCAAAAATAATATTCAAAATTTGCACACTATGGGATTCGAACCTCTTCCCTCTAGGTACTTCACTTGATGACATAATCTCTTTTCTAATTGCTCATTTATGCTAACCATTTACTCATTTATTTCCATAAGCTTTAGGGTCACTTACTCTATCTCCTTAAAGTGCTAAATGCCAAAATTTTTACTAGGTCCAAATAGACCCTGAGCCTTCTCAAGACCTTCCTTAGACATACAAAATTAATAATTTAACTGTCTTGCACCAAAAATAATGCAACACATAAAATTCCAAATTTTAGGATGTTACATGCCTTTTTGGACTAACGGATACACCAGCAGCTTTCATGGACCTGATGAACCGAGTATTCCAACCCTATCTAGATCGGTTTGTGGTGGTGTTCATCGACGACATACTGGTTTATTCGAAAACTGAGGATGAGCATGATGAACACCTTACAGTTGTCCTTCAGACTTTGAGGGAAATGTAGCTCTATGCTAAGTTTAGCAAGTGTGAGTTTTGATTTTTGTGGTAGTTAGGAGGTGTATTTGCCGTTAGCAGAGTTTACTTATAATAATAGCTACTAGTCTAGCATTCAGATGGCACTTTATGAGGCACTATATGGTCGTAAGTGTTGCACTCCCTTATATTGGACTGAGTTGGGTGAACGACGTGTTTAGGGTCTTGAGTTAGTTGCTGAGACTGATGATAAAGTTAGACTGATTTGGGATCATTTGAAAGCAGCATCTGATAGACAGAAATCCTATGTGGACCTAAAGCGACGTGAGATTGAGTATCTCATGCAAATGATGAGAATTTGGTTAATAATTAATGTGGGCAACATTTTATAGCTAAATCAAAGTTCTCAATTCTAGAATTTCATGGAAAGAATGATTAAGAGACTTATTATAACAGCCTGCCCATTTTTAGTCAAATCAGAATAGTGGTTTCGGGACCACAAATCTAAAGTCAAAATATTTATTTTTTATTATTTTAATGTCTATAGCATGATTGGATGATTGTGTGAAAGTTTCGTTTAAAAAAATTATCGTTTGATTAGTCAATTTGATAAAAAGGACTAAACTGCGTAAAGTGTAAAAGTGGAGTTCTATTAACTAAAGATATCTAATAGCTATGGAATCTTAAATTAGAGGTCCTTATGTTGTAATTAGACCATTATATTAGTAAGTGGACAATTATGGGAATTGTTTAAATGATTTTTGTTTATTAATTAAAAGGTTAATATAGTAAATTAGTTAATAATTAAGATAAAATAAGTAAAACAAAAGAAAAAGCTAAAATAAGTAAAACAAAAGAAAAAGCTTTCATTTTTCTCTTATCTTCAACCGAATATTGAAGAAGAAGAAGAAACCATTGTTGTCTATTTTAGGGTTTGGCCACATGAAAGCTTAATTATCAAGAAAAGCGAAATACAAACTTAGATCCGGGAAAAAACAAAGTTATTGACTAATCGACTTGTTTCATCGTTATTACATCCGAGGTAAGTTCGTATGTAATAAGCATTATTATAATTATGTTTTAAATGCTTTGATTTTATATGAACTATGAATACGTGACTACGGACATGTTCGACAATGATTTGACGACGATTTGGCATTGAAATTCTCTGTTCAACCTTAGGAATAAATTTGGATACTAGTGACATGTCTTTAGGGGATTTATGTGATTATGTGATCCAGGTGCTAGTCTTGTACATCCTACCGGTGGCTGAGTACACCGGCATGTGTTACGGTTACTTGACATCTTGTGTGAGCAGCATCGTGTAGCTATGTTTTGACCCACAGCTTGTGTGAGCAGGCCCGTTGATAGCTTGAGAGTGATCATGTATGTGATATGTGATTGAGATAGCTTCAGCTATATATATGGCTTTTTGGGTGTGAGTTTCCCATGTATCCAATAGTATTTCGAATAGTTCAATGGGTAAATGAAAGATGTAGTTGAATAAGATATTGATACGAGATGGTACAGGTATGTACATGAACCATATAAGCTTGAATCAAAGAAGTTGTGAAGTTCATACATAAGATTATGAAAGAAAATGTAAAAGGTTTGTTAGTTAAATGAATTTCATATTGTTATGCTCAAATATATTATTTGTATAATTGTTTTAAGATTGAGTTTATTTCATATGATCTTACTAAGTTTTATAGCTTACTTTGTTTAATTTTTTATGTTTTATAGTAAAATCAAGCTAGCTCAGATTCGGGGATCGTCGAAGACAATGTCGCACTATCCTACTATCACTTGGTACTTTTGAACTTTGGTATTTTAGTATATGGCATGTATAGGGACTTTGGTAACTTTGGTTATGTGTTTGTAATGAATGTAGCCAATTGAGTTGGCTTATAAATGTTTTAAGTTTAGTTTTGTATATTACCATATAAGTTGGCTTGTTTTGGTATGTTTGAATCATGTATATATATGTAAAAATATGGCTTGTGTCGTGAATTCATGGATAGGTATATAATGCTTGTGAATTATAAAGATTATGGAGGCCAATTGGTTGACATTATAGTAGTTATATGCTTGTGAGTTTGATGCTTAATGACATATGTTTGGAAGTGTCTAGCAAGTTAAATTGTGTATGTGAATTTGGTATAAATGGTATGGCATGTTTTGTGATTTGTATGTATGGAGAATGTGAGTATAGAATGTGCACGAAATATGTTTGAAATGGCTGGTTTAAATGATCATATATGCTATGTATTGGTGCCTTTGAATTTGATGTAGGTGTGCACAAGTTTGGGTGGCAAATTGGCTTGGTAAATAGCCTGTTTTTATTCACACGAGGTGTGTCTCAGCCGTGCGTGGCACACAGTTAGGAACACGATCGTGTGCCCCTAGTGTTGAAATTAAAATCAAGTCAGTATGCTCTACACGGCCTCACACACGGGCGTGTGACTTGGCCTTGTGGCATAAGTTAGTATACCCTACAAGTTTGGCACGGCTTAGCACATGACCTGGCACACGGGCGCGTATGGCTATTTTTGGGGCACACGGGCATGTGTGTTGGCCGTGTGACCCAAGTCAGAGAGTTACATGGGGCAGGCATGGCCATGTGTTCCCATTTCGAATTTCCACTCAGCTGGGCCACACGGGCGTGTGTCCCCTATTTTTGAGAAATTTTTTATAAATGTTTAAAAAGTTCCAAGTTATCAGTTTAGTCCTAAACCACTTCCAATGCATGTTTAAGGCCTCGTAAGCTAGTATTAGGGATGATATGAATGTGATTATTGATATTTGAATGAAATTGGGAAATGTATGTGTAATTGTGTTATAAGTTCGGTAATACTCTGAAACCCTATTCCAGCTTTGAATACCAGTGAGAGGTGTTACATTTATTGGTATCAGAGCTACGATTTAGTCGATTCTAGGAATAACATAATGTGTGTGAGAGCCTAGCTATACATGCCATATATAACCTGTGATAGTGTGATGACTCCTGACAATTTTAAATTGTGTTTTGTGTAGTAAATGGATACCAATTGAGCTGTAGCTGATGATGTTGAGAGTAATGCACCAGCTCCCGCTCAAGGGTCATCGCCTTCTAAATCTAGAAATGTATCAAGTAGTCATGGAGGAGAGGCTAAAGAAGCCTTTTTCTAAATCATGAACGAATGGTTCACGCAATTTGTCTGGACAAATCCAGCAGCTCAACAACCTCTACCCCCACTTAATCCTCAACCAATTCCCGTAGCTTCTCAAGTTGTGGAACTTCAACTACTGAATAAGCCTCCAGTTGATAAGATTCAAAAGTACGGGGCCAAAGAGTTTAGAGTTACCATTGATGATGATCTCGAGAGGGCTAAATTTTGGCTTGAAAACACTATTCGGGTATTTGATGAACTTTCTTGCACACCAAGTGAGTGTTTAAAATGTGTTGTATCACTTCTGAGGGACACTGCGTATCAATGGTGGAATACTTTGGTGTTTGTAGTACCGAGAGAGAGAGTTACTTAGGAATTCTTTCAGACGGAGTTTCGAAAGAAATATATAAGTTAGAGATTCCTCGATCAAAAGCACAAAGAATTTCTAGATTTGAAACAAGGTTGTATGATAGTAACTGAGTACAAAAGAGAATTTGTAAGATTGAGCAAGTATGCTCGGGAATATGTTTCTACTGAAGAAATCATGTGTAAACGGTTTATTGATGGGTTGAACGAAGATATTAAACTTCTAGTCAGAATCCTAGAATTAAAAGAATTTGTTGTTCTAGTTGATAGAGCTTGCAAAGCCGAGGAGCTTAGCAAAGAAAAGAGAAAAGTAGATTTAGAGGCTAGAGACTCAAGAAAAAGATCGATAAGTAAGCCATATCAATTTTCATCAAAGAAATTCAGAGATTCATACACTCGTCCAAATGCTTCAATCGGGTATTCGAACAGAGATCATGGAAAACAATACTCAAGTTCTAAAACTCAAGCTATATCGGTATCGAGTGTTGGTAGTGTGAGAAATTATAGACTTGATTGTCAGCAATGTGGAAGATGACATCCTAGTGAATATAGAATGAATAATCTGGCTTTTTTCAAATGTGGTTCACAAGATCATTTCATCGTGATTTCCCAGAGTAGTTGAGAAAGAAAAGATTTAGAATGCAAGATCGAGTAACATAACTAATAGAGGGAGGCCATTGAGAATTGTAGGAAATGTGACCAGTAGTAGAGGCATGACAAAAGAGTCGGCTAAGGAATTTGAGGCTAGAGCACCTACTAGAGCTTACACTATTCGTGCTCGCGAAGATGCATCATCACCAGATGTTATCACTGGTACATTTTCTCTTTATGAAACTAATGTCATTGCACTGATTGATCTTGGATTGACTCATTCGTATATATGTATTAATTTGGTGTCTAATAAGAGTTTGCCTATTAAATCTACTAAGTTTGTAATTAAAGTATCAAACCCCTTAGTCAAGTATGTGTTAGTTGATAAAGTTTGCAAGAACTGTCCTTTAATGACTCGGGGTTACTGTTTTTGACTGATTTGATGCTTTTTTCCATTTGATGAGTTTGATGTAATTATGGGTATGGATTGGTTGATGTTGCATGATGCTGTAGTGAATTGTAAATGAAAGACTATTGAATTGAAATGTCAGAACAATGAAATCATTCGAATTGAATCAGATGATTCGAGTGAATAACCTATTATGATTTCGTCTATGTCAGCTCAAAAATGTGCGAGAGAATGTTACGACGCTTATCTTGCTTATATTTTATATACAAAAGCGTCTAAATCTAAGATTGAATCAGTGCCAGTTGTTTGTGAATATCTGAATGTGTTTCCTGAAGAATTACTGGGGTTGCCACCAATCAGAGAGGTTGAATTTGCTATTGAGTTAGTACCGGGAACTTCACTAATATCGATAGCTCCGTACAGAATGGCTCCAACAGAGTTGAAAGAGTTGAAACTCAATTGCAAGAATTAACAGATAGGTTTTGCACGACCTAGTTTTCACCCTGGGGTGTGCCAGTATTATTTGTAAAGAAGAAAGACGAGTCAATGAGAATGTGTATTGACTATAGACAACTCAACAAGGTGACAATAAAGAACAAGTATCTGTTGCCGAGAATAGATGATTTGTTTGATCAGTTGAAAGGTGCAACAATGTTTTCAAAGATTGATTTAAGATCTAGCTATTATTAGTTGTGAGTTAAAGATTCAAATGTGCCGAAAACTACTTTCAGAACGAGGTACGGGCATTATGAATTTCTTGTTATGCCTTTCAGATTGACTAATGCTCCTGCTATCTTTATGGATTTGATGAGTCGAATTTTTAGACCATATTTAGACAGATCCGTTATTGTGTTCATTCACGACATTCCGATCTATTTACAAGATGAGTTTGAGCATGTCGAGCATTTGAGAATTGTTTTACAAACCTTGAGAGATAAGCAATTGTTCACTAAATTTATTAAATGTGAGTTTTGGCTCCGAGAAGTTGGATTTTTGGGGCACATTGTTTCAGTAGAATGTATAAGAGTTGATCCGACCAAAATTTTAGCCGTTGGATTTTTTGGATTAGCTGGCTACTATCGATGTTTTGTTAAAGGATTTTCGATGCTTGCTACACCGATGATAAGATTACTACAGAAAGATGTGAAGTTTGAGTGGTTAGAGAAATGTCAACAGAGTTTTGAGTAGTTTAAAGCATTGTTAACTGAGGCGCCAGTTGTAGTTCAACCTGAACTTGGTAAATAGTTTGTGATACACAGTGACGCATCATTGAACAGATTGGGTTGCATTTTGATGCAAGAAGGAAAAGTTATAGCTTATGCCTCTAGACAGTTAAAGCTGCATGAAAAGATTTATCCGATGCACAATCTAAAGTTGGCCGCTATTGTATTTGCATTGAAGAGTTGGCGACATCATTTGTACAGTGAGAAATGCCACATTTTTACTAATCACAAAAGTTTGAAGTATTTAATGACCTAGAAAGATTTGACTTTACGACAACGAAGATGGCTCGAGTTGCCTAAAGACTATGAGTTAGTGATTGATTATCATCTGGGGAAAGCAAATGTAGTTGTAGATGCTTTGAGTAGAAAACCTTTGTTTTCTTTTGAGAGTGATGAATACTCAGTTAACCTTATCTGATGATGGTTTGATTCTGGCAAAGTTGAAAGCTAAACCGGTATTTATTCAACAAGTTTGTGAAGCTCAAAATTTGATAATGAATTACAAGTCAAAAGAGTGAAATGTGAGTCGACTAGTGATTCTGGCTTTCAGATCGAATCCAATGATTGTTTAATATTTTGAGGTAGAATCTGTGTACCAAGGAATTCTGAGCTCATTCAGAAAATTTTGCACGAAGCATACAGTGGTTGTTTATCTGTTCACCGAGGAGTACGAAAATGTACAATGATTTGAAACACTTGTATTGGTGGTCGAGTATGAAACAAGACATTTTAGAGTTTGTATTTAGTTTGTCAACAAGTCAAAACTGAACATCAAGTGCCTTCAGGATTACTATATCCTGTGATAATACCATAATGAAAAGGGATAGAGTTACGATGGATTTCATATCAGGATTGCCCCTATCTCTGAAAAAGAAAGATGCTATTTGGGTTGTCGTAGATCGATTAATGAAGTCTGCACACTTTATTCCAGTACGTAGAGACTATTCACTTGATAAATTAGCTGAATTGTACATTTCTGAGATAGTTAGATTGCACGGGGTGCCAATTTCAATTATTTTGGATAGAGATTCGAGGTTTACGTCACGATTTTGGAGGAAATTGTAAGAAGCTCTAGGTACGAGGTTGCATTTTAGTACAACATTTCATCCGAAAATTGACGGTCCATCTGAGAGAGTAATACATATTCTCAAAGATATGCTTCATTGTTGTGTTTTAGAATTTGGAGGCAATTGAGAGAGATTTTTGCCATTGGTTGAATTTGCATATAACAACAACTTTCAATTGAGTATAAAGATGGCACCGTACGAAGTTTTATATGGTCACAAATGATGTACTCTGTTGTACTGAACTGAGCTGAGTGAGAAAAAGATTCACCGGGTTGATTTGATTCAATAGACTAAAGAAAAAGTGAAAGTAATTCGCGACAGTCTACAAGCAGCTTCAGGTTGACAGAAATAATAATGTGTTTAATGTGTCGATGTTGTGCCAGAACTAGAAAAGATCCATAATGTGTTTAATGTGTTGATGTTGCTCCTGTATAGATTAGATCCATCACATGTAATATCTCCAGCAGATATTGAGATTCAATATGATGTGACGTATAATGAAAAACCAATCCGAATTTTAGCTCATGAGGTTAAAGAGTTGAGAAAAAAACATATAGCTTTGGTGAAAGTGTTATGGAAATGACATGGAATCGAAGAGACTACGTGGGAACCCGAAGAATCTACGAAAAAATAGTACCCTAACCTATTCACTGGTAAGATTTTCGGGGACGAAATTCTTTAACGGTGGAGAGTTGTAACAGCCTATTTTAGTCAAATCAGAATAGTGGTTTCAAGACCAAAAATCTAAAGTTGAAATATTTATTTTATTATTATTTTAATGTCTACAGCATGATTGAATGATTGTGTGAAAGTTTCGTTTAAAAATTTTATCGCTTGATTAGTCAATTTGATAAAAAGGACTAAATCATGTAAAGTGTAAAAGTGGAGTTCTATTAACTAAAGGTATCTAACAGCTATGGAATCTTAAATTAGAGGTCCTTATGTTGTAATTAGACCATTATATTAGTAAGTGGACAATTATGGGTATTGTTTAAGTGATTTTTGTTTATTAATTAAAAGGTTAATATAGTAAATTAGTTAAGAATTAAGATAAAATAAGTACAGCAAAAGAAAAAGCTCTCATTTTTATCTTATCTTCAACCGAATATTGAAGAAGAAGAAACCATTGTTGTCTATTTTAGGGTTTGGCCGCATGCAACCTTAATTATCAAGAAAAGAGAAATACAAACTTAAATCAGGGGAAAACAAAGTTATTGACTAATTGACCTGTTTCATTGTTATTACATCCGAGGTAAGTTCATATGTAATAAGAATTGTTATAAATATGTTTTAAATGGTTTGATTTTATATGAACTGTGAATACTTGACTACAGACATGTTCCATAATGATTTGATGACGATTTGACATTGAAATTCATGTTAGGAATAGATTTGGATACTAGTGACATGTCATTAGGGGATTTATGTGATTATGTGATCCGGGTGCTGGTCCTGTATGTCCCACTAGTAGCTGAGTATACCAGCATGTGTTGCGCTTGACAACTTATGTGAGTAGCACCATGTAGCTACGTCTTGACCCACACAGCTTGTGTGAGCAGGCCCGTTGATAGCTAGAGAGTGAGCATATATGTGATATGTGATTGAGATAGCTTTAGCTATATATGTGGATCATCGAGTGCAAGTTTCCCATGTATCCGATAGTATTCCAAATGGTTCAACGGGTAAATGAAAGACATGGCTGAGTAAGAGATTGATACAAGATGGTACATGTATGTCCATGAACCATATAAGCTTAAATTGAAGAAGTTATGAAGTTCATACATAAGATTATGATAGAAAATGTGAAAGGTTTGTTAGTTAAATGAATTACATGTTGTTATGTTCAAATTAATTATTTGTATAATTGTGTTAACATTGAGTTTATTTCATATGAGCATACTAAGCTTTATAGCTTACTTTGTTTAATTTTTCTTGTTTTATAGTGAAATCAAACTAGCTCGATTCGGGGATCGTCAGAGACTATGCCACACTATCCTACTATCACTTGGCACTTTTGAACTTTGGTATATTAGTATATGGCATGTAGAGGGACTTTGGTCACTTTGGTTATGTGTTGCTAATGAAGGTAGCCAATTGAGTTGGCTTGTAAATGTTCTAAGTTTAGTTTTGTATATTGCCATATAAGTTGGCTTGTTTTGGTATGTTTGAATCATGTATATAAATGTAAAAAAATGGCTTGTGTTGTGAGTTCATGGATAGGTATATGATGCTTGTGAATTATAAAGATTGTGGAGGCCAATTGGTTGATATTATAGTAGTTATATGCTTGTGAGTTTGGTGCTTAATGACATATGTTTGGAAGTGTCTAGCAAGTTAAATTGTGTATGTGAATTTGGTATAAATTGTAACAGCCCGTTTTCAGGTCAAATCAAAATAGTGGTTTCGAGACCATAAATATGAAGTAGAAATATTTAATTTGTTATTTCTTTAAGGTCTATAGTATGATTGAATGATTGTGTGAAAAATTCGTTAAGAAATTTTATCGATAGAGTGTTTAATTTGACTAATAGGACTAAATTGCAATAGGTGAAAAATGTGTGTTCTAGAAGCTAAAGATATTTAATTGTAAAGAATTCTTAAATTGGAGGTCCTTAAATGGTAATTAGACCATTATACCTTAAGATGGACAAAAATGGACATGGAATAAGTAAATTTTCAAAGTTTAGGTGAAGGGCATTTTGGTCATTTGGTAAATAAAGACAAAATTAACTAATAAAAAGATGTCCATCTTCCCACTTTCATCCTCCCATAGCTGAATTTCACAAGGAGTCCATAACTAGGGTTTTGGATACTTTCAAGCTTGATTGTAAGTCTGTTCTTGTCCCGTTTTGATGATTTTTATGTTTTTGAAGTTGTCTTAACCTAATTTAGCTATTTCAAGGGCTAATTTGAAAAGATGTCAAAGTCTAAAATTTTACCCATGTAGAATATGTATGTATTTAGGTGTTTGTTGGTAGAAATGCATGTTTAATGTTAGGAAAACAACATTTACAAAGTGATTTTTGATGGAAATGTCAAAAAGGGACCTATTTGTAAAATTGTTGTAAAATGAGTGTTAAAATTTGAATAAATGAAAAATGTGTACTATTATGAGTATGAAGAAGTTTCAGCTAGGCTTGGGTTTTTATGAAATTGAATGAAATTCATTTTACGAGCCTAGGGACTAAAATGTAAAATGTCAAAAGTTTAGGGAAAAAATATATTTTTTCCCATAAGATGTTTTTGGGTTAAATTGAATAATGTGATAATTAAATGAGATGAATTTGGTATTATAGATCAATAAAAAATGAAGTTCGGGTCTATATCGAGGGAAAACCACCCCTCACCCGTATTCAACGCCGGAATAGGTTTAAGGAGCATTACGGGACTTACAACACTTATAAACATACATTTTATACACCACTTATCAATTCAAATACAATTCAATCAAAATCAATCATAGTGCCCCTTAAACGAGCCTACGAGTCTTTGAACATGCATTGAGAGTGGTTCGGGACTAAACCGATAACTCGAGAAACTTTTCCACACTTAGAAAATTTTCCTTAAAATAGGGGACGCACGCCCGTGTGGCAAGGTCGTGTGAGACATGCCCATGTCACAGGCTGTGTGGGCATTCGAAATGGAATCACATGGTCGTGTCCTAGCCCGTGTCCTTACCCATGTCCAAACAAGTGAGGTTACTGAATTGGGTCACATGGCCAACCACACACCCGTGTGTTTAGCACGTGTGCCCTTCGAAGTGGCCACACATGCTCGTGTGCCAGGCCGTCTGCTAGGCCATGTCAAACCTGTAGAGTATACTGACTTATGCAACACGGCCAAGCCACACGGCCATGTGCTAGGCCGTGTGCCAATTAGGGGGTATACTGACTTATGCCACACGGTCGATCACACGTTCGTGTGTTAAACCGTGTGGAGCATATTGACTTTATTTCAATTTCAACACCAGGGGCCACAAGGCCATGTAACATGACCGTGTGTCACACACGGCTAAGACACACACCCGTGTGGATAAAAATAGGCTATTTACTAAGCCATTTTGCCACCCATTTTGCACATACCTACACAAGCTCAAATAACACCATTTTAAGACACAAATATGCAGCCAAAAGCCAAAAGTAAAAAATCTTCCAAATTTAACCAATAAGATAAGTACAATCACATTACCATCCTTCAATTAAATAAATACTCATTTAAATTCAATTATACGAACTTACCTCGTGTACAAAAATAACGAAACAGACCGACTATTCAATTACTTTGCTTTTTCCCCGATCTAAGTCTGAATTCCTCTTTTCTTGATCTACAAGTAATCAAAATCAACTTATTTATTCCTCTATTCATTCAATTCAATCCAAACTATGCATTCGAGCTATTTACAAATTAGCCCCTAAACTTTTACATTTTTATAATTTAGTTCTTATTACACAAAACCACAAATCCATGAAATTCAAAATAAACCCATGCAAGATGAATTACTATTATGCCCTTAACAGCCCATATTTTTCATTTATTCACACATTTAACCACACATTTTCACATTTTCACAAATTAATCGCTATTTTACATTTTTAATCAAAATCACTTTACAAAACTTGTTTAACTATTAACAAACATTCAAAATCTACCATCAATCATCAAAAATCATACATATTCATCAATGGAAACATTCAAAATCTTTAACAGTTTTGCAAATTAGTCCCTAGGCTAGCTAGTACTAGCTGCAACGGTCTCAAAAACATAAAAATAATTAAAGGTGGGACAAAAACGAACTTACAATTGAGCTAGGAGTTGGTTGAATTCTTCAAGCCCTAAGATTGGTTTTCTCGTTTGTTAAATTTGGCTATTAGCGTGAAGATGAACAAAATTTATGAATTTGTTTTGTTTTAATTAACCTTTATTTACTAATTCACTTATTTAACCTTTAAAACATTTTATAATTACACCAATTTCCATGCCACTATCATCCACTAGCTTTAAAATGGTTTAATTACCACTTAAGGACCTTTACTATAAGGTTCTATAGCTATTAAACACCTTTAACTAATAGAACACTACTTTTACACTTTACGCGATTTAGTCCTTTTTATCAAATTGACCAACCAAACGATAAAATTTTAAACAAAACTTTCACACAATCATATTTTCATACCGTAGACATTAAAATAATAATAAAATAAATATTTTAACCTTAGATTTGTGGTCCCAAAACCACTGTTCTTATTTTACTAAAAATGGGCTGTTACACATAGTGTTTAGTTAATAATGAATGTTATGTTTGATGTGTATACTTGAGAATTTAGTTTTGTGTCATTACAACATCCACCCCCTCGTTTTCAAAATTCTGTATCATGGAATGTTTATAGTTTTTCTATTATGAAAACTCACAAGTTTGGAGCTGAAGAGTTCAGTGGTTGAATGAGTAATAATATGGTCAGAGCCGAGAGTTGGATAGCATATACAGAGAATTATAGATAAGATATAAGATCTTTCTAAAGACTATTTGGGATGTGCAACGTCACTGTTAAAAGAAGAAGTTTTTCACTGGTAATCGACTATAACTGGTATGGTATCTAAAGAATGGGTTAACTGGTATTTCTTTTGAATTGATTACTTTAGTGAAACAAAATAATATGAGATCACCGATGACTTTAGTAGTCGATGAGGTAGTGTTCAAAATGTAAATAGATCTAAATGCATCCATTATGGTCGAGTATCTTATAGTCATCTCATCTAAGGTATTTTATGTGCTCTTTTATCTTTAGTGGCATATATGGTTGTTTTATCTTCAAATGTGGTTCTTATCATATGGGGATGCTGGCTAATCATAACAATAGGTAGAGGTATTGCTAATCTAGCTGATTAATGATCAACATTGCTCTATTTTTTGTGGCATTCTATTCAATTATGTTTTGGTAGAGGACTCGATGGCAAAACTCATGTGTTGTTATTTTTATGCTGCTACTGATTCTTGTTCTGCTTTATGCATATGAAATTTATGTTGTTTATGTCACAGCTGGTTCTAGTGCATCTAAGTGATATTATCTTTCTGGATTTTTCCTTTGGGGTATCATCAATTTCTTTAAGCTATTAATATGTTCTTACTATGCCACATAATCTTCAATAGAAACGGCTTGGAGGTAGACGAGTGTGTCCGAAAGGCTCATAAATTTGCATATTTTGATAGAATAGAAATGGATTATATTATTGGCAGTTTAGTAGGGATTTACATCTTGGAATTCTTTATCTTGGCTTTCTTATTATTCTTATTGGCTACTTTATCATATATGGTCCATCTGCAAAGGATACACATTGGCTGGGGACTATTACATTTGTTACCGTTATAGTTCTTGGTTGGATCATGGGAGCATGTTGATACATGTATCAGCTTTTTAGAGGTCGTGTTGTTGTATTTGCTTTTACTGGAACTATATTAGGTTTTTTTCTTTTGCTTTGGAGTGCATTATTGGTATTTGAGGTATTGTTTTATCGATACGGTTGTAGCGTGTTTCTTATTAGAGCACTGTGGTCCGTTTGAGGGAAGGTATTTGTGGAAGGAGCAAAATAATACTTCTAATTCATCTTATGGTTGTGGCTCCAGTATATTTCAATGCTTTGATGTTAATAATGGGAATAGTCTTATTATATATCCAAATTTTAGCTTTCAAGAAAGGATAAATAGTAGCAAAAGTGTAAACGGTGGAAGATCAAGCATAGCATCGCATATTAGTTCTCATTACTCGGATGATCTTGAATTATGTCAACAAGTCAAAAATTGGATGTCATTTTTTGTATGAACTAATACAATGGGTTATGACTTTTGATTGGTATTCTGATGGAATTATGATAGATTTTATGTCTGGATTATTTTGACGTCAAGAAGAAAGAATTGATTTTAATTGTTACTATTATGTTGATAAAATCGGATCATTTGTTTTACTTGGAAAGGATTATTAATTTGAAGAGCTAGTTGAATTGTATGTATTTGAATTTATCTCTAGATTCAAGAATTAATTTCACAAAGTTGTGGGCAAGCAGGCAGACAGTCAGAATGAGAGGTTCAGCTTCTAGAAGACATGATACAGGGATATATCAACTAGATCAGAGATAATTAGGAAAATGTTATTAAGAGTTAAATTCTTCATGATAGTAGCAGTTATCATACTTGTATTTAAACGATATTGTTTGAAGTTTTTCATGAATGGAATGTAGAACCCAAAAAGTTAGTTAGTTCAAAATAACTTGAATGTTTATCAGTTGAAAGTTACAGATGCAAAAGTGTCGAAAACATTATTTAGAATCTGTTATGAAAATTATGAATTTTAGCTAAACTCTATCAATTAACTAATATATTTGGAATATGATGATCTAGGTTTTTCGATTATGTTTCAACACATGATTTATTAGGAATTTCTTAGTAGTTGTACTGCTAATGATGAAGCTACTACAGTAAAGCCTCAAATTTATTTAGTCAAGTCGGGTATCTACTTCAGCCTCAGTCAGAAGAATATATATTGTTTATAGTAATGTTTTATTTGAATGATCTTGAATAATGATGGGCTGAGTATTATGCAGTCGAGGGTTAAACCGTTAATTCTTTAGAGAATTTTTGAAATGCAGAGAAAAATATTCGAATTGATCCATTAAACAATTCTAAGATTTCATAGGACATCTTATATGAGGTTCATGGCATTGTCTATTTGATTTAAATCAAACAGCGACGAAAATGTTTAATGGTTTGAGACAAATTTACTGGTACTTAGGATTAGAACGTGAAATTTCAGAGTTTATTCTAAGATATCTCTTATGTCTATAAGTTAAGAGAGAGCACCAAGTACTATTTGTAATATTACAATCTGGTATGAGTTCTAATTGAGATTGAGTTGATGGATTTTATATGTGGACTACCTTTGAGGTTGAGGAAGAATAACTTGGTCTGAATAGCTATTATCAGGTGAGAAATTTTGAGGATGAAATTTTCGTAAGGGGGTGAGTTATAACAACTCGTTTTTTAGTGGTGTCGTAAATAGTGATTTAAGGGCCACAAATCCAATGAGTAAATTCGTAAATGTTATGATTTAATATTTACGAGTCAAATATAGTATTAAAATAAATTTTGAATTGGCAATTTATGCTATTTGAAAGAATAATCAGGATCAAGTGGTATGACCTTAAAGTCAAGTGGTTTTAGAAAATGAGGTATCAGGACCTCATTTCCATAAGTGAGTTGTAAATATTTTATTAAATATTTACGAAGTGTTATTAAGGTTGTATTACAATTTGGTCAAGAAATTTTAATAATTAGATAGTTAATTAATTAAAAGGACTAAATTGTAAAAGCTACAAAAGTTTATTTCTATTAATTAAATGGGTCAAATGGCTATGAAAAAAGTGAATTAATGGACTTAAATGGTAAATATACCATGCATATTGATAGTGGGCAATTATGGACATGCTTTTTTAATTTTTAAATTAAAATCTTAAGGGTAAAAATGTAATTTGATAAATAAATAAATAAACCAAAAGCCATCTTTTTTCTTCTCTTCTTCCCTACCAAAACAAACAAACATGAAGGAAGCCGTTGTTGAGTTAACATTCGACCAAGCTGATTTTTGATGCATGGTATGCGTTTTGATCTTAGTTTTAATTTTTTTTTATGTTTTTAGGCTCGTATTAGCTTAACCTAGCTAACCTTGGGGTCAATTTGTTAAATTGTTAAATGTTTAGAATTTTTTCATGGATGAAATTTAAGTGTTCTTGAAATTTTATGCTAGATTATTAAGCTTTGTTGTTAAATATAAGAATTTTGTTAAGTAATTTTTGGTGATTTTCAAGTTTAGAGACTTATTTATGAAAATGGTAAAATTCAAGGAAAATATTGTAAATTATGGATAAATATAAGCTATTATCGATTGGGTATAAATCGGTTTATAATGAATTTGATATGGATGCTTTTATTGCAATAGGAGTTTTAGTTTTATTTATTTATTATATTAGATTTTATTAAGAGTTTTAGTTTTACTTATTTTATCTATTATATTAGGTTTTTATTTCCTTCATAAACTTTAAGTTAGGAATTCTATTAAGACTCCTTCCTTTGTTATTAACAGTCTATAATAAGCTGCTAATATGAAATAAAGAGAAAAAAAAAACAATTATTCTATAAAAAAGAAACGTTATTTTGAGAGGGGGTTCAGTCAATGGCGAATCTGCCTTTTGAGTAACCATAGGTAAAAAAAAAAGAGGCTATTTACCAAGCCATTTGCCACCCTTATTCACACATACACTTACACCAATTCAAGGCACAAACATAACATACTTATGCAACCAAAACATCCACAATTATGGCCAACACAATAGCAACATCTATCATACTCACAACAATTATTAAGCCACAATTGACTACTTTCAAGGTACCTAATTGTTCACCAATTTATCATCTCATCAATAAACCATATTGCCATACATTTTACATTCGTGTCATAAACCACATTTCTATCATTCACCAAGTATACCATGACCATATCACCAAAGACATTAACACATATATATACACTTAAGCTTACAACTATGATAGCCCAAATAAACCAATCTACATGGCCAATTATCAAGACAAGCCTTTCACAATCACAAGCCAACACATTGGCTACTATTACAATGACACATTTAACAAAATGACTAAGTCGCTATAAATGCCATAGATTTAAAATACTTGAATTCATCAATACCCAAAGTGATAGCTTGATATTGTGATGGGATCTCCGGCGAACTCCAATCCGAGCTAGCTCGATGACACTATATAACATGGGAAAGGAAAGGGGTAAGCTATATAGCTTAGTAAGTTCAAATGAAAATAATACAAAACATTATTCATACATTTGACATATAAATAACTTAACAAATATTGATATAAATGTCATTAAAACTTCATAAATGTCATATGACCATAAATGTCATTTAATATCAACATAACACATACCAACATAATTTTCATATACCAATACCTCATCATATGAATAACATAGCACATATCAACATAAATGTCCTTTAAGCTTCATAAGCACAACTTACTCAATCACATTCTTACCAATTGTTCATCATATACCGAATTCATTTCCTTTGAGTTTTTCGTACATACCTACACCAACTCGTAACATAATCACATACTTTCTCGTCCTTGACATACCTGTTGAATTTTCCAATTGAACCACTTGGAATACTACCGGATACATAGAAAATCTTGCACATAACTGCCACATATGTAGCCAATGCTACCTCAGATCTCATAACACATATAGGCTCGCTCTTGAGCTATCTGCGGGCCTGCTCACACAAGCTGTTAGTCGAGACGTAGCTTTGCGATGCTGCTCACACAAGGTATGTATCTGCAACATATGTCAGTATACCCAGCCACCGGTAGGACGTACAGGGCCAGCACCCGGGACACATAAATCACATAATTACATGGGTTCCTAATGACATGTCACTTGTATCCTAATCTATACCTAAGGTTCAACCAAGATTTCTCTCTTGCCGGAACTTTGTCGAATATGCTCATAAAATAAATCATATATTTCATGCAATATTGAAACATTAAAATACAAATACAACATTGCATTATTTACATACGAACTTACCTCGGCATAAAAACTACAAAAAGGACTAAATCGTCAAATACTTATTTTTCCCCATTCTAACTCTGAACCTCATTTTTCTTAATCTATAATATCACATTTAACTTATTTAATCATTATACTATTCAAATCAGCCCAAAATCATATTATGGAAAAATTGCATTTTTGCCCCTAAAGTTTGGCATTTTGCATTTTAGTCGCTAGGCTCGTAAAATGATTTTCATTCAATTTCATTACGCCCAAGCCTAGTTGAATCTATATCATGCTCATAACAGCCCACATTTTTTATTTATTCACACTTTTACTACTCATTTTATAACTTTTACAAATAAGTCCTTTTAGGCATTTTTATCGAAAATCACTTAACAAAAGTCATTTAACAAACAAAAACATGCATTTTCCACCATCAAAAATCAAAATACATACATGATAAACATGAGTAAAATTTTAGACTTTGACACCTCTTCAAATTGGTGGTAGAAATAGATAGATCATGTTACAAGGATTTCAAAAACATAAAAATCATTAAAAACAGGACTAGAATAGACTTACAATCGAGCTTGGAAGCTAGAAAAACCCTAGCCATGGTTTCCCCTTGTAAAATTCGACCATGGGAGGAATATGGACAAAAATTGGCTTTTAATTTGGCTTTTTAACTCATTTAATTACCAAATTACTAAAATGCCCTTAATGAAAAACTTTAGAAACATACCAAACCATGTCCATTTTTTTCCACCAACTTAACCAATGGTCTAATTACCATTCAAGGACCTTCAATTTAAAATCTCATAGTAATTGGAAGCTTTTAACATATAGAATTCAAGTTTTGCACTTTTTACAATTTAGTCCTTTTGACTAAATTGAGTGCCCAAACGTCAAAATTTTTGAACGAAATTTTCACGAAATAGTTCCATAAAACTGTAGTCCATAAAAATATAATAAAAATGAATTTTACTGCATTGAATTTGTGGTCTCGAAACCACTGTTCTGACCAGACCCAAAATTGGGTTGTTACAACTCTCCCCCTTTAGGGATTTTCGTCCCTGAAAATCTTACCAGAATATAAATTTGATCCCCACGTAGACTTCTCTATCTCGTGACACTGCCAAAGAACTCTCACTAAGGTTATGCTTTTATTTTCCAACTTTTTAATCTCTCATGTCAAAATTCTGATCGATTCTCTGTTATACAACACATCGGCTGAATCATAATCCCTATCAGAGAATTTAGACTTAGAGATTCCAATCGATTCCATCGCAACATAGATACACAAAACACATTTTGAATCTTTTTCCAAGGCAATACTTTCGGAAGCATGCTATCGCTGAACGAGAATTTCATATCCTCATGTTTCAAATTCACATACGTTTTCTGACAATCTAAAGTGGATTCTAAACTACCACGAATCACTTTTACTTCCTGTACGATTTCTAATCGGATAGTCTCTGAAACATATAACTCAACTAATCTATTATGTTACATACCTTATCCCTAGAACATCTATTTCAAATAACTATACATTTTATTACTATCTAAATAAGCAAACGAACTACTACTGGGCTTCGTACAAATTTTTTTGCATAAGCTATGAATTATCCTGTGCACAAATTCTATATCAAAATAATGATAACAGTCATCAGGTCCAACCTAAAATTCAGAATCAAAAGTCGTCTCACACTGTACTCGTTTAGTTTTCCACTCACTATCACATTCCTGAGGTTCTCAATCTTGCAAAGAAAACATCATTTTAGCTTATAATTTAGCTAGATTCAGACCGTCATCAAATAAGATTAATCATGTATCCAATAATCACAAAATAATCAATGGTTTTTCATTCAAGCATTTGCAACTATATCTTCTTTCACGAAGGTTAACCGAAAACTGCTCACAATCTTTAAATAGTTCAAGCCATCTATTTTGTTTTAATTTCAGATCCTTCTATGACATTAGATACTTTAAACTCTTGGGATCAAGAAACATATGACATTTTTTGTTGGACAACTGACATCATCAAATTCTCAACACAAACATAAAAAGTGGCTAACTTTAAATCACCCATCGGACAGTTGCTTTCATGTGACTTTAACCATCTGAAAGCATAAACGATCACTTTACATTTTTGTATTAAAACTCATTCCAATCTGTTCGATAGTGCGTCGCTGAAAAATCACAATTCTTTACTCAATTTAAACTAAACTAAGAATCAGTTCTTCGGTTAACAATACCTTCAACCATTTTCAACTTTTCTAACACTCAACAGACCATTCAAACTTTCTTAAATGTGATAACTTTATCAATTAAAACAACTTTAACTCATAATAACATCATCCAATTAGAACTGATCTAATAGATACATCCTTGTATCACATCCTTTTTGAATATAAATTCTTCGTTCAGACTGTTCGTCAATTTACCCATGAATGTACAAGATTTTTGTCACACCCCTAACCTGAAACTGTCATCAGAATAAGGTTAAGAAGCATTACCGAACAATCAGAACATTTTACATCCATTTCACGACACAAAGTCAATCATCAATCAAACATATTCAAATACGAGCATATAGTCCCTTATCGAGGTCTACGAGACCTTAAACACATTTTAAAAAGAGGTTGGGACTAAACCAAACACTTACAAAAGTTTTTAGAAATTTAAACATATTTCAACACTGCAGAGGTCACACGCCCGTGCGGTCAGGCCGTGTTTCTCACACGGCTACCAGACATGCCCATGTGTCCAAGCCATGCCAAAACAGAGCATATATATACTGAGTTGTTCCCATGGCCACTAGGCACACCCGTTTGCCATGGTCGTGTGAAATTAAGCTAGCTACTGACTTGGTGACACGGCCATTGGGCACGCCTGTGTGCCATGGCCGTGTAACCTACCCGGGCATACTTTGAAGCAGCCTTTGAGCCAAACGAAAAATACACACGCCCATGTCCCTTGGCCGTGTATGCGAAATAGGCCATTTGCAAGGCCAATTTGCCACCCACATAAGGGTCATCTCTACAAGCACAAATCTCATGTATTTAAACATCAATTCGCAGCCAAAACATACCATCATATACACCAAATAATCATCAACAACATTATCTATTTCCTTACTTAAAATCAACACAAATAAGTCCATCCAAATACCAATTTCACAACCTAAAGTATACAGGTTGAGCATCATGTAATTCTTACCACAATTCACATTTAATCCATCATTCTTATCAACCAAATCAATATAAAACATACCATTTTCATACTCATGATTTCATACCACATTCATCATTTTCATAGCATCACATATATATACCAACAACACTCAACTACTAATCCATATCACATGGCAAGGTTTGTACAACTCAAAACATACCACATTGACTAGCCTATACATGCCATATTCAAATATTCACATCTTTCAAAAGTACCCAAAATAGATTGCTGATAGTGTGATAAAGATGCTGACGATCCCCAGATCCGAGCTAGCTTTACTGACACTGTAAAATAGAGAAACAAATCACACAGTAAGCTTTCAAAAGCTCAGTAAGTTTGAAATAAAATACATACTACTTAATAATACCACATCAATATATATTTATACCATCACATAGATAAAGGGACGACTAGGCACATTATCAATCTCAACCACATACTCAATTATCTATTCATTCAACCCTTTAATCTATCATCAACCACATAGGTTCAAACTTACCTTGATCAACACATAGTTCACCATTCATGCTACTCAATTGCTTGATATTACCTCTCGTTCAACCTTTGTTTATTCCTTTGACTTATCGCACACTTAGTGCCAATTTCATAACCGAAACATAATCGTCACCGAACACTTAGTGCCAATATGTTAACCGAACTTATATCGGTATCGCGCACACAGTGCCAATTCGATTAGCCGAAGCTTCTATCTTTTCGCACACACAGTGCTAATCATCTCTGTCTCGTTTCTAATTTCGCACACTTAGTGCCATCTAATCTAATTCCGCACATAGCATTTCTAATCTCTTAGTTACATATAAATTTCATTCAATACACATCACATAGATATAATTTAGCAATTAGTATTATATCTGAACTTACCTCAGACGTCGAAATACAAAAAACGGTCGATTAATCGAGCACTTTGACTTTGACTCGATCTCGATCCAAACCACTTCTTTCTTGGTCTATACACATTCAAATTCAACTCATTCAATCACAAATTCATTCAATTTAGTCCACACACACTTATTTAGGGCATTTTACAAAGTAGCCCTCACATTTTCACATTTTGACACTTTAGTCCCTAATTCATAAAATCATCAAATACACATAATTTGCTTGTGCCCATGCCTAGCCGAATTCTCACTATACTCATACAAGCCCAAATATTTCATTTATTTAACATTTTAATCCCTCAATTTACACTTTTCTCATTTATCCCAAATTACACAAATTCATCAAAACTCCAAAGACAAACTATTTTAATCAAACACATATCTTTCATTTTCCACTTACAAACATTCAAGAACCCACATGTTCTTAAATGACATATTTCAAAAACATCATCAATTCAAAAAATTAAGACATGGGTTAGCTAGAGCACAAAGCAACGATTACGAAAACGTAGAAATTATAAAAAATCGAGCTCAAACATACCTTAAATCAAGCTTAACCCTAGCCGAATATTCAAGGCTTTTCTTCCTCCTTTTTATTTTCTAATTTCGGCACCAAGAAGATGAACATGGTTTCATCTTTCTTTTTGTTTTATTTAATAGATATTAATTCAAACTTTACTATTTTACCCTTATTATAAAACATTATAACATACATTATAATTGGTTATTTTGTCTATTACCATCCACCAACCTTAATAGTGGGTTAATTGCCTCATAATACCTCCACATTATAAAGACAACAACAATTGAGCACTTAACAATCAGCACACAACATTTTACATTTTATGCGATTAGGTCCTTTCTCACAAATTGACACACAATTGATAAAATTTTCACACGAAACTTTCACACAGGTTCAATCACACATTATAAACATCAAAAATAATTTAAAAATATTTTTTGACCTCAATTTTGTGGTCTCAAAACCACTGTTTCGACTAGGGTCTAAACCGGGTTGTTACAACTCTCCCCCCATAGGGATTTTCTTCCCTGAAAATCTTACCAATGAATAGGTGTGGATATTGCTCTCTCATAATGTTTTTAGTCTCCCACGTAGCATCTTCTACTCCGTGTTTGTGCCACAACACTTTCACTAAGGAAATTATCTTGTTTCTTAATTCTTTGGTCTCTCGTGCCAACATTTGAATCGGTTCTTCACTATATGACAAATCTAACTGAATTTCAACCTCAGTAGGAGCAATCACATGAGACGGATCAGATCTGTACCGATGAAGCACTGACACGTGAAACACATTATGAATCTTTTCTAACTCAGATGGTAATAACAACCTATAGGCAACCGGTCCAATTCTTTTGATGATTTCATACGGTCTAATGAACCTCGAACTCTGCTTGCCTTTCTGGCCAGATCGAAGTACTTTCTTCCACGGAGACATTTTCAAAACATTGTGTCACCTATCTCAAATTTGATATCCTTCCATTTCAAGTCTGTATAAAACTTCTGACGATTTGAGGCCGCTTTTAGAATGTCACGAATCACTTTCACTTTCTGCTCAGTTTCTTTTATCAAATCAACCCCGTGAATCTTATTCTCACTCAGCTCATTCCAATACAATGGAGTTCGACATTTTTGACCGTAAAAAGCCTCATACGATGCCATTTCAATGTTAGATTGAAAACTGTTATGATATGCAAATTCTATCAACGATAAATGCTTTTCCCACGTACTTTCAAACTCAAGTATACAATATCTCAACATATCTTCAAAAACCTGGATAATCTGTTCGGACTGACCATCCATTTATGGATGAAATGTAGTACTGAAATGCAATTTTGTGCCTAAAGCCTCTTGCAATTTTTTCCAAAATCGCGAGGTAAATCTCGGATCTCTGTCAGATACAATATATAGTTGTACCCGTGCAATCTCACAATCTCAGCAATATATAAGTCAACCTATCTATCGAGTGAATAATCTGTTCTCACAGGAATAAAATGAGCTAATTTCATCAATCTGTCAACTATCACCCATATTGCATCTTTCTTTCCCGGAGACAAAGGCAATCTCGACACAAAGTCCATTGTGATTTTGTCTCATTTCCACTCAGGAATCATAATCAGTTGTAACAAATCGGATGGTACCTGATGTTTAGCTTTAACTTGTTGACAAACTAAACATTTCAACACATAGTCAGAGATATCTCTTTTCATCCCATGCCACCAATAAAATTGTTTCAGATCGTTATACATTTTCGTACTCCCCATATGTACAGTTAAACGACTATTATGAGCTTCATTCAAAATTAAATAAATCAACTCTGAATTCTTCGGAACACAAATCTAATCTCAAAATCTCAAACAATCATCACTATCAACTCAAAATTCTGAATTTGAATTTAAGTCACATAGAGCTCGTTTTACTATCATTTCATCATCACTTTTCTAGGCAATACAAATCTGATGTACAAACATCGGCCTTACTCTTAACTTGGCCAAAATTGAATCATCATCATATAGATCTATCTGAGTACTCATAACTCACAAGGCACATAAAGACTTTCGATGCAAGGCATCGACAACAACATTAGCTTTACCTGGATGATAATCTATCACAGGTTTATAATCTTTCAAGAATTCCAACCATCTTCTCTATCGCAAATTCAATTCTTTCTGAGTCATCAGGTATTTCAAGCTCTTGTGATCTGTAAAAATATGAAATTTCTCACCAAATAAGCAGTGATGCCAAATCTTTAATGCGAACACAATCACGACCAATTCAAGGTCGTACGTCGGATAGTTCTTTTCATGCGGCTTTAATTGCCTCGAAGCATAAGCGATAACTTTGCCTTCTTGCATCAGCACACAGCCCAAACCATTCAACGATGCATCACTGTAAACTATGAATTCTTTACCCGATTTTGATTGAACTAACACTGGTTCCTCTATCAACAACGCTTTCAACTATTCAAAACTCTACTGGCACTTTTTTGACCACTCAAATTTAACATCTTTCTGTAACAACTTTTTCAATAGAGTCACAATCATCGAGAAGCCTTTCACAAATCATCTATAGTATCCCGCTAGTCCTAGAAAACTACAGAATTCAAACACATTTCTTGGAGACTTCCATTCTAAAATAGTTGAGATCTTACTCTGGTTAACTCATATTCTCGTAGCTGATACAATATGTTCCAGAAAACCAACCTCAAGCAACCAAAACTCACATTTGCTAAACTTTGTATACAATTGCTTCTCACGTAGAGACTGTAACACAATTCTCAAATGCTCGGCATGTTACATCTCATCACAGGAATAAATCAAAATATCATCAATAAACACTACAACAAAGCGACCCAAATGCGATCTGAATATCCTATTTGTAACATCCTAGAATTAGGGCTTCTACATTGTATATGTTTCTGTGTGCTTGACTTATTCTGCTTGTTATTTAGATGTCTTTGGGGATCCTAGGGAGGCTCAGGGTCAAGCCAGAGCCTTGGTAAAATTTTTCTTTTTGGGCACTTTAGAGGGGAGAGTTGGTTGAAGCAGGCCTTAAAATTATTTTCTTGTGTTTGTTGATACAAGATGGAGTATGGTGTGATGGCAAGATAACGCCACTTAAAGAGCAGGGGAGTGGCGTCACAAGGGAGCAGGAGGAGGGAAGGAGTTTGAGCCTCATCAGCAGCAAGTGGGAGCTTTATTTTTTTATGCTCAAGGTAGTGAAGTCTTGGTATTCGGCTTGGACACTTCAAGGATGATGGTTGAATGGGTCAAAGCATTTGCATGGAAGGTGTGGAGGAGTTTGTGGAGGAAGACTTGGTCTACTAATTCAAATGGGTGTTGGAGAGTGAAAGTAGGAGAAAATAAAGGGATTTGGTGTTGGTTGTGGAGTTGGTCGAAAGTTGGAAGTATGTGGGGGGAAGTGAATTCGATCAAGGGAAGTAAAAGGGAGAGGGTATTTGTTGTTGAACATTTTCGATTTTTGCTAATAGATGAGTGTGTCATTTCTTCCAAGTGAGGAAGTGTGCATTTTCGGTCAATTTGTTTCACTTCTTTGTTACCTAAAGAAAATCGTAGCACTTTGGCTTCTACTCTTTTTCTTTCACCTCTTCTTCCTTTCAACTTGCATACTATCCTCTCGAAGCACTCCAACATAGTCGAATCCTCTTCATCTCCCATTCGAAGTTTATTCTTTTTGTTTAGCCTCACATTAGTTAAACCTCTCCCTCACCTTCTACTCACCATAATCGAAACCTTTTTGCTTCATTTTCCCTATATCATTTATTAAGCTGAAACCCCCTTTCTTTTTCACATTACTTCCATTCTCTTTATTCCTTTCCGTCTTCTTTATCTTCTCCTGTGCCGAATCTTCTTGTGTGTGCCATTCGATTTCTCTGTTAAAGGTAAGGTTCTTTCTCTTATTTTATTACGGACATTCTATTTATTCTGTGCCTCTTAGTGAATATCAGGAAGTAAGGTGAAGTCGAATCCATCCTAGTAATAACTAAACCCATTTTTTCCATTCTGTGCCTCTTAGCTGAATATCAGGAAGTAAGGTGCTAGGAATCTTAAGCTGCAGGAAGTCTATACAATCGAGATCTTTTGGTTAAAGTAAGGGGAGACTCTTTTGCCACTTCTTTTTTTCTCTCGATTTTGTGTAGCCATAGCCGAATGGCTATTTGGCTTGGTGTTTAGATTTTGGCTAACCCCCTTTTCCTTTTCTTCTTCTCTCGTATGGAACGTTTACTCTTGGAAACTCTATTAGCCGGACGTTCATGATCCGAAGCCTGAAGACCTTGTGATTATTGAACCTTATCATACAATTCGAGTTCTGAGGATAAGGAAATTCTCTTGATTTTAGGTTGTCTATTTTCCTTTTTTTCCTTTTTGTTGCCTTAACCACACGTTTTTCTTTTAGTCCTGATCAAGACTCTTATCATGGATATAAGTGCTAGTTGATCCAAGAAGGGTGCGTCTAAGGGGCCTGAGGAGAGCAAACCCGTGGTCTCTGCTCCTAAGTTGAAAATACGTGTTGTATCGATGGTTTGATACTTTTCGCCAGGGTGTGGTAGAGAGCTGACATCTGCCTGGGATAGGCAAATCGCTGTTATCCCTGCTAGTGAGAGCGTCGATGTAGAGAGTCTAGTCTTACGCGTAATCAGGTGTGTAACGCTCACACTTTTCTTTATTGTTTTGTATAAATAACTTTGATGGCTGAATGTCGAAACGACTATGTGGACAGTCTAGATACCCTAGTGGGTAACGACTGGAGATACTGGGTAAGTGCTTCTTTGATGCTACTTTCGAATGTATGTATGTATGATATATTTATCTGTTGTACATTGGAAGTATGTTAACATGCTGCATGGGCTTTGGGATATGATGTGAAAAAGGGGAAGTATAATTCAATGACTGTCACAATGGTTTGGTACCACAGTGGGTTGGCCCCACATGTTTTATCCAGTGACTATGTCTTAGTGGTTTGGTACCATAGTGGTTTGGCACCACATATATTATTCAGTGACTATCTCAGTGGTTTGATACTATAGTGGGTTGGCCCCACATATTATATTTCGTGTGTACATTCAAACCCGCCCAAGCGTTAGGACCAGAATATGGGTCGTTGAAGAAGAAGAACTTTTGAAACCCATTTTCAAAATCCACTTAAGTTTTGTTGAAATCGCTTTCGTTTCAAGTTATCTTCTTTGAAATTATACTTAGTCCAAATTCGAAAATTTAATTAAGTCAAGTTATTATACAAATTTGGTGTGCCTGATGGCACGATAAAACATTTTTCGTGTTAATTTAGAAAACGTGTGATTCAAATTTATAGTTAAAATAAAATATCCATCATATAAGAAAATAACTAAAGTAAAGTATAATGAGGCCTTATTACATCCAAAATAAAACAACCCAATAACAAAATTTAGAATAACTAAAATTTAAGTTCATTTAATTTTAAATCCACCGCATGGCCTCCTCAAGTCCTCCGGCCCTCGTCGCGATCTAAGCATCACTGAAAAATAATGGAGAAGGTGAGTCACCAAGACTCAAGATGTAACCCTTCCCCGTTTTAAAATATTTTTCATACACAACATATAACAATTAATATGCGAATATTTAATTCCGACCTAGCCATCCAAACGCCCTTTATCTACCCGTTGTGGTACCAAACCACCGGTGGTGCCAAACCACGGTGACATATAGTCACAATGTGTTACCAAAACATTGGTGTCCGTAGACACAGATCATTTGATGGGGCCAACCCATCGTGTGATACCAAATCACTGGCAGACGATCCCATATCTCAAGTGGGGCCAACCCACGGTGGTGTTAACCACAGGGACAAGTCGCTATGAGGTGCCAAACCTCTGGAGGTACCAAACCTCTGGTGACATATAGTCACGGTGTGTTACCAAAACACTGGTGCCCGTCGGCACAATAATACTGCCCCCTCCACTCATCAACCCATATCACAATCATAACAGAGTTCATACATTTATCACATGTATTAAATAAATCATGCTTCCCAAAAGCAACATAATAATCTCATATAAATAGAGACTTACCGAGGTCCTTGCTTGTACCTTTTAAGGTACTAAATCCATATCTACATCAAGCAGATTTACAAGCAACACAATTTATCACACATATTAACTGCTATATGAGTGTGTATGTACACACCTGTCACCACTGAGTGATCTAAATCCCGAATGAAGGAGTCGACCACCCTAGATCTCTTGGTACCTACATTCGGCCAACCATGGGATTAGCCCTATGGCCTATTCGGCCAAAGTAAATAATTTAAAGGGTTCTCCTTTTGAACCCGAATCCTTACCCGAAAGTCTTGAGTATCACCCTTTTGCTTCACCACCCTAAAATCGGCACTTAACCAAATTAGTAGCCTTCGGCTTAATCGATTAACAACTACTTGACTAAAGTAGATCTTACCATTACTTACCAACTAAATATCAGAGAAAGGAGGGTCAGATCTATTGCTTGTGAATCCCGGAGTTCCTAGATGAAATCAGTTCCAAAGAGTGGTTAGTTCTCTGCTTGCAAATGCCGAAATTTCGGCTTTTCTCCAACCCACAAGTCGACAAAGAAAGGAAAATATGAAAAGAGTGTTCGGCCATCACTTACCTTCGCAAACAATCGAATATAGGAGAAATCCCGAAACCACTATACTATTCGGCCAAGTTGAGTTTAAAGAAAAGAGAAGGAATTTCGGCACTTTGATAGGTATTAGATTCAGCTATGGCTGCCTAAATAAGGCTGGACTTTTAGTGAGGAAAAAGGAGAAAGGTAAAGGGAATAGTTGATTCGGCTAGTAGGAAATAAATGAAGAAGGGATTTGAGGATCAAAATTCGGCAATGGAAGAAGCAAAGAGGGTTTCGGCCAAAGTTTTGAGAGAATGGAATGATAAAAGAAAATGAGGAGAAAGTGCTTTGAATTTTCGGCTAAGCAAATTGAAAAAAAGAAAATCAAGGTGATCACTTAGGTGCTTTTATAAGCATTCGGTACACCCCCCTAGTAGCCTTGCCGTCCAACTCTTCACCCAAGAGTCCAAAATCCATCAATCTTCCTTGAATCACTCCAAGCCACTTGTTTGATTAAATTCAAAATAGTTTGAATTAATCCCTATAACTAAAGAATAATCCTAATAATAGCTCCTTCATATCTCCTATTATCCTTAGCACAAAATAAAATGCTCATATTATCTATTAATAATAATTAAAGAGTTTAAAGGGAGAAAGGACTCTCCCTCAAGTGCCGTCCAACATAATGCCAAAAAGGGAAAATTGTGACTCGAACCAAGGTTCTCCTTGTTCCTTGATGGCGTCAAGTGTAGCTCCCAAGTGGCCCTCCCTTTGCCACTTATTCTAGGCTCTTTTTATGTCAAATATTTCCTTATTTATTCTTATAACCCCTAACCACTAAGGCTATCCACCTTTAAAGCAAATAATATATTTATTTCTACCATTCCGAGCCAACACAAGGCCTTTAATTAAACTCTATTATTCCATAAATGATATCTCAGCAATTCATACATAAGAAAAATGATTAAGTTCCAAATAACCCCATTTTTGGGATGTTACAGTTCCACCCCCCTTAAAATAAATTTCGTCCCGAAATTACTTAACTAAAACAGATGAGGGTATTACCGTCGTATCACATCCTCAGGTTCCCACGTAGCTTCTTCCACACCATGGTTCATAAAGCACTTTCACTAAGGGCACTGACTTCCTACGTAGAACCTTTATATCTCTATCCAAGATCTGAACCGGTTCCTCCTCAAAAGATAAGTCTGCGTTAACCTCGATTTCTGCCACAGGCACCACATGTGATGGATCCGACCGATACCGCCTCAGCATCGATACGTGAAAGACGTTATGTATTTGACTTAACTCGATTCGGCGATTCGGTGATAAGCTACCGGTCCTATTCGCTTAATATCGTATATGGGCCAATGAATCTTGGGCTCGACTTCCTTTCGTCCAAATCTTAACACCTTTTTCCAAGGCGACACCTTTAGAAAGACCTTGTCTCCTGACAAAGATACTCCATTTCCTTGCGTTTGAGATCGGCATAAGACTTCGCCTATCCGATGCTTCCTTGAGATGAGACCGAATCACTTTGACTTTGTCTTGATCTCTCGCTACCAATTCTGGGCCCAACACTTGTCGTTCACCCAACTCCGTCCAACACGCGGGGTTCGGCATTTCAAATCCATCTGAAGGCTTCAGATGGTGCCATCGAATACTCACTTGGTAGCTATTGTTGTAGGCGAACTCAGCTAGAGGTAAGAATTCCTCCCAACTACCTCGAATTCCAAGACACAACCCTCAAAGATATCTTCTAAGATTTGTATGACCCTTTCGATTGCCCGTCCGTCGAGGATGGAAAGTCTTTGAAATCCAACCGCTGCACTCCAACGCTTGGTGTAACGCTTTCAAACCTCGAAGTGAACCTTGGGTCCCTATCTGAGATAAGCGATACGGGTACACCATGTAATCGACTATCTCGCCACATACAACTTTGCTAGCTTCGGGGAGTAATCCATTCTCACCGGGGTATGAAGTGAGTGATTTAGTCGACGGTCTCACGATCACCCAAAGCGCATCTTTCTTCTTTGGCGTAAGGGTAGACCACCAGCGAAATCCATAGTGATCCTCTCCCATTTCCATTGAGGAATCTTTACGGTTGAAGTAGCCCCGATGGTGGCGGTGTTCACCTTAACTCGCTGACACGTCAAACACTTCCCTACAATTCCGTTATCTCACGCTTCAATCCGGGCCATCAGAACTGTTTCCATAGATCTCCATACCTCTTGCTTCCTCCCGGATGCATAGCGTATGGGCTGCTATGAGCATCCTGGAGAATCTTCCGCCTCAACTCCATATCCTTTGGCATACAGGGCCGTCCTTGAAAACATAACATACCATCACCAGTCACATTATACCCCTCTAAACCACCGTCCTGAACTTGCATTCTCTTAGCATTTAACCCTTCATCCACCAATTGTTTATCCTTAATCTCCTCGATCCACGTTGGCTTAACTTGAAGCTCTGCCAAAAGGCTTCCATCGTCATATAGGCTCAACTGAGCAAACATTGCTCTTAAATCCGCCACAACCTTCCGGCTCAATGCGTCAGCCACCACGTTAGCCTTACCCGGATGATATTCGATGGAACAGTCGTAGTCCTTCAACAGTTCAATCCATCATGACATCTCGATTCAGATCTTTTGAGTGGAAGATACCTCAAACTTTTGTGATCCGTGTAAATTACCAACTTCTCCCCATAAAGATAATGTCTCCATATTTTCAAAGTAAAGCGACACCGCTAACTCCAAATCGTGAGTTGGGTAGTTGACCTCATCGCGGTCTCGGTGACGGGACGATAGGCTATTACCTTCCCATCTGCATCAACACACACCCCAAACCGTGTGAGATGCATCACAATAGATCGTGAATAATTTCCACGCCTCGGGTTGTACGAGGCAAAAGCCCGTCAGAATCTTCCTCAACTTATCAAAGCTTTCTTGCTGCTTCTCCAACCATACAAATGGAACACCTTTCCTTAGCAACTTAGTCAACGGCGCTGCGATCAAAGAGAACCCTTCCACAAATCTCCGATAATACCCTGCTAAACCTAGAAACCTTCGTATCTCTGCCACCGACTTAGGCGGTTTCCACTCCAATACCGCTTCAATCTTGCGGGGATCCACTCTAATCCCTTCCGCTGACACTACGTGACCCAAGAAAGCCACCTCCCTCAGCCAAAATTCGCACTTACTGAATTTGGCATACAACTGTTTTTCCCTCAACACTTGCAGAACTATCCGTAAATGCTTGTCGTGCTCCTCCTCCGTCTTTGAGTAGACCAATATGTCGTCTATGAACACCACGATGAATTGGTCTAGGTACTGCTGAAATACTCTATTCATTAAATCCATAAACGTCGTCGGTGTATTGGTTAATCCGAATGGCATCACTAGAAACTCGTAATGCCCATACCGAGTTCAAAAAGCCGTCTTGTGAACATCGCCCCCTTCACCTTAAGTTGATGGTAACTTGACCTAAGGTCTATCTTGAAAACACCGATGCCCCTTCAATCTGGTCAAACAAGTCATCGATCCGGGTAATGGGTACTTGTTTTGATCGTTAACTTGTTTAAGCGATGGTAATCGATGCACATTCGCATAGAACCGTCCTTCTTCTTGACAAACAATACAGTAGCTCCCACGGAGATATACTAGGTCGAATAAACCCTTTATCCGGAGCTCACGAATTTGAGCCTTGATTCGCCAATTCCTTTGGTGCCATTCGGTGAGTGCTATAGACACGAGTCTTGTTCAGGGTAGCAAGTCTATCTGAATTCGACTTCCGTCTGGAGGTAGACCGGAAGTTCTTACGGGAACACATCAACAAATTCCCCAACCGTTCGGACCTTTCCAACTACCGACTCTTAACTTCCAAAGCAGATTTGAACCAAGAACGCCTTACGACCCTTCTTGACCATCTTCTCAACCTTCAAGGTGAAACCACGTTGGATAGGTAATTCCTTCTATCACCTATCATAACCACTTCATCATTCTCGGTAGTCTTAAGAACCATGCGCTTAGTAGCGCAATCCAAATTCGCCGATACTTAACCGGTAATCCATTCCAAGGATCAAATTGAACTCCCCAAGCGGTAGTTCCATCGGATCGACCACAAATACTACCCCTTGGAGTTCTAGGGTGCGTCTCGATAAAGTTTGTCTACCACTACTGAGTGACCTAAAGGACTCACTCGGTCATCTCCCTAGCGGCGGTCTCGAGTCTAGGTTCAAAGTCTCTACCACACTCTCGGCTACGTCGAATGTGTAGACCCCACATCAATTAATGCATAATAAGGAAGACCAAAAATCAGAAACGTACCGGTTATGACATCCGGTGAGTCACCCTCCTCGCGACGCCTTGCCGCATAGACTAAGCCAGGCTGCCTAGCCTCTGTGTTGCCTGAACCCCTGCCCTGAGTTCCACGACCTCGGTTAGGACCGTTGCTTCCTCTGCCATTACCATGACCCCTCTGTGGTCCCACATTTCTATCCTGGGTGCGGTTCTGCCCCTCTGGCTGATTTCGAGCTCGCTTCTGGGGACAATCTCTGACCCGATGCTCTAAAGACCCACACTCAAAACATCCTCTATCACGGTGAACAACCTCCCCAATGGGACTTCCCACGCCGATTGCAGACCGAGCTGGCAGGTCTCGATTAGTAGCTACGAGCCTTCTTGCTTTGATTTGGCCCACTCTGCCTAGCCTTCTTGATCATTACCCTTTGGATCCGGTGGCCCAAATCCTCTCTTTTGATTATTCCTACTATAATTTTGTCTCACTACCTCCTTGATCCCTCGGCTACCTTAGCCTTTTCCACAAGGGACGAAAACTCACGAACTTCTTGCGGGGCAATCGGTAACCTCAAATCATCTGGTCCGTCCTCAAAGCGGACCACGGCGCTCGTGTTGAGAGCCACGATGCCTCTAGCATACCTACTCGGTCTCAAAACTCCGCCTCATATTCCGCTCTTGACTTGGTCCCTTGCACTAACCCCGAAAGGCTTTCCTCTCGAGCATCTCATATAATCGGTGCCCACATACTTCTTCCGATGAGCGGTTTTGAAATAATCCCAAGTCAAATCATCTGCAGTAGCGCCATCTCGAATCGTCACCACCACCGATCGCCTCATCCTTTAGAAGTGATCTGACCCCTTTCTTTTTTCTCCTACGTCAGTCAAGATCATCCATGATCCTTTCGATTGACTCTAGCCGAAGATTCGCTACACTGGGTGCCACTCTGACACACCCAAAACACCTCGGCTCAGTTGGACCGAATTCGCTCGGGAGCAGTTTTGAGCTCCTAAATTTCCACCATTGACCACCAATTCGAGGACTCGCAACACCGCATGATCATCGCCTCCTCCCGCCCCGATCCTGCTCCTCGGCTCCAAAAGTGGAGGTGGTGGTGGCGATGGTACATCATTTTGAGAACCTTGCCCACTGGCGGGTTCAGATATCGTCATCCTACCCTACGGCGGCCCACGGCGTCACGTCCTCTAGAACTCATTCTATCTCTGCGCTTTTAATCGATTAGAGAAATTTTATGCATTAGCGTTTGTTCCCTTCATTACTTTCATGAAGAAATTTTATGAAGAAATTTTAATTAGAGATTCTTTCGTGCAAACAAGGTTTCAGTTCTCTATCTTAGTTCACACAAAGGAGTTCTTGCATCCATTCCTTAATACTTTCCATACCTATTCGCTCTTCGGACATTTCTGCCCATTTCTAACCCAGGGGTATTTTCGTCATTTTCCTACAGGGGTATTTTCGTAATAAAAAAGATTTTAAAACTTTAGTAAAGTAGGTTGTTTTTTTTTTTTGCAATTCCCAACACTGGAGGGTATTATTAAAAATTGATAAGGTTTGTAGTTATGGCATTATTTCGAAAACTAGGGGTATTTTGGTAATTTTATCCATCAGGGGTAATTTTGTAATTTTTGTAAGGCAAGGGTGTTTTAGTAATTGTAAAACTCTGAGGGTCCTTTTTGAGGATTTTCCTTTCTTAAAACGGTGATATTGCAAAAATTTTGTACTCGAGGCGTTTTGGTAATTTTACACGTTGAGGGCGTTTTTGTAGTTTTCCAAAACCAAGGTGTTTCATTGATAATTTCCAAAGCTGAGTTGAATATTTGAGAAGTAGTTAAAATTTTTGGACAAAATCATTGAGTTGATGTTTTATGGACCAAGGGTATTTTAGTAATTTTACCCCTAAGGGCATTTTCGTAATTTTCCACAAATCAAACTTTTTGGGGAAAACATTGTAAAAAGAGTTGTTCTTACTTTTGAAGGAGTGATTTGAAAAGTTTTAAAACCAAGTTTTGTTGTTTCATTCTTTTTTTGAAAATCAAGGCTAATTCCTTTCGGGTTTTAGTCATTCATTTAGCCTATGTTAGAGCCCTCTTGGTCGGGGTGAACCAAGCTACGCACCAGGCGGGGTTTAGTGTGGAGAGGAGGTGAGTCACAGATTGCTAAATACCAAACTCCCAGAACCTTTCTAGACATGCGCAGAGAGGTTACCACACCATCGAGCCCTCAGGTTTAGGTGAACCCAAGCTACGCACCGTGTAGGATTCTGCGAAGAGGTGGTAAGTCACTCGGATTGCTTAAATACCGAGCTCTTGGGATCCAATCCTGAACATGCGTCTGAGGTTACCACACCTAGCTCGTGACTAAGTCATAGGTTTGTTTCGTTCTTTAAGTCTTATGTTACATTTGTGTGTTTGAGCAATCTAATCCTGGGGTTCAAGTTCCTATAAGTCTATCTACGTTCCATGCTTCCTACCCTTCTACGAATATAATTCACAGAGGTTTAGATGTACTTACAGGCGGATCGGTCTTGGAGACTGGAGCCATCTTGCTTTAAAACCCAAAATCAATTAATAAGGCCTACTAAAACATTTTTGGGCCTTGGGCCCCACATAGAAGTTTTGAGCGGGCTCGATACCAATTTGTAATGATCAAACCCGGCCCAAGCGTTAGGACCGAATATGGGTCGTTACGAAGAAGAACTTTTGAAACCCATTTTCAAAATCCACTTAAGTTTTGTTGAAAGCTTTCGTTTCAAGTTATCTTCTTTGAAATTATACTTAGTCCAAATTGAAAATTTAATTAAGTCAAGTTATTATACAAATTTCGGTGTGCTGGAGTGGCACGATAAAATATTTTTCGTGTTAATTTAGAAAAGCGTGTGATTCAAATTTATAGTTAAAAACAAAATATCCATCATATAAGAAAATAACTAAAGTAAAGTATAATGAGGCCTTATTACATCCAAAATAAAACAACCCAATAACAAAATTTAGAATAACTAAAATTTAAGTTCATTTAATTTTAAATCCACCATGGCCTCCTCAAGTCCCTCCGACTCTGTCATCGCGATCTAAGCATCACCGAAAAATAATGGAGAAGGTGAGTCACCAAGACTCGATGTAACCCTTCCCCGTTTTAAAATATTTTTCATACACAACATATAACAATTAATATGCGAATATTTAATTCCAGACCTAGCCATCCAAGCGCCCTTTGTCTACCCGGTTGTGGTACCAAACCCTTTGGTGGTGCCAAACCATTGGTGACATATAGTCACAATGTGTTACCAAAACACTTGGTGTCCGTAGACACAGATCATTTGATGGGGCCAACCCATCGTGTGATACCAAATCACGGCGGGCGATCCCATATCTCAAGTGGGGCCAACCCACGGTGGTGTTAACCACAGGGACAAGTTGCTATGAGGTGCCAAACCTCTGGAGGTACCAAACCTCTGGTGACATATAGTCACGGTGTGTTACCAAAACTTTGGTGCCCGTCGGCACAATAATCTGCCCTCCACTCATCAACCCATATCACAATCATAACGGAGTTCATACATTTATCACATGTATTAAATAAATCATGCTTCCCAAAAGCAACATAATAATCTCATATAAATAGAGACTTACAGGGTCCTTGCTTGTACCTTTTAAGGTACTAAATCCATATCTACATCAAGCGATTTACAAGCAACACAATTTATCACACATATTAAGCGCTATATGAGTGTGTATGTACACACTGTCACCTTGAGTGATCTAAATCCCGAATGAAGGAGTCGACCACCCTAGATCTCTTGGTACCTACATTGACCAACCATGGGATTAGCCCTATGGCCTATTCGGCCAAAGTAAATAATTTAAAGGGTTCTCCTTTTGAACCCGAATCCTTACCGAAAGTCTTGAGTATCACCCTTTTGCTTCACCACCTAAAATCGGCACTTAACCAAATTAGTAGCCTTGACTTAATCGATTAACAACTACTTGACTAAAGTAGATCTTACCATTACTTACCAACTAAATATCGAGAAAGGAGGTGGATCTATTGCTTGTGAATCCGGAGTTCCTAGATGAAATCGGTTCAAAAGAGTGGTTAGTTCTGCGCTTGCAAATGCCAAAATTTCGCTTTTCTCCAACCCACAAGTCGACAAAGAAAGGAAAATATGAAAAGAGTGTTCGCCATCACTTACCTTCGCAAACAATCGAATATAGGAGAAATCCGAAACCACTATACTATTCGCCAAGTTGAGTTTAAAGAAAAGAGAAGGAATTTCGGCACTTTGATAGGTATTAGATTCGGCTATGGCTGCCTAAATAAGGCTGGACTTTTAGTGAGGAAAAAGGAGAAAGGTAAAGGGAATAGTTGATTCAGCTAGTAGGAAATAAATGAAGAAGGGATTTGAGGATCAAAATTCGGCAATGGAAGAAGCAAAGAGGGTTTCGGTCAAAGTTTTGAGAGAATGGAATGATAAAAGAAAATGAGGAGAAAGTGCTTTGAATTTTCGGCTAAGCAAATTGAAAAAAAGAAAATCAAGGTGATCACTTAGGTGCTTTTATAAGCATTCGGCACACCCCCCCTAGTAGCCTTGCCGTCCAACTCTTCACCCAAGAGTCCAAAATCCATCAATCTTCCTTGAATCACTCCAAGCCACTTGTTTGATTAAATTCAAAATAGTTTGAATTAATCCCTATAACTAAAGAATAATCCTAATAATAGCTCCTTCATATCTCCTATTATCCTTAGCACAAAATAAAATGCTCATATTATCTATTAATAATAATAATTGAAGAGTTTAAAGGGAGAAAGGACTCTCCCTCAAGTGTGATCAACATAATGCCAAAAAGGAAAATTGTGACTCGAACCAAGGTTCTCCTTGTTCCTTGATGGCGTCAAGTGTAGCTCCAAGTGGCCCTCCTTTGCCACTTATTCTAGGCTCTTTTATGTCAAATATTTCCTTATTTATTCTTATAACCCCTAACCACTAAGGCTATCCACCTTTAAAGCAAATAATATATTTATTTCTACCATTAGAGCCAACACAAGGCCTTTAATTAAACTCTATTATTCCATAAATGATATCTCAGCAATTCATACATAAGAAAAATGATTAAGTTCCAAATAACCCCATTTTTAGGATGTTACATCGTGACTCTGTCACAGTGATTTAGTATCACAGTGGTTTGGAACCATAGTGGCTTGGGGCTACAGGCGTTGGGCTGATTCAAGTGATATAGAGGATGGAAACCTAGGTGGGAATGAGTTGCATTGCATACATATTGTTCATATACCATATTGCAAGGGCTAAGGCCCAACGTGCTATTGTGGGCTTAAAGGCGAATGTGTTATTAGGGGAATTATACACTGAGTCTTGGTGACTCACCCCTCTGCTTAAATGTGCAGGTAACCCCTAGTTGTGGATTTGGAGCCGAGGTGGGCTTGAGGTGGCCATGCATTATTTCCTCGTAAATTTTCATCTCATAATTAGACTTACCTTTTTTTTAAAAAAAAATTTGGGATTTTGCAATGTAATAATCCATAACTTTAATTCGGGTTTTTCCTTTAATATGGCTTTCTCATACCGTATGAAATGTCAAATGAGGAGTTTTCTAAAATAAAACTAGAAACAATCATTTTTTTAAAGTGTTAACAAAAGAAGATAAGCGAATAAGTGTTAAGCTAATAATCCATAAATTTTCCTTAAAACCTCAAACATCATTTGCAACTGTCACGTTTATGGAATTCCTTGATTCTGGCTTTTGTAAAACAAAACTGCTTACAACTTTTAGTTCATTTTAAATAGAAGTTGGTAATAAAATCTTCAAACATACATTTCTTTAAGATTATCTTTGAGATAGAATCACCAAACGAAAAGTTTACTTTTTCAAAAATTTCGATTTTCCTTTACAGTTCAAACTACATTTCCTGTAACATGCCAGATTTAGTCATAACGTATAGACCAAGTTTGGGATGTTACAATTATAGTATCAGAGCCAGATTATAAAACTCGACTGTGGGTTTCGAGTTCAAAATATTTTTTTAAAAGTTGGTGTGGAAAATGGTTTAGAAAAATACATGTTTCCTAGAAGTATGGCACCTGAGTCTTCGGCACCAATCCACACTGTAAGTTTTCTTGATTGCAACTTAAATTCCTATAAAATACTGTGATAGATAGTTTTGAGAAATACAACTCTAAAAATAGAGACTCTTAGAAATATTTCTTGCGAAAACCTATTTCTAATGTTATTTTCATAAGACTGTTCTGTAATAAATAGTGGAAGAATTACTAATTCATAAAACTTGAAAATTAGATTAAGTCGAATCGGTAGTCATGAGCGATAGAGGACGTGGACGTGGTATGCGTAGCCACGGTAGGGTGTTGGGTCTGAACCTTCGAAATCAGGGCATGGGCCAGAATGTGAAGTGCCAGCATCACCAATTGCGGAAGTAGAATTTTAGGACCAAACTGGTGGAGACGATGCTGTGTCTCAAGCTATGTTTCGTGTTTTAGAGCGCATTGCTGGAGCAAGCACGTGATCAGTAGCTCGAAAATCTATTTCTGAGCGACTCCGAGCTAATGGAGCTGAGATGTTTAGGGGTATTTCTAGTGTGGCTCCTAATGTGGTAGTCTTGGCTAGAAGCGATTGGAGCGAATCATGGACAATCTTGGACTGCATGCATGAAGAGAAGTTGAAAGGGGTAGTGTCTCTCCTTCGAGATGAGGCATACCAATGGTGGCTCACGGTAAGGGATGGTACAGCAGCTGACCGCATTACCTGGAACTTCTTTAAGGTAGCGTTCCAGGGAAAGTACATTGGGGCGAGCTATGTGGACGCTCTGAGGAAGGCATTTCTGATCTTGGTCCAGGGGAATAAGTCAGTGGCTGAGTATGAGGCAAAATTTCTACGTTTGAGCCATTATGCTCGGGGTATCATTGCAACAAATTACGAGCGTTGTGTTCGATTTGAGGATGGTTTGAGGGATGAGTTGCGAGTACTGATAGCTCTGCAGCGGGAGAGAGAATTTACTATTATAGTTGAGAAGGCTAAAATAGTCGAGGAGGTGAAAGCGGTCTGAAAAGCAGAATTAGGACAGGGATAGAGGTAGGAATAAAAGGAATTTTGGGTCGTCAGGGTCTACTGGGAGTTTACAAAAGAGGCCTAGGTTGGATAGCTCGAGTCGAGTTACGAAGCCTATTGGTGTTCGTCGGTCTCAACAGTGTGCTCGATATGGGAAATTCCATTCGAGGGAGTGTTGGGTAGGTAATAAAGGATGTTTCAGGTATGGATCTATGGATCATCGGATAAGGGACTGTCCACAAGAGCTAGGCAGAGTGCGGTCAGTAGGTTAGGGATATGTACAGTTTGAAAGAGGTGAGCAGAACCACTGAGAGGTCGTGGTCCGGTCAGAGGAAGAAATGGCTTTAGTCGAGGGCATGGAGCACCTGGAAGAGGTGCTGGGAATACGGATGCAAGACAGCCTGGGTTGCTTCATGCAACTAGATGCCGAGAGGAGGATGATGCACCGGACTTCATAACTGGTATGTTCCTTATTTTTGGTTTGCCATTTACAGTACTGATAGATATTGGGTCGACATATTCGTATTTTGCTAGTACTGTATCTAGAACTTTGAACATAGAATCTAAGATTGCTTCTAGAGAGATGACTGTGATTAGCCTTTTAGGACAATCTGTAGTGGTGAACAAGCTTTTTAAGAGTGTGCTTTTAGAAGTTCAAGGGACTGTCTTCCCGGCTGACTTGATGGAATTGCCGTTCGACGAGTTTGGCTTGATTTTAGGCATGGAATGCTAGTTAAGTACCAATCAAATTTGGATTGTGCTGCTAAGCACATGGTGTTGAAGACTCTTGAGGATAAAGAGGTGCTAGTGATAGGCGAAAGAAGGAATTACTTGTCCAATGTGGTGTCTGCTCTAAAGGCTGAGAGGATGATGCGACAAGGGTATGAAGCGTTCTTAGCTTTCATCAGTGCTTTGGAGGCCAAAGAATTATCTGTAAAAGGTGTTAGAACGGTGAAGGACTTCACAGATGTTTTTCCAGAAGAGCTTCCAAGGTTACGTCCGGATTGCAAAGTAGAGTTTGGCATTGATCTTCTTCCGGGAACAACTCCGGTGTCCATTGCTCTGTATAGGATGGCACTGAAGGAGCTGGTGGAACTTAAAGCCCAGATTTAGGATTTGTTTGACCGTGGTTTTATCTGACTAAGTGTGTCACTGTGGGGAGCTCCGGTGTTATTTGTCAAGAAAAAGGATGGGTCGATGCGGATGTGCATTGACTATAGGTAGCTGAACAAGTTGACGATTAAGAACAAGTACCCTTGCCAAGAATTGACGACCTGTTCGATCAGCTGCGAGGCGCTTTGGTTTTCTCAAAGATAGGCGTGGTGTCAGGGTATCATCAGCTTAAGGTCAAGAAGGCGGATATTCATAAGACAGCTTTTCGAACTCGTTATGGTCACTACGAGTTCTTAGTGATGCCGTTCAGGTTGACGAATGCACAAGCTGCATTTATGAATATGATGAATCGTGTATTCCAACCCTATCTAGATCAGTTTATCGTATTGTTCATAGACGATATTTTGGTATATTTAAGGACGAAAGAGGAGCATGATTCACATCTTCGGATTGTTCTGCAGATTTTGAGAGAGAAGCAACTGTATACCAAATTTAGCAAGTGTGAATTTTGGTTGAGGGACGTTACTTTTTTGGGGCATGTTGTGTCTGTTGAGGGGATTAGGGTTGATCCTCGAAAGATTGAAGTTGTTTTAGATTGGAAACCATCAAAGTCAGTGGCAGAAATTCAAAGTTTTCTAGGATTAGCGGGGTACTACAAAAGGTTCGTCGAGGGATTCTCGTTGATAGTTGCACCTTTAACCAAGTTGTTGTGGAAATGGGTACAATTTGTTTGGGCTGATAACAACAGGCGAGCTTTGAGAAGTTGAAGAAGATTTTGACTGAGGCACTAGTGTTGATTTAGCCTGAGGCTGGAAAAGAGTTTGTTGTTTATTCTGATGCGTCACACACAGGGTTAGGGTATGTGTTGATGCAAGAGGGGAAAGTGGTAGTGTATGCATCTCGACAATTGAGACCGCATAGGGTGAACTATCCCATGCATGATCTTGAGTTAGCTGCGGTAGTATTTGCTTTGAAGATTTGGAGGAATTACTTGAATGGAGAGAAGTCGACTATCTGCACCAATCACAAGAGCCTGAAATATCTCCTTACCCAGAAGGAGTTGAATTTAAGGCAGCGGAGGTGGATTGAATTGTTGAAAGATTATGATTGCTCGATTGAATATCACCCGGTAAAGCTAACGTAGTGGCGGATGCGTTGAGCCATAAGGTAATATCTGATTTGAGGGCAATGTTTGCTCATATCAATTTGTATGATGATGGAAGCTTGTTAGCTGAACTTCAGGTGAAGCCTTCATGGGTAAGTTAAATTAAAGAGAAGCGATTGTCAGATGAATCGTTGAGTTCTAGATTTTAGCAAGTGGAAGGTGGTGAGACGAAAGATTTTAGTTTGAACAGTGATGGGGTATTGTGTTTTCATGGAAAGGCTTGTATGCCGAGGGATTCCGAGTTAAGACAGAGGATTCTGCAGGAAGCACATAGTAGTCCATACGCTATGCATCCCAGTGGGAGTAAGATGTATCGAGATTTGTGTGAATAGTTTTGATGGTAGGGTCTAAAGCAAGAAGTTACCGAGTTTATGAGTAAGTGCTTGACATGTCAGCAGGTAAAGGCAGAAAACCAGTTGCCTTCAGGGTTGCTACAGCCAGTGAAGATTCCACTTTGGAAGTGTGAGAGGATAACTATGGACTTTGTTAGTGGGCTACCCCTTACGCCTACTAAGAAAGATTCGGTGTGGGTGATTATCGATCGGTTGACGAAGTCTGCTCACTTCATACCGGTTCGTGTTGATTACTCACTACAGAAGTTAGCCAAGCTATATGTGGCAGAGATTGTGAGGTTATATGGGGTACCAGTGTCTATCATATCAGACAGGGACCCTAGATTTACATCACGATTTGGAAGGCATTACATCTAGCATTGGGTACAAGATTGGATTTCAGCACGGCGTTTCATCCACAGACTGATGGTCAGTCAGAGAGGGTAATTCAGATCTTGGAAGATATGCTGAGGGGCTGTGTGATTTACTTCAGGGGTAGTTGGGAAGATTTTCTACCGTTGGTAGAGTTTGCATACAACAATAGTTATCAATCCAGCATTAAGATGGCACCCTATGAAGCATTGTATGGTCATAAATGTAGTACTCCTATCTACTGGACAGAGTTGGGTGAGCGACAGTTGTTGGGTCTGGAATTAGTTTCAGAAACAAAGGAAAAGGTCAAGTTGATTTGGACTCGGTTGAAGGAAGCTTCCGACAGGCAAAAATCGTATGTAGACCTGAAGTATAAGGAAATAGAATTTTCAGTGGGTGATCGAGTTTTTCTAAAAGTTTCACCTTGGAAGAAGGTCTTAAGGTTTGGACGGAAGGGCAAGTCGAGTCCCATGTTCATCGGGCCTTATCGAGTGTTAAAACATATGGGACCGGTAGCTTATCAGCTGGAGTTACCTCCGGAATTGAAGAAGATACATGATGTATTTCATGTCTCAATGTTAAGGCGGTATCATTCGGGTCCATCTCACATAGTGCCGATGGAAGAAATTGAAGTAAGACCTGATTTATCTTTTAAAGAAGAACCGGTTCAAATTTTAGATCGAGATGTTAAAGTATTGAGAAGGAAGACAGTTCCATTGGTTAAAGTTTTATGGCGGAATCACAGTTCAGAGGAAGCCATATGGAAGCCAGAGGATGTGGTGCGACAACAATACCCTCACCTCTTTTGATCAGGTAATTTCGAGGTCGAAATTTTTTTAAGGGGGTAGAACTGTAACATCCTGGAATTAGGGGTTCTGCATTGTATGTGTTTTTGTGTGCTTGCCTTGTTCTGCTTGTTATTTAGATGTCTTTGGAGGTCCTGGGGAGGCTCGGGGTCAACCCAGAGCCTTGGTAAAATTTTACTTTTTGGGTACTTTAAGGGGGAGAGCTGGTTGAAGCAGGCCTTCACATTATTTTCTTGTATTTGTTGACACAAGATAGAGTGTGGTGTGATGGCAAGATAACACCACTTAAGGAGCAGGGGAGTGGCGTCACAAGGGAGCAGGAGGAAGGAAGGAGTTCGAGCCTCATCAGAAGCAAGTGTGAGCTTTATTTTTTTTGTGCTCAAGGTAGTGAAGTCTTGGTATTCGACTTGGACTCTTCAAGGATGATGGTTGAATGGGTCAAAGCATTTGAATGGAAAGTGTGGAGGAGTTTGTGGAGGAAGACTTGGTCTACTAATTCAAATGGGTGTTGGAGAGTGAAAGTGGTAGAAAATCAAGGGATTTGGTGTTGGTTGTAGAGTTGGTCGAAAGTTGGAAGTATATGGGGGAAAGTGAATTCGGTCAAGGGAAGTAAAAGGGAGAGGGTCTTTGTTGTTGAGCATTTTTGATTTTTTTCTAATAGGAGAGTGTGTCGTTTCTTCCAAGTGAGCTAGTGTGTATTTTCAGTCAATTTGTTTCACTTCTATGTTACCTAAAGAAAACCATAGCACTTTGGCTTCTACCCTTTTTCTTTTACCTCTTTTTCCTTTCAACTTGCATCCTATCCTCTCGAAGTACTCCAACATAGTCGAATCCTCTTCATCTCCCATTCGAAGTTTATTCTTTTTGTTTAGCCTCACATCAGCCGAACCTCTCCCTCACCTTCTACTCACCATAATCGAAACCTTTCTTCTTTATTTTCTCTACATCCTTCATTAAGTCGAAACCCCCTTTCTCTTTCACATTGCTTCCATTCTCTTCATTCCTTTCCGTCTTCTTTTTCTTCTCCTATGCCGAATCTTCTTGTGTGTGCCACTCGATTTCTCTGTTCAAGGTAAGGTTCTTTCTCTTATTTTCTTATGGACATTCTCTTCTTTCATTCTTTCCAACGTGAAGCCGAACCCATCCTAGTAACAACTAAACCCATTTCTTCCATTCTGTGCCTCTTAGCCGAATATCAAGAAGCAAGGTCCTAGGAATCTTAGGCCGCAGGAAGTCTATACAACCAGAATCTGTTGGTTAAGGTAAGGGGAGACTCTTTTGCCATTTCTTTTCTTTTTCTCGGTTTTGTGTGGCCATAGCTGAATGGCTATTTGGCTTGGTGTTTAGATTTCGGCTTACCCATTTTTCCTTTTCTTCTTCTCTCATATGGAACATTTACTCGAAAAACTCTATAAGCTGAACGTTCGTAGTCCAAAGCCTGAAGACCTTGTGATTTCTGAACCTTACCATACCATTCGGGTTCTGAGGGTAAGGAGATTCTCTTGATTTTGGGTTGTCTATTTCCCCTTTTTCCTTTTTGTTGCCTTAACCACAATTTTTCTTTAAGTACCCATCAAGACTCTTATCATGGATATCAGTGCTAGCCGATCCAAGGAGGGTGCGTCTAAGGGGCCTGAGGAGAGCGAACCCGTGGTCTCTGCTCCTAAGTTTAAAAGATATGCTGTGTTGGCAATTCGGGACTTTTCGTTGGGGTGTGGTAGAGAGCCGACGTCTGCTTGGGATAAGCAAATCGCTGTTATCCCTGCTAGTGAGAGCGTCGACGTAGAGAGTCTAGTCTTACGCGTAATCAGGTGTGTAACGCTCACACTTTTCTTTATTGTTTTGTATAAATAACTGTGATGGCTGAATGCCGAAACGACTGCGTGGACAGTCGAGATACCCTAGTGGGTAACAGTTGGGGATACCGGGTAAGTGATTCTTTGATACTACTTTCGAATGTATGTATGTATGATATATTTATCTGTTGTACATTGGAAGTATGTTAACATACTGCATAGGGTTTGGGATATGATGTGAAAAAGGGGAAGTATGATTCAATGACTGTCACAGTGGTTTGGTACGACAGTGGGTTGGCCCCACATGTTTTATCTAGTGACTATGTCTTAGTGGTTTGGTACCATAGTGGTTTGGCACCTCATATATTATTCAGTGACTATCTCAATGGTTTGGTACCACAGTGGGTTGGCCCCACATATATTTAACAGTGATTGTCACATTGGTTTGATACCACAGTGGGTTGGCCCCACATATTATATTTCGTGACTCTGTCACAATGATTTGGTATCACAGTGGTTTGGAACCACAGTGGCTTGGGGCCACAAGTGTTCGGCTGATTCAGGTGATATAGAGGATGGGAACCTAGGTGGGAATGGGTTGCATTGCATACATATTTTTCATATATATTGTGAGGGCTAAGGCCTAACATACTATTGTGGGATTAAAGCCAAATGTGATATTAGGGGAATTATACATTGAATCTTGCTGACTCACCCTGCTTAAATGTGTAGGTAACCCCTAGTTGCAGATTTGGAGCCGAGGTGGGCTTGAGGTGGCCATGCATTATTTTCTCGTAAATTTTCGCCTCATAATTAGACTTACTTTTTATTTTTAAATTTTGGGATTTTGCAATATAATAAGGCCTCCATAACTTTAATTCGGGTTTTTGCTTTACTGTGGCTTTCTCATATAGTATGAAATGTCAAATGAAGAGTTTTCTAAAATAAAACTATAAATAATAATTTTTTAAAGTGTTAACAAAAAAAGACAAGCGAATAAGTCTTAAGCTAATAATCCTAAAATTTTCCTTAAAACCTCAAACATCATTTGCAACTGTCTCATTTATGGAATTCCCTGATTTCGGCTTTTGTAAAACAAAATTACTTACGACTTTCAGTTCATTTTAAACAATAGTTGGTAATAAAATCTTCAAACATACTTTTCTTTAAGATTATCTTTGAGATAGAATCACTGAACGAAAAGTTTACTTTTTTCAAAAATTTCGATTTTCCTTTACAGTTCAAACTACCTTTCCTGTAACATGCCAAATTTGGTCATAACGTGTAGACCATGTTTGGGGTGTTACACGATTCATCAAATCCATAAACACTACAGAAGCATTCGTTAGTCCAAAAGGCATAACTAAAAATTCATAGTGTCCGTACCTCGTTCTGAAAGAAGTCTTCGGTACATCTGACTCTTTAACTCGTAGCTGATAATAGCCCGATCTCAAATCTATCATAGAAAACATTGTAGCTCCTTTCAACTTATCAAACAAATCATCAATACGTGGCAAGGGATACTTATTCTTTATCATCACTTTGTTCAACTGTCGGTAGTCAATACACATCGTCATAGTGCCGTCTTTCTTTTTCACAAACAATACCAGAGCACCCCAGGGCAAGAAACTCGGTCGTGCAAATCCTCTAGCAGTTAACTCTTGCAACTGAGACGTTAACTTTTTCAATTCTGTTGGTGCCATTCTATATGGAGCTATTGAGATAGGAGTAGTCCTCGGCACTAATTCAATTCCATATTAAACTTCTCGAATCGAAGGTAATCCCGATAACTCTTCAGGAAACACATTAAGGAATTCAAAAACCACAGGCACAGATTCAACTTTCTTTTCTATCATTTTTGTATCAATCACATATGCCAAATAAGCTTCGCAACCCTTTTTCACATAGTTCAGAACTTTCATCGCAGATATAATAGTTGGTAACCCTTTCATATCACTGGATTCAATTCGAACTATCTCACCATTCTGACTTCTCAATTCAATACTCTTTCTTTTACAATTCACAATAGCATTATGCAAAGTGAGCCAATCCATACCCAAAATTAAATCAAATTCATCAAATGGTAGCAACATCAAATTAGCCGGAAAGCAAACATCCTGAAACATCAATGGACAGTTCTTGCACACTTTATCCACCAAGACACACTTTCCTAAGGGGTTCGATAATCTAGTCATAAATTTAGTAGACTCAACAGGTAGAGTCTTACTTGATACTAGATTCACACACACATAGGAATGAGTAGATCCTGGATCTATCAATGTAATCAAATCAGTATCACATAGAGTAAAAGTACCAGTAATGACATCTAGCAATGATGCTTTCTCTCGTGCACGTATAGCATAGGCTCGGGCAGGTGCTCTTGCCTCCGATCTCACAACTGAATCAGTAGTCCCTCTTTGACTTCCACTCATATTCCCGACGTTTCTTGGTGGTCTACGCCTAGCTGTCGTGTTACTCGATCTCACATTCTGAACATCTTCTTCAGCTAACATTGGACAATCTCTAATGAAGTGATATCGTGATCCACACTTATAACAAACTCTATTGTTATACTTGCCCCAGCATTCTCCCACATGTCATCTTCTACACTGTCTACACTTAGGTTTGCTACTTTTAGCGGTTCCAATACTTGATTCAATTGGAGCTTGAGTTCTCAGACCAACACTTAGTCTCACACGATCTCTACTCGTATGTCCAAATGAAGCATTTGATTGATTGCTTGCATCTCTAAATCTCTATATCAAAGGTTGAGACGACTTACTCATCAATCTTTTTCTTTCATCAAGAGCTTCAGAGTCAGCTTTCTTCTTTTCCTTGCTGAGCTCCTCGGCTTTGCAAGCTCTTTCAACCAACATGACAAATTCATTTATATCAAGTATCCCAAACAACAGTTTAATGTCTTCATTCAGCCCTTCAATGAAGCGTTTACACATAGTAGCTTCGGTCGAAACACATTCCCTCGCGTATTGGCTTAGTCTCACAAATTCTCGTTCATACTCCGTAACTGACATACGACCCTGTTTCAATTCTAAAAAATCTTTATGTTTTGATCAATGAATTGTTGACTAATATACTTCTTTCGGAATTCAGCTAGAAAGAAATCCCAGGTGATTCTCTCTCTCTGAACCATGAATGTCAACGTCTTCCACCAGTTATAAGTCATATCTCTCAACAAAGAAACTGCACACTTAATGCATTCATATGGGGTCAATGACATCTCATCGAATACCTGAATCTTGAGCCAAAACTCGGCTCGCTGAACATCATCATCAGCTGTGGCCCTAAAATCTTCGGCCTCGTACTTACGAATCTTACCCACAGGAGGTTTATTCATTCGGATCGAATCTATCACTTGTGGCACAACAGGTACTTGTGGGGGAGGAGGTTGTGGAGCAGCCAGATTCATTCGAACGAACTCCGAAAACCACTCACTCATCATTCAGAAGAAGGCTTGCTTAGCCTCTCCTCCCTCACTACTATCATTCGGCCTAGATGTGGCAGGCGTTGTCCTTTGAGCGGGAGCAGGTGTATTACTCTCAACATCATCAGCAACTGCTCGATCGAGATCCATTACTATACGAAAAAACATTTTCAACTATCATTACTCATCACACTATCACAATTATATATATGGTATGTATAGCTAGACTCACACATGCTACGTTAGTCCGAGAATCGACTAAACCGTAGCTCTGATACAAATAAAATGTAAAACCCCTAACTCAAAATTGTAGCCAAAATAGGGTTAAGAGGTATTACCAAACAATCAAAACATTTCACATCCATTTCATGACACAAAGTCAATTATCAATCAAACATATTCAAATACGAGCATATAGTCCCTTATCGAGGTCTACGAGACCTTAAACACGTGTTAGAAAGAGGTTGGGACTAAACCAAACACTTACGAAAGTTTTAAGAAAGTTAAACATATTTCAACACTGTAGAGGTCACACGCCCGTGTGATCAAGCCGTATGCCTCACACGGCTACCAGACACGTCCATGTGTCCAGGCCGTGCCAACATAGAGCATATATATACAGACTTGTTCCCATGGCCACTAGACATGCACGTTTGCCATGGCCGTGTGAAATTAAGGTAGCTACTGACTTGGTCACATGACCACCAAGCACGCCCGTGTGCCACGGCCGTGCAACCTACCTAGGTACACTTGAAGTGGCCCTTGAGCTACACGGCAGAGACACGCGCCCATGTCCCTTTGCCATGTATGTGAAATAGGCCATTTGCAAGGCCAATTTGCCACCCACATAAGGGTCATCTCTACAAGAACAAATCTCATGTATTTAAACATCAATTGGCAGCTAAAACATACCATCATATATACCAAATAATCATCAACAACATAATCTATTTTCTTACTCAAAATCAACACAAATAAGTCCATCCAAATACCAATTTCACAACCTAAAGAATACAAGTTGAGCATCATGTAATTCTTACCACAATTCACATTTAATCCATCATTCTCATCAACCAAATCAATATAAAACATAACATTTTCATACTCATGATTTCATACCACATTCATCATTTCCATAGCATCACATATATATACCAACAACACTCAACTACTAAGCCATATCACATGGCAAGGTTTATACAACTTAAAACATACCACATTAACTAGCCTATACATGTCATATTCAAATATTCACATCTTCCAAAAGTACCCAAAATAGATTGCCGACAATGTGATAAAGATGCTGACGATCCCCAGATCTGAGCTAGCTTAACTGACACTGTAAAACAGAGAAACAAATCACACAGTAAGCTTTCAAAAGCTTAGTAAGTTCGAAATAAAATACATACTACTCAGTAATACCACATCAATATATATTTATACCATCACATAGATAAAGGAATGACTAGGCACATTATCAATCTCAACCACATACTCAATTATCTATTCATTCAACTCTTTAATCTATCATCAACCACATAGGTTCAAACGTACCCTGATCAACACATAGTTACTCACCATTCATGCTACTCAATTACTTAATATTACCTCTCGTTCAACCTTTGCTTATTCCTTTGACTTATTCGCACACTTAGTGCCAATTTCATAGCCGAAACATAATCGTCACCGAACACTTAGTGCCAATATGTTAAACCAAACTTATATCGGTATCGCACACACAGTGCCAATTCGATTAGTCAAGCTTTATCTTTCACTTTTACAGTGCTAATCATCTCTGTCTCGTTTCTAATTTCGCACACTTAGTGCCATCTAATCTAATTCCACACATAGCATTCCTAATCTCTTAGTTATATATAATTTTCATTCAATACACATCACATAGACAAAATTTAGCAATTAGTATTATATTCGAACTTACCTCGGACGTCGACATACCAAAACGGTCGATTAATCGAGCATTTTGACTTTGACTCGATCTCGATCCAAACCACTTCTTTCTTGGTCTATACACATTCAAGTTCAACTCATTCAATCATCAGTTCATTCAATTTAGTCCACACACACTTATTTAGGGCATTTTACAAAATAGGCCTTACATTTTTCACATTTCGACACTTTAGTCCCTAATTCATAAAATCATCAAATGCACATAATTTGCTTGTGTCCATGCCTAGCCGAATCCTCACTATACTCATACAAGCCCAAATATTTCATTTATTTAACATTTTAGTCCCTCAATTTACTTTTTTCTCAATTTATCCCAAATTACACAAATTCATAAAAACTCCAAAGACAAACTATTTTAATCAAACACATATCTTTCATTTTCCACTGTCAAACATTCAAGAACCCACATGTTCATCAATGGCATATTTCAAAAATATCATCAATTCACAAAATTAAGACAAGGGTTATCTAGATCACAAAGCAACTATTACGAAAACGTAGAAATTATCAAAAATCGAGCTCAAACATACCTTAAATCAAGCTTAACCCTAGCCGAATATTCAAGGCTTTTCTTCCTCCTTTTTTCTTTTCTAATTTCGACATCAAGAAGATGAACATGGTTTCATCTTTCTTTTTGTTTTATTTAATACATATCAATTCAAACTTTACTATTTTACCCTTATTATAAAACATTATAACATACATTATAATTGGTTATTTTGTCCATTACCATCCACTAACCTTAATAGTGGGTTAATTGCCTCATAAGACCTCCACATTATAAAGACAACAATAATTAAGCACTTAACAATCAGCACATAACATTTTACACTTTAAACACACAGTTGATAAAATTTTCATACGAAAATTTCACACAGGCTCAATCACACATTTTAAACATCAAAAATAATTTAAAAATATTTTTTTGACCTCGAATTTATGGTCTCGAAACCACTATTCTGACTAGGGTCTAAACTGGGCTGTTACAATTTTATCTTCTTACCTGAGGATAAACTTAAATGCATATAACTGAATTTACCTTTCAACTGACCAGCTTGCTCAAATAAAAAACAACTGAGTCGATCTCAACTATCAATTAATATCATATCAAAATACTCCCTTCTTCATGCTGAGAAAAGAAAACCATCGTAAAATTTGAGCTTGAGCTTCCTCTATCTATATCTTTGCCAATGTCGATTCCGTTCACGAAAATTAGAGAAATCCTAATACCGAAATCGCCACGTTCATATAATCGAACCAAAAATACGACCACAATAGACATAGTTATCACAAGCCAAAGAACACACTTTAAAGATGAGCCATGATTGATAATTTACGAAATAAGGATGATAAAAAAATCGAGATAAAGAAATCCAAGATGCGATATCATATTGGAAGTCCGAGAACATAACTCATAAGAAAATAATAAAGATCTTGATGATTCCTCAGAGAAAACCAAAAGAAAAACAATGCTTACACACTCTGGAATCAATTATAACAAAAATAATATATTTTCCAAATATATATATATATATATAACAAAACAATATCCAGTAGAAATAGAAGAATAGTCTCACATATATTTTCACCATCAACTTTTATTCCAAACATAATAGAATAGAACCCCAAAGAGAGATAAGATATGCTGATCATCAACCAACCAGACCAACAGTGCTTTCATCTAACATTATAATCAGCTCACATTCTCATACGATAATAATTTTATCAGAAAATGAACAATCACATATATATCTCTAAGGATAAATGAATATATAAAATACCCAATAGATATCATCATAATCTATTCAATCACAACTGTTGCACCCAGACATCTTTATAATTCAAATATCATTTCTCTGACTAATTCTATCATCACTAATCCTATATTATTCCATTCACTAACGAAAATCAATCCAGAAGAAATTCCAGCAAATACATACTTTAGACATCATACCTGAATGAGTCGATTAGCTGAGATTAACTTTTTCTTTAACCGTGACATCTCGAAATTCGAATGATCTTTAGAATAACATGACATCTTTTCAGAACTATATTCACTTGCCAAACTATTCTTAACTTTGACCACATTATTAGTTATTCCGCTACTGAACTCTTTAGTGTCTTACTTGTGAGCTCATTCAACTTAAATCTCGTAAAATTTCGTCATAAAAAACCCACATTGGTAAGGAGGTGAGGTCATAAAGCCTCTAACTCAACTATTACAAATACACACATATAACTTAGCATTCATCATCAACATAATATCTTCACAATCATATAATTAACTTCAAACTAATTAACATACATATTTATGTTACACGAACTTTTCGATTATCTTTATTCAAACAAGTGTACTTAAATATACATTCTATAAATTTTGAGTAAGTTTACTTATCGCATTCACTTAATCAAATAGGTTAGGCACATAACATCAGATGAATGCCAAACAAACATGGATGAGCTTATCACATTATAAACTTTCATTTTACTTCACCTTTCCATATTTCAAGAATAATTCTCATTGAACTATTGTAATTTCGATGGATACTCTGGTAGTATACTCAAGGTATGCATGTAAACAATCCGTCAATTCATATTCAAAAGTGCCCTTTTGGCACAAATTCATAGAGCACACTCTCGCGCCACATATGATATAACAGGATTGCCAGTCTAGGCTAAATCCATTTCATAACATATGCTCGAGAGGGCTTAATTCAGGATTACCCTTCCGGGCTAAATCCTTTTTGCAACATTTAAAACATTTTAATTGTTTCATAAAATCACCATAATCCATCGAAATACAACATTCAACCGGAACAATGACATTTTATCCATATTTCTCAACTTATAGTTATTTCATTTTGTACATCATCACATACATATCATGAACTCTAATTCATTCCTTTCCAAATTTTGATTCACCACAAACACATTTTTAAATATCTTAGTATCACTTTCAGTGTTTTCAAAAATAGCTCGATTGGAAAACACCACTGCCTCAACAAAACAATTTCATCAGAGTTGAGAGATATCACACTATCACAGGTAGTAATATGACATGTATAGCTGGACTCATATATACTACGTTAGTCTGAGAATTGACTAAACCATAGCTCTAATACCACTAAATGTAACACTCCTAACTAGTATCCATCATCGGAACAAGGTTTCAGAGCGTTACCGAAACATTCAAAACATTTTTAGATAAATCATGTCAATCACTATTCATTAATCGAGATCATTCATAATGTCCCTTAGATGGACCCTCGAAGTCCAATACGAGAATTAGAATCGATTCGGGACTTAATCGTAAACCCTAATAATTTTTTTTGACATTTCAAAATTTTTTTTTTAAAGTTTAGGGCTCACACGCCTGTGTGATCCAAGGGACACGCCCATGCCTCAAGACGCATTCGACTTGGGTTGCCCTCTGACTAGTGCCACACGGCCATACCACATGCCCGTGTGCTAGGCCATGTGTTATTCAATTCAATTCAAATTAGGTGCAGGTTTCACATGGCCAAGACACAGACCCGTGTTCAAGGCCGTATCACCCACACGGCTGAGACAAATGCCCGTGTCTCTGCTCGTGTGCTCAATTTTGAGCATACTATTTTCTCAAATTTAAAGTGCAGGGGACACACGTCCTAACCACATGCCTGTGTTACCAGAAACACGCCCGTATGTCTACCTGTATGGACAAAATAAAGGCTATTTACCAAGCCATTTGCCACCCTTATTCACACATACACTAACACCAATTCAAAGAACAAACATAAAAACAACCACAATTATGGCCAACACAATAACAACATCTATCATACTCACAACAATTACTAAGCCACAATTGACTACTTTCAAGGTACCTAATTGTACACCAATTTATAATCTCATCAATAAACCATATTGCCATACATTTTACATTCGTGTCATAAACCACATTTTTATCATTCACCAAGTATACCATGACCATATCACCAAAGACATTAACACACACACACACACACATATATATATATATATATATATACTTAGGCTTACAACTATGATAGCCTAAATAATCCAATCTACATGGCCAATTATCAAAACAAGCCTTTCACAATCACAAGCCAACACATTGGCTACGATCACAATGACATATTTAACAAAATGAATAAGTCCCTATACATGCCATAGACTTGAAATAATTGAATTCATCAATACCCAAAGTGATAGCTTGATAGTGTGATAGTACTCCGGCAAACTCCAATCCGAGCTGGCTTAATGACACTATAAAACATGGGAAAGGAAAGGGGTAAGCTATATAGCTTAGTAATTTTATATACAAATAATACAAAACATTATTCATATATTTGACATATAAATAACTTACTCAATCACATTCTTACCAATTGTTCATCATATACTGAATTCATTTTCTTTGAGTTTTTCGTACATACCTGTACTAACTCGTATCATAATCACATACTTTCTTGTATTTGACATACCCGTTGAATTTTCCCGTCGAACCATTTGGAATACTATCGGATACACAGAAAATCTTGCACATAAGTGCGACATATGTAGCCAATGCTACCTCATATCTCATAACACATATAGGCTAGCTCTCGAGCTATCTACGGGCTTGCTCACACAAGTTGTCAATCGAGACGTAGCTTCGCGGTGCTACTCACACAAGGTGCCAGGTATCCGCAACATATGTTAATTTACCCAAACACCGGTAGGACATACAGAACTAGCACTCGGGACACATAAATCACATAATTACATGGGTTCCTAGTGACATGTCACTTGTATCCTAATCTATTTCTAATGTTCAACCGAGATTTCTCTCTTGCCGGAACTTTGTCGAATATGCTCATAGAATCAATCATACATCTCATGCAATATCAAAACATTAAAATAAAAATATAACATTGCATTATTTACATACGAACTTACCTCAGCATAAAAATGACAAAAAGGACTAAATCATCAAATACTTATTTTTTCCCTCGTTCTAACTCCGAACCTCGTTTTTCTCGATCTATAATATCACATTTAACTTATTTAATCATTATACTATTCAAATCTATACTATTCAAATCAGCCCAAAATCACATTATAGAAAATATTACATTTTTGCCCCTAAAGTTTAGCATTTTTACATTTTAGTCCCTAGGCTCATAAAATGATTTTCATTAAATTTCATTACACCCAAGCCTAGCCGAACCTATATCATGCTCATAACAGCCCACTTTTTTCATTTATTCACACTTTTACTACTCATTTTACAACTTTTACAAACAAGTCCTTTTAGGCATTTTTAACAAAAATCATTTAGCGAAAGTCGTTTAACAAACAAAAAACATGCATTTTCCACCATCAAACATCAAAATACATACATGTTCAACATGGGTAAAATTTTAGACTTTGACATCTATTCAAATTATTTGTAGAAATAGATAAATCATGTTACAAGGATTTCAAAAACATAAAATTATTAAAAATGGGGCTAGAACAGACTTACAATCGAACTACCGATGGCTAAGATGTTGTATTTGTTTTGAAGATTCTCCACGGCTCGTGTGAATGGCTAAGATGTTGTATTTGTTATAGATTCTCCACGGATCGTGTGAACAGCATCGTGTAGCATACATTTCAACCCACAACTCGTGTGAGCAGACCCATTTCACAGCTCATATGAGCATTGATGTAAAGGAAAGGTTACGGCTATAAAGGCACACTTCGAGTGAGCTATCTCGAGTTTTCTCGAGTATCCGATATAATTCTAGATGGTTCAACGAGTAAGAAAAGGAAAAGGAAATAGTAAGTATGAAAATGCAATAAATCATGAAATTAGGGTAACATTGATGATGCAAAATATTATGTTTATGCAGGTAAACAACATATCTTATGGTAGATTTCATCTATATCATGAACAAGTATACTAACTTGTGAGTTTGATGGTGTTGTATAGGCTCACACTAAGCTTATAACATTGATTTTAGTTTATACTTAATTTATAAATTGTATTATATAAGTGGTAAGTTATGTTTAAGGTTTATACGAGCTTACTAAGCACTCATTTCTTACTTAGTTGTTTTCCTTTGTTTTATAGATTTTCGAAAGCTCAATCGGTTGGAAGCTCGTCGGAGACCTATCACACTATCCAGTTGACAATTAAGTAATTTTTGATTAATTTTTCTAATGTTTATAATGACATGTATAGGGTGATTTGTAATGGTATTTTGTTGTATGTGTTAATGGTGGTTTGACTTGTATAAGTTTTGGAAAGCTATGTTGGTTAGTACACTTTGATGCCTTAACAAGTTATGTTGTTTTGGTTACTTTAAAGTGTTTGTTTATAAGGTTCTCTTGGCATGTTGATGATGGTTTGAAAAATGGCTACTTGTGACATGTTTTAGTTCATATTTGAACTAGTTTATTATGTATGGAAATGGCAATATTAACATGTATAAGAGGTTTTATAATAGTGCTCTGATATGTTTATGAATTGAAGAATATGTTTGGTTGGTGCATTTTAATGTTTATCAAAATTTTTCATTTTTGGTCACTTGCTAATGCTTGTAATTAAGGCTCTTTATTGCATGTTTAGAATGGTTTAATAATGATCAATTTGGGGTATATTTTTGTAAGTAATTGAACTAGGTTAGAATGCTTGAAATGAAGTAATGTTGACTAGTTTTGACATGTTACGTTTTAGTATACTTGTGGTGCCTTTTAATGGCATATTTGTTAGGTAATTTAGGATGCTTGAAATGGTATGTTTATGCAAGTTTGAATGGTGTTTAGGTCCCTTAAAAGTGAGCTCAATTGGATTGAATGTTTATGCATGGTTAGGTTATGACATAGCTTGATTTTAGGTGAATTTTGGGTTCACACGACCTAGGACACGGACTATCACATGGCCATGTGAGGCACACGGCCTGGCAACACGACCGTTTTTCATTTGAGACTTCTTAATGTTCTAAGTAAGTGAGTTACACGGCCTGGAAAACGGACGTGTGACACAGCCGTGTGACCCTACTCAATGAGTTACGTGTGTGAGGACACGGGCTAAGACATGGCCGTCTGTCCCTTATTCAAAAGTTACATGACTTGGGGCTATGTCACACGGCCTAGCCACAAGGCCGTGTGACCCCTATTTCAAATTTTTATCACTTTTTCCTAAAATTTCTGTTATATATCAAAATAGTCCCGAATTACCTCAAAGCTATTTTAAGGGCCTCGAGAGCTCGATTTAGGGACAAAATGCATTTGGCTGATTGGATTATGATATGTTTTAATTTATTTAAATATTATGATATTAAATGTTTACAATTGTACAGTAATACTCTATAACCCTAACCCGCTAATGAAGATGTGTTAGGGGTGTTACAATATATCTCTTCATCAAGAAATCCATTGAGGAATGTTGATTTATATCAAGCTGATGTATTTTCCATTGCCCTTGAGCAACCAATGCCACCAAAAGTCTAATGGTGTCAAGTTTTGCCACTTGTGCAAATGTTTTAAAGTAATCAATCTCATACTTCTAGTTTAATCCGTTCACAACTAACCTTGCCTTCACTTGTTCAAAGTCCCATTAGCATTGTGTTTGGCTCAAACACCCATCTCACCCCTATGACCTTCATGTGAACTGGTATTGCAACTAACTCCCAAGTTTGATTTTTATAAATCATGGTTATTTCTTCAAGCATGGCTTGCCTCCAGCTTTCTTGTGCGTGTGCTTCTTCAAAACAAGTTAGTTCAACAACAGCTACATCTGCCCTCTCATATATTTCACTAATAAGTCTGGTTCCTCTAATTCGAACATGATCAATGTTCAACTCTTGATCACACTTATCAGCTTCAATTTGCCCTATCGCTAAGTCTTTAGCAGCACACTCTGGTTCACATTTGTCCCAATCCTAGGTTGACATCTCATCAAATACCACATCTCTGCTTACAAATACCTTGTAAGTTGTAGGATCTAGAACTCTATAGCTCTTTTTAACACTGCTATAGCATACAAATATGCCAGGTTGAGCCTTCTTTGCCAAATTTTCCCTTGTAACTGTAGGAACATGTGCATAACAAATGCAACCAAAGACCTTTAGGTAAGCCAATGATGTCTTGAATCCAAACCAGGCTTCAAATGGAGTTTTTTCAAACAAGGCTTTAGTTGGTAGCCTATTTTGAAGAAATACAGTAGTATTCACTGCCTCAGCCCAAAAACTTTTAGGAAAACTCCTTTCAAACATCAGGTATCTAGCCATATCCATTAGGGTTCGATTCTTTCTCTCACTGACACCATTTTGCTGAGGTGCATAAGTGTTGGTGAGCTAGTGTTCAATCCCTGATTCTTCATAGAACCTCTAAAACACATTTGATGTGTACTCTGTCCTATTATCTGACCTTATTGTATTGAGCTTGCAACCTGATTGAATCTTAGCTGCTACCTTGAACTTCCAAAACACTGAGACCACTTCTGACTTGAATTTGATAAAATAAACCCAATAGAATCTTGAGTAGTAATCAATGAAGAGAATGAAGTACCTAGTGCCATTCAAAGATTGAGTCTTCATAGGGCCACACACATCGGTATGGACTAGCTACAACCTTTTAGAGGCCCTTCAGGTTTTATTTGTTGGAAATGGAAACCTAGCTTGCTTTCTTAGCTGACACACTTCACAAACACTCTGTTTTTCAACTACTTTTGTGAAATTTTCAACCAAATCTTCTTTGGACAACTGAAATGTAACAGCCCGATTTTGACCCTAACTAGAATAGTGGTTTCAGGACCACAAATTTGAGTTCAAAAAATATTTTAATATTATATTCTGTGTTTATTATGTGTGAATTTGCTTGTGTGAAATTTTCGTGTTTTAATTTTGTCGTTTGAGTGTCCGATTAAATAAAAGGACTTAATCCCGTAAAATGAAAATTTGATGATTAAATGTGAAAGTACCTAATTGTTGTTGTCTTTATAATTTGGAGGTTTTATGATGCAATTAGCCCAATAATAATGGTAGTGGATGACTGTAACACCCCTAACCTGTATCCGTCGCTGGATTAGGGTTATGAGGCATTACGAGACTCGCCCCAAACCCACACTCTCACATAAAATATTTTAACAGCGGTGATGCATAAACAATCCTTGCTTTCAAAATTTAAACACTCTCTTCTTCTTTATTCATATCATATTAGCAACCAAACTTAATTAATCTAACAAGGTAATCAAACCCTTGAATAGTAGTAGCCAAATGTACCAAAACCCTACTTATAAAAATAAAGGCCATATCAAAAGAATATCAATTATCAAAAGCATTCAATCCTATTGTCAACCAATCACTTAGATTAACATATTCAAATCATAGTATACTCAACTTGAAAATCCTTAAACATGTCAATCCACATGTATGAACTAAACCACTTATCTCCTGATTAAAATCGGTCAACTTATTTACTAACTCAATCCACTCACACGACATTTTAAGTATATAAATAACATAAGTACAATCATACACATAACTAATCCATAGACTATATATATATATACACATATTCGGCTAACTAATATAACTTCCATACAAAATATTTAAAAAGTGATCATAATTTGCTTTCCTACTTGGATACTTAATCGGCTAACCATTCAAGCAAAGTTTATGCACTTACTATCAAGTTTATCACATTTTACAATCATTCGTATTTCACAAATATACCTAGCCTTAACCGATCACAATTCGTCCATTACTAGCATATATCATCATTAGATAGCTTATAAATCATACATGAAATATTCATCCAAAAATCATAGATAAAATACTCTCATAATCTCATGAAACACGCATACCCAAATCAAACTTATATTATGACCTAAAATGTACAATTTATACACCATCCAAGCATATTCAAACCGACTCTAGCATGAAGATAAAGCCATTTTCGCATGGCTTATATACAAATTTGTACCATTCAAAACAAACTAAAGAGACCTAGCCTATACATGCCACAAATTCAACAGAGTTGTAAATTAAGATACCAAAGGTTGGTGATAGTGTATTTGACTTCAACAGAGATCCCCGAGTGCGAGCTAACCTCCAATGTCTATAAAATAACCAAGCAAACACATTTAAGTAGCTATCATAGCTTAGTAAGTTTAAGCATTATTAAAGAAATTCGCAAATACTTATTATTCAAATGTTTAAAATCAATAACTTGAACATCAAACAAATACCTCAAGACATTACAAATATCATGTCGCCAATCATCATTTACCAATTCAATAAGTCGCAAAAATAACCAAATACAAACAATCATCTTTTTCATTCAAACAAGATCAAAAATTGAATATGACATCTCAATACCATACTTTCATGTACACAACAAACTTACCCTTAGTATTAAGTTACTCATTTGTCACACATTATTTACCTATTTACAAATTCTCAGATGTTTCCTTTCCATTGCTTTTGCCATTGTAAGCTCCGTAAATTCGTACACATGACGTAATTTGAGCAACGTATCGCACTCATATTGTCATACAACCGATTTCGCACACACAGTGCTCGGTATATCCATTCGCACACACAGTGCCCAATCTACCGATCTCGCACACACAGTGCTCAGTAATAAAATCGCACACACAGTGCCCAAATCAACCAATCTCGGACACATAGTGCTCGGTTATAAACTCGCACACACAGTGCCCAAATCAATCGATCTCGCACACACAGTGCTCGGTTATAAACTCGCACACACAGTGCCCAAATCACCGATCTCGCACACACAGTGCTCGGTTATAAACTCGCACACACAGTGCCCAAATCAATCAATCTCCCCAATGCAAATTTCACATATGGACAAATATTTATATACATAACTATGAGTTTATACATATCACGTTTACTCAAATATCCATCATCACATTTGGCACACATGTTGCACTTATAGCATATATCCTCCATCTTTAAATATCAACTCTCATTTCATTCTTATATATATACACCCATCATATTTTACATATAGACATATAAATAAACACTCCATACGAAAAATCAAGTTCACATAACTTTCATCAAAACATACATTCGACCATTACATACTAATTCCATCAATACATTCGGCCTCAAGACATAACCAAGTTAATGTCATTAACATATATAAGCATAACATAAAATAAAATACGATCCAGTCCAAATGCTTTAACTTACCTTCCAAAGTCGATTAATTCGAGTTTCTCGGTTAATCGTTTAACTTAGCCTTTCCTCGATCCAACTCCTTTTTTTTTCTTGATCTTAAATCAAGCTTCCTAATGTCGAAATGGCTTGAGGATTTTTCTTTTCCTCTCTTTAGCTTTCGGTGAAGAAGATGAAACCCAATGCATGTCTTTTCTTTTCTAATTATTTTATTTCTAGCTTATGATATAATATTATTATTATAAAATAACTTTAACTTAATTTAATCATGTACGTGCATTATGACATGCATTGCCGTCCACTATCCCACTTAGATTGGTTAATTTACCACATGGATCCCTCACTAAATAAAAACACATCAATTAACCACTCAATCAATCAAATAGGCTACTTTTATCACTTATACACTTTAGTCCTTTTGCTTAAATTAATCACACAAACGAGCAAGTTATCTTACGAAACTTTTACACATGCTAATTTATAAATAATTATCACAGAAAAATTAATATTTAAAAAATTTTGGACTCGAATTCATGGTCCCGAAACCACCATTCCGATTAAGGTCGTAAACGGGCTGTTACAAATTATGGTTAATATATAGTTTTTATATATTAATTATATAAGTTAAAATAATAAATAACATAATATAATGTTAATATAATAAAAACAAAACATTAAAAAGCCATATTCTTCATCTTTCTTTCAACCTGAAAAAAAAGAAAGAAAAAGAAATAAGAAAGCTAGGTATTTGGCTCTTATTCAAGCAAATTGAGGTATGTTTTGGTTTCGGTTTTTGATAATTTTTACGTTTTTGTAATCGTTGCTTCGTATACTATAAGACCCATGCTTGAATTTTTGAAATTGATGATGATTTTGTGTTATGCCATTGATGATAGCTTGTGATTTTTGTTGTTTGATGATGAAATATTAAAGATATGTAAAGGATTAACATGTTTTGTCTTGGGATTTTTGATGATTTTGAGTAATTAGGACTAAATTATAAAAATAAAATTTTGGGGGACTAAAATGTGAAAAATGAAATATATGGATTTGTATAGTGCTTGTGAATATTCGGCTCTAGCATGGTATATGCAAATTTTGTATATTTTGTGTTTTATGTAATAGGGATTAAAATGCAAAAAGTGTGAAATGTCGGGGAAAAATGGTAATTTTCTCATTTATGTGTTTTGGATTAAATTGAATGAATATATGGTTAAATTATTTAAATTTGAATTTATTTAGATCAAGAATGAAAGAAAATGGAATTAGATCGGGGGAAATCGAAAATAGACAAATAGTCGATTAAACCGTCCAACAACATCCAAGGTAAGTCTATAATCATTTAAATGTTGTTAAACTTGAGAATATATATAAATGTTATGTGATGAAATGAATTATTCGATTATATATGTGTTTGGCCGAATGTGATTTGAGATAGAGAACTATGTTTCGAGCTCATTTCGATCGAGATTCAATGACCGAAAGTCCCATACGAACCCTAGGAATAGATAGGATACATATTTCATGACATAGGATTCTGATATGTGTTTTCGTGTAAGACCACGTCTAGGACGTTGGCATCAACTTGTGTTTACGTGTAAGACCATGTCCGGGACATTGGCATCGTATCTGATTCGTGTAATACCCTGTCTGGGACAGTGGCATCGATATGTGATTACATGTAAGACCACGTCTGGGACGTTGGCATTGTACGAGCTTCTGAATATCCGCGCATCCTTTTTAGTTTTGAACGGTTCAACGGCCAATGTGAAGTAAAGACTAAATGTGAAATTGAATTAAAAGGTTCAAGTATGTATTCATACATGTTATGAATTTAAGGTAAATTGTATACTTTAATTTATGATTTAAAGTTATGTGAAATATGAATTATGTGTTAGCATATTTGAACATATAAGTGATTAGGCCTATTGATGTATCTGTGATAATATAAGTGATTCAGCCTATTGATATAATTATGATATTTAAAAGTGATAATTATATGTGTTTAGGAGTATTTGTGCATTTAGTTGTATGATGTTAAATGCTAATGTATATTTGATAACATATAAACTTGAGAGTGAGATATATGTATATTTAATTAAGGTTTGGATTGACATGCTAATTGATTTAGTGTTAATGTTCATATGATTATTGTTTGCTTATGACTTACTAAGCTGTGAAAGCTTACTGTGTGTATGTTTCCTCTTTGTTTTATAGATTTTGGAAGTTGGGTTATGAGCTCGGGTATCGTCAGAGGAGCCTATCACACTATCGACTGTTTCGATATTTACTAAGTTTGAATTTTGAATCTATGGCATGTATAGTCTAGTATTAGTTTGGTTGGTTTTGAATTTGTAATTATTAAAGCCATGCGAAAATGGCTAGAAATAATATTCAAGCTTAGTTAATCTTGGTTATGTGTTATATATATATATGGTATGTGTGACATGTTTGGTTTTGGTCTTAATTTAGTTAAGTTTTGGAAGTGTGTTTTATGCTAAAATTTGGTGTACAGATTTAAGCCTAAACAAATGTGAAGTGATATGTATGATATTGTTACGTGAATCGATATGGTTTGATTTGGAAATGGCATACTTTGGCTTATGATTTAATGGCTAAGTCTTGTACAAATTATGAAGTTATTTTTGGGTTGCCAATTTGTTATGAAATAAATTAGGAATGTGGAGTATTTAATAAACGTACGATTTGCTCATACAAGTGGTATTAGTATTTGATTTTATATTTGTAAAATGATATGAATTGTATGAATTTTTGGATATGGCTAAATGGTATATAAGTTGGTATGTTTGAAGAGTATTTGAATGAGTTAAAAAGGGTGACTATTTGGTATGTTTTTGGTTTCCAATTGTGTTTGCTATGATACTTGTATGTGCTTGTATGGATGATCCAAAGTGTGGGTGGCATCCTAGCATTACAAATGGCCTATATTTACCCACACGGTTATGCACACAGGCTTGTGGCTCGACCGTGTCCATCGTGGTTATGTTTCAAAACAAGTCAGTGTCGACCATGGGTGAGGCACAGGGCGTGCCCATGGCCGTGTGGACAAGTCAGTATGTATGCCCTATTTTGACACGACTTAGACACACGGGCGTGTCTGAGCCCGTGGGAGGCACACGGCCTACCCACACGGACGTGTGACCTTTGTAACTTTGAAAAAAATTAAATTTCCAAAAATTTTTATATGTGTTCGATTTAGTCCCGGCCTCTTTCTAAAGCATGTTTAAGGTCTCGTAGACCTATTTAAGGGACACTTTGATTTGATTTGTTGAATGATATTAGGGAATGTTTGAAAAAGGTTTTGTTTTGTTCGGTAATACCTTCAACCCTAGACCGGTGACGGATATGGGTTAGGGGTGTTACATGAAATAGTGACATGTAGTTAACATCGCCCAACCTTCTATACCACAATTTGGACTCATCTAAGAAAGTTGTATAGGCACTAATAGACGTCTTATTCCAATCAAAACAAAGCTTCCATCAGTCATGGCTACTAACATGAGCTTAGATTCACTTGGATCACTGATGAGGCACTCTTTGTCTTTAAACACAACAGAATATCCCTTTTCAAGTAACTGACCAATACTTATCAAATTTCTATCAATTTTAGGTACTAACAAAACAATGGAAACAAGTTTGGTACCTGAAGGAGTGTCAATCGGCACATCTCCCTTCCCTTCTGCTTTTATGTATTAACCATTACCCATTTTTACTCTTGAGTTGAAGTTTTCGTCTATGTTCTTGAAGATAGCAGTATTAGGTGTCACGTAATTGATGCAACCACTGTCAATGAACCAACCTTTTGTGCTATTTCTTCTGATTGCTAAATAAAAACAACAAATACTTGCTCTTCCTGAGCATTGCTCTATTCTGCCACTTGAACTTCTGTTTTACACTACTGATCTTGGTGTTGTTTTTGTTGGCCTCTATTTTTGCAAACCTTTTCAACATGGCCTAGCTGCTTTCAAACCTTGCATTGTACATTAGGTCTGTACTAGCAGTTTGCTTCTGGATGTCTAATCCTTTTACAATGAGAGCAAGGTGGATATCTTCTTCTTGCTCCATCTCTTTTAAGCTTGTCTGACAAAGTTTTCTTCCATTTGTAGCTAGAGGAGCTCGAGGGGTGTCTGATCTTGGCTTGAAATGGACCTTTATGATGCTCCTCTTGTCTTCTAGCTCTCATTTGTTCCTGAGCATAAAAAGCATTAATTAGCTCAGTCAAAGAGATGTTTGACAGATCTCTTAAGTCTTCTAGGGAAGAGATTTTGGCTTCATATCTTTCAGGTAAGGTTGAGATAACCTTCTCCACTATTCTTTTTTCACTTAATTGGTCCCCAAGTCACCTTATGTTGTTCACAATAGCCATAATCCTGTCTGAATATTGCTTAACAGTCTCTGACTCCTTCATCTTCAAATTTTAAAAGTCCCTCCTTAAGTTGATGAGTTGTTGTTGTCTTTTTTTTCAATGCCATGAAAATCTTCTTTAAGCTTGTCCCAAGCTTACTTTGGAGTCTTACAGGCTATGATCCTTGTGAAAATCAAGTCTAACACACTATTTTGGAGGTAGGACATTGCCTTGTACCTCTTGACTCTATCATTAGAGTGTTGCCTGATTTGAGCTACCGTGTGGTTAGCTCTCAAGGTTAGTGGTTCAAGATCAGCATTGACAACCTCCCATAGGTCAAATGCTTGCAAGTAGGTCTTCATTTTCACTACCCAAATGTGGTAGCCTTCACCATTGAACACTGGTGGTGGTGTTGGAGAGAAACCCAATGAAGCATATTGTTTTTGAGAGTAGAAAAGAGAAAGGTCTTCTAAGAAGTTGGCGCTCGATACAAATTGTAGGAGTTAAGAAATAAATTAACAAATTACAGCAGAGTCTTGAGATTGAAGCTACAATGACTTGTTGAACAAACAAGGAAATCGGGCTTGAAATAACAAGAACCAAAATAAGAAAATATTTTTGCTGAAAGATTCATCTATCATTACTGAAAACATTTCATTACATATAACAAGTAAACAACTTGTCTGAAAAAAAAAAAAAAAAAAGTGTTTCCTAAACACCCCTAACTCCACTAACAAAGTCTTGAAACTTATAAAACATTGCTTGCATGCTTGGTTAAGTTAATTTATCAAATCCGTTAGCACCAAATTACATCAAATACATTACATACTTAGTTCAAATGTAACTAAGTAGCAAAACATCAATTAAACAACAAAAAATAGCAGCATGTTCTTCAACTTCAACTTCCATGGCTCGAACATAATGGTCTGCATGAAAGCCACCTTTTAACAATATGTCACACAAATATCTTCACAATAGTATCTCAATCGACCATACTCCTTTACGTAACTCTTTTATATCTTCTTCATCACTCCCTTTTTTTCCCTCCGTGCCTTTTGAATATTGACTGTGACACCTAGCTTTGTCTTATTAAAGCTCGTACATGTCTACCTCTCATGAAAGGCATCTTTGCAATGCCATCACTTAACCTCAAAGCGATAACCTTGGTCGTCACTCTTTTTTGTTTTGTCTCGTGGGTGAACATGAATGATTTGAAATGAATGTCTTCACTCGAAATGTGTTATCATTACCATGCTTGGATGCTAATATCTCCCACATGCACCTGTTTGCAGCGCATTTTGCTCTTACTCTCAATTTATCATTCTGCTTATAGCAATATGCAAATTTCTAATTTAAAGAATATTCACTGAGAGCATTCTTGAAATTGGCAGCATCTTTTAAAGCTTTACACCCCAAAAAAAAACCTTTACTATCATTATAGCCAAAACTCCTTAACCTCACTCTTTGTGCATCATCTGCATCAGAGTCATCACTTGTTGATATGTAGCTACCAGCATCATTTCAATGTAATCAATATTTGATAAGTCGTTTAAATAAGGGTCAAGAACATGTGTTTTCGTAGGCCCTACACCACCTTGTTCTAGGTTCCTACGATTTGGAAGTTCCAGATGCAAAGCTAGAAAATCTTTTTAGGGGAGCTGAAATTAAATTATAGTTTTTAATAATCTAAATCTTTATAATTTTTAAAGGATTAAATCAAAATTTTATCATTTTTAAAGGAGTCAAAGTGTAATTTCACCTTTATTAATTTAAATATATAAAATTTCTAAAGGGAATAAATAAATAATTTTTTATTTTAGAGGCCAGGGCCTGCCAACCCCCTTAAATATGCCACATTGGAACACGTGTAGTTGAATCACCTGTACCATCAGTGTTATTATATCAGTTACCGTCAATGGCTCTCTGAATCATCAACCTCAAACTTCCTATGTCTTGTCATGTATTGCTACAAATTTCGCCGACCATGGGCCACCTCATCCTCTCCTTCATTGCCACACTCATCATCGTCATTTGCATCATCATTAGGACTAGCTTCCTCTTCATCATCATTAGTACCACCCTCATAAAAAGCTTTAGGCAAATCAACTCCACTAGCTTTGCTTAAAATGTCATCCTTATGATCGACATATATTGATATTTCACCAAACTCTTTGGGATGATTTCCCATTTAATAATACTATTATCATCAAAACACAACTTCAAACCATTATCTGCACTCAAATTGAGTTCTATGAAATACAAACTTTTAACTTGGTTCAACCCATACCGTAATTGGTGTACCATAGAGAGTAAACTCCAATATCATAATGCTTAACAATTTTCACCTTTCCATTAACAAATGACTGCTTGGACTGCGGGAAAAAATTCCTCCATGATGAAACTTTAACTAAACTTTCTTGTGAAAATTGTTGTTCACATCTTCAAAATCCATACAAAGTATAATGTCAAAAGTTTTCTGATATTCAAATTCAATTATAATAAACAAAGCAAATATATATGGGACAACTGAAGACTATTTCATGATGCTTTTCATTTCAAATAATGAATATTCAATTCAACAACTGTATTGGCCGTATATATATATGTATACACACACAAGGGACCACTACCATTAAGCAAAACAAATGAAATAAAAAACTTTACCTCTGCCATCACCATCTATATCTTTCTCCATTCTCCATTAAGCTTAAGAGCTTTCTTTACTTTGATATTGTAAAAATATAACCAAACAAATTTGTTAAGTACTTAACCAATTTCGAAATAGAAAAGGAGTCGCTTGTTGAAAGTAAAGGAATATGTAAACAGCAACATAAAAAAAGAAAGACAAATGGAAGAATATTAAGTACTTACTCAAATTTGGAATAGAATATGAGTCACGGTTAAACTTTCACAAATTTTCAGAGTTGTAGTTGAACAAAGAAAAACAGATTGATGCTAGGTATATTCTCAAATTTTGAGGTTAGGGTTATAACGGTTTGGGAGAATCGTAAAAATTCTCGTCAAAAGTTTTGGGTGAACCATTTAATTGTTTTTTTTTAAATTTCAATGACGTGATTGGATGAACCATTTAATTTTAATTTTAATTATTCTCCTTTTATTTATTTATTTAGAAGTGATATCATTCCCTTTTCTTTTCTTCTCTTTTCATAATCAGTATATATAATTTTAATTGTTTCTGTAACAATTCATTTATACACAATATATAAATAATTTTATTTGTTAAAATATATTTTTAATTTATCAATGTATCTATGGGAGCGATCCCAATAACTAATCATTTGTGTATATATAATTTTAATTGTTTCCGTAACAATTCATTTATACACAATATATAAATAATTTTATTTGTTAAAATACATTTTTGATTTATCAATATATCTATGAGAGCGATCTCAATAATTAATCATTTGTATCCTGTAGATATATTAAGAAGGTAAATACTTACCACCAGTTTTAAAGTTACTCCATATCTAAAGCAATAATCAAACCATCGATCATTGGTTAAAGTAAAAAAAAAAAAAAAGCCCTTATTATCTCATTCAATTCTCGTTATTAAAATGCCAAAATTTTAATGCATGACAAAGAGGTAAAATATTAAGCACGTCCACTTGTAAAAAATTTAGATATCTATGTTTGATTTCTTTCAAATTTGAAGGTTTTCACTAAAAAACCTAACTTGCAAATTAAATGCTTGACAAGGTAGTTGTTTGTTGATCTATTAAATTGGATTTGATTTAAAGTGGTTGATTGGTTCAGCATATTTATCAGTGTTATCATATTTGTTTGTGGAAGCCTGAACTCAATCAATCACTTTAAATTAAATTTTATGAACCTAATCTAATACATCAACAAACAACTACAAATATATCACTGTATAAATGATTTGTTATTTTAGTATTAAATTTTAATTATCTTTTAACGTTATCACATTTGTTTGTGGAAACTTGGACTCAATCAATCAATTTAAATTAAAGTTGATGGACTTAATCTAATACATCAACAAACAACTACATGTATAAATGATATGTTATTTTATTATTATATTTTAATGTTGTCACATTTATTTGTGGAAATATAGACTCAATCAATCACTTCAAATCAAATACGATCAACCCAATCTAATACATCAATAAACAACTACTTCCTTATAATAAATATGTCAAGCATTTAATTTGCAAGTTAGGTTTTTTAGTGCTCACTTATATTAAAGCCAAAACCTCCGAAATTGAAAAAACAAAATCCAATATAGATGATCTAAATTTTTACAACTGGACGTGCTTAAATTTACCTCTTGTCATGCATTAGAAAATCCAACAACACATGCTGCCATCTGTAATATAATGAAGTCACAATCATCATCATCCGGAAAACTTTAAAATATCTTTTAAAAATAATTACAAATTACAAAAAAAATTAAAATTATTAAAAATAGAAAATTTATAAAATTAACAAATATTAATTTTTAAAAAATAGATATTTTAATTTTAAATTTTTTAAATTACATTTACTAAAACTTGTACATAAGATCATTGTCTCTTGGAAGAATATAACGATAATAATTGTTTTATAATTCAATCAATCGAAAGTTATAATCAGTAAATATTTTCAAGTGTTAAATTTGGGTAATTTTTTATCAAATTATTTGAATAATAAAAATAATTTATTTTAATTAAATAATAATTTTATTTATTCCAAATATTTTTTACTATCTCAAGACAAATCATTTATCTCTAGATCGGTCTCTTAAAAATTATTGCCAAGTGTTTTACCATTCTAAAGAACTTTGGTACCAAAAAAAAAAAAAAAATGCGTGTGCACAATGATGAATGAAGGAAGCTTACTCTAGACATTAAATAGGGAGCCATGTCATGCCTCAAAATATATGGGGTTAACTGAAATAATTAATCAAGAAATGAATTAGGCTTGATGGTTAAGTAATTAGTGCTCTCTTAAAGGTCCTAGGTTTAAGTTACTTCTCTCTCATTTCTTTTCCTTTTATTTTCAGCAACCTAAGATAAAAGCTACACTAAAATATAAATTAATAGGACCTTAGGCCTAATGGTTAGCATGTTAGATCCTCTCAATTGACTTCAGTTCAAGCTACTCCATTCCCAAAAATCCATTTTATTTTCAATAGCAAGGGTAAATTACCATGCCGCCCTTAGGGATTAAAAGCCCTAAGTATTTAGTCCCTTTTTTTCCAATTACACTTGGATTTTGCTTTCTTTTCCATTCCAATTAAAATTTTGCTTCCTTTTATCTATTTCTTCTTCTTTTTATTTTCCATCCTCTTCTTTGCATCATATTTTCTTTCCATTGCTAAAATTGTTTTTCTTTTCCGAATCAAAATCAATCACTGTTCAAATTGTTTTTCCTATCGGTTGTTTATTTCACCATTGATAACATTCATTTTTTATTATCCAAGTTCGGTAAGTACATTCGTTTCAATTAGTAGAACTTGTAAATTCTGCAACAGCATCGATCCACGTTAATCTTTCAATCCAATTACTCAATCTTTTCGGTTCTTACCGAATCTTTCAATAATCTTCATGAATCTTGAAATCAATCATTAACTCGTGTATAAATATTGTTTGAAGGTCATGTTTTGGGTAAATCGGATCATATTTGATCATAAGGAACGTCGCTCGGACTCTTGGTGAAAGATGTGTGTTCTTTTACAAATGAATCGAGGCAAATCGTGTCTAGGATTAGGGCCACACGGGCGTGTGGACCACACAACCCCCACACGACCATGTACCTTGCAAACCCTAGGCTAGTTCAAATCTCACACAGCCAAAAACCTTCCACACGTCCTGCCACATAGTCATGTCCCTCTTGTAGGTTAATTGAAACAACTAGTTTGGTGGGTTCAAAGTTTGGCGAGTTAATCAAAAGTAATATGAAGAGCATAGTACTACCTATTGAATTGATACTTTTGAAGTATAGATCGAGCGCGTAGTAGACGTTAGAATATTGTAAGGATTGTTCCCATCATGTTTGATCGTTAAGAAGAAGTGATAGGTAAGAATATTAAGGCATTTTGGGTATCTTGGGTTGTTGCCAAAGGTATTGTGTGCCAAGTTTGTTTAATTATGGTGCTAGTTACGTTCTAATGAGGTGGTTAGAAATGAGATGAAGGGATGAACTAAATATATATATAAATTACGTTCTAATGAGGTGGTTAGGAATGAAATGAAGGGATGAACTAAATATATATAAAAATGGTGGATTCTCGTATACGTTTCTCTGCAGTTGTAAACTATTTATAAGGCGGCTTGGAAAGATTGTGACACATGTCAAGTTCCACTATGAGAACATAAGTTTTAAATATACATATATTGATTTGGGTTTGGAAAGAAGACGATTTTTCTTCTTTCTTCCATTCAAAATGGTATGGTTGATTTGCATTTGAGCTTGGAATATCTCTCTCTTGTTAAGCTAAAACTAAGGATCTAGTTCGTGAAGAAATTTGTTTCATATCCTAGGTAAGTATCATAGTTTTGTATGTTGACTTCTGAAAGAGTAATTTTGTGTTTTGTGTGAATAGTAATATGAAGAAGTAAGGCTTTGCATGGAGGTTATATGAGATTTAAATTATGGTAAAAGTTATACGAATGAGTTTTAATGGTGTTTTTTTTTTCTTATAAGCAGTGATTCTTGAAGTCTTGATGGATGTTTGAATCTGGAGATCAAGTTGCTATTCGTGGTTGTCAGATGAGTCTCTACGCTAACTCTTGCATGTGCACTATTCATACAAAGAGATCTGTAGCATGCTAACTGAAATATGATACTAAAATCATTAAAGGTATGGTATGTTACGTGTATGGCTATATGAGTAATTACCAAAAGATCTTTGTGAATGCATGATTGTTTGTCGAGAATAGCATATGTATCTGATATAGAAATTGATAGGTTCAAGTATATGATGAATAGTGTATAAATAATGTGATGTTGAAGTATGGTTATGTATGTATGCTTGGAATGTATATAGTAAGTGCATGAAGGGTCCACAAAGTGAGTCTAAAACGGCAGTACCCAAAGGGTCTGTGTCTATTCTCCGCAGAATTATCAAAAGGGGTTCGTCGGGACTTTAAACACGAACTTTGAAATGGAAAGTCCATGGCCATGACTCTCTTCGAAAATAACTAAAGGATGGTTATTACCCAATAGAATTCCCTGTGTGTCCCAAGACGATGATGGGCAAACCTCACGTAACGTGAGTTTAGGCAAATCGATATCGTAAACACGCCATAAAAGAAAATATTTTGTGGTGAATTGTGAAAGGATCACCTTAGTGGCGTACTCTATCTAATAATTGATATGATGTATTCTGCTAAGTTTATGTGGCATGAACTATCAAGAATATCTAGTAAGCCATGAATCTGAATGTCTGTCTCGATGGTAAAATATAAGTAAGTTCTAGTAGTTCCACAACAAGTATAACTGAGACAAGGGTTTAATATACTCTAGAATAAGAGTTGAATAAAGTCTTAAGGGTTTTCCATGAAAAAGATATGCTTATCTATATGATAAGAAAGGTGTTGTTATGATGATTTGTAAGTATGAAAAGTAAAGGGTAACATAACTTCTTTAAAATTTATTCTGAATCTAAGTCAATGCTAAATTGAGTTATGAGATTTTGATATAGAAAATATGGAGTCCATCTAGATTTTATCCACAGTGAATTATCAGTATGGGTATGTGAACATAAATGAATTAGGGTATGTCTAAGTGAGAACCAATGGTATGAAAAAATGTGTAGGTATCCACCATATGTATGTGTCCACCCAAGACAATGTCAGTAATAAATTATTTGAAAGAAGAGCATCAGTTAAGTTATGGATTGTTGGAGGTGGATTGTAAGGGTATATTCTGTTACAAAAGTATTATGGGGCAAGAGAATCATTGTAATAATTAGAAAGGTCCTCAATTTAATTAAATATGAAATATTAAGTATAATAGGGATATGATAATTGGTGTATACGAGATCTAGAAAATGGATGTCAAGGCAGCATTGTTGAACGACTATCTTGAAAATAGCATCTACATGATGCAACCCACCGGATATATAGATAAAGGAAATGAGCATAAAGTTTACTAACTGGTTAGATCCATATATGGACTTAAGCAAGCATCCCACTTCTGGAAACAAATATTTAATCTAGTGATCAAGACTTTTGGATTTTAGGAAAACGCAGATGAACTTGGGTTTATATACATTTAGTGGATGAAAACATGGTATTTATCGTTCTATATGCTGATGACATTTCACTCATTGGAAACAATGTAAGGACATTGTCATCAGTTAAACTGTGGCTAACCAAATAATATAGTATAAAGGACTTGGGAGAAGCTAATTTATTTCTAAGTAGATGAATCTTCAGGGATCGAAAGAACAAATTGATAGAACTATCTCAAGCTTCGTACATAGACAAGATATTGGATCATTAAGCAATGATCGATTCAAAGAAGAGAAATCAACCCTATGCATATTGGTATTTCATCTCGATTTAGAGGACTTTCCTAAAACAGAGGAAGAAAGAGAAAACATGAGAAAGGTTTCTTATGCTTCGGTAGTAGGAAGCCTCATGTATGCTATGTTACGCACAAGTCTAGATATCTATTTTGCAGTGGGGTTGGTAAATCGATATCAGACGAATCTAAGACCAAGACACTGGCATGAATTTAAGATATACTCAAGTATTTAAAGAATGAGGGATTATATGCTTGTGTATTCTGAAAGAGGTCTTACTTCTATCGTATATACTAATTTTAACTTCCAAATGTCTCGAGATTCGAGGAAATCAACATCGAGTTGTGCTTCTATCCTGAACGATGGGTCCATAATGTGAATAACTGTCAACCAAGGTTACATTGCTAACTTCACTATGGATGGCCAAATATAATGTATGGAAAAGCTATGACATTATAAAAGTATGGATATAACTAAACCTAAAAGATACCACATAAGCAAAAAACACATTAAGGGAGACGTGAGTGTTTGACGAAATAGTGGATGTAGTAAAAAATTGCATCTGAGGAAAAACCCTAGGGATTTGTTTAGACAAGACTCTAACAGCTGGAGAGCTCTTTGGGAAACATATGGAAGGCACAGGAATTTGAAACATGACTTATCTACTTAGCTAGTGCAAGTGGGAAACTGTTGGATATGATACCCTAAGTATAGAATTTTCATCTAATTACACTTGTAACTTTTTCGAGCAGATTGGTTAATAAAATTATTCACAAGTTACATTAATACTTTGTATATTGTCCTCACATGGTTTTTGCCCACAAAACAAAAGGAAGCAAATGTTGCTCATTGGTTGTCTAATGTTTAACTAATGCAATCTGGTATTACATGGTCAGATTGTAATAAAGAAAGACAACTTGTATTAGTAGACGAACCTAAACATGTCCTTAATCTAATAAAAATGAAAAATTTGATTGAAAGTATAATATGTCATCTATTAAGTCCAATTGGGGAGATACCTTGTCTTGGGAATCAAAACGGATGATTCCTAGAAGATAGAGACATAGATGTGACTGATTGGACTAACAGTACATCAGATTGGACCTAAGTAAAATAGATCCTGAATCCATTTATGGTTGTATTTTCTTGTGATGTTCATAGTGTGGCATACCTAATCCTGAGTGGATGGCAGACTATGTATACATGACTTGTACACTTTGATATAAGTAAAAGCTTGAGTTCGAATAGATATGGTACTTAAAGCTGGTGCATTGGGTGTATGACTTCTATAGTATGTAGCGTCGTTCATAAAAGTGGAATTCATAACTCAAGACATGGGTAAATGATATCCTCTTATAGGCATTACATGGTTAATGAAAAGTAAATGTGGCCATGGGTTGTTCATATTTGTGATGAATGACTTGATCGCTATTTGATAGCGATTGAATTTTTATGAAGGAATATGTAATGTCTACCATGAGATAAAATAGGATCATATTGGGAGGTGGATATTATCCCCAAGAGATCAAGGATAACCTATGAGGGTAACACACTTATGATAACATCATTGGACGAGCACTGAGTAGATGCTTTCGTAATGGTATGTCATTAGGGAGAGCTCAGTCATGATACTATATTGGAAAGATTTCATGACTAAATGAGTTTATAATTAATAGGCAAAAACCCAAAACTTAATAATAAATCATTTGAGCCATAATTAGATATGTCCAATTGGTCCCTCCGCTAGCTCGGTGAAACCATAAATGAATTATGTGTTTGAATCAAAATGAATGGAATGAATAGAAATAGAGAAATGGAAAATATTCAAAAATGATTATGGTTTTCTCCAAAATGGAGAAATGGAATCGTTATGAAATGAAAGTGGGTTTCTTAAAAAATAGAAATTCTAACGTCCGAGAATAGGGCTTAGAAATTTAAGCTTGACGAGCAAGAGAACGCTACTAGGATTGTAGAGCTAGTGTTGTAACACCCCTAACCCGTAACCATCACCAGACTAGGGTTAAAGGTGTTACCGGACAAATCAAAAACTTCCATAATATTTCATTTATTTCATTCATCAATCATACACACAATGTCCCTTAAGTGAGTTATCGAGACCCTAATCATGCTTATAAACAGAGTTGGGACTAAAACGAAGCATATACAAAAGTTCTCAAAAACTTAAAAACTTTTCTAAAATATAGGGGATACATGCCCGTAGGAGCCAACCGTGTGCCGTCCACGGCTGCTAGACACACCCGTGTGTCCTCCCCGTGGTTAAACCTGACTACACATCACGGCCACCAAGCACGCCCATATACCCTGACCATGGTCGATCCTGCCAAAACAACACTGCTATCAAGCACCCCCGTGTGCTAAGGCCGTGTCCTACTAAGCCATATACTGACTTTCTCACACGGCCTCTAGGCACGCCCGTGTGCCATGGTCGTGTACTCTTAAGCTAGCTACTAACTTTACCCCACGATCACTAGGTATGCCCGTGTGCCATGGCCATGTGACATTATAGGTTATTTGCAAGAACAAAATGCCACCCAATTGGGTCATACCTACAAGAAAAATTTACCAAATCATATCATGCATATATGGCAACCAAAAACATACCAAATTGACCAATCAATCTATATATTCAATACCAATTTCATTCATGTCAAATTACAAAACTAAAACTCATATCATCACAAGTATAATTCATCCAAAACTTACTCAAAAACTTGACCATTTCTTGTGCTCCAAACCATACTAAAAATATCCATCATATAACTCATTCATTCAAGCATTTTATCAATTCAAAACTAGCCAAAACCATGGCTAAGTCCACTTTATAAACATATACACATATCTAGCCTATACATGCCATATCTAGCTATATACATTTTTCAAAGAGTACCAAAAAGAGTTTAGAAGTTTTATGATGATCCTTGACGGTCCCGAGCCATCAGTAGCTTTGACGACCTAAAAAAAACCAAAGAAAACAGACACACAGAGTAAGCTTTCCAAAAGCTTAGTATGTAACAGCCTGATTTAGGGCCTAGTCAGAATAGTGGTGCGAGGCCACAAATCCGAGGTGAATTTATGAGTTTTTAAGGTTTATTCCATGATTGCATGCTAGTGTGAAAGTTTCATGAAGCAATTTTGTTAAATTAAGGTTGAATGGTCAAAAAAGGACTAAATTGCAAAAGTTGCAAAATATGAGTTTCTAGAAGCTTTTTGTATGAAATAGCTTTAGAATATCAATTATAGGTCCTTAAGTAAGAATTTTCCCAAATTATAATTTTTAGACAAAATTGAACATGAGATAGTAAATTGTAAATTTTTAAAGGGAAGGGCATTTTAGTCATTTGTCTAATAAATGATTAAAATAGGAAAAAGATGATAAAAATCTATTCATCTTCTTCCTCACATTGCTGAAAATTTGGAGACTCCATAGCTAGGGTTCTTCATTTTTTTTCAAGCTTGCTAGTAAGTTCATCTTAGCCCGTTTTTAATATTATTCATATTTTTGAAGTTCTCATATTATGAATTAGCTATTTTTAGCTATAAAATGAGCTAAGATGCATGTTCAAAAATCTACTCATGAATGACATGCTTGTTAAATGATGTTTTATGGAATTTTATGAGAGTTTGATGTTAGAAAAAGATCTTTTTCTAAGTGAATTTCATGAAAAATGATAGAATGGACTAATTTGTAATAGTTATGAAAATTGGTCATACATACTAGAAATAGTGAGAATTGATGATTGTTATAGTAGAGAAATTGAATCAGCTAAGCATGAAGTTTAAGAAAGTTTAATGAGAATTATTTTACATGCCTTGGGGCAAAAGTGCAAATATGAGAAAGTTTAGGGGCAAAATAGTAATTTTCCAAAGTATGAGTAATGAGTCAATTTAGTCAATGTGATTATTAAATGATCTATTTATGATTATAGATCAAGAAAAATGAAGCCCAGATCAAAATCGAGGCAAGAACAAAGTTGAGGACTAAATTGCATATCTACATACATTTTGTATATTAAGGTAAGTTTGTATGATTTCTAAGCTTTATGAATTCTATCATTGAATTGCTTAGTATAATGTACATTATTATCATGGAATGTTTAATGTTATGGCAAACCAAGAAATCAATGAGATTAAGTATGAGCAAGTCCCAATTGAAGATGAATTTCCCAAGATACTCGATCTACCACATGAGATAAGAAAGTTCGTATAAGACCAAGCCAATGCATGGCATCGACAATCAAGTAAGTTATCATGTAAGTCCAAGGTAAGCTTGGCATTGAAAAAGTTATCATGTAAGTCCAAGGCAAGCTTGGCATTGAACAAGTTATCATGTAAGTCCAAGGCAAGCTTGGCATTGAACAAGTTATCATGTAAGTCCAAGACAAGCTTGGCATTGAAAAGCTATCAAGAGAAAGAAATCCCATGTAAGCCCAAGCCAAGGCATGGCATTGGTGAGAACAAGAAAGACTTTATATAAGTCCATGTCAAGGCATGGCCTTGAAACCAAGATGAGATATTCCATGTAAGACCGTACCTAGGATATGGCTTTGGCATCAAGATATGTGGGATGATATTTAGTATCCTCGGTTATACGCATAAATTCACCGGACAAATGAGTAAAGTTAAAATGAGTTAACAAGAAAGCTAGGTAAGCAAAGCTATTACCAAGTTGAAGTTGAGTATCATTTATGTTATGAATGAATTAGAGATCATGATTATTATGTTAAAGTATGTTGATCAATGTGATCAAGTGATACAGGTACCATGTTTACCTTACAAGTATGAGAATAATAAGCATCATGAGACATGTAAGAATCAGTATGAGTAAGTAAACTCTATAGCTGAATTTATGATACCATTGTTATGTCAAATGGTTTATAGTAAGCAAGTTTATTAATATGTGTTTTACATGCAAACTTACTATGCTAAATGCTTACGTCTTTAATTATTTCTTTCTATGTAGTCCTGCTAAGCTAACTTGTGGATCGTTGGAGTCGGAGCTCATAGGACACTATCAATCTTTATTTTGGTATAGCCAAGTTATTTTACTAAATATGGTATGTATAGAAAGCATTTCATTTTGAGAATATGTTTAAAGAAAGGTCATTGTATAGATTATCAAGTTTATTATTCTTTTGTATATGGCAAAATGATTGGCAAAAATTAACAAGTATGCATGTTTATGGAGATCAATGAAGTATGTAGTAATGTTTATGAAAAATGTATTGAATAGAGCATGAGTTTGGTCTTAATTTCAAGGTGGCAATTGGCTTGGTAAATAGCCTCTAAGTGCCCACACGGTTAGATACACGGACTTGTGTCTAGGCCGTGCGTACCCTGCACTTTAGTGTTTTAAGTCAGAATAGGCCACGGGCAAATCCCACAGTCGTTTGTTTAGGCCGTGTGTGACACACGGTTAGAACATGGGCGTGTGCCCCAAACCATGTGAATAAGTCAGTATATCAAGGTATAGCACATGGTTTACATCCACGGGCGTGTCAAGGCCGTGTGTAATTAGTCAATGTCAACCACGGGTAGAAGACACGGGCATGTGTTAGGGGTACACGGGCGTGTCCCAAGTCACATGGGTGTGTGACCCCTGTTTTAAGGAAAGTTTTCATTTGAGTTTTGAAAGTTCCTAGATACGTGTTAAAGGCCTCGTGGGCCTATAAAATGTATGATTAGACTAAGAAAGAGAAGTTTTTAATTCGAAACAAAATTTTATAGCCCGTAAGTAGATGTTTTAAGTGAGTTCAAGCATGGTAATGTCTCGTATCCAGTCTTAGCATCAGACTCTGGTATGGGGTGTTACATTTAGTGGGATCAGAGCTACTGTTTAGTCAGTTCTAGGACTAACGTAGTACGAGCACAAGTCTAGCTATACATGCCATACTTAAGAATGTTTTTATAATGATAGTGTGACGAGTCCTGACGACTTAAATTATGTTTATACATATAGTAAATGAATCCCGAAAGAGCTGAGGTGGATGATGTAGAAAGTAACGCGCCGGCTCCTGCTGAAGGGACGGTGCCTAATGAGAATGAGAATAGACCCACTACGGTGAGTCAAGGAGGAGGAGAAGAGGCTAGATAAGCCTTCCTCCATATGATGAATACGTGGTACACGGAATTAGTTCGTAGGAACCCGAATGTACAACCCCCTCCACCCCCTTGCCTGTTCCACAACCTATCCCCGCAGTCCCTCAAGTAGTAGAGGTGGTAAGAGAAGACAAACCTCCAATTGATAGGATCAGGAAACACGGGGCAAAAGAATTCCAGGCTAGAAAAGATGATGATCCGGAAAAGGCTGAGTTCTGGATAGAAAATACTATCAAGGTATTTAATGAGTCGTCATGCACACCTTAGGATTGTATAAAGTGTGTAGTTTCTCTTCTAAGAGATGCTGCCTATCAAATTGTGGAACACCCTTGTGTCGGTAGTACCAAGGAAAATGTCACATGAGAATTTTTCCAAGAAGAGTTCAAGAAAAAAGTATATCATTCAATGATTCGTGGACTAGAAAAGGAAGGAATTCCTAGAACTGAAACAAGGCAAGATGTCAGTGATTGATTATGAGCGAGAGTTTGTGCGACTCAGCAAATAAGCTCGAGAATGCGTGTCCACTGAAGCCATCATGAGTAAGAGGTTTGAAGATGGACTAAATGATGATATCAAGTTATTTGTTGCTGTCCTCGAATTAAAAGGATTTGTGATTTACAGCGATGCATCCTTAAATGGATTAGGCTGTGTACTCATGCAAGAAGGCAAGGTGATTGCTTATGCCTCTAGACAGTTGAAGCCTCATGAGAAGAATTATCTGATGCATGATTTAGAGCTGGCTGCCATAGTCTTTGCCTTGAAGATTTGGAGACACCATTTATATGGTGAAAGATGTCAGATTTTTACTGATCACAAAAGTCTGAAGTACTTGATGACGCAGAAAGAGTTGAACTTAAGGCAACGGAGATGGTTAGAGTTGATAAAGGACATGAGTGTAACACCCCTAACCCTAGTCCTGTCGCCAGATTAGGGTTACGGGTATTACCATGTAAGTTAAAACTTCAGTTCAAACAATTGAATCTTAGTTAATCATCTTTATCAAATAATTTAATCATAAACAGACAATTCACACATGTGTAATACATCCTTGATACATTAATCCAAGTCATATACGAAATAATCATCGATGAACATAAAATGACCATATAATGTATATTACGACAATATCACATAACAATACAGATTTCATGCACCACATTTATCGAAACGATCTTGATCTACAAAATTTATAAACAACTATACTATTCATAACTAATTAATTTAATAAGTACACTTCGAATGTCAATGCATAATACTTCCTATTAAGACCAATTTCATATGGCATAAAACCTATTTCCACATAAGCGAATACATGCAACTTATTACACATCACATACATACTTATGTATTTGGCCGAATATACAAGGTCTCGTTTATAACATTTCATGTTCGTTACCTAGCACAAACCGAGTTTGGTAGTTTCATGCACTCAATTAAATTAAGCAATCTTACAAGCCAAATATATATATATATATATAAATGTATACATCATAGTTATGCACATTTTCCATATTCGACTATGAGCCTAAACTTCTTTAAACATGTTAACTACATTTGCAAATATCACCTAGGTTTGGCCGAATACACATACATGTATTACTCAATATAATTCATACTTCGTAAATCAACTAAAGTTGACACACATACATAAGTTCCGAATGATGCTCAACTAACACATACCTACCTTGAATTATACATGCAAAGATTAACTTAAATGCTGAAACACCTGACTAATTTAATTCATACTTTAGCATTATAAACAAGCAATTATATAAAATGCATAATACATAAACTTAACTAAAAGAAACAGGCCATAGTCGAATCATTGAAACTAAACACACCATTCACATAATCAAGAACAAATAGAACCAAACTTATAATGAATGTTTAAGCCATTTTCGCATGGCTATTATATATATATAAACATAACATCATTCCAACATTTACCTAGCCTATACATGCCTTTGATTCAAAAATAACTAGCTTAAAAGTACCAAAAAGGGATGATAGTGTGGTTGACTTCACCAACGATCCTACAAGCCCGTAGCTTGACCAAAATCTATAAAACGAACAACGAACACATTCAAAGTAAGCTCACTAGCTCAGTAAGTCTCAAGCAAATATTAAAGTAATGATCATACATTTAAACATCTTAACTTTAGGCTTATAATATTAGACATAAATATTTCAATATGTAAAATGTACATAGTCGAATACTAGTAATACCCTTGATTTAAATATTATAACTACATCACCATGAACATGTACATTATCAAATCGCATGAATATCATATTTAATCGCACATTCTGAATCATATGAACACATCTTAGGTATCGATCTCCTATATCTACTTATACATATATGCAAACACTTTCAAACTCTTTCACCATTGATCTTTCCATTTATAACCGATTCTTCAATGTAATATACATGTATATATCTCAATTTCGCATATATGTAATGTTCATACACATTAATGATAAGCTCAACATTATAAAATGAAATACTTATTGAATCAACCATTTCATCACATCGTACTTAACTAAAACGATAATAATTTAGCTTACTTCATTCCTTACTCATATAGTAGGCTAACTCTTACCCGAGCTTTTAACATATAGCACTATATATGTCTCACCTTGTTTGATTCTCGGATTCTCTGTTTATAGCATATCATTGGCATTAAGCCTGCTAGACCCGAGGTCTGAAGTTTGAACACCAGTATTAAGCATGCTAGGCAATAAGCCCAAAATAATTCACCAACACAAGGCCTACTAGGCAATGAGCCCGAAATAACTCACCGACACAAGGCCTGCTAGGCTCGAAGCCCAAATATATACACTATTAACCATTCAATTCACATTACCTAGTGCTAAATTCACAAACATTTCGTGTACTTCATATTTCTTTCACATATCAAACCGAACCTATTTATTCACATTACATCAAACAAAATAAAGTCAATCCAATAATATACCACCACATTCGGCCATCACATAGATTTATACTCAAAATTATCAATTATCATCATTTACTATGTTCATAATTAATTCTTTAAATTATATTTGCTTAAGGACTTACCTCGACTGTCGACGGACAACGTAGACCGGCTATTTGGTAACCTTCGCCTTTCCCCGATCCAAATCTATTTTTCTTTGTTCTTGATCTAAACACATTAAAATTTAGCTCATTCAAGCACATTTCATCTCAATTTAATCCCAAAACACATAAATGGTTAAATTACCATTTTACCCCTACTATATCACATTTTTGCAATATGGTCCTATTTGCACAAAACACAAAATACACAAAATTTCACTATAACACTTAAGGGCCGAATGTTCATAGGGACTATTCTAGTCCATTTCTTTCATTTATTTTGCATTTTAGCCCCCTCAAAAATTCATTTTTGTAATTTAGCCCAAAATACTCAAATTCACTAAAATTTACAATACAAAACATGCTAATCTTTAACATATCTTTAATATAAATTCATCAAACATCAAAAACTACAAGAACATGTCAATGGCCGAATATCACATACACACTAATCTCAAAAATTTTTGCATGGGTTGGATAATATACGAAGCAACGATCACAAAAACGTAGAAATTATCAAAAACCAAACAAAATTTCTTACCCAAATTACTCTTCAAAAGACCGAACCCTAGAAAGCTTTTCTCCCTTTTTTTTCTTTTACTTTCGGCCAAGATGAACATTTGATGGCTTGGTTTCATATTTTTTTTATTTTTATTAACATAATTACTAAATACCATTTTTAACCTTACTAATAAAATGAAACAAATTATAAACCCAAGGCCATTATTGTCCACTACTGTCCACTACCCTTTAAAATGGGAAATTTTCCTTTTAAAGACTCCCATTTAAAAAGACAACAACATTTCAGCCCTTGCACATTAAACTACCAAAGTTTCATTTTACGCAGTTAAGCCCTTTTTACTTAATTAAACATACAAACGATTAATTTTTTTTACGAAACTTTCACACACATTAATTCACATATAATAAACACAAAATATAATATTTATAAAAAAATTTTGGACTCGAATTCGTGGTCCCGAAATCACCGTTCCGATTAGGGTCAAATTCGATCTGTTACAATCAGTTGGTCATTGACTACCATCTAGGAAAGGCGAATGTTGTTGCCGATGCTTTGAGCAGAAAGTCCCTTTTTGCATTAAGGGCAATGAATTCAAGGATGACCTTATATGAAGATTTATTCTATTCTAGCTGAATTAAAATCTAGACCAATGTTCCTTCAAGAGATCACTGAAGCTCAACAATAAGATAAAGAGGTGCTTATTCAGAGAATTTTGTATGAGGCACATAACGGATGTTTATCTGTTCGCCCGGGTAGTACCAAGATGTATAATGACTTGAAGCAATTGTATTGGTAGCCGAGAATGAAGAAAGATATTTCAAACTTCATTTCAAGATGTTTGATTTGTCAGCAAGAAAAGGCTGAACACCAAGTACATTTGGGTTTGCTTCAACCAATTATGATACCCGAGTGAAAATAGGGCCATATCACTATGGATTTTGTAACGGGATTACCATTATCACCGAGCAAGAAAGATGCTAAATGGGTTGAAGTTGATAGACTCACGAAGTCAGCTCATTTCTTACCTGTACGAGTTGACTACTCACTCGGCAAGCTGGCAAACTTATATGTTTCTCAAATAGTAAGACTTCATGGAGTTCCTTTGTTAATCATATCGGATAGAGATCCGAGATTCACCTCTAGATTTTGGAAGAAGCTTCAAGAAGCCTTGGGTACAAAATTGAGTTTTAGCACAGCTTTTCATCCTCAAACTGATGGCCAGTCGGAGAGGTTGATTCAGATACTCGAGGATATGCTTCGATGTTGTGTTCTAGAATTCCAAGGCAGTTGGGAAAAGTTTCTCCCATTGGTAGAATTTGCCTACAATAATAGCTTTCAGTCAAGCTTAAAGATGGTGCCTTATAAGGCTCTATATGGGAGTAAATGCAGAACGCCTTTATATTGGACTGAACTCAAAGAAAACAAAATTCATGGGGTTGATTTGGTTAGAGAAGCTGAACAGAAAGTGAAAGTGATACGAGAATGTTTAAAAGTTGCATCAGACAGACAGAAATCTTATTCGGACCTAAAGAGAAGAGAGGTAGAGTATCAAGTCGAGGATAAAGCTTTCTTGAAAGTGTCACCTTGGAGAAAAGTTCTCAAATTTGGCCGGAAGGCAAGTTAAGTCCACGTTTTATTGGACCATTTGAGATTACCGAGAAAGTTGAGCCGGTAGCTTACAAATTGGCTTTTCCATTAGAGTTAGAAAAGATACATGATGTGTTTCATGTGTCAATGTTGAAATGCTACCGATCAGATCCTTCCCATGTAATTACCCCGTAAGAGATAAAGATTCATCCCGACATGACTTATGATCAAGAACCAATCAAGATTTTAGCTCGAGAAGTCAATCAGCTAAGAAATAAAAGTATTGCTCTAGTGAAAGTATTGTGGCAAAGGCATGGGATAGAGGAAGCTACATGGGAACCAGAAAAGAGCATGAGAAACCAGTACCCAAACTTATTTGCCGGTAAGATTTTCGAGGACGAAAATCCCTAAGGGGGGAGAAGTATAACAACTCGATTTAGGGCCTAGTCAGGACAGTGGTGTGAGGCCACGAATCTGAGGTGAATTTATGAGTTTTTAAGGTTTATGCCATGATTTCATGCTAGTGTGAAAGTTTCATGAAGCAATTTTGTTAAATTGAGGTTGAACGGTCAAAAAAGGACTAAATTGCAAAAGTTGCAAAATATGAGTTTCTAGAAGCTTTTTGTATGAAATAGCTTTAGAATATCAATTAGAGGTCCTTAAGTAGAAATTTCCCAAATTATAATTTTTGGACAAAATTGGACATGAGATAGTAAATTGTAAATTTTTAAAGAGAAAGGCATTTTAGTCATTTGTCTAATAAATGATTAAAATAGGAAAAAGATGATAAAAATATATTCATCTTCTTCCTCACATTGCCGAAAATTTGGAGACTCCATAGCTAGGGTTCTTCATTTTTTTTCAAGCTTGCTAGTAAGTTCATCTTAGCTCGTTTTTTAATATTCTTCGTATTTTTGAAGTTCTCGTCTTATGAATTCGCTATTTTTAGCTATAAAATGAGCTTAAGATGCATGTTCAAAAATCTACTCATGAACGACATGCTTGTTAAATGATGTTTTATGGAAGTTTATGAGAGTTTGATGTTAGATAAACATCTTTTTCTAAGTGAATTTCATGAAAAATGATAGTATGGACTAATTTGTAATAGTTATGAAAATTGGTCATACATACTGGAAATAGTGAGAATTGATGATTGTTATAGGAGAGAAAATGAATCAGCTAAGCATGAATTTTAAGAAAGTTTAATGAAAATTACTTTACGAGCCTTGGGGCAAAAGTGCAAATATGAGAAAGTTTAGGGGCAAAATAGTAATTTTTCCAAAGTTTGAGTAATGAGTCAATTTAGTCAATGTGATTATTAAATGATCTATTTATGATTATAGATCAAGAAAAACAAAGTCCGGATCGAAATCGAGGCAAGAACAAAGTCGAGGACTAAATTGCATATCTACATACATTTTTTATATTGAGGTAAGTTTGTATGATTTCTAAGCTTTATGATTTCTATCATTGAATTGCTTAGTATAATGTACATTATTATCATGGAATGTTTAATGTTATGTTAAACAAAGAAATCAATGAGATTAAGTGTGAGCAAGTCCCGATTGAAAATGAATTTCCCAGCATACTCGATCTACCACATGAGATAAGAAAGTCCGTATAAGACCAAGCCAAGGCAAGCTTGGCATTGAACAAGTTATCATGTAAGTCCAAGGCAAGCTTGGCATTGAACAAGTTATCATGTAAGTCCAAGGCAAGCTTGGCATTGAAAAGCTATCAAGAGAAAGAAATCCCATGTAAGCCCAAGCCAAGGCATGGCATTGGTGAGAACAAGAAAGACTTCATATAAGTCCATGTCAAGACATGGCCTTGAAACCAAGATGAGATATTCCATGTAAGGCCATATCTAGGATATGGATTTGGCATCAAGATATGTGGGATGAGATTTAGTATCTTCGGTTATTCGCAAAAATTCACTGGGCAAATGAGTAAAGTTAAAATGAGTTAACAAGAAAGCTAGGTAAGTAAAGCTATTACCAAATTGAAATTGAGTATCATTTGTGTTATGAATGATGAATTAGAGATCATGATTATTATGTTAAAGTATGTTGATCAATGTGATCAAGTGATACAGATACCATGTTTACCTTACAAGTATGAGAATGGTAAGTATGATGAGACATGTAAGAATCAGTATGAGTAAGTAAACTCTATAGCTGAATTTATGATACCATTGTTATGTCAAATGGTTTATATTAAGCAAGTTTATTAATATGTGTTTTAAATGCAAACTTACTAAACTTAATGCTTACGTCTTTAATTATTTCTTTCTATGTAGTCCCACCAAGCTAACTTGTGGATTGTTGGAGTCGGAGCTCATAGCACACTATCAATCTCTATTTTGGTATAGCCAAGTTATTTTACTAAGTATGGCATGCATAGGAAGCATTTCATTTTGAGAATATGTTTAAAGAAGGGTCATTGTATAGATTATCAAGTTTATTATTCTTTTGTATATGGCAAAGTGATTGGCAAAAATTAACTAAGTATGTATGTTTATGGAGATCAATGAAGTATGTAGTAATGTTTATGAAAAATGTATTGAATTGAGCATGAGTTTGGTCTTAATTTCAGGGTGGCAAGTGGCTTGGTAAATAGCCTCTAAGTGCCCACATGGTTAGACACACGGGCGTGTGTCTAGACCGTGCGTACCCTGCACTTTAGTGTTTTAAGTCAGAATAGGCCACTGGCAAATCCCACGGTCGTTTGTTTAGGCCGTGTGTGACACACGGTCAGAACATAGGCGTGTGCCCCAAACCGTATGAATGGGTCAGTATATCAAGGTATAGCACACAGTTTACATCCACGGGCGTGTGAAGGCCATGTGTAATTAGTCTGTGTCGACCAGGGGTGGAAGACACGGGCATGTGTCAGGGGTACACTGGCGTGTCCCGAGTTACATGGGTGTGTGACCCTATTTTAAGGAAAGTTTTCATTTGAGTTTCAAAAGTTCCTAGATACGTGTTTAAGGCCTCGTAGGACCATGAAATGTATGATTAGACTAAGAAAGAGAAGTTTTTAATTCGGAACAAAATTTTACAGCCTGTAAGTACATGTTTTAAGTGAGTTCAAGCATGGTAATGTCTCGTATCCAGTCTTAGCATCGGACTCGGGTATGGGGTGTTACATAGTAAGTCAATACACAAACAAACTTAGCATAAAATGTATTTTGAGCAAGTAAATACATTGGCACATTCCAATCACTTAGCAAATCATCACATATATACCTTGATTCATACTTATGGACACATTTGCCGCATTCATCAATTCAAGATTCACATTCTCGCATTTAAACATACATTTCTTCAACTTCAAGTCATATAGGTACTTACCTTTTTATACACACTTAATGTACATTCAATGTACCTGAAACGGATATTCCTTCACTTATTTGATCATAGCTCAGATTTATAATTCGTATCATAGACTTGCCCGTTGAACCTTTAGGAATCTAGTAGGATGCTCAGAAAGATCGGTATAGTCGTACAATGCCAACGTCCCAGACGAGGTCTTACATGCACTCGGATATCGATGCCACTGTCCCAGAGAGGGTCTTATACGAATCAATATGATGCCAATGTCCCAGACATGGTCTTACACGTAAAGCTCATATCGATGTCAACCTCCCAGACGTGGTCTTACTCGTAAAGCTCGTATCAATGCCAACGTCCCAGACATGGTCTGTAACACCCCTCACCCGTGTCCAACTCTGGAATAAGGTTGGAGGCGTTACCGTACTTCAACATTCACAAATCGTAAACATTCACAATCATACAAATCAGGTTACCAAATTTCGCCCAAAATTAAAACTTTTCAAACACATGCATTTGACCTTGTCATTTATTTAATCACTTATACCACATAACAAGACATTAACACATACCATGGACAAATAGGCTTACAAACCAAAATCATTATAAGCCACATCTCTTGGCTATAATCAACAAATCAATGTAAGCCAATACATTTGGCTAATCACAACAACATCCATCATAAAAAAAAAAAACTAAGTCCCTATACATGCCACTCACTTGAAAACATTTAACATACACATGCCAATACTCCAAGGATAATGGCCTGATAGTGTGATACTGCCTCCGATGATCTCCAACCCTGAGCTGACCTGACAAAACTAAAATAAATGGAAAGGAGGGAGTAAGATTTAAGCTTAGTAAGCTCGCATGAAACTAATAAGCAATGTTATAACTTGCTATTTTCATATTCTTTCTCTTTATTCAAATTCTAGTTAAGTTGTTTTCTTGAGTTACAGTCATTAAATTATTTATATTAGGAGCTACGGAAGTCCAAATTAAGATCCGTTAATTTTACATGAAATTAGACTCACATATCTTCTTACCATAAAATTTCCAAAATTTTTTGTTTTTCCAATCAATACAGTTTATTCATTAAATATTCCCCTATTTTACTGTTTGACTGTTCTGACCTCTCTTCACTATGAATCAATTTTGTCCTCGTACAGAGTTCATATGACCTTATTATTTATTTAATTTGAAGATAGACTCATTCAGGATTTCATTCATATAAATTATATCCCACAATTATTTTTTTACAATTTTTAATGATTTTTCCAAGACAGAACAGGGGATCACGTAATCATTCTGCACCAGTCTCACAGAAATTCAAATATCTCAAAATATACAAATCATTTGTTAGCTATGTTTCTTTTATATGAAAATAGACTAAATAGGATTTAAATAAATATCTCATTCAAATTATAATTCAATTTCTACTATTTTTTGTTATTTTTCAAACTCATGTCACTGCTGCTGTCCAAACAGTTTTATTGTAAATTTTTGCTCTCTCTTTCACTTTAATTGTGTTCATCACTTGCCTATACAAATCTTTTCAATTTCTGATTATATATCGAACATATTGTTCATACATACATTTTCCACATTTCTCAATTGGTCACATTCACACTTGTACTTATTCGTAACATGATCGATTCAATCATCATTCGTAAATTATCTCGTTGAACCCCTTCAAAAAATGCCCGATACTCGGTGGTCTCAGCACTTAGCTCCACCTACACATAATTTGGCTTTCTTGTACACATGGTGAAAGTCTCTTATCACCCATGTGACCTAGCCATTCCATCTCGTAGCTTTCTTGTCCACATGGCATCCAACACTAGGAACCACTCATGTGACCTAGCTACTCATAACCCGTAAATTTCTTGTACACATGGTATACACACAGTATTACACAAGTGATCTAGTTACATATGAAATTATTATCCCATAGCTTTCTTGCACAGATGGTGAAAGTCCCTTATCATCCATGTGGCCTAGCTACATATCAAAATTTTCCATCTAGTAGCTTTCTTGTGCACACGGTGAAGGTCCCTTATCACTCGTGTGACCTAGCTACATATTGTCCGTATCTCTCAGTTTTCCGAAGGTTTAATCGAGAATTTTCATTTCCATACATTTTCATATTTTAGTTATCACACAATGATTTCCATAATATCTAGCAAAATAATTATTGTACAAGTAAAATAAATGCATTATTTACATATAAACTTTATTGTCGAAATCTCATCAGGTATAACCGTATAGCAACTCATACAACCCATGTAATATTAATTTAACATTCAATTCTTGTAACATTAATTTGCCATTCAATTTCACATGACACAACAAACATCACATTTTCCATACCATACATACCATCCATCAACTTCTCCTAAACATATTAAATCATAAAATTTATGCCAAATCAATAGAGAATTACAAGTCAACCATGGTGTTGCATTATTATTAACACATGAACTTACCTCGAATGCCGAAACGGTCATTTTACCAACTTTCCCGATTTTTCGATTTTCCTCTAGTTCTAGGTCCAAATCTCATTTTTTGGGGTCTAAAACATCACATTTCACTTATTTAATTAATGTACTACTCAAAACAGTCCCTAACTGAAAGTTTGACAAAATTATAATTTTGCCCCTAAACTTTTGCATAATTACAATTTTTCCCCTTGGCTCGAAAATTAAACTTCATCCCTTATCCTTATGTTTTATGACATGCTGAACATTTTTCCCTTCTATAGAAACATCAAATTCTCACTCTAACATGTACTTATGAACATTAGGTATTTTTATCGATTATGTCGTTTTACTCGTTTTCACGTAAAATCGCTTAGCAAAAGTTGTTTAACATAATTTCAGCCTTCATATTCTATCATAAAATATCAAAATAAACACATTTAACCTATGGGTATTTTTCCAAATATGAACCCTAGGTTAAATTATTGCTAGAATAAGTTAAACCAAGTTACCGGGATTCTAAAAACGTAAAGAACATTAAAAACGGGGCTTGGAATCACTTACTATGGAGCTTGGAAGCTTGAAACAAACCCTAGCTATGGAGAACCCTTGTAATTTCGTCCTAATGAAGAACATGGACATATTTGGCATTTAAATTTTGTTTTTAATTCATTTAATTCACTAAATTACCAAAATGCCCCTTAAAAAATATTTTGAAACATACCCATCCATGTCCATTGTTGTCCACCAACTTAACCAATGGTCTAATTATCATTTAAGGACCTCCAATTTAAAATTTCATAACAATTGGACACCTCTAACATGTAGAACTCAACTTTTGCACTTTTTACAATTTAGTCCTTTTGACTAAATTGAGTGCCCAAACATCGAAATTTTTGAGTGAAATTTTCACAAATCTTTCCGTGAAATCGTAGACCATAAAAATATAATAAAAATAAAATTTTCATCATCGAATTTGTGATCTCGAAACCACTGTTCCAACTAGGCCCTAATTCGGGATGTTACATTTCTCCCCCTTTAAGGATTTTCGTCCTCGAAAATCTTACCAGAAGAGTGGTTTAGTTCTTTTTCATAATATTTACTATCTCATAATTAGTGCTAAAGAACTTTTATTTTAGCCTTCATTAAAATGCAAGGTCTTATATAGCTTTCCCATATATGTATATTGAATAGAGCATCAATTAGGAGAAACAGATTTATATCACCATGCGTATTTTCATAAAGTCCCATTAGATGGAATGTAATGAATGCCAAAGAGACATAGAGCAATACAGATTATGTACTAGTTAGCTACCAATATTTTTATTTGTACATCGTGATTAGAAAGCGCTTCCATAAAACAAGGATTTTATTAGTGGGGCAGTAACCAAAAAAAATATTTCCAAGAACAGTTAAACATACAGAATACCTCAGAAAAGACGGCCATAATCTGGTATCTTACCTTTCAACATTATTCCTTCAATTATTTCTGCCATCGTAAATCTCACAATATGCTTTTCATTAAAGAAGTTTAGTTCTGAAGAAATTTCCAGTTAATACATTTCCTTTCAGTATCTTATCTGAATAAGTCGATTTATCAAAGTTAATTTTTTTCACTAATTATGATATTGTATAAATCAAATAATTCTTGAGTCAATCTGATATTTCTCTAACTCTGTCCTTCACTTGTCAACCATCCTTAGTCTCTGATTATATCTATAGTTATTCTATAACTGAACTCTTTGATTCCACACTTAGGAACTTAATCAACATGGTTCTCATGAATTTCCATTATAAACACCTCATTGGTAAGGGGGTGAGGTGGTACAGCCTCTAACTCGATTCTCACACATATATATACATATGTCACATCTTTCATTATCAACATATGTCATTATAACTATACTACCCACTTTGAACAATTATCATTCATATTTGCCTTACAAAAAAATTTCCAATTATCTCATTCAAACAAGTGAACTCATTCATACATTTTACGAAATTTGAATAACTTACTTATCACATTCACTAATCAATTTTAGTCAAGCATGCTATAGTATTTGAAGGTCAGAAAAATATCAATAAGCATATTACTATATAAACTTTCATTTCACACATTATCACATATACACATTACGAATTCTTATTCATAATTTTCCGGGTTTAACTCATCATAGCTACACTTTATTCAAATACTTTAGTATCACTATCAAATGGTCAAATATAGCTCGGTTGGAGAGTACTTCTCTTTTAATAAGATTGTCCTCAATCGCGTCGGAAGGCATCACACTATCACATATTGGTGGCATGTATAACTAGACTCTCACACTTGCTATGTTAGTCCGAGAACCGCTAAATCATAGTTCTGATACTACTAAATGTAACACCCCTCACTCGTGTCCAACTCTAGAATAGGGTTCGAGGCGTTACCATACTTCAACATTCACAAAACTTAAACATTCACAATCATACAAATTAGGTTACCAAATTTTGCCCAAATTTAAAACTTCTCAAACACATGCATTTGACCTTGTCATCTATTTAATCACTTATACCACATAACAAGACATTAACACATACCATGGACAAATAGGCTTACAAACCAAAATCATTATAAGCTACATCTCATGGCTATAATCAATAAATCAATATAAGCCAATACATTTAGCTAATCACAACAACATCCACTCATAAAAAAACCTAAGTCCCTATACATGCCACTCACTTGAAAACATTTAACATACACATGCCAATACTCCAAGGATAATGGCCCGATAGTGTGATACTGCCTTCGACGATCTCCAACCCTGAGCTGACCTGACAAAACTAAAAGAAATAGAAAGGAGGGAGTAAGTTTTATGCTTAGTAAGCTCGCATGAAACTGATAAGCAATGTGATAACATGCTATTTTCATATTCTTCCTATTTATTCAAATTCTAGTTAAGCTGTTTTCTTGAGTTACAGTCATTATATCTGGAGCTATGGAACTCTAAATTAAGATTCGTTAATTTTCCATGAAACTAGACTCACATATCTTCTTACCATAAAATTTCTAGAATTTTTGGTTTAGCCAATTAATACAGTTTATTCATTAAAGATTCCCCTGTTTTACTGTTCGACTATTCTAACCTCTCTTCACTACGAATCAATTTTCTCCTCGTACAGAGTTCATATGGCCTTCTTATTTAGTTCATTTGAAAATAAACTCATTTAGGATTTCAGGCATACAATTATTTTTGTACAATTTTTAATGATTTTTTCAAGGCAGAAAAGGGGATCACGTAATCATTCTGCACCAGCCTCATAGAAATTAAAATATCTCAAAATATACAAATCATTTGTTTGCTATGTTTCTTTTATATGAAAATAGACTCAATAAGCTTTAAATAAATATCTCATCCAACTTATAATTCAATTTCTACTACTTTTGATGATTTTTCAAACTCATGTCACTGCTGCTGTCCAAACAGTTTTATTGTAAATTTTTGCTCTCTCTTTCACTTTAGTTGTGTTCATCACCTGCCTATACCAATCTTTCCAATTTCCGATTACATATCGAACATATTGTTCATACGTACATTTTCCATATTTCTCAATTGGTCACATTCACACTTGCACTTATTCGTAACATGATCGCACCAATCATCATTCGTAAATTATATCATTGAACCCCTTCGAAAAATGCCCGATACTCGGTGGTCTAAGCACATAGCTCCACCTACACATAATTCGGCTTTCTTGTACACATGGTGAAGGTCCCTTATCACCCATGTGACCTAGCCATTCCATCTCGTAGCTTTCTTGTCTACATGGCGTCTAACACTAGGAACCACTCATGTGACCTAGCTACTCATAACCCGTAACTTTCTTGTTCACATGGTATACACACAGTATTACACATGTGACCTAGTTACATATGAAATTACTATCCCGTAGCTTTCTTGCACACGCGGTGAAAGTCCCTTATCATCCATGTAGCCTAGCTACATATCAAATTTTGCCATCTAGTAGCTTTCTTGTGCACACGGTGAAGGTCCCTTATCACTCGTGCGACCTAGCTACATATTGTCCGTATCTCTCAGTTTTTCGAAGGTTTAATCGAGAATTTTCATTTCCATACATTTTCATATTTTAGTTATCTCCCAATGATTTACATAATATCTAGCAAAATAATTATTGTACAAGTAAAATAAATGCATTATTTACATATAAACTTTCTTGTCGAAATCTCGTCAGGTACAACCGTGTAGCAACTCATACAACCCATGTAATATTAATTTAACATTCAATTCTTGTAACATTAATTTGCCATTCAATTCCACATGACACAACAAACATCACATTTTCCATACCATACATACCATCCATCAACTTCTCCTAAACATATTAAATCATAAAATTTATTTCACATCAATAGATAATTACAATTCAACCATGGTGTTGCATTGTTATTAACACATGAACTTACCTCGAATGCCAAAACGGTCATTTTACCAACTTTCCTGATTTTTTGATTTTCCGCTAGTTCTAGGTCCAAATCTCATTTTTCGGTGTCTAAAACATCACATTTCACTTATTTAATTAATGTACTACTCAATATAGTCCCTAACTCAAACTTTGACAAAATTACAATTTTGCCCCTAAACTTTTGCATAATTACAATTTTGCCCCTAGGCTCGAAAATTAAACATCATCCCTTATTCTTATGTTTTATAACATGCTGAACATTTTTCCCTTCTATAGAAACATCAAATTCTCACTCTAACATGCACTTATGAACATTAGGTATTTTTATTGATTATGTCATTTTACTCGTTTTCACGTAAAATCGCTTAGCAAAAGTTGTTTAACATAATTTCAGCCTTCATATTCTTTCATAAAATATCAAAATAAACACATTTCACCTATGGGTATTTTTACAAATATGAACCCTAGGTTAAATTATTGCTAGAATAAGTTAAACCAAGTTATCGGGATTCTAAAAACGTAAAGAGCATTAAAAACGGGGCTTGGTACATATGTCATGACATAGCTAATCCTATCTATTCCTAGGTTCGTACGGGACTTCTAGGGCGTTGTCACTATATCGAACTTATCTCGAAATTCATATGCATAACCTCTCATAAGCATTCATTATCAACATTAGTCACATGAGCAACCACAATTTCATACAAGTACATTTATTTGCATAGTGACTTACCTCGAATTCGATTTATCAGAATGGACACGGCTACTCGGTTACTTTCATTTTCCCGCATTCTAAGTCCATTTTCCTTGGTTCTTGATCTAAACATATTCAGAATTAACCCTTTTATTCACTAATTCATTCAATTCAATCCAAGGACACACATTTAGGGCTATTTTAAATTAACCCTCATACTTGCACAATTTATCAATTTAGTCCATTTTACTCAAGACATCAAATTCACAATATTTGTTCACACACATGCATAGCCGAATCTCGCTAGGGACCACACAAGCCTATATTTTCCATCAAATTTGTAATTTAGTCCCCTAAATTACTATTTTCTCAATTTATCCCCAATTAGCTAAACTCATCAAAACTTCAAGAACATAACATGTTCATCTAGCTCAAATCTTTCATTTAACAACTAAACTCATCTCAAAACTCAACATATAAACAATGGCATCTCATACAAACATCATCAATTCCCAAAATTAATACATGGGTTTTGTAGCTCTCAAAGCAACGATTGCAAAAACGTAGAAATTATCAAAAATCGAAGTCAAAACTTACTTTAATTAAGTTCAAACCTAGCTGAAACCTTGTTTTCTTCTTGTTTTCTTTTTCTTTTTGATATTCGGCCAAAAATAAAGCAATATGGCTTTCTTTTTTTTTTCTTTTAATGCTTTGTTTTATATCAATAATTTAATAAATAAATATAATACAAATTTTAACTTATAAAATATCATATAAAACATATTATAAAACCATGTTGCCGTCCACTAGCCATATTTTGGCCAAATTGCAAAATAAAACCATTACAATCCAAAGACACATCAATTAAACCCCTTAATCAAATGAAGAGCCATTTTTAAACTTTATGCGATTTAATCCTTTTGTCAAAGTAAACACACAGACGGACAAATTAACTCACGAAAATTTACCACATGGTTAGTCACATATCAACAACACAAAAAATAATATTAAAATATTATACGGGCTCAGATTTGTGGCCTCGAAACTACTGTTCTGACTAGGGTATAAACTGGACTGTTAATTCTCTCCATTAGGGATTTTCGTCCCTGAAAATCTTACCATTAAACAGAGTCGGATATTGTTGTCTCATTGAATCTTTAGGCTTCCACGTAGCCTCTTCTATTCCTTGACAATGCCATAGTACTTTCACTAACGGAATTTTCTTGTTTCTCAACTCTTTTACTTCACGAGCTAAGATACGGATCGATTCCTCTTCGTATGTCATATCAGATCGGATTTCAATTTCGGAGGGGGCAATCACATGTGACGGATCGGATCGATATCTACGGAGCATCGAAACATGAAATACATTATGAATCTTTTCTAGCTCAGTGGGCAACTTTAATCTATAAGCAACAGGCCCAACATGTTCAATGATCTCATACGGTCTAATGAATCTCAGACTCAATTTGCCTTTACGTCCAAAACGAAACACTTTCTTCCACGGAGACACTTTTAGAAATACTTTGTCGCCGATCTCAAATTCTATATCTTTTCATTTCAAGTTCGCATAAGACTTCTGAAGATCAGAACCTGCTTTCAAACCATCTCGGATCAATTTCACTTTTTGTTCTGAATCTTTTATCAAATCAACCCCGTGGAGCTTATTTTCACTGAGCTCGGTCCAATACAGAGGTGTACGACATTTACGTCCGTACAAAGCTTCATAAGGTGCCATTTTGATGCTTGTCTGAAAACTATTATTATACGTAAATTCGATCAATGGCAGATACTGTTCCCACGAACCATTAAACTCAAGAATACAACATCTTAACATGTCTTCAAGAATCTGAATAATTCGTTTAGACTGACCATTTATATGCGGATGAAAAGTTGTACTGAAATGCAATTTCGTGCCTAAAGCTTCTTGCAATTTCTTTCAAAATCTTGATGTGAATCTCGAATCTCTATCTGAAACTATGGACAGTGGCACCCCGTGCAACCTCACAATCTCAGAAATGTAAAGCTCGACTAATCTTTCAAGTGAGTAGTCAGATCTTACCGGAATAAAATGGGTAGTTTTTGTTAATCTATCAACCACGACCAATATCGTATCTTTCTTTCTTGGAGTCAGAGGCAATCCAGAAACGAAATCCATCGTTACTCTATCCTATTTCCATTCAGGAATCAGAATCAGTTGTAACAAACCTGATGGAACTTGATGTTCAGCTTTCACTTGCTGACAAACTAAATATTTCGAAACAAAATCAGAAATGTCTCGTTTCATACCAGAGCACCACTAGTGTCGCTTCAAATCGTGATACATTTTAGTACTTCCCGGATGAACAGATAGACTACTATTGTGTGCTTCACTCAGAATCAGATGAATCAACTCCGAATTTCTCGAAACATAGATACGATCCCGAAATCTCAAACAATTATCAACAATTTGAAATTCAGATTCAGAATTCAATTCATACAGAGCTCGTTTCACTAGTAATTCATTATCAGATTTCTGAGCATCACATATCTGCTGTATAAACAACGGTTTTGCTTTTAATTCAGCTACCACAAAACTGTCATCAGTCAAATCTAACTAGGCATTCAGAGAATGTAATGCAAACATTGATTTTGACTCAGTGCATCAACAACAATATTTGCTTTACCCGGATGATAATCTATCACAAGCTCGTAATCTTTCAACAACTCAAGCCATCTTCTCTGACACAAGTTCAAATCTTTCTGAGTCATCAGATATTTCAAACTTTTATGATCTAAAAACACATGACATTTCTCACCATACAGATAATGACGCCATATCTTAAGTGCAAACACAATCGCAGCTAACTCAAGGTCGTGCGTCGGATAGTTCTTTCATGAGGCTTCAATTGTCTTGAAACATAAGCTACAACTTTGCCTTCTTGCATCAAAATGCATCCTAGACCGTTTAACGAAGCATCACTATAAATCAAAAATTCTTTGCCCGATTCTGGTTGTATTAACACTGGAGCTTCTGTTAACAAAGTTTTCAGTTGATCAAAACTTTTCTGACATTTATCAGACCATTCAAATCTAACATCTTTCTGAAGTAATCTAGTCAATGGAGTAGCTATTACTGAAAATCCTTTCACAAATCAGCGATAATAACCAGTTAAACCTAGAAAACTACAGACTTTAGACATATTTCTCAGAGGTTTCCAATCCAGAATAGTAGAAATCTTGCTCGGATCAACACGAATTCCAGAAGCTGACACAAAATGTCCCAGAAAACTAACCTCATGCAACCAAAATTCGCATTTGCTAAATTTTGCATACAATTGCTTTTCTCTCAGAGTTTGCAATACAATTCTCAAATGTTCAGCATCCTCATCTTCATCACGTGAATAAATCAATATGTCATCTATGAATACTACAATAAATTGATTGAGGTATAGTCTGAAAATTCTGTTCATCAGGTTTATAAAAATAGCAGGAGAATTGGTTAGTCCAAATGGCATAACTAAAAACTCATAATGCCCACACCTCGTTCTGAAAGTAGTCTTCAGAATATCTGAATCTTTGACTCTTAACTGGTAGTATCCCGATCTTAGATCAATCTTGGAAAGCACAGTAGCTCCTTTTAACTGATCAAATAAGTCATCAATTCTGGGCAATGGATATTTATTCTTTATGGTCACCTTATTCAACTGACGGTAGTCTATACACATTCTCATTATGTCATCTTTCTTCTTCACAAACAGAACAGGAGCACCTCAAGGCAAAAAACTCGGTCTAGCAAACCCTCTATCGGTCCATTCTTGCAACTGTGACTTTAACTCTTTCAACTCTATTGGTGCCATTCTATACAGAGCTATCGAAATAGGTGTCGTATCAGGCATCAACTCAATACCAAACTCAACTTCACGAATCGGAGGTAAACCCAATAACTCTTCAGGGAACACATCAAAAAACTCACATACAATATGTACTGACTCAATTTTCCTTTCAGACATTTTTGAATCAATTACAGAAGTAAAATATGCCTCACATCCCTTTTTCACAAAACTCTGAGCTTTCAATACTGATATCACAGCAGAAAATCCATTCAAATCATTAGACTCAACCTGCATAATTTCATTATTCGGACATCTCAAATCGATAGTCATCCTTTTACAGTTCACAACAGCATCATGCAAAGACAACCAGTCCATACCCAAAATAATATCGAACTCATCAAATGGAAAATGCATCAGATCAGCAGGGAAACAAATATCTCTAAACATTAACGGAAAGTTCTTGCACACTTTATCAACCAAAACACTTTTACCTAAGGGGTTCGATACTTTTATAGCAAACTCAGTAAACTCTACAGGCAATGTCTTACTAAATACTAAATTCATGCATATATAAGAATGCGTAGAACCAGGGTCTATCAATGCAATCACAGAAGTATCATAAAGTGTAAAAGTACCCGTTATAACATCAGGTTATGAAGCTTCCTTACGAGCTCAGATAGCATACGCTCTGGCAGGCGCTCTAGCTTTAGATCTTGCAACAGTGTCTCTCATAGTTCTCTGACTACCACTAACATTTCTCACACTCTTAGAAGGTTTACCTCTCACAGGTGAATTATCAGGTCTCAGATTCTGAACAATCCCTGGCTCGACAGACTCAGGAAATCACGGATGAAATGATCAAGCGCCCACATCTGAAACAAGCTTTGTCGTTTAATCTAGAGCTTCACGGATACCTTTTTCTACAATATTTACATTCAGGTCTCTCAGTCCTGACATTACCAACACTGGCCATTGAAGTTACGGGAGTTTTGGAACTCATCTGCGATCTAGGTCGATTCCTATTTGAATGTCCCACATTATCTCTTGAACGACTATGATCATCTCTAAATCTCTTCGGACCAAACTGAAATGATTTACTCTGAAATCTCTTTCTCATATCTCGAGCTTCAGACTCAGCCTTTCTTTTATCTTTCCCGAGTACCTCATCTTTTATTTCTAAAATCCTAACTAGTAAACGAATGTCTTCATTAAGGCCATCTTCAAATCTTTTGTACATTATAGCTTCAGATGATATGCACTCTCGAGCATACTGACTTAATCTCATGAACTCTTGTTCATACTCAGAAACAGTCATTCGGCCCTGTTTAAGTTCTAGAAATTCCTTCCATTTCTGATCGATGAATCTTTCACTGATATATTTCTTCTGGAACTCAATCTGAAAGAAGTCCCATGTAACTCACTCTTTCGGAACAATGGTAATCAAATTTTTCCACCATTGATAAGCTGCATCTCGGAGTAATGATACTACACATTTTATGCACTCTTCCAAAGTCAAAGACATTTTGTCAAATACTCGGATAGTATTTTCTAACCAGAATTCAGCCTTTTCAGCATCATCATTATTAGTAGCCTAAAATTTTTCAGCCCCATACTTACGAATCTTGTCAACCAGAGGCTTATTCAACAGATTCGGATACATAATCAATGGCACAACTGTAGTCTGATGGGGGATTAACCAGAGGCGGGGGTTGCGAAACAGTCAGTTGTTCTTTACAAACTGAGTGAACCACTCACTCATCATCTGAAAGAAAGCTTGTTTAGCTTCTCCCTCTTGACCGCTCGTAGTCGGTCTCAAATTAGAAGGCACTGTCCCTTGCGCGGGAGCAGGCGCATTACTTTCTACGTCGTCAGCTACGGCTCTTTCGGGATCCATTGCTATACAGAAATCACATTTTATACGTCAAGATTCATCACACTATCACAATTCAGATAAATGGCATGTATAGCTAGACTCTGACATAGTACATTAGTCTGAGAATCGACTGAACCGTAGCTCTGATACCAACCAAATGTAACACCCCTAACCCGTAACCGTCATCGGACTAGGGTTAAAGGCATTACCAGACAGATTAAAAACTTTCATAATATTTCATTCATTTCATTCATCAATCATACACACAATGTCCCTTAAGTGAGTTATCGAGACCCTAAGCATACTTATAAACCGAGTGGGACTAAAACGAAGCATATACAAAAGTTCTAGAAAACTTAAAAGCTTTTCTAAAATACAGGGGATACACGCCCGTGGGAGCCAACCGTGTGCCCTCCATGGCTACTAGACACACCCGTGTGTCCTCCCCGTGGTTAAACTTGACTACACACCACAGCCACCAAGCACGCCCGTGTACCCTGACAGTGGTCGATCCTGCCAAAACAACACGGCTATCAAGCACCCCCGTGTGCTAAGGCCATGTCCTAGTAGGCCATATACTGACTTTCTTACATTGCCCTTAGGCACGCCCGTGTGCAATGGTCGTGCAATCTTAAGCTAGCTACTGACTTTGCCCCACGGTCACTAAGCATGCCCGTGTGCCATGGCCGTGTGACATTATAGGTTATTAGCAAGACCAAAATGCCACCCAATTGGGTCATACCTACAAGCAACATTTACCAAATCATATTATGCATATATGGCAACCAAAAACATACCAAAATGTCAATCTATACATTCAATACCAATTTCATTTGTGCCAAATGATAAAACTAAAACTCATATCATCACAAGTATAATTCATCCAAAACTTACTCAAAAACTTGACCATTTCTTGTGCTCCAAACATGCCAAAAATATGAATCATATAACTCATTCATTCAAGCATTTTATCAATTCAAAACTAGCCAAAACCATGGCTAAGTCCACTTCATAAACATATAAACATATCAAGCCTATACATGCCATATCTAGCTATATACATTTCTCAAAGAGTACCAAAAAGAGTTTAGTTGTGTGATGACGATCTTTGACGGTCTCGAGCCTTCAGTAGCTTTGATGACCTAAAAAAAAAGAGAAAATAGACACACAGAGTAAGCTTTCCAAAAGCTTAGTAAGTCAATATACAAACAAACATAGCATAAAATACATTTTGAGCAAGTAAATACATTGGCACATTCCAATCAATTAGCAAATCATCACACATATACCTTGATTCATACTTATGGCCACATTTGCCACATTCATCAATTCAAGATTCACATTCTCACATTTAAACATACATTTTTTCAACTTCAAGTCATATAGGTACTTACTTTTTTATACACACTTAATGTACATTCAACGTACCTGAAACGGATATTCCTTCACTTATTTGATCATAGCTCAGATTTATAATTCGTATGATAGACTTGCCCATTGAACCTTTAGGAATCTAGTAGGATGCTCAGAAAGATCAGAATAGTCGTACAATGCCAATGTCCCAGACGAGGTCTTACATGCACTCGGATATCGATGCCATTGTCCCAGACAGGGTCTTATACGAATCAATACGATACCGATGTCCCAGACATGGTCTTACACGTAAAGCTCATATCGATGCCAACGTCCCAGACGTGGTTTCACTCGTAAAGCTCATATCGATGCCAACATCCTAGGCGTCGTCTTACTCAAAATCTCAAATCAATGCCAACGTCCCTAACGTGGTCTTACATGATAAAACAGAACAGATACTTATGTCATGACATAGCTAATCCTATCTATTCCTAGGTTCATACGGGACTTCTCAGACGTTGTCATTATATCAAGCTTATCTCGAAATCCATATGCATAACCTCTCATAAGCATTCATTATCAACATTAGTCACATGAGCAACCACAATTTCATACAAGTACGTTTATTTGCATAGTGACTTACCTCGGATTCGATTTATCGGAATGGATCAGCTACTCGGTTACTTTCGCTTTCCCGCGTTCTAAGTCCGTTTTCCTTGGTTCTTGATCTAAACATATTTAGAATTAACCCTTTTATTCACTAATTCATTCAATTCAATCCAAGGACACACATATAGGGCTCTTTATAAATTATCCCTCATACTTGCATAATTTATCAATTTAGTCCATTTTACTCAAAACATCAAATTCACAATATCTGTTCACACACATGCATAACTGAATCTCCCTAGGGACCATACAAGTCTATATTTTCCATCAAATTTGCAATTTAGTCCCTCAAATTACTTTTTTCTAAATTTAGCCCTAATTAGCTAAATTCATCAAAACTTCGAGAACATAACATGTTCATCTAGCTCAAATCTTTCATTTAACAACTAAACTCGTCTCAAAACTCAACATATAAACAATGGCATCTCAAACAAACATCATCAATTCACAAAATTAATACATGGGTTTTGTAGCTCTCAAAGCAACGATTGCAAAAACATAGAAATTATCAAAAACCAAAGTCAAAACTTACCTTAATTAAGCTCAAACCTAGTCGAAACCTTGTTTTCTTCTTCTTTTCTTTTTCTTTTTGATATTTGGCCAAAAATAAAGTAATATGGCTTTCTTTTTTTTTCTTTTAATGCTTTGTTTTATAACAATAATTTAATAAATAAATATAATACAAAATTTAACTTATAAAATATCATAAAAAAACATATTATAAAACCATGTTGCCATCCACTAGCCATATTTTGGCCAATTTGAAACATAAAACCCTTACAATCCAAAGCCACATCAATTAAACCACTTAATCAAATGAAGAGCCATTTTTAAACTTTATACGATTTAATCTTTTTTTGTCAAATTAAGCACGCAGACGGATAAATTAACTCACGAAAATTTACCACGTGCTTAGTCACATATCAATGACCCAAAAATAATATTAAAATATTATACGGGCTCAAATTTGTGGTTCCAAAACCACTGTTCTGACTAGGGTATAAACCAGACTGTTACAAGTGTTCACCAGAAGACTTGGCGAGCTGGTGTTTGCCAAAATGCTTGGCTAGCTAGTATATGCCAGCAGGTCTAACGAGATGGTATACGCCAGCAAGACTGGCGAGTTGGTGTTTGTCAGTAGGTTTACTACATTAGGATCGCCAGTGAGTTTGGGTCGAGAGTTAAAAGTAGGAGTAGCTGAAGGGTAATTATACCAAAGTTATAAAGTCAACTTATATTACAACACCATCCATACACGTAACTTATTTCCTACTTCTACTACGACTATGGTATTCTAGGAACATTAGAACACTTAGTGCCTATAAATTAAGCCCTTTCCATTAGAAATCTCATATTCTATTATGCAACAAATTTCTCTCAAAGCCATCATAGATCACTCTATTATCAAGTTTTAAGAACTCAACACTTAATTAGGATATAAGGGAAGACTATGTTTCTCTGTTATGTTTAGAAGTAATTATGAAAGGTTAGAAAATAAAGGAAACTAGGTTCGCCAAAAGATTGACGTGTGCAAACCTAGGATCACGTATGAGTTTTCATGTGTTTGCCTGTTAGTGACTTTTATATGTTTGTGAAACTGCAAAGTTGACAGAACCATCTACAACCAATGAAAAATGAAAGACAAAACTTGTCTAAAGTTTTCAGCAAATTGGTGAGTGTTCAAGGATAGCCACTTGTATGTGCGAACCGTAATATTAACCAAGAGCTTAGGATTTTAACCCAAATATTGAGAGTAAGCCCTCTTTAAAACTATATTTTTTTTAAGATTAATCATATGTTTTAATGAACAGTGATATAGGAATTCTAATATGCGAGCTCAATACGAACAAGTGCTCCGTGAGCTCTTTGTAATGTGTAAGCTTTACATTTAAAGTACATGTTTTGAAAAATATGTTTTTCTAAAACCATTGGATATAATAACATGCCATAGGATTGTGAGTACTCACCTCTATGTTTTGTGATTTGGGTGAGAGGCCTTGGGATAGGTTGGAGAGATAAGGCAATGTCGAGCTAAACTCCATTCACTAGGACATGTTGTTGTGTAGGAGAGTTTAGCTCTATGCTACACTTATGGGACATGTTAGACTCATTGAGTCATTCAGAGGCATTATAAGGAGATCTGCTTATCCAATAGGAAAATAAGTTCATGTTTTCTAAAATAACATGGTTTACTGTTTTATGCTATCTGATAGTAAGAATTTTCAAACCAGACTTCGTGTCTGTATGGCAAACCCTATTCGAAAGTTCTATGACTTTGTTAAAGTTTTGTTTAACTTATGCTTTGTGTGTGCTTTGTGGTTATTCTATCCCGTATATTCATTGAGTTTGCAAGAACTCATACACTCATTTTTATTCACTACAGATGGCTAGATCGCATGGTGAGCAACGGCAAGGCAAGTGATCTAGGAAGCATAATTACTATTAAAGTGATACAAGCAAACCCTGGTTTAAAGGCATGTTGGACATTTTGTGTAACAACCCATTTTTAGTGAAATCAGAACAGTGGTTTCAGGACCACAAATTCGATGTGGAAATATTTATTTTATTATTTTATTTTCTAAAGCACGTTAGTAGTGTTGTATAAAATTTTATTAAGAAATTTTACAGTTTGCATGCTTAATTTGATAAAAAGGACTAAATTGAAAAAGGTGAAAAGTAGAGTTCTAATAGCTAAAAGTTTTAAGTAGTTATAGAATTAAAAAGTAAGATGACTTAAATGGTAAATAGACCATCATTAAAGATAGTGGACTTTTATGGACATTTTATATGTGTTTTAAATTATTAATTAGTAAGGTTAAACTTGTAATTTAATAAATAACTTAAAATAAAATATAGGAAAAGATAGTATCATCGTTTATCTTTTGTTCTCTCACTAAATTATTGAAAGAAAAACACCATTTTTTGGTGCTTGGAAGGTTGGGCTAGGTTACCTTGTGCATGTAAGTTTGTTTTCGTCACATTTTTAATGATTTCTATGTTTTTGAGATCGTTGTAGTTTAATGTAGCTAGCCCAAGGGCTAATTTGCAAAATTTATAAAAGATTATAGTTTTTTCATGAAGGAATTCATGTTGTTTATGAAATTTGATGGTAGAAAATGAATCCTTGTTGTTGGATAAACAATATTTGTTAAGTGATTTTTGATGAATTTGTTAATTAGGGATTGAATTGTAAAATTTAAAATACTCATGGTGTAACTTGTGAAATAGTTAAATGTGTGGGTTGCTAGGAGCTTGTATGAAATTCAGCTAGGCTTGGGTAGGGATGAAATTGCATGAATTTCATTTTATGAGCTTAAGGACTAAATTGTAAAAAATAAAAATATTTGGAGCAAAAGTGTAATTTTGCAAAAATGTGAATTTGGATTGAATTGAATAGAATAGTTACTAAATTGGTTGAATTTATTTAATTAGATCAAGATAAACCTCAACCGGATTTAAATCAAGGGAAGGCGAAAGTCGTGGATTAGCCAATCGTACTCCTTCGCGATAGTGTCGATGTAAGTTCATAGTAATTAAATTATATCATTTGATTTACTTAAGTATCTGTACTTTTATAATCAATTAGTTAATTATTATATAATTATACTCCTGATCGCACTTACGTGCCCTTGTTGTACTTCAATACCCCTGATCGCACTTACGTGCCTTTGTTGTACTTCGGTACGCCTGATCACACTTTTGTGTCGAGATTACATTTCAGTAACATTAATTAAATAAAATAAAATTTCATGCATTTAATGATAAGTTAATTAATTCGTTATGTACTTACTAAACTTTGTAAGCTTATATGTGTTTGTGTGTCATTTTGTAGATTACTTTTGCTGACTGGGACGGATCGAAACTTTGGCTTACACTATCCATCACCGTTAGTAGCTTTTGAACTCTTTTGGGATTGTGGCATGTATATGTGGCAATAAGTATATATGTATATGTGTCTAGTTCATTTTGGTATAAAAGTGAATTACTAAGTTGTGTGTTTGGACACTTTGTTCTCTAGGTTGTAAATATTTGACTTGATAAATTGGTATGAATGCAATCACTTATGAATGGTTTAATGTTGATGAATTTAAGTTGTTATGCTAGCATTTGTATTTGGTTAGGTGTTTGAATAAATAAAGATGAAAGACTAGTTTGAAAATGCATGTTATACAGGTTATGTGATATGTTTTAAATGTGGATTTGGTATCTTTGTTTTCAATGGCATATAAGTCTATTGGTGATAGTAGTGGAATGATACAAATGGTACCTTTTTGGTGTTTGGTTGTTAGGTAATTTAAATGGCATATGTTGAAGTAAATTTAGTTTAAAAGATAGTGAATATTATTTGGCCAAATTGAGTACATGGTTACATGTTTATATGTTGACATTTTAGTTGTCTATGGGCATATTGGTTGTATGTTAATATACCATATGTATATAACTTGATTTTTCATGATTCTGGTGCCTTGTTATATTTTATATATATGTGAAATTTTGGGTGTAGGTACATACCAAAATGGGTGAGAAAAATGGCTAGTCAAATAGTCTATTTTCATCCACAAGGGGAGAGACATGGGCGTGTGTGTCAGTCGTGTATGACACACGGCCAGGTGAAACGGTCGTGTGTCCCCTGCAGTTTTTAAAGGGTTCAAGTTAGGCTGCTACATGGCCTAGCACACGAGCGTGTGAGGCTACTTCAAAGGGTACATGACCTGGTCCAGATGTTATGGCCGAATCTAGCGTGTCACATTGAAATGTTTTTTGAAAACCATGTTTTCATTGAAAACCCTTCTTGATATTTTCAATCGAGGTTTATAAAAAAATTATTACCTTCAAAACCTTATTGTTGCAAAAGCTTAAATTAAAGCAATGATTTACGTAAACGTGGTATTTAGAAATTGAGTTGCGGAAACATAGTGTTTTAAAAATAGTTATCGTTTTAGGAAATCTGCGTTCTACTTCTAACAAGTATAAATCATAATGATTAAAATCTCAAATCGAAAGCTATAAAATTGGAGAGGCCTTATTAAAAATATAAAAACCCAGATGAAAACTATTAGTAACTAAAAGACAAGCAACGAAAACATGAGCAGTAGTGTGGCCATCTTCGAGTCGCTTGCAACACCGAACCGTCTAACACTAGGGATTACCTGAAAGGTCAAAAACGGGATGAGTTTACAAAAAACTTAGTATGCAATCCCCTTATTAAAGAAACAGTCAGAATACAGAAATAGAATCAGTCTGGGCCTGAGCTTTTAAAAGTAACAGTACAGTTCAGTTCAGAGTATATGTGGGCCAAAGCCCAAAATAATATCATTTCGGTCACAGCCCATAATAGAACCAATTGGGCTTAGTCCAATCCAATAACGATGGTAACTGGGCCTTAGCCCCCATCAATCTCGGTTGGACCTGAGCCCATATCAAAAGTCACATATCAGATATATATCTGGGCCTAAGCCCATCTCAATATAAGAATCAATATATGCAATGCATAAATACCCATACCAACCCTGCACTCCGTCTCTTGTCCAAACCTGTACTCCTGTGGGGATTAAATCGACTCACCCATCCCTACACTCCTTATGTAGCACCAGTTACGGCACTAACTCAACAGAACGGCTCAGCGCCATAGACAGAACTGCTAAAAGCCATAAATATCGCAGCATCGCTACCGGTTAACAGAACAACTAAAAGTCACAAATATTGTAGAAAGGCTGAAAGCCTTTACAGAATGGCAACAGCCGTACACTTCCTCCGTAACAATGTCCCAACCCCATGCAATATGTCGTGTATGTCATGCTCAATCATCACATGTGTATGCAGAATGGCCATGCTCAGTAACAGTCATTTAAACATATATTAAAAGCATATCAATCACACGACCACAGTCAAGTCAGTTAAAACACAGTCATACGATCACAGCCAAATCTGTCAAAATTCATAATCTAAGTCATTCATTTACCCACAAGGGTAAAACTATCATTTACACACAAGGGCATTACGGCCATTTTACCCTATAAGGGCATTATGGCCATTTTACCCTACAGAGGCATTATGGTCATTTTACCCTATAGGGGCATTACGATTATTTTACCCTATAGGAGTATTACGGTCATTTTACCCTATAGGGGTATTTGGTCATTTACTCTATGGGGTATTTTGGTAAATTCTACCCTATAGGGGTATTTCGGTAAATTCTACCTTATAGGGGTATTTCAGTAATTCTACCCTACAAGGGTATTTCGATAATCTTAACTTAACAGTCAATCGTGTGAATGGGCCCAAGGCCCATTATGCGGCCCATGTTTCGTGGGCTCGGTCCACCACATGAGCGTTTTCACACACATATGGCCTCAATCACCGTATTTTTGACTTTTCATCTTTTTTCGTGCTACAATCAGATCAGGGTGTGTACACACCCTTTCAGCTTTACGATAGTAATGATTTACGGTGTACAGATACACACCTTACTTGCAAAGCCAAGTAATTGCTCACGTCCAAAGCCTCTGCAGCACAAGTGGATCACTAATCCTTCAAAGTCACCGATCTGAACTGATCACTTGTCAGAGTCGTGAATCCCCACGTAATCGCTTCAGATGCCCTGCAATACCAGAGAAACCTCCCCCTTCGAAAGCCAAAATCGAATAGTGGAAAAGAAAAGAGTAAAGTCGAAAGCTTGAATATTCGGCCAGTTGATAAAGGTTGGCGTCACAAAGAAATGAAACGGAGACAATCACCAATAGCAGAATTCAACCAAACCACACTTCACTACAAGGTTAAGCTATTCGGTGAATTAAAAAAATAATCGACTTAGGGAATCAAGAGAGACAAGGGAATTATGTTCGGCTAAAGGAGAAAGCCAAGAGGAGAAGAAGATGAATGAGGGGAAAATTTGGCTATTGAAAATGAATTGACAGAATAATACGAGGAAAGAGGAGAAAGGATTCGGTGTAAGAAAAGAACATGAAACAGATTCGGCCAAAGAATAATTAAGGGAAGAAGACAATAAGGCTTTTAAGAGAATTTTGTAACATCCCGATTTAGGGCCTAGTCAGAATAGTGGTGCGAGACCACAAATTTGAGGTATATGTATGAGTTTTGAGGTTTATGTTATGTTTTCATGTTAGTGTGAAAGTTCCATGAAGTAATTTTGTTAAATTGTGGTTAAATTGTCCAAAAGGACTAAATTGCAAAACTTGCAAAATATGAGATTCTAGAAGCTATTTGTATGAAATAGCTTTGGATTATCAAATAGAGGTCCTTAAATAGAAATTTTTCCAAAATCTAATTTTTGGACAAAATTGGGCATGAATGGGTTAAAATTTGAAGGTTTGACAAAAAGGGCATTTTGATCATTTGTCAATTAAATGATTAAAAAGGGGGAAAAGATGAAAAAATTCATTCATCTTCTTCTTCAAGCTGCCAAAATTTGAAGGAAGCCATTGTTAGGGCTCTTCAACTTTTCAAGCTAGCTAGTAGGTGTATTCTAGCTCCGTTTTTGATATTTTTGTATTTTTGAAGTCCTAGTAACATGAGTAAGTTATTTTTAGCTATATGATGAGCTAGGATGGATGTTCAAAAATGTACCCATGTATGACATGCATGTATTTTTCTATTTTATGAAAGAATATGAAAGCTTGGTGTAGTAGAAACATCTTTTTCTAAGTGATTTCCATGAAAAATGCATGTAGGGACTTGTTTGTGAAAGTCTTGAGTTTGGTTATACATTTGTGATTTAGTGAGAATTGATGATTGCTTTAGTTGAGTAAATGATTCGGCTAGGCATGAAAGGCTAGAAAGTTGAATGAAAATCACTTTACGAGCCTTGGGGCAAAAGTGTAAATATGAGAAACTTTAGGGGTAAAATGGTAATTTTGCTAAAGTATGAGATAATGGTCAATTTAGTCAATGTGTGTATTGAATGAGTTGATTTATCATTATAGGTCAAGAAATATGAAGCTTGGATCAAAACCAAGGCAAGAGCAAGGCGGTGGACTAAATTACACGTCTCTATACTTTCGAGTGCCAAGGTAAGTTTATGCGTAATCAATGCATTTATACTTACACAATCTTAATGCTAGCTAGTGTGTAGCATGAATGAGAATGATTGAGAATTATTGAGAACCTATGTGGTTCAAGTGGAATGAATGTGGTAGATATCACGAATGAATGAATAAGTAGAGTGGATGGATGTGTAGTGATAATATTTGTTGGTGGGCTAAGTGCGATACCACCTTAATACTTAACAACGATGGGTTGTGTGTGATACCATAGTTAAGTATATTATTCAGTGGGCTATGTGTGAAACCACTATGATTACATCTTGGTAGGCTATGTGCGATAATACCCTATTATTTAATTGTGGTGGGCTAAGTGCGAAACCACCGAGAAATTTAGCTATGTGAATTAGCTACGTAGAAGTATTATTGAGTAATTTAGCTGTGTAGTTTAGCTGTGTGGATGTATTTTTGAGTAAATTAACTGTGTGGATGTGTTATCGAGAAATAATGATGTGATATTGAGTGCAGGGGTGCATGCCGATGATTATGAGTATGTGACTCATGATGTGTTGGAAATGTGGTAAGGATAAAAAAGCAGAAGCATAATTGTGGATGTCAATTTATATGGTAGTATAATGCTAATTGTTGTTTAGCTTATACTAGAATGCTTAAATTTTTATGTGTAAACTTACTAAGCTCAAGCTTACTTCCTTTTTTTCCCTTGTCTTATAGATAAAAAGGGTTGATTTGAGATATGTGGATCAAAGCGGAAGATCGCCCACACTTGCCAAAGACACTAATTCGGTACATTAGACTCAGTGTTTTGTATATGGCATGTATAGGAGCTAGAAGTTAGTGAACTTTGTTGTAATGGCTAAGATGTGTTGGCCTTTAGATGGATAATCTATTTTTTATAATGCCCCTGTTGGTGGCTATCTTATTATACGAAAAGATGTAGTTAACCATGTGAGATTATGTTTTAATATGAGTTGTTTATGGATGAGTTGAATGAGTATATGTTGTATGAACTTGAGGGGTAAGAAGAGCTTAGCACATAGCTTTGTTCTTGTCCATGTGGATAAACACATGGGCATGTGTCTAGGCCATGTGTAATACAAGGCCAACCTATGGGGGTGTGCCATGACTGTGTCTCTTTGACAGTTTCAAGTAGTATAGGCAATGGGTGGTAACAACGGACGTGTGCCCTAGCCGTGGGGCATTGACAGAATACTTGAGTTTTCATGCACGGGTTGAGGCCATGGGCATGTGTGACCTCCACGGGCGTGTAGTCCCTATTTAGGTGGAGAAATTTTAAAATTGTAGAAGTTTTCGATATAGTCTCGAGAGCCCTCGTGTGTATGAGTGAGGCCTCTTAAGTCGAGAATGAGGTTGTTGTGGTGACTAAAGAAGAGTAGTCCTGTAAAGCCTAAGTGGCGATCAAGTGATTTTAGTCCTGTAATTGCTTGGGCCCAGTTCTGGCGGGAAATATGGGTAAGGGGTGTTACAAATTTGGAATTTTCTCACTTGAGTTTTGGCAAAATGAAAAAAATTGCAAAATAATGCTGAAATGGAAAAGACCCGAATGGTCAAAAACACTGCACGAAACGCCACAAGGAGAGAAAACCTGAAACACTAATCGACTTCTACACTCTCACCCAAATGCCGAAAATGTACCCAAAAAGTTCTCTTAGCTGAATTCCCCTACTCTAGCTCCCAAATTCGGCTGTCACTCCCTTTAACCTCCTATAATCCACTCCTACAATCTCTCAACCTACCAATTTGCATCACTTTCAAACTCCTCCAACACCAACCTTCATCCATATCCCTTGAATCTCTCCCCCAAGACCAATTCTACAACCACCTCAGCAGAATTCCACTACAACAAAAACACTAGGCGTCACAGATGCAAAATAAATACCTATCATAATACTCTACCAACACTCGAACCTCAAACCCCCTTGCCACACTTGTAACGCCAGCACCACTGCACCAACAGGCTCTTTGTGTCACATTTTACCTTCAATTAATTAAAAGGTCTAAAGGCCAAAGTCCAGGTTCCTTTAAAAGAAAAACCAAAACAAATTGCAAGAGCCAAGACTTGAACCCAGGCTCCCTTACAACCTTAATGACGCCACAACCACTAGACCACATGCTTCCTTGTGTCATTTTTTAACATAATAATTTAAAAGGCCTACATCCAAGCATCCAGGGTTTTATCCACTTAAAACCAAATTTTTTGCTAAAGCCCAAGTTTAAACCCAGGACTTTTCCAAGTCCTCTCAGGACCCTTAGCCACTTGAGTAGACATTTAATTGTGTCATTTCCTAGCTCACATAAACTTTTATGCACAGTTTCCTAACCGTTCCCTTGCTCAAGGCCCAATACTTCTAGGCCCAAATTCTGAGGCGTTACATTACACAGGGGCTAGGACATGGCAAGTGTGAATGCCCGCACATGCATTTCGTTTGGTTATGTGAGTCACACAGCCGTGTGATCGGTGCAATGTAGATAATTTTTACTATTTTCTAAATAATTCCCTGAGCTTTTGATTTAGTCCTGACTTATTTCTAACGTTTTTTTAGGGCCTCGAGGGCTCGTATAAGAGACGATATGTATGGATTGGATTGGTTTTAATATGATTATTAATATGATTAGTAATCATTTGAAATTATGTTCGTTTGATTTAAAAACTCTAGTAATGCTTCGTAACCCTGTTCTAGCGACGGATACGGGTTAGGGGTGTTACATTCTGCTTAGGCTTAGAGATATCTTTCCAATGACTTTGCTAATAAGCCTAGGACTTAGATATTTTATGTTTTCTTATGTCTTCCCTTGTGTTTTTATTTGTGAACCTATATACTTTATAATCCTATGAATTTTAAGTACATGAATATAAAATGGGTATGATTTTATGTTTCTTAATTTACAATTTCATATTTAAGAAATTTAATTGCTAAACACAGTGTCCGCCAGAAAAAAAATCAAATTGACTAACTTATAAATAATTTGTCAAAGTTACTATGAAGTGACAAGGTGTGAACCCCTACAATTAGCGAACTGTTTCAGGTGAACCCTTAAAGAATTTTGATATTGCATAATAGCAGAAAACCCTACGGACCGAGTTCGTGGAATCTGGATGCATGTGGGTAGTTCGTGCACCCTACCGGTTAAAAGAAATTGTTATGCTTGTGAACCCTATTCGCAAGGCCAACTCTGTTTAGGTAAACTTGGAACCTTTGTGTAATGCAAACTCTTAATGAAATAATTATGTGATCCTCATGAGATCTTTTAAGAGAACCTTAGAAGAATAGTTATACGAACCCTTTTGAGATTGGTAGACAAGCCCTTTATACGAAGCCTTAGTAATTTACGTATGCGAACCCCTTCCTATTTTGCATGTGAAGCCTTACATTTTATGTATGCAAACCTTAATTAGAATGCAAACCCTGTATTGCATGCGGCCTGTATTAAATGGAAGTTAGTTTAAAAAATACTATGTAAGTACTTACATGATATTCCACTGCACAATTAATGTCTTAAGCATATTTTATGTTTGAACATTGTGGTGTGATGGAGGTTAGGTTGGGTGTTAAAGGAGAGACACTTAGGTGGCTAATGTGGTGTTCCATAACTCGGGTTCGACAATCGGACCGGGTATGAGGTGCTATAGAAATGGAAATGGAAATGAAAATGTGAGATGATCCATTTGCAACTATATGTGGAGTACTCAGAAATGATCGGAAGAACGAGTTTATGTTTTTGAGTAATTTTAATGCCCGAAAATGAAAATAAATCATTCGGTCATAGTGAAAAAGTTGAGTTGTGAAATATTGAATATATTTTCTTAGAAATTTTACCAAAGGTAAAATTGTCATAATTTTATCGAAGGTAAAACTGGAATGAGAAAATTATTTAATTGGAAAATTAATTTTATTTTGAAAAATATAAAAATATGTATTAGGTTGGATTAAATTATAAAGTGCTGAATGAAAAGTCCAGAAAGCACATATAATTGGACCTAATATAATGAGTGGCCCAAATCCCCATCATAATACATATGAGGGGAAGCACACCCTATTAGTCCCTCTCCCTCTCCTAGTTGGACTAGGAATTTGTTTTTCTAATTGAAATAAACATCTATAATTCAACAAGGGTTCTACATTCTCTCCCTATAAATAGATGGCACCAATAGAGCTATTTACATAAATTGGGGAGATTGTTACTCTGCTGAAAAATAGAGAGAATTTATTCCCAACTATTACATATATTTTTCAAGAATAACAATTCAACCGATTTCTATTAAAGAAGAGAGAATTTTCATTTTTACCCCAAAGATAAAAGAAAACTTTTTCTAGTTCTATGTTTCGATTCAATTGGTTCAAGTCCACACTCAAAGTAGTTCCTGGTACAATAATAGAAAAAAAGATAGTTTTGTTTAAAGCTAGAAAACAGCAAGGATCCATTTATTTGAAAACAAGGGTATGATTTTTGTTCAGGGTTTATTGCTATAAATATTACAAACTGGGTCGATTTTCAAAATTTTAATTTTTCGCTGTAAAGAAAATCGTTTTCAAACTAGATTTTTTCCAATAAGGATCAGAATGGTTTAACACCCACAAGCTAACGGCCAAGTAAAGGTCTCAAATTGAGAAGTCAAAAAGATATTTGAAGACTTTGAACCCTACCAGAAGAGATTGGAGTACACGACTAGAAGATGCATTGTGGGCGTACCAAACTGCATATAAAATGCCATTGGGTATGTCACCCTACAAGTTAATCTATGGAAAAAAAATTCCATTTACCATCCGAGCTAGAAAAGAGAGAATATTAGGTAATTAAAGAACTAAACCTTGATCCTTACTTGGAAAAAGAAGTATGATTCTTCCAATTAAATGAGTTGGAGGAGTTTAGGTTCCTTGCATACGAGAATGAAAAACTTTACAAAGAATGGAGCAAACAAAGACATGATGCCCTGATTAAAAAGAGAACTTTCCTACCAGGACAACAGGTATTGTTTTTAATTCCAGGCTAAAATTATTCCCAGGAAAATTGCGTTCAAGATGGACATGATGATATATAATCACTAAATATGGTGCCGTAAAGTTAAAGAACCAAAATAGGGAAATATTTCTCGTGAATGGTCAAAGAATAAAACATTATTTTGGAGGCTCTTTTGAAGCATTAGTCGAGAAACAAGACCTGGAGTGTAAAGTGGTATGATTAAATTAGGATTTAGGCAATTTAGGAGTTAGGGTGCCCTTAGAGAGATCTTGAAATGGCTAGGCATGATCCAAAGAGTGCAAAACAACTGAAATTTTCTACCTCCCAATATGTCTCACAACATAGTACCCATTCTATTGCGACATTGAACTTTGAAGAAAAAGACATAGAAAATTTCTAGTCGTGTCGTAACATGATAACTTTTCTTGTAACTTTCCTTTTCTTTCGTCTATATGTGATCTTCTCATATTTTTGTGTTAAATGCACATGAAGGCCATTCTAAAACCATACAAAAACCCTTTTTAACACTGTCAAAAATAAAAACTTAGGTCGTAGCCACCAGGTCAAATCCATGTTAAGCTTAGCGAAATTCTTCTTGAGATTTTCTTCTTGTATGAAAGTGTTTGTCTCTAAGGCCACAAAAGTTTCGCAACGAGCTCGTAAACCCAACAACAGGAGTGGAAATAAAGGTTAGACATTCCAAATCTTTTTCTTTTCAATTGCTTCAATTTTATTTTGGGCATTTGCGGGTAAGTAAGTGTAATGGCTGAAGTATAGAAAAGTGCAACCTCTAACTGTGAATCCATTTGGGATAATTTTACAATCCTTTGAAAGAAAGAAATGGAATCACATCTATTTGAAATTCAAAAGAAAACACCTCTTCAAGAGTAAAGATTCGAATCCCTAAAGATTTTGAGTAGTTAAATATGTGGGGTGATTCAATATCATAGGTGGGACAAATTTTACACAATCCTAGTGGAAGTAACAAATGTTCCCATTGTGCAAGAATTTTATTCATCATTGGAAGAAATAAAATCAAGGCGATCATCGGGTGAACCATGGTGACATGTCATAGTCAGGGGCATAGAAATATTACTATCACATCAGTAAATTAGTAGATATTATGATGTCCCAATCTATATGATTGATTTTCTACAAAAATCTGATTTCACATTTTTTTTCAGAATATAGATATGGATATCATAATAGATTACTTGACTGGTGGTAAAGGTGAATGGAAATGACAATTTGAGATAGAGTTTCCAATATAATTTTCAAGCATTAGATTAACTTCGACAAAAAAAATGCGGTTACAATTTATCAGTACTCAGATTTTTCCTAAACTAAATATCACTCACATTAATGCTTTTTTAGCAACAATGCTTTATGTTATTTTAAAGAAAGAAAGAATTTGAATTGGTACATGGATTAATCGAAGCATGATCCACTGCGCTCAAGAGAAGAAAGTGGGGTTGTTTCTCCCACATCTGGTGACAGCCTTATGAAAACAAGTGAAAGTAACCATGGGTAGATTGAAATTACTGTTAAAGCCAACAAAGAATCGATTTTGGTGCAAGAAAATTGCTAGAAATTCAAAAATGAAAAAGAGAGTCAGATTTAAAACCAAATCAACGAGATGACATGCTCCCTGAATCTGAATTGATTATCTAATGGATGGGAGAAACAGAACTTATTTTCGAGGACTATGCCCGAAGATATGATTTAATGATGCCACAGTTCCTATCAATCAAATATGGTGTAAGACCCAGCCCAAGTAGTACATAGAAGGAATAAGAATCTGAATAGGACCTAAAAGAGGAAGAAGATCACGATAAAGACAATGATGGATGAGGAGCTGAATCCTGAATCCAACTAGAATTTGACTATTTTAATTTTTAATTTTTTATTTTGAACTTGTAAATTTTATTTCCGGGATGGTTTTCTTAGACTTTATATATTTTTGCATTATTATTCTATTAGCTAATTTATGTGTAGGAACCCATATTTTTTAAACACAACATTTTTGGAGCTAAACTAGGAAGGACGAGATACACAACATTGGGAGCAGAACTATCAAGCTAATCAAGTAACTTCGTTCCTCTATTTTCTTTGTGTACATACAATGTGCTTAATAAAGTATGGGGTGATAGAAATTTTTAGGAATTTTTAACTTCGTCCTTGATTTTCTTGCTAATTTTTATGAAATTTTTAGAATAAAATTCTTTATGTTGTTTTGTTTGTGCTCGAGCTTGTAGAAATAAAAGTGATTGATTAGGAGCATGTAAATAGGACTGTGTGAATAACCTGTAAATGTAGTTTGATAATAATTATTTCTAGATTATTTAATTTTAGACTAATTAGTTCAAGTTATTACATTGTGAATACGATAAAATATGATAAGTATACCATGTGATAAATGAGTACACAAATAGCATACATTTAATTGAATTTTAGGTTGTAAAAATTGATAAATTCAGTTAATCAAATCCATGTATTGAAAAACCTAGGGATGACCTAAGGCATTGTTTGGTAGACAATTAGAGCTAAAAAGTTTACATGATACATGAATTCTTTAGTAACTTATTTTGAGCCTAAATCCATTTTCTTGATGACTCATAAATGAAACCTTCAGCTAAAAATATAATTTCTTGATCCTTTTTTCTTTTGGTCTCTATAGAAACTTAGACCTCAGACCATTGATATTAAGGGTTAGGTAGATACAAAATGAAGGTTTCAAAATAAAGAAAAATTAGAGTGAACCTAAAGAAAGAGGTGGTATAGTGAGTATAAGATTCTTGCAAACTTATGCTTGAATAGAAAAATCAATGAAAAGAAAAATTCGTGAAGGCCAAAAAGCCAAGCTAGAAAATATTGAATGTATAAAAGAAAAATGAGTGAAAAGAAAAAGAAAGAAATTATAAAAATAAAATTACTCATGTTAACACAAAAAGCTCACTAAGATGATTGTATTCACGAACACTTCATTGTGTCTCGGGAATTGGGGAGAAAAGGAAGGAAAGAGGAGTGGATATAAGGTGGTGAGCTTAATTGGGACACTGGGCAGTATTGGAAACAATATAATACGACAAACTACTTTTGTGCTTAAACCTATTTATTGTACCTATTCTTGAATTTCTAACCGACCTAAGTCGTAGATTGTTACAAACTGAAAAGTCCTATGTGACCTAGGTATACACTGTATGGATGAAAATTAGTATATGTTTTGAAAAATTACAACTTAGAATGCCTTTAGCATAATTGTATATTTGTGTATAGGTTTTGATGGAATCCTATACCTAGCACTCTTTAGTCTATTTATGTTGTAATTTATTGAACTAATATGTCTGACATTAAAAACTGAGAGTTAATCACATATCGCGCTAGAGTTACATGATTATTCATAACATTTTGTCTCCGATCTAGTCTCTTGTACGAAGCATGCTCAAGTACATTTTCTTTTCATTTCTCTTAGTTTCTATTTTTCTTTTGCATTTGCTTGAGGACAAGCAACGACTTAAGTGTAGGGATATTTTATCTGCCACAAATCATTGTCGCAGATTCGATACTTTTCAACATTTAATGATCTTGTTTTCTAATAATTTTAATATGTTTTGTTACATTTTCACATGTCTTATATTAGTATTAAAATATTGAAAAATAAGCATTTTTTTACGCATTATTTCGAGTTAGCTGTCCTAATTGGGGCAACACCATCCTTAAGGTGGTTTTAACGTGTTGCTTGAGTGTGCAGGACACATAATTTTAGGCCTAAGAGCACAAGGAATGGAATTCAAATCGTAACACAAGCTTCCGGAGTCGCAACACAGCTGAGCTGATAAGAAAAATCATATTCGAAGTTGTGTGTCGTGATCTATCGCAATTCATTGTAGCAGATTAATGGCTAGTTTAGCAATGCTTTTGAAAAGTGATTTTAAAAAGTGTTATGGAAAGTGCTTTTGAAAAGTTTGGTTTAAGATTTTAGTCTATAGCATTGTTGTCAAAAAGTGCTTTTGAGAAATAAAATGTTTATTTGTATTATCAAGTAACAAATATGCATGTAAATAATGTTCAAATTAGTTAATGCTATTATATTTTAGTAAGAATATACAAAATAATTTATTATAACTTATTGTTAATATTTTAATATATGAAATATAAATTTTAATTATTTTAAGTAATAAATATTAATTATTTATAAAATTTAATTAGAATATATAAACTATATTTTAAATATTTAAATATAACCATTAAATATTTATAATTAGATATTAACACATTTGTATTAAATATTTAATTAATGATTTTAACACATTTGTAATTAAGCACCAAGAAAAAAAAAGGGGAAAGTACTATGTTGTTGGAGGGGTGAAAAAGTAATTAAGCTCCAAAAGTGCTTTTGGGAGAGGAAAAGCTAAAACTTTTAGCTTCTCCTTTTCAAAAGTGCTTTTCAAAAGCCAAAAATTCCAGTCAAAAGCAACTTATTTATCACAATTTTTTCTTCCAAAAGTACTTTTTAAGCACTACTAAACAAGCCCTAAACCTCTTTATGTACTTAATGAGCTTGTTGGAGAGAAATTTAGTTGTGTTTTTACTTAGTTTCTATCTTTAGTACTTAGGGAATAAAATGAGTAATTTAGGTGGTTATATGACCTATTGGGCCAAATTAGGCCTAAAGGTAGACTGACATGTTAGGTGAGTGTGAAGGACATCACTTTAGGGCAAAAGACAATGGACTGCTCCCAGTGTTGCAATATAGATCAAGGATGTTGCAATATAGCAAGAAAAATACACAAGGAGCAATCTGTCGAGGATGTTGCGACACAAACCATAGGGTGTCGTGACACAGCCTTGAAGACACACCCAAATAAGCAATCTACCATGAGTGTCATGACAGAGGCTTAAGGGTGTCGCGATACTGGCATGACATGGCCACTTAATGAAGCAAGGGTGTTTTCATCCGTACAACACAACTTAATGATGTTTAGTCAACCAAGTTAGGTGAAAGGAAGGATGCTAACCTAGAGGCTATAAATACCATTACTTAGAACTACTTAGGGGACTTCTTTCCGTTCAATTTCAATTTCTATTCTTAGTTTTAGGTTTTACTTTAGTTTTTATTTTTCGTTCTTGTTTTTTTCTTCAGTGGATTTGAATTGTGAATCAATAACGCCATCAAGGATAGCACCTCAATTTTAATATCCGGGATCTTTTTTTTCTCTGTATTTTATTTTGCAATATTCATGTTTCAATTTAATTCAATGATGGTGATTGTTAGATACATGAGCAACTAAACCCTTAGGAAGATTAATGAGTGGATGTGCAATTAGTTTATAACTATATAGGGTTTCTTAGTAGATCAGTTGGTCAGGAAAGGAAGAACTTAAACCCTAGTCTTGATAACCCTAGGAAGTCTTTCAGGTAGATATGAACCTGAAATCGGTATAGTCTACCGTGAAAACCTTTACCTAACCTCGTCTAACCTGTGACATCGAGAGATAAGTAGTGCTTGCCAACTCATTAGGTTAGTGGAAGGCAGAAAGGCCATACTAGGTTAATGACTAGCTGATTGAATAGAACCTGAGATAGGAGTTAACTATGAACATTGAAGCAAGTTAGTCTTCTGCCCTTAGAATCTAAGAAATCCATAATTTGTCTTCCCAATACTTTAGTTTATTTGTTCTATTCTTATTTTCCTATCTTTTATGATTAGTCGTAATATAATTCGGTTAAAGTACTACTTAGACCTATCAACATAGGAGTTAATATTAGTTTAATCAAGCCTCCTTTGGGTATGATCATTAGAGTACTTCCTGTACATCATTGTACAAAAACTATATTAGAACCTAACTCGTATACTTGCGGACACCACCTTAATTTCTATCTTTAGTTGCATTATTCCCACTTCCAACGTTAGTACGCTGAAAGGCGATCATGTCGCGACACAGGTGCGATGTGAGGCAAAAAATAGGCAAGGGTGTTTTTGACCGAATAATGTATCGCTTTATGTAATTAAGAATGGTGTTTACCCTAATTAGGGATGCTAAACTCTCCTATAGATAGTTAAGTTGTGGAAAGCTTTGGGAGCTTTTTACCACATTAGTTGTGGCATTTATTTTAATAGATTTAAGTTAGTTTAGGTTTTAGTTTATTTTGTAAAACATTTTTATTTCTTGTTCTTCTGCTCGAATTCGATTTGAATCCAAGTCTTTGCAATCTTAATATTTCAATATTTTTCTTTTACTATTTGTTTGCAAACACAAAGATCTCAAGTACTGTCAAAGGAATTCGCTATTCTGAACACTCCAAGATATAATATGGAATATTTCTATCATTTCTCTTTTATATCATTTTCTTTTTTTAAATGATTAATCTAATCATAGAAAAGATGGTTTTGGGGATGATGGTTTAAGGAGATTAACGATCAGATGTGGGAGTGGTTATAGAAAGAGTTAGGGTTTGTTCAATGAGATTAATTGGTGTAAATGCATGTGTTCTTAAACCCTAGTATTGATGAACCTATGAAGTAAGATAGGTAAACGGATCGAGAGACGAGGATGCCAAGTAAATTGTGTGTTTATCCAACTCAAGAAAGTGAGGCCGAGAGGTGTCACACCCTCAACCCAATCCAATTAATCGGGTCCAGATCTTGAGTATTACCACACAAATACAGACAAGAGCTTAATCTGCTTATACAATTTATAGGTAATTACATCTTACTTAATTACAAAATCTCAAACTAAAATACATAAGTGTATAAAACAACACGTGGTAATTAAATTACCAAAATATCAAAATTGAAATCCCAATCAATTGTAGATATTCCAAAGAATGGATCTCTAAGTAACACCTAAGTCTTTGGACACGCCACTAAACTTGCTCTAAATGCATAATAACCTGGTATGCCACTTCTTAGCGTAGTCTTGGCATCGTCCCTCTCGACGCAGACCCAAATCATCTCACTTGCAACATAACACGTAGATAAGTTCATAAGAACTTAGTGAAAAAAGCATTATTTACCTGAGTCATATTTGCACAATTCAACTAATAGTCTATATAAATATTCTTATCTTCTTTAACCTTCAACTTTGTCTCTAGCAAATAATATCTCAAGTTCTATTCCTTTCCACACGTCTATTCCTATACCTTACCCCGAAACCATTTCTTTTTCTTAACCAATTGTCTCCGATACATCACTTATATATTTTAATCTCTAAGCCATCACCTCATCACAACTCAAGAAGAAATACATATGCAAATCACAAAACAACCTACAGGGGGAGACACGACCTTTTGGTAGGCCATGTCGAGGGTCCTAAGCCGTGTGAGAGTCGAAAAACCAAGGTTTTTAGGGGAACAAGGTCGTGTGAGGGGCCGTGTGGCCCACACCCTCGTGTGGCTTACCATGTGGCTCCATTCCAAGGCACGTTTTATCCCGATTCGCTTGTAAAACAACACACACCTTTTGTTGGAGGTCTGATAAATGATCCTTACGCTCAATTCTGGTCTAATTCACCTACAAGAGGTCCTTCAAATGGGATTTACACATGTATCAATGATGAATTTCAAGATTAATTAGGGTTAATGGATTATTTTGGCAAAAATCACGATAGATCAAATTTAAATCGAAAGATTAATGAGATCTGACACTGTTTCAAAATTTACAAGTTCTAGTAGTTGAAACGAAAACACTTATTGAACTTTCGATAAAAATACGGATATTATTGATGATAATTCCACAAACGATAGAAAAATAGGTTAACGAACTTTAATTTTGATTTGGGATTGTAAAATAACTCTCAGATGAAAAGATATAAAATTTTAATAAAAGAAACGGGAAAATAAGAGGAAAAGAAGAATTTAAAGATAAGAGAGGAAAAACCTTATTTAAGGTTGCAAAGAAATTAAAATCCATTTCTTATTAGGATAGATTGGAGTAAATACTTAAAGTTTGGAAATCCTAGTGGATTGCATGGTAATTTCCCCTTTTTCACCAAAAATAAAAAATATGGAGGGGAATGGCGTGACTTGAACTTAGGCAAACAAAAAGATGAAAATGCTTAACCAATTCAGCTACTGCCGACACTTAGTTAATTTCTACTTCATTTAATATATATTCAAGTATGGTTTTGATCATAAGTTGTTGAAACAATAAAGAAAAGATTTGGGAAAAGTGTAGGTTGATCTTAGGACTTCTAGAGAATATACTAAACACTTAACCATCAAGCTTAATCATTTACTTGGTCATTCTTTACAATTCACCCCCCATATTTTGGGGTGTTACAATTCTCCCCTTCTTAAAAAATTTTCGTCCCCAAAATTTCCCTTACTAGTATGCAATTCACCACCACACTTTCGTTGAGCTACTCTAATTTCTATGTACAATTCTTCTCCCTAAACTTCCTACTGCTTTTCTTGAAAATCCTATTCACTATCACGGATTGTCTTTTGGTAACTTCACTAATGGTTTCAACTACCCCAAATTCCCATTTTAATAGACACATTACATGTACATATGGATAGGTGGCTCCTCTATTTGCTAGTGTAAAATACTTGTGATGTCGTTAGACGCATCTCTATTCTCTCAACCTCTAACAACATAAACAAGGGCGAGCTATCTAGCCTTAATTCGGTTCACACTTGTTCCAACATTATTCGTGGTCTTATTTTGATCTCGACCCCTCAAAGGTAATTGTCTTGTTCTGTGATTTTAGTTTTGGGCAGTACTTGCATCAACTCTATCCTGTGCGGGCAATCCTTAATCATATGCTCTGTCGAACCACACTTTAAACAAGCACTCAATTTCTTCCAACACTCACCTATGTGGTATTTTCCAAAATACGCATAACTAGGAGGCTTACCTGTAACAACCCGATTTAGACCTTAGTCGGAACAGTGGTTCGAGACCACAAATTTGAGGTCAAAATATTAATTTAATATTATTTTTTGTGTGAATAGTATGTGACATAGTCTACGTGAAAATTCTGTGTGATGATTTGATCGTTTTAGGGTCGAATTAAGAGAAATGACCTAATCACGTAAAGAGTAAAAGCTATGTGCTAATTTATAAGTACTTGAGCGTTGATGTCTTCATTATAGGATGGCCTTAAGAGGCAATTAAGCCATTATTAAAGGTGATGGATGGCTAAATGACAAATTAGCCTTGATTTATAATTGTTTTATATGTTTAATGAAAGGGAAAATAGGTAAAAAGCCTATTAATCTTTATTAAACAAAATAAAAAGATGAAACATGTTCATCTTTGTTTCATTTCAACCGAAAATAGGAAAAAAAAAAAAGAAAAAGGGTTTGGGAGCTTTGTCATATTCGGCCACTTCAAGCTTCATTTGGTATGTGATTTTTGTTTCATTTTTGATAATTTTTACATTTTTGCAATCGTTGCTTCGTGCTCTAGCTAACCCATGCAGCAATTTTAAGAATTGATGATGTTTTTGAAATGTGCCATTGATAAACATGTGAGTTCTTGAATGTTTGATGGTAGAAAATGAAAGTTTGGTGTGGGATTAACATAGTTCGTATTTGAGTTTTTAATGAAATTGAGTATTTAGGGCTAAATTATGAAAAGTGTAAATGGAGGGACTAAAATGTGAAATAAATGAAATGTGTGGGATTGTATGAGTATAGTGATATTTCGGCTAAGCTTGTACTAGGTGAAATTGTGTAAATTGATTATTTTGTGAATTAAGGACTAAAGTGTCAAAATGTGATAATGTGAGGGTTATATTGCAAAAATGCCATAAATATGTGTGTTTGGATTAAAATGAATGAATTTATGATTGAATGGATTGAATTTGAATGTGTATAGACCAAGAGAGGAGAGGTTCGGATCGAGATCGAGGCAAAGATAAAGTGCTCGATTAATCGACCATATCGATAGTTCGACGTCCGAGGTAAGTTCGGACATAATACGTATATTTAGTTGTGTTTAACATTATGAAATGAATGGTATGATATTGTTAAATGTGGATGCTATGTGCTAGATTGAGTTAAACGGCACTAAGTGTACGAATTCAAAAATGTGATCGAGATAAATAGCACTGTGTGTGTGTGGAGTAATATAAGCTTCGGCTATGTGGTTGGCACTGTGTGTGATACCAATTCAAGATCGGTTTGATATGATGCACTAAGTGTGCGATGCTAATTAAGCTTCGATTAACTATTTAGGCACTAAGTGTGCGAATAAACTGAAGAAGAGACGAATGTCGATCTATGTGATTCATGAGTATTGAGTAGCTTAAATATTTGACAACTAAGTGTTGGCTAAGGTATGTTCGAAACCTATGTGGTTGATGAAATTTCGGATGATTTTGTGAAAGGTTTATTGAATTTACTAGTTTGGATGAAATGAGATATTAGATTGTGAATTAATCTACATGATGACATGTTTTGATTTAATGTATTTTGTTACGAACTTACTAAGCTTTGGGAAGCTTACTGTGTGAATTGTTTCTCTACCTTGCAGTGTCAGTAAAGCTAGCTCGGATCAGGGATCGTCAGCTTCTAAATAACACTATCGAAATTCTATTTTGGTACTTTTGAAAGGATGTATATGGTTGAAATATGGCATGTATAGGCTAGTTATGTGTATATGTTTATGAAATGAACTTAGCCATATGTTTTGGCAAGTTTTGAGATGATGAATGCTTGGATGAATAAGTTATGTGATTACATGTTTTGGTATGTTAGTTGATTCATGAAATGATCATGCTTTTGAGTTAAGTAAATGAATGTACTATGTTTTTGTCATATGTATTGGTTTTGGAAGATAGCATGGTTGAAATGGATCTTAGATGTATTATTAGTGTGGTTACTTTGGTTGTCCAATATGCATGGGTTGAATGACTATCTTGGTATGTTTTGGTTAATATGGCTTGTAGGTTTGACCCTTATGGCTGGAATTTTGGCCTTGTAAATGGCCTATAATGTCACACGGTTGTGGCACACGGGCGTGCCTATAGACCTTGGGTGAATTGGCAGAATACAGCTTAGTAGCACACGGCCTCGACACGGGCGTGCTTGGTAGCCATGTGAGAAATGGCAATATATGATCTAGTACTACACGGCCTTAGCACACGGGCGTGCTTGGTAACCGTGTTGATTTTGGTAGTATATGACCACGGGGAGGACACACGGGTGTGCCAAGTAGCCGTGGGTGAGGCACGGCCTACCCCCACAGGCGTGTATCCCCTGTATTTTGGCTAAGTTGTTATGTTTCCAAGAACTTCTGTATGTGTTTTGATTTAGTCCCTACCCCTCTTTAGCATGTGATAAAGGTCTCATAGACCTTGATAAGGGACAACATGTTTGTATATGAGAGTGATTGAAGATGATTGACTATGTGTTGTAAACTTAGATGTAAATGTTCTAAATGATCAGTAATACCTCTTAACCCTATTCCGGTGACGGTTTCGGGTTAGGGGTGTTACATTACCGCTCGAATTAGTTACAGCATCCTCTTGTTAGAATCTACCCTTTCTAGTTTGTTTTAATACGAGATTTTGAGTCAGTAGAACCAATATCTCTTTTAACAGGACCTTACTCTTCCCCCAATTTTCTTATTCTAACTATTTTATCTCTTCCACAATTTTGGTTTTCTCCACTAAGGTCTCAAACACCCATTCCTGGTGTGGAGCAACTTGTATTTTGAAGTCATATCGCATCCTATTTTCGATCCTTATGCACTTATCTTGTTCCGTGGCGACCATTTCTAAGGCATAGCGGTTGAGCCTAAAAATTTTGCCTCATATTGTAACACTGTCTTGTCTCCTTACTTTAATTCAATGAATTTGAGTTTACGGGCCTCCCCATACCTAGTGCCTACGTATTTCTTTTGAAAGGCCTCTTGGAAATATTCCCAGTTTATTCGTTCACCCTTCGTAGCCCTTACAATAGATTGCTACCAATGATAAGCTTCTTCCCTTAACAAGGACACAGTGCCATTCAACTTTTGCTGCGAGGTACAGTCTAGGTCCTTCAAAATCCTTTCTATCAACTCCATTGTAACATCCCAAAATAGGGTCAAGTCAGAAAAGTGGTTTCGAGACCACAAACTCGAAGTAAAAATATTTAATTTATGATTGGTTTAGAGTCTATGATATGTTGGGTGATGGTGTGCAAATTTTGTTAAGTAATTTTTATCGATAAAGTTCCCAATTTTATTATTGGGATTAAAATTTTGAATTCTAGAACATAAGTACTTGATTTAAATGGGGGTTTAAACTAGAGGTCTTTAAATAGCAAATAGACCATCATATTTTGTTATGGACAAAACTAGTCATGGAAGGGTAAAAATTGAAGGATTAGTAAAAGGGCATTTTATCATTTGGGTGTTTTAAGGCATAAAAGACAAAATTGAAACCCAAAATTTGCTCATTCTCTTCTCCATGCTTGAAATATTCAAGAAGCCATGGCTAGGGTTTCAAGCTTTTTCAAAGCTCAATCGTAAGTGCATTTGAGCCCATTTTTAATGTTCTTCGTATTTTTGAGATCCTAGAAGCTTAACCTTTCTATTTTTACCATTTATTTGCATGAAAAATGAAGTTTAAAAATTGGCCCATGCTAGATAATTGTGCATTTTGATGTTTAATGGTAGAATAAGGGTGCACGAGGTTAGGAGAACGATTTTTGCTAAGTGATTTTCGTTGAAAATAATTAAAACAGGTTAATTAGTAAAAGTTGTAAATGCTCCTAAAAGTGTGAAATAATAAGAATTTGAGGTTTCTTTGGAAGAGAAAAAGGTTTGGCTAACCTTGAATTTTATATAAATTGAATAAAAATCATATTACGAGCCTAGGGACAAAATCATAATTATGAGAAAGTTTAAGGGAAAAATTATAAATTTGTCGTAGTATGATTTTTGTATTAAAATGAGTAATGTGAGTGATGATTAAGTGAAATGTGACATTTTAGATCAAAGAAATCGAGATTTGGACCAAGTACGGGGAAATGTCAATCAAAATAACTGATTTGCGTCTAGGTAAGTTCATATGGTTAATCTATAGTGAACGATTATTAAATTTGAATTGAGATGATGTATTATTTTATATATGTTTGTTATCTAATCATGACTTTATGAAAGTATGAGATTGGATTGAAGGATCAATCGAGAAATGCAGGGTCAAGTACATTCATACTACGACTCATGATAAATTGACAGAAAAGACCATGGTTGGACCATGGTAGTGAGTGTGCCAGTGTAAGACCATGTCTGGAACATGGCATCGGCACCGATATGTGATCCCATGTAAGACCATATCTGGGATATGGCATTGGCATCCTACCAGGTGTACAAGATATCCCGAACATCCCTAATATTACAAGTAGTTCAATGGGAAATTCAAGGAGTATACTCAAGATAAGTAAGAGTAGGATATGTGAGTATTATGACTAGGCACAGGTATGTATATGAGACTCATAAATAATGTGCTCGGATTATGATGCATTATTGATAAGGATGCAAACGAGTAAGATGTGTCTATGATCACTTGGTTGTTATGAGCCAAGTTATAATATGCTTTGGTGTAAGTGTGTATAAATGAAAGTGAACACAAAGAATTAATGAATGAGTGAATTTGGCATTAAAACAGTTGTGGCCAGCAGCATTAGTATAACTTTAAAAAATCACCAAAAAATGGTGGAAATTGAAGTAAAGGCTGGGTGAGATATGAAATTAAAGCTCAATGAGTCTATTTTTTTATAAAAGAAAAAAAGTAAGAAAAAGAAGTGTGAATTATGAGATATTTTAATTTTAGTGAGACAGGGTCAGAATGAGTTTTGAAATCCCCTATTCCAAATTTGGAAAATCAGTAAAAATTGTAAAAAAAAATAATTATTGAGTATAATTCATATGCTTGAAATCCTTAATAATTTTATTTTCAATTGAAATAAACTAGAACATTATATGAATTTTATACAAGGAGAAAATTGATTCGTAGTGAAAGAGTGTCAGAACTATTGGACAGCGAAACAAGGTTAAATTTAATGAATAAACTGTACTAATTGGCCAGACCAAAAATTCAGAAATTTCTATGGTAAGAATTTATGTGAGTCTATTTTCAGGTAAAATTAACGGTTCCTCATTTGGAGCTCTGTAGCTCGAGAAATAAATAATTTAGTGATAGTGACTCAAGTAGACAGATTAATGTGAACATGAGTAATAAGGTGTAAGCATGTGATATAATGATTATATCATCTTAAGAAATTATTGTGAGGATTTATCCACACAAGTTTATTAATTTCTTATTATTTGCATATGAACTTACTAAGCATTTATGCTTACTTGCCCTCTCTTTTCCCTTGTCATGTAGTATCATCAAGTTAGCTCGGGGATCAGTGGACGTCGGAGATTCGCTCACACTATCAATTGGAACACTTGGTATATCTAGATACATTAATTTTGGGGTTATGGCATGTATAGTAGGCTTGGTCATTTTGTCATATCTATCATATTTCTTATGGCCTTAAATGTTGGCCCTTATTTAATAAATGTTCATTTTGATTAAGGCTATCTGGAGATGGCCAATATTGATGGTTGTTATGCGCCTATGATGTGGTTATTCATGTATGTGGTAATTTCATAATTGAGATGCTTTGGATGTGGTTTACAAATAATTTCATGAATGAAAATGTGTATGAGAATGTATATGCAAAATTGGATATTCGGATGTCCAATTATAGCATGATACATGTTGATGAAATGGATACAAGAGAGTTTGTGTTTTAGAGTGGGAACTGGCTTGGAAAATAGCCAACTTCCAGGCCACAAGGGCAGAGATATGACCATGTGTCTCACCCATGTGACAGACAAGGTCTAAGGGCACAGGCGTGTGCCAAGGCCGTGTGACCCTATTTTGATGATGTTACACGGGCGTGTCCTAGACCACACGAGCGTGTGACCCCTGCTTTGACAAAATTTTCTAAGTTTTCCCAAAAGTTTCCAAAGTTCTTGGTTTAGTCCCGAACCATCCTAAAGGATGTTTTGAGCTTTATAAGCCCATATAAGGTACAAAATGCATGTGTTAGAAAAGTTTTAAATTTGACGAAATTTTATGACCCGGTTTTACATGTTCAAGAATTTTAAGTCTGGTAACGCCTCGTACCCTATTCCGGCGTTAGATACGGGTAAGGGGTGTTACATCCATCCAATATTCCGCCACAGTAGGAGTTGTTCCAGCAACACCTTTGAATGTTTCAACATCATTTGATTAGAGCTTTTCCATAATAGATCCACAACTTCTTGATCCAATTTGGGCTCTCGCAACCCTTTGCAGAACCCTCAGCATCGCATGTGATACTATGTCGTCTCCATTCTTGTAACCTCTGACACCATTGGCGATAGAATTCTCCACATACTCCTCCTCAAGAATTGGGTTTTCTCCCTAAATAGTAGGTAGCTCAACGAGTGTAGCCCTATGCAGTCTACCCCTACCATGTCTACCTTAGGTATTCATAATGACCTCACGAAAATTAATATCTAAAAGATATCTACAAGTTTCAAACAAAGGGGTTCAAGTATTAGCTATTTCCTGAGTATTTTCCAATTTAATATACATAATTTATCTAAAGTTTCCAAAAGTATAAGCAATTAAAGTAGGTATGGCATCGGGGTCTCAGATTTAATTTCCTACAAAAAATATATTTTTCAAAAGTTTGTAGGATGGTTTTTCCCAAAATACCCTATTCCAGTGCATACATGCATATAGACTCATTCAAATTTTTCTACAATTTAAGTTTCATGAACCTGGCTCTAACACCACCAAATGTAAGCTCCCCAACTCGAACTACACATTAGACCTGAATACGGGAGATTACATCAGCCATGAATATGGCCTAGTACAATCAGAGTTTATAAATCAATTATTTTAAAACATTTGTTTATCTTAGAAGAAAACTTAGCCTACTTTTAGAAAAACTAGCGATTTAACAAAATCCAATTAATTTTAACCTTATTCTTGTGACGGTAACTATTTTTGAAAACTTAGTTAATTTTTCATTTATTTATTACTCATAATTCTTAATATCAATCTACTAGTGGGAAAGTGAATTTTAACTTAGTTTTATTAAAACTATATTTCATGTTTAATAAATTAAAACAATATTTAAGTTAAGTTAAATTTCATGCATGCTAAATCAAACCAAAACCTAAGTCCCATGTCATAGTTCAAAAATAAATCTATACAATCTCTGAATAATGAATTATCAAATAATAATTCTAAAATATTTATATAAAAAAATAGATCCGAGCCGAGCCCCTCCGAATGTTGTGTTCACGTGCTAACCTGGTGGGTTATCTAAAAAAATAGAAATTAAAAAGGGAGTGAGCTATGAAGCTCAGTGTGAGTTCCAACACAAGCAAAACTAGTGCAAGCAGTCGATAAGTCATACTAAATAATGACGCATAGAATCATTGTGGATAACTAGCAAATCAGAGTATCGTTTTTCAGTTTAACCATAAATAGTATCTCAAAATTCATAATAACAATTTTAGAATAACGGTATTTCAGTTCACTCAACAATTCATGCACCAGTATCAATATGTCATCATAGAAAATCCAAGATAGCCATTCCACCGTTTCAAGGTCGATCTGACCCGGAGGCATACCTTGAGTGGGAAAAGAAAGTAGAATTAATTTTCGAGTGCCACGACTACTAGGAGGGCAAGAAAGTGAAGCTTGCGGCGAACGAGTTCTTCGATTATGCCATGATTTGGTGGGATCAATTCACCACGAGTCAACGATGAAATGAAAAGCGGCCGATATCAACTTGGTCCGAAATGAAAGCCATGATGCGCAAGCAATTCGTCTCATCTTCCTACCATCGGGAGTGAATTTCTTCAAGCCAAAGGACAAAAATGAGATTGACAAGGAGTTTAGCGTCCAACTATTGTTTACGAAGAGATCCCTATCGAGATTCCTATTCAAAAATGACTTCGAGTCGAAATAACTCAAACTTCAAGTTTGAAGCCTATTACGGTGACGAACGAGAAGGTCCAAGTAATTTTTCATATGCGCAAAGGTATTCATCCATGAAGATTCAATCTCAAAAAGATGATCGTATTTCATATGTGGATTCTTCATATCTTTCCCAATGAAAGGTTTCTCATTTTGATTCTTTTATGTTATCTCCCTCTTGTAATGAATCGAAAAAGCATGTGAGAAAGAATTTGAAAAAAAAAAAGAGTGAGAAAAGACAAAACCAGATTGAAAAAGAAAAAGAGTGCGAGCAAGAAAAACAAATTGAAAAGGAGAGTGAGAATGTGAAAGAAACAAGTGACATTAAGTTTTCAAAAATAAAAGAGATTGTGGTAAAAGAGAGAGAGTTTGAAAATGAGTTGGAAAAAGAAACGAATGAAAAAGATGAAAGTGAGCAAGAAAATGTGTGTAATGTTTCTACTAACCAACATGCGAGTTGTTCTCGTATTGTTTCTTCCTTTCAGGCTTCTAAAGGTTCATATGACAAGTTCCAACTTCATTACCTTCCAACGAGAGATGGTTCCAATTAATCGAGAAAGGTAAGATCAAAGTTGACGTTAATCCACAAGTGCTTAAAGATAAGCAAGGTAAGGAATCTTTGGCAATCGAGTCACGGCAATCTGATTTAAAAGTTGTTAATAAAATTTCCGATGACTTAATCTTTGAAAGATCTCATTTTGATTTGATTAATTGTCATTTTATGACTAATGTTGGCGATTTTGTTCTAGCTAGTGCCATGAAAAGTTTTTCTTATGATAAGTCTTACATTGGAAATGCTGTTGATGACGTTGGATTGATTCAGCATATGCAAACTTTGGACGTGTGTGATAAAAATTATTCACATAGAAAGTTTGATTTGTTTGATTGTGATGGATACATGAAATCTTTGAATTTTTGTTCTAAATCCTCTTGTATAAGCATGCCTCTTCGGATGAAATGTGAAAGGATTAACTATTTGAATGTATGTATGCTCACATCTTCTTTGTTCAGCATATGTGGTAAAGAGTTTCCGCGTAGGACGTCTAATCTGTCTAATTGTGATGTTCATGAGAAATCTCTAAAATCTTGTGTGAAATACTCATGCATTTACATGTCAGTTCGAAAGAGATTTAAGAGGATTGATTGTTTGAATTTGTTTTTGCCTACATCTTCTTTATTTGGAATGTGTGACTTCTTGGTGAAAATGAAACTTTTGTTGCGTTATGGAACAGGTGATCAAAATCATGTATTCAAACCCGGAGCATGTTTTCTTGAGTTACTGCCAAGTAAAAGTAAGCATCTTAAATGTACTTTGAATAAATGTGTTGACCTTTTCTGTGTGCTCTGAATTTTATCTTTATTTTTGAAAACAAAATATGTGAATTCTGTGGATTTGCAAGGTTGAAATCAAATTTTTTATTCTGCAGGTTGTTCGATGTTATGCCTTAAGGGATTTGAACATGATGTGCATGCTTATAACTTTAGTTGCTTTGTTTTCCTACCATGTTGCTAGTCAAGAAATATTTAAGTCAACAAGAAATGGTAAGAGAAAACCTTGTTTTTGATCCCGATGAATATTATTCCATATCATTGTACAAAGGATTTGAGTCCTACAATGTTGTTTTCCGAGGTTATAATTTTCAAATGACTTGTGATTCTGGTTGGTTGCCATCAATGGATTTCTTGTTTTGTTATGATAAGGTGAGACCAACTTCAAATTTTGATCTCGAGATTGGATTACGCGATTAATTTTTGATTCATTGTGGAAGGGTAAAATCAACTTTTGTGTTTAATCCCGGCATTGGTTTATTGCTCAATTTTTTAATAAGATTCTGAAAATTTCTCTTGAGACTAAAATTTCTAGTATCACTAAACTATTTTATGTTTGTGTATGTGACACTTCGAAATGGTTTTCTCCTAAAGAGGGAGGCATGCACCTAACCTTTTTTCTTTTCGAGTTGTGTGATTTTCAGATTCTTGGGAGCAATTTTGTCGTGTTCACTAACCAAGGGGTTCATGAAGAAAAAAGATTTTTCGCGAGCAAGTGGCCCGATTTGAGGACAAATTGCTTTAAAAAGGGAGGGGATGATACGGCCACACCCCAGAAACGCCCTTGGTCTAGCTCAATAAGCGAGGCTAGCAATCTTTTGCAAGCTGATCAGCTCAATCCTATCCTATTGAGCTTGATTCAGCTTGAATTTTAGCTCATTGAGCTTGATCTAGCTCAACTTAGCTCAATTGAGCTCATTCCTATCTTTTAAATTCTTGCATTTTTATTTGTTGGAATAAAGTAAAGATTTTAGTTAAATTAGTTAATTAGCTTTAGCTTATAATTATGTTTTAGGCATTACATGCTTTTAATATGTTTATTTCAGTCGAATTTAATGTGTCATACAAGTCATAAATGTGTTCAAATCTGATTTTATTATTAAATGTTTAATGTGTCTTATTTTAATACAAGTTTTTAATATGTCATAGCCTAATACGTGTTATTAATTTGTCCTAGACTAAAACATGTTTTTATTATGTCCTAGGTGCTGCCGATTTAATGTGTTCAAATTCAATTTAATTTTTTGAATTAATTTGGTGCAGGTACATGCTTGGGATGGCTTTAATGCAAGGTGCTAATGGTTTAGCTATTTGAAATACCTTTTCGTGTACAACAAAAGACAAATGAATAGCTGTTGTTTTATTTCTCCCAAGCTAACAGTCTATGTCTCCCAAACAGCTTTGAAAGTGTTCACATTGCTGGAAATCCCCTTTCACATGGAGAGACTATTTGGTTATGTGCATTCACACCTAAGAGCTATTCAACTTCATATGTTCATACCTAAAAACCATTGAAGATTCCAAGCATAATTAATTGAACTCAAGACCATTCAGCTGATCAAAGCAACATAATTAAAGAGCATTCAATCCCTTTGGCTGAATCTACCCACACCATTTCAGCTCCTAATCAACCTAAATTAACTTCAGCTGAATGAAGCCCTCTAGAAGCTGTCCATTGGCGTCACAAAGGTTAGGGAAGCTTCATGGAAGCTGTTAGGAAGATTCCAAGGAACTTCAGCTCATTTAAGCTGAAAACAAATGGCCATTCAGCTCCCTAAGTGCCTATTCGGCTGGCTAGATGTTTAGCTATAAATACTTAGCCAATTTTATGTTATTGAGACTTTTTGCTCATTGTTGAATGTTTATAACATTTGTGAGTTTTTCAACTCTCTTAATTTGTTTTAGACTCAGCTTGACTTATCTAGCTTGCTTGTGGCGTCATTTTGTTTCTTTGAACTTATCACTCCTAAACCGAGTGTGGCGTTCACCTTATTAATATCTTTGGTTCCTAACTTCCTAGATAGAGGGTCAAGATCCTATCTTCCATCTTTCATCCATCTTAAGCATCGTATAAGGTTCGAGTCAATACTTTCTATAGTATTGGTTCTTCCTTGGCATTAATCCCATTTTCCATCCATACTATCCATCTTAACTTTACCTTAATTTATTTGTTTAGCCAATATACCATTAACCTATCTTAAAAACTCTTTGAAACCCCTTTGTTTCAACCATCACTTAGCCAAATTTCATATAAACTCCAAATAGAACGGAACTTCTCATTTTAAAGATCGGGCATCTTAACGACTCAAATCACTTCACCGAGGCGAGATCGTATCATTTGGTCCTTTTCGTAATTAAACACATAATCGATAAAATTTTCTTATCAGAATTTTCATATGACATTCCTATCGTAATGCAAACCATGCTATAATATTAAAATAATTTTTCTTTCCAACTCGGATTTGTGGTCCTGAAACCACTGTTCCGATTTTACTGAAAATGGGTTGTTACATTTTGACCTACTAAATAATTAACTAAATTACATAGTATTCATTATAACTTATTGATACTAAATTTAAAAAATTGCATATGATTTATTATTAGTTATTTATACTTGATCAATGATCAATTGATTATAACAATATATAGATGTCTAATGTTGCAAGAGAATAACTCAACAAATATAGAATGTTAGAGTAATTAGATAAAATTAATTAGAATGATTATTTTCTAGTTAATTTTATTAGTAATCATACTATTGAATACTTTTTGGACTATCATATTATATATAGTCAACACTCACTATAGCAACTATTCCTATAACAACATTTCATTATAATAACAATGCTTTTAGTAAAATTGGTTTTAAAGTTTTCTTTTACACCTCTATAATGGCTTTTCACGTATAACAACAAAGCAATACTTATGAAATACACTCTTTATTAAATTAGTTCTTTATAACAATCTATTGTCTCAAATTTTAAGTCATAACTATTTCATATAAGCAAGTCTATTAATTTTATTTTATGAAATAAAATTATCTTAGTTAAGATATTATTTTAATAAAATGTTTTAAATTCACATAAAAACTATTAATTATATTTTATTAAATAAAATGATTTTTAAAAATAGAATTAAATATATTAATTAAAAATTCAACCATTAAACTCTTCGATTGCGTATAAGAGAAAGATGTTCAGTTCCCTCTTCCTCAATACATGGATTGGATTCTTTGTCAATACAAGCAATATATTGGCACCAAGAGAACAAAATCTAGCAAATATGTTGCCATTAAAAACATTTTTAAATGTAGATTGGGCCTTAACTTAGTTGGCGTTATTGCTTGTATAACAATTACTAGAACATATGTTCGAATGTGCTTAAACATGTTTTTCCTTCAAATTATGGGTTGCAAAGGGTTATAGGTAGAAGTAAACATTGTATCAAAATTTTTTTAAGAGTAAACTATTAAAATAGTCACTTTTGTTTACCTCAGGTTACATTTTAGTCACTTATGTTTGAAATCTTACGTTTTAGTCACTTACGTTATCACATTGTAACATTTTAGTCACTGGGTCATTAATTGTCGTTAACGGTGTAATGGTAAGCAAACGTGGCACATTAAATCATCATTTCAAATAAAAAATTTAGGTTATTTTATACAATCGATCCCCATATTTTTTTTGTTTTGAGCAATTTAATTTTTTTTCTTTTATGTTCTTTTAACTTTCCTTTTTTTTTTTTTCCTTTATTTTCCATTCTCTTCTGCTTCTCCCTCTGCTTTCCTACCTTCTTCATTTATTTTAACGTAGTTTTTCTATGTTTTCCATTTGATAAAAATAGTCCCTATACTTTTATTTTTTTGATCAATTTATTTTTTTGAGTGAGGCGAGCTTGTGGACTAGTTTTAACAAATGGAAAACATAGAAAAACTACGATAAAAGAAATGAAGAAGGGAGGAAAACAGAGGGAGAAGTAAAAGAGAATGGAAAATAAAGACAAAAAGGAAAGCTAAAAGAACATAAAAGAAAATAATTAAATTGCTTAAAATAAAAAAATATAGGGACCAATTGTAGAATTTAAGCTAAAATTTTCGTTTGAAATGATAATTTAACATGCTATGTCAGTTTCATGTTACATCATTAACGACAATTAATGGCTCTGTGACTAAAATGTTACAACACGATAGCGTAAGTGACTACAACGTAACTTTTCAAACGTAAGTGACTAAAATGTAACCTGAGACAAACAAAAGTGACTATTTTAGTAGTTTACCCCTTCTTTAAATTTTTTTTTATTTTTATGTTGGTGTTTAAATAGTTTCATATAATTTATTAACAAAACATATATATATATAATTGAAAGTTTTAATTTAAATATAGTTTTACTTTCTATAAAACAAAAAATAGGTTTTCAACAATTATCTCTTTGTAACATTCAAATGTTGTTTTATGTGTATAATAATCATCTCTATAATAGGCAAAATCTTGATAAACAAATGAAATTATTATAGAGAGGGTTGACTATACGATTGTTTGATATTAGGTTTTGTTATTTGATTAAAAAAAGTTTTCTCAAGTATTATTAATTTTTGTAGGAAATATAATACGGCAAAACAAAATCGTTAGCACTAACTGAATAAATAAATTGTGTGTAAAAAAAGGAAATAACAATTGTATTGTGAAAGAACCACTGCCTTAAAAGCAAATTCTCCCTAATCAGTGTAATCATATAGTGGATGTCGCTTCCCAATGTTAATACAGTACTTCAATATCCGTATACCCAAATAAAAAATATGAAACAAAATTGGTGTTACTTTTCTCAAAGAAATAGAAAAATAACCGGAAAATGGAGCAGAAAAAAACTTATCAGAAAATATATTAAAAAGAAACAAGTGAGCTATGGGAGAAAAGATAGGTTGTTGTGTATTGTTATATAAAATGAGAAAAATATCTGAGTAATTTATAGGACATTCTAAAAGGGCAAAAAGATAATTTGCAAGGTCAATCCAACAACTAGAAATTATCATAAACTAAAAAAACTAAAAAAAATAAAAACTAAAAAAAATTGTTAAAATATAAAAATATATGTTTTTTAAAAAAAAAACAGCAAAAAATTTATTCAAAAAGAAACAAGCATAGTACATGTCATAGACACGTGTCAACACAAACCGGGCAAGTGGCTACGCCTACGAGGTTAAGAGGCAACGCTATATTTAAAATCTCTTATAAATCTTTCATCAACTAATGTGGGATATGTCATTTTACATTACCAACAATTTTTATAATAATTAATATCTTTTAGAATTTGAAATCATGCATTTATTAATTACAATTTATATTATCAAGCGAGACATACAATTTTATAATTACATTTTATTAAGTAAATATCTCTAAAAATTAAAATTTTATAATTATAAAAATTATAATTACTTAATAATAATTAAGTATTTATCCAATTAATCTATATTGTTTAAATATATCCTAAAATTTTATGGAATTTAAAAATATAATCACTACTATAATAACTATATTTTGGGTAAACGCAAAAATAATCACTTTTGTTTACTTCAAATTATATTTTAGGATATATTTTAAATATAATTATTATAATAGTGATTATATTTTTAAATTCCATAAAATTTTAGGATATATTTAAACAATATAATTAATTGGATAAATACTTAATTATTATTAAGTAATTATATATTTTTATAATTACAAAATTTTAATTTTTAAAAGTATTTGATTAATAATATGTAATTATATAATTGTATGTTTCGTTTAATAATTTAAATTGTAATTAATAAATGCATGATTTCAAATTATAAAAAAATATTAATTATTATAATCACTACTATAATAATTATATTTTAAGTAAACTACAAAAATAATTATATTCGGCCAAAGTTCAAGTGCATGAATCAATGCATGTGGCCTCTACATGTGAGCGGTCATATGAATCATCATGATGGCATGAATTAGAATGTTCCATGAATGGAAACTATGCATGCATTTGGTCTTGAATGGAGATTCATGATGGACTTTATGGGGCCAGCCGAATGTTCCTACAAAGCAAATATAAATAGAGATTAGATAAATTCAAACAAGCACATTTCAACATACAACACTCATGACACAAAGAAATCAAACATATGACACTTGAACATGGCAACCATAGGTTTAAAACTGACTTACAAAATAAGCAAGATGACACATACGAATAATCCATGATAATTAAAACCAAACCTAAAGATAAAACTTAGACACACGACTTAAACATAAAGATAAGTAACACAAATATTTAAGCACATGGATAATATTTAAGTTACGGACAAAATGAAATAATAACTTGACTCGTGATTCGTTAAGACAACAAACATGTAAATATCTAATTCAGCACTCGAATGATTAATTTTATTTTAACTTTGAACCCCTCGCACTTGGGCCAAACTCAAAACCTTTTAGCTGAAACACATTATGTGACCAAAATCACATCAACAGAGAGAGCCAAATGCTTGATAATGCATTTTACAAGGACAAAGTGAAAAGACTTTGCCTAACTTTTGAGCAACAAGTTTATATTTTATATCTCAGGCATCAAATTATTTTTATTAATAACAATAATCAAAGAAAAGCACAACAGCTGCATATGATTGATTTTGTTTCTTTATATTTCCTATTTTCTTCATCAAATTACATTTGGACATTATGGCAACCATTGTAAATTACATTTGAACAACATAAATATACATATTAAGAGACATTTTGACACCAATTATAAATTACATTAAGACAACATAAATATAGAAATAATGTAGTAAACAACATTGGCAGTAGCTTCATGGTCAATAATGTTAACATAATTACACACAATCAAGCTGAAAAATTTCAAGTATAAAGGATATACAAGCAGCATATAAAATGATACAACTAAGGACATTTAACCGAAATTTTCACCATTTATTTCCTCCGAGAACAATTGGTGCTTACCAACCTTACCTTACTTGAACAACATCTAAATAATAGTCTTTGAACATAAATTTGGTTACACTGTAGATTGTCGAACCATGCATGCCATTTTATTTATTCAGCTATATTCAAAAGAAGTCCAATAGAACTTAAAAAATTCCCCCATAACAATGTTATATGAATATAATATAATTAACCTTCATGACTTATTTTCATGTAGCTTTATTTATTTAGTCAGTCTTTATGGATTCTACTGATATCTTTACTAACTTAATTAATCAAAATATTATTAGAAGACAAATTTTAAAATTATTTGTAAATAATTAAAAATTAAAGGCACTAAGTTTAATATCACCTAAATTAAATCCATAAAAAATAAATTGAGTTGTGACAGACAACCTCCAAAATATAACCGCTTCAAAAACGTGAAGACATCAACAAAACAAACAATAAAAACTGAATAACACAAAGATAAAGTCTGAGATAACCAAACATATATTTTTTTTCTTTCAAATAATTGAACATTGCTTATAACATCAATAACTATTTACTAATAAAATATAGCAATATAAATAGATGAAAATGAAGTGAAGAGCAACAAAATTAGAGGACTTGCATGGTTATAAGCATAACTATGGCAAAAACTATGACTTGATACATGTATATCAAGAAAATGTCAGACAGCTACATTTGTACTCCACTATAAGAACCATTTACAGATTGCTTAGCAACCAACACTTTCATGATAAAAAAACAAAAAGGATTGGATTACTCATTAATGACACTTTCTACCAATATTAACATTTCCTTTCCACAGTTTCACGATAAGAAACAAAGTGCTACACATCCTTCTAAACTTTGCAGTATTTAGACCACATGGATACTTACTAAAGATTAAATCTTTTGGGTTCCTTTTAAGGGTTTCTTCTTTAGTGAAGAAAATATCAAGGTTTTTAATTTAAAGTTTTCATTAAATAATAAAAAATTTAATTTTTTATTTTTTCATGTTGAATAAAAAGCCCAATCAATTGATGAAGAACTCAGTTTGATTTCACTATTTTAATTCAATAAAGATGATAATAGTTTTTTCAATCAATAAAAAAAAAAGAATTGACGAAAAAGAAAACTAAAAAACAAAGGAGATGAACGATTTTTCAATCCAAGGTTTAAGGTTTAAAAATTTTAATTAATTAAATTTATTTAAATAAAAAGTTATTCTCATCCATTTGGAAATTCAAGGTGTCTTTAAATTTTAATTGGACTCCCATGTAGAATTACAGTTAGGGAGATAATGAAATTTAACGGTAGAGTGATCACTTCGTAATAAAATAATAATATAAATAAAAAATATAACATTTTAAAAATAAATAACTAAAATATAATTAAAACAAATACAAATAATTATTTTTATAATTTACTCATATTTTTATTGAATTACTTTGCGGTGCAGGATTGGCATAGCTGAGTCACGACTGTATGAGTGGTTCTATGAATCTATAGATAAGACAAAGCATCCTTGGCTCAGCATATGGCGCATAAGGCTTAGGCGCTATTGCAGCGCTTCGCTAACTAAAAAAGTCTGATTGCACCGACCGTGGGAGACAGGGACGAATCTAGGCGGCTGGCATGAGCAATTGCAAATGGTAAGTTTTTAAGTTTAACTTTTCAATATTATTTAATATTTTTAGGTCTATGCAATTTTAATTAATTTTTTTATAATTTTTTAAACAGTCTGTAGATCGGGTGTTGGAATGTTATATTCGCAACATGCATGGTCCCCCATCGCTGTTAATCGAGAATTACCTGCGAGAAGCGGGTTTTTGGCACGTGGCCACGATAGGTCGGGAGTTCAAGTTGGAGCCGCCTTTGATCAGTGCGTTGATAGAGAGGTGGAGACCCAAGACGCACACTTTCCATCTTCCATGCGGAGAGTGTACCATCACTCTGGAAGATGTGCGATTCTGATTAGGATTGCTTGGGACGGGTCGGTAGTCACCGGGCCCGCAACTTCTGGTGATTGGGGAGCCGCACGCTACGAGCTTCTGGGTGCCATTTCAGATAAAATTCAAGGAGCTCGGATCGAGATGGCACAGTTTGAGACACATTCCGGAGCCGAATGAGGGTTCAATAGAATTAGAAAGAATACGGTATGCTCGGGCATACATTCTTGATAATTGGAGGCTATCGATCTGGGACCTTTCTAGAAACCTCATACACCTGAGATGGTTGCTGAAACTTGTTTATTTCAAAGCAGCTGGTGAATTGAGTTGGGGGTTTGTCATGCTATCGAGGTTGTATCGGGAGATGTGTGGGGCGACATAGCCGAGTAAAGCGAAAATTGGAGGTTGCCTATCACTACTGCAGTCATGGGCATGGTTTCGATTTCCATTTTTACGACCTCGACTCGACCACCCATATTCATTCCCACTGATAACGAGGTAAATTTAATATTATATTTTACAATTATTTTGTAGATTTATAGTATAATTGTATGCTAAAAATTTATTTAATTAGGTGGAACCATTCGGCGAGTCATGTTGGAATACCTACCTCGCTTGAAGATATACGGCTTCTATTAGACCAACGGTCGAAATCATAAGTAAGTTTTGAATTTCGTATTTATAATTTAGTATTTCGTATTTAGTGTCTAGTATTATGTATATAACTAATATTTTGGTAATGTTAATATAGTTTCAATGGACACCGTACGAGGATCCGAAAATTCGGACAGTAATTTCGGAGGAGTTCTTCCAAAATCCGAACAGTTGGCACGTGAAGGTCCCATTGATCACCTATGTGATCGTGGAGATGCACTAGTCAGATCGGGTTCTATGACAATTTGGATTCCGGCAACCGATTCCCGTGCCACCTGAGGTGTTCGATGATGAGCACAAAGTGGACTTACGGCAGCTGCACACGGATTGGCCAAGATTTTGGTCAGCACATATCGAGACGTGGGAGAACCGGTATGACTATTTACCTATCCGGGAATCGATCATCGTTCCTGAGTTAGCGTGCGTGCCAGAATACATGCCATGGTTTAGGATCCATGGTAAGCCGTATCTGTTGTCGGAAGAAGAGAGGCGACGGCAACTTCGTGAACGAAGGGAACGTCGGAGCCCTTTAAATCCAAGGAGAAGGGGTGATGAGACGGGGCCATCAACAGCGCCGACACAGCCACCGGGCCCATCAATTCAGCCGACGACACCGACATCATAGCCTTTACCCTTTATGTCAGGTGCGTACCCTACCCATATGTATCCTCCTAACCCATATATGTTTCCTTCTCGCAGTCTCACCCTAGGTTGGAATGCATGGCCGGGTTCGAGTCCGTTCCTGACTACTCCTGCTTGCTAGTCGATCTTGACGCCATCGTCGCGTGAAGGATCACAGGAGGCGTCGTCGGGGAGCACTTCTTTTACCACCTTCCTTCGCCATACGGGATTCAGACATCCCCGTCGTGGTTTATGCAAACACCTCCGGGGTCGTTATTTTATCAAGGTGGGTCATCCTCACAACACCCACAACCAAACCTAGTGCCAGAGGAACCGAAATCCCGGCCCGAGGTTCCACGACCCCCGCCAGAAGCTAGACGAAGGAGGAATCCAACGCGTAACCGCCGACCGCCCCCGTGTGGCACTGATTCCGACCGGCATCAACACTGATTCGGACCGACTTTTTTATTTTTTAATTGTAATATAATTTTTTTAATTTTAATTTTTTTAATAAAAGAAAAAGTTTTAATATCTTTAATAAAATAGAAATGGTTTAATTTTTTATTGTAATTTAGTTTTTATATATTTAATAAAATAACAGTTTTTTTATTTTTTATTGTAATTTAATTTTTTTAATGTAATTTAATTTTAATATCTTTAATAAAATAGAAATGGTTTAATTTTTTATTGTAATTTAGTTTTATATATTTAATAAAATAATGCTTTTATTTTTTCATTGTAATTTAATTTTTATTTTTAATGTAATTTAATTTTTTAATGTAATTTAATTTTAATATCTTTAATAAAATAGAAATGGTTTAATTTTTTATTGTAATTTAGTTTTATATATTTAACAAAATAATGCTTTTTTTATTTTTTATTGTAATTTGATTTTTTTCTTTTAATAAATTAAAACTTGAATAAAATAAAAGTTCTTGTACAAAAGTTCACCATTTTCATCAAAACAAATAGAAATTACATAGCCACAAAGAGATAAAAAAGCTAAGAACACGGTCAACTATTCTGATTTGGACACGAGCAAGATGTATGCCCCGAGTTCCTACACCATTCGCACAGCCTACTTTGGTTGCTCGTTTCTCGGATATCCATATTGTTGCGTATTCTACTCGAGAAAGGTCGACCTTTTGGTTTGCGCCTCAATTGTCTATCCGGCAACAGCTTATATAGTGCAAGCGATACTGACGACCACTTACGTTCATCTAAGACTGGTGGGAATACGTGTCTCCACACGTTGTACATGTTTTCTAATTTATACACTTCGTCGACATAGCTCATGGGATCAAGACGGAGATTCTGACAAGCCGCAAGTACATGAGCGCATGGGTAACAAAGTGCATCAAATATCCCACAGTCGCAGGTCCTATTTGTCAAGTGTACACGATACTGCCCTCCAACAATACCTTGGTTCGGTCTGTCAAACTCCGTGACACGAAACCATAGGCTGTCGCGATCGTGACACACTGTGTGCATGGTGTTGGCCCGTGCCTTCCCCCTATTTATTTCTTGCAAGACCTTCGAGCTCCATACATGGCCTCCTTGCATCTGCCTTCTATAACTCACTGCTCGCTTCGAAAATAGTGTCGCTAAACGAAAATATGTCTCTCGCACAACCGATGTAATCGGCAGATGATAGGTTCCTTTTAGAATAGAATTTATGCATTCGGCCAGTTTTGTGGTCATATGACCATATCGTAGGCCGTCGTCGTATGCTTGTGTCCACTATTCGAAAGGAATATTGCACAGGTGGTTTGCGCCTTCGTTGTTATCTGAGCGCAAACTCGCCAACATCTCCTGAAAACGGTCCTTATTGATCCTGTACCCTACCAATATACGTTGATAACGAATATTACATACCACTCTTCAATTGAGAATAAATTGAATATTACAAACAAAATTATATTAATAGATATTACATACCCATATCGGTCACTTGCTGTCGCTGACTTTTAGATCGATGTTGCCCGTAGTAGTTGGATGCAACATGCCTTAGGCAATATCGATGGTGTGTGCGATGTCACAGGCTTCCCTGGCGCTCTATTACAGCTAGTATTCCAGGGCTTCGATCCGATATAATGTATATATCAGGTTGGGGGGCAGACATGCCTCCTTAACCTAGATAGGAAGAAGTCTCAGTCATCAGCTAACTCCCCTAGTGTTATTGCGAATGCAATCGAAAGGATTCTCCCACAGTCGTCTTGTGCCACAGCTAGCAATAGTCGATGTGTATATCTACCATTCATAAAAGTACCGTCAATTTGTACCAATGACTTGCAGTATATAAAGGCATCTCGGCATTGCTTAAATGTCCAGAACAGACGCTTGAACATTGCGCATCCATGAAGCAAACGATCGTTGTAGTACGCAGGTTCCGTTTCAAGGTGCATTATCTTCGCTGGGACATATCTCTCCAAAGACTGACACCACCGCCACACTTCATTATATAAAGCGTCCCCACCGACCATGCAACTTTTCTAATGCCTTCGCTTGGCTATCCAAGCCTTTTCAGAAGAGGCGTGTACCCCAATTGGTTACTGAATATTGTCAATTAAGGTAAGACTATAGTCTTGGGATCGACCTTCACCATCAGGATTATTAAGTCAGCCAACATGTATGAATCCATCTTCAGATGATCTTGTGTAACACCTGTCAACGAAGTACGTTAAATAATGCAACATTACATAATATTAGTATTATTCAAAAACATTGAACACATAGTAGTATTGTACTGGCAAGACATGTATGTGGGCCTTTTTACTTTTTGATCTCCCACAAGCCTATCATTTTCCTCAACGAGGCCATGATTTTTCATGAACATTACCGTCTTGCACTGCACACTTCGCCTCGTACTTATCGAGCTTGGATTTAACCACGTTGTAGTTAACACCGTTCCTGATGCTGTATTATTTCAATGCAGCAAGAAAAGTATTCTTGTTGGAAAACTGGTTACCAACTTCTAATTGGTTCGAATCCAACGAAGAAGTTGTACGGTCACGCGTCCGGTGTGGTAGTTCAGGAAACTCCAATGCATCATCTTGAGATAGATTAGCATTATACATGTGGGCTGGAGGCGACTATGCCCTGAATAGCGGATCTTCTTCTTCTTCGTCTGAACCGCCCTTAACATCTTTAGGTATAATTGAAACAGGCTCCGGTTCAGAAAATAATCCAACTTCTACACCATCGGGCCCGAGCTCCTGAGGTGGATCCACATCGGATTCATCGTCCGACCATCCATAACCTACAACAAACGAGGGCCCCTCACCAGTGGATGTCGTGGAGAGTACATTATCCCTCCTTAAACATTTTTCGTAACGTTCCCAATCATATGTGGATTGTCAACCACTAGAAGTTGATGATGTCCCCCAATACATATTTCTATCATCGAACACTGAAGGACGGATATACATGTCCCATCCACCAACCGAGTGTCATGCAGGGGTTATGTTTTCCATACTACCACCGACCACGGGCACTTCCGTGTTTTGCCTCCCACTAACAGAGTGTCGGCTTGGGGTCGTGTATTCCCCTCGAACAGTAGTAGATGTTGAGGTCGCAGAAAGATCACTTGGAAATGAAAATTGTACATATACCTTGAGATAAGTTAATCCACTGGCAAGATGAGTCTCCACCATTGCCTCAAAGCTCCAAGGACCTTTAATGTCTAATTAGTGATATCTCACTGGATCAACCGAAGTGCAAAATCTATACTTAATAGATTGAACTTTCATTGGCGTTGTTCCGAATATTTTACGCCTAATTCTTTTGTGAAGTTCTACCAAATCGACGTTCCAATTAAAACTCAGTGGCGCTGTGTTCTCCGATAAGAAAAAAAACACCATTTTAGGTGTCACAAACCTCACTATCGTAGTAAATAACAGCATTAATACGTTCACTCATTTTCAATTTTTTTTTCTTTTGCCTCAATTTCCGTTATCCAACTTGAGAATGAAATTTGGCTGATTTATAGTCTAATTTTCCCGGAGACTATTGTAGCAAAAGAACGTCCACGTAGGAGCTCTTTTCAGTACTCATGCTGACAGTGCACCCTGCTGGAAGCATTTTGGCCACTGTTTGTTCAGAAACGTCTTCTCAAAATAATTTTCTCGGAGACTACTGTAGTAAAAGAGCATCCACGTGGGAGCTCTTTTTAGTACTCATGCTGACAGTGCACCTTGCTGAAAGTGTTTTGGCCACTGTTTGTTCAGAAACGTCTTCTCAAAGTAATTTTCCCGGAGACTACTGTAGCAAAAGAGCGTCCACGTGGGAGCTCTTTTCAATACTATTCCTGATAGTACATCCTTTTTGAAGCGTTTTTGGCCACTGTTTGTTCAGAAACATCTTCTCAAAATTATTTTGCCACATACAATTGTCACAAAAATTCAATTAATTTTTTGGGCTAATATATTTTGCCCAAAACCCTATATATATTTTTACCCTAGCCTAGAATCCTTAGAATATCATATTGTAATTGGATGGGGAGGGAGGGCAAAAAGCGCCCACGTCGGTAGCGTTTTCTGGCGTTTCCCCCCAAAACGCACTGACGTGGACGCGTTTTGGGGTGAAACGTCCCTTTTCCGTAAATATTTTTGAAACTAGTCCTTTTCCGTAAATAAGTTATTTTTTTAGTATTTTTGGGTATTTTACCCTAATTTTATATCTATTCTTTTTGGTGAATATAATTATATATATATATATATTAATTTTATAACTTTTGTAAGAATATCATATTCTTTTCCTAATATATTAATTTTTGAAATTACCTTTAATTTTTCATCTAATAATCTCAAATATTGGAACATTTCTTTTCCCGTGATTTCTTATTAAATTATTTCATTGCACACTCGGTATTAATGTGTTTATATTTATTCACCTAAAAATTTCTTAATTTAATCATCACGTTAGAATTTTTAAATATTTTGACTATTTTAGCCTAAATATTAGTGGAAGAATGATATGGTGATTTATTAATTAGTATAATCATAAATTTAATTATTAATATTAAAAATATTTTATTTTATTTTTTATTTAAAATTTTAAAAGATAAAAAGTGTAGAAAACTCAAACATATACAAAATTACATAAAGTTTCAAAAAGTTATAAAAGAATGCCAAAAATATATAAGAATATAAACATTCAAAAAATTACATAAAATAGAAAAAAATAGTATAAAATACATAAAATGCATTATCATTTTGGAAAAATCATAAAACTACATCATTAATGGACTAATATATGAATAAATGCCAAAAATATTACGTGAATGGGCTGATTTTAGAAAAATTACGGAATATTTCTTTTTTAAAAAAAAAACACTTCCTGTTGGAAGTGTGTTTAAGTTATTTGCAGGAAAACACTTCTAACTGAAAGTGCTTTCTACCAAGTCACCTGAAAATGCTTTCAGCTTAAAGCGCTTTCCTCTCAACGATCAAAATTAATAGTTAACTTTTTCAATGACTATTTAATTAGCCGTTGGCCCCCCAACAGTCAAATTTATTTCGCTATAAACCGTCCCCTATTTCATTTCTTTTTTCCAATTCAATCTCAACGCACTCAAATTTCTCTCAAGACCCACTTAAATTCACTAAATTGTTTAAAATTAAATTATCCTAACATTTTCGTAAATTATTTTTTCTAATACAAATTATTCGGGTTTTTTCGAAATTATCAAAGTCAAATTCTCTAATCCGTCATGGTAAGAACCACATTTCCATCGATCAATTGCAAATGGTAAGAATATTTCTTATTATATGTTAATGTTGTATAGTTTTTTTATTATTATATTTGATTTAATATTTTGTATTTTTTTCTTTAATAGGTGGAAGATCGAATTTTGCAATCCAACATTCGTAATTTACCTACTCCTTCATCACCCTTGATCAAATCGTACTTGAGAGAAGCTAGTTTTTGCACATGGCCCTTAGAGGTAGGGGGTGTAAGTTGGACCCGACACTCGTAAATGCATTGGTGGAAAGGTGGAGACCCGAGACGTACACTTTCCATCTTCAATGCGGCGAGTGTACTATCATTTTGGAGGATGTGTAGTTATAGCTCGGGTTACCAGTGGATGGGTTTGTAGTGACTGGGATTGTTCACACCGATTGGAAAGCGATGATCGATGAACTTTTGAAATTTGGTTCCATAGACAATTTTTTGGAGGCCAAATAGAAATGGCTTGGTTAAGAAGAAATTTTGGTGAGCTTGATAAGGATTCAACTAAAGTCAAAAGAGAAGAACACGATCGGGCTTACATCCTTATGATAATCGGGGGTATTTCGAATGCCAAATAAGTCACGAAATCTCATCCATTTAAGGTGGCTACTGAAACTCGTCATCTTTAGAAAAGCCGACGAACTTAGTTGGGGGTCCACCGTGTTGGTGACCTTATACTAGGAGATGTGCCAGGTGACGCAACCACGAAACATTAAAATTGGTGGTTGCATGCTACTATTACAGTCATGGGTGCGATATTGGCTACTATTTTTATGTCCTAAAGCAAACTACCCTTACACTTTCCCACTCGTAACAAGGTAAAATTTATTAGATAATCTATTTACAGTAATAAAATAATTTATAGTTTAAATTATTCCATTAATAAATAATGCAACATGTCTGAATCCATCTTCGGATGATCTTGTGTAACACATGTCAACGAAGTACGTTAAATAATACAACATTACATAATATTAGTATTATTCAAAAATATTGAACACATAGTGGTCTTTGCAAGCAAGACATGTATGTGGACCTTTGTACTTTTGATCTCCCACAAGCTGTCCTTTTCCTCAACGAGGCCATGATTTTCCATGAACATGTACCATCTTGCCTTCGCACACTTCGCCTTCAGACTTATCGAGCTTGGATTTAACCACGTTGTAGTTAACCCCATTCCTGATGTTGTATTGTTTCAATGCAGCAAGAAAAGTAATCTTGTTGGAAAACTGGTTACCAACTTCTAATTGGTCCGAATCCAACGAAGAACTTGTACGGTCACGCGTCCGGTGTGGTAGTTCAGGAAACTACAATGTATCATCTTGAGATAGATCGATATTATGCATGTGGGCTGGAGGCGAGTACGCCCTGAATAGCGGATCTTCTTCTTCATCATCTGAACCGCCCTTATAATCTTCAGGTATAATTGGATCAGGCTCCGATTCTGAAAATAATCCAACTTCTACACCATCGGGCCCGGGCTCCCGAGGTAGATCCACATCGGATTCATCGTCCGACCCTCCATAACCTGTAACAAACGAGGGCCCCTCATCGGTGGATGTCATAGGGAGTACATTATCCCTCCTTAAACATCTTTCGTAATGTTCCTAATCATATGTGGATTGTCAACCACTAGAAGTTGATAATGTCCCCCAATACATATTTCTATCATCGGACATCGAATGATGGATATGCATGTCCCATCCACCAACCGAGTGTCATGCAGGGTTATGTTTTCCATACTACCACTAAACACGGGCACTTTCGTGTTTTGCCTCCCACTAACAGAGTGTAGGCTTGGGGTCGTGTATTCCCCTCGAATAGCAGTAGATGTTGAGGTCACAAAAAGATCACTTGGAGATGAAAATTGTACATATACCTTGAGATTGGGTGATCCACTAGCAAGATGAGTCTCCACCATTGCCTCAAAGCTTCGAGGACCTTTGATGTCGAATGAGACATATCTCACCGGATCAACCGAAGTGCAAAATCTATACTTAATAGACTGAACTTTCATTGGCGTTGTTCCAAATATTTTACCCCTAATTCTTTTGCGAAGTTCTACCAAATCGACGTTCTGATTAAAACTCAGTGGCGCTGTGTTCTCCGATAAGAAAAAACACCATTTTCGGTGTCACAAACCTCACCATCGTAGTAAATAACAACATTAATACGTTCACTCATTTTCAATTTTTTTTTTCTTTTGCATTAATTTCCCTTATGCAACCTAAGAATGAAATTTGGCCGATTTATAGTCTAAGTTTCCCGGAGACTACTGTAGCAAAAGAGCATTCACGTAGGAACTCTTTTCAGTACTCATGCTGACAGTGTACCCTGCTGGAAGCGATTTCGGCCACTGTTTGTTTAGAAACGTCTTCTCAAAATAATTTTCCCGGAGACTACTGTAGCAAAAGAGCATCCACGTGGGAGCTCTTTTCAAGACTCATCTTGACAGATGCACCTATTTGAAGCGTTTTGCCTTGTTTGTTGAAACGTCTTCTCAAAATAATTTTCCTGAAGACTACTGTAGCAAAAGAGCGCCCACGTGGGAGCTCTTTTCAATACTCTTATTGACAGTGCATCCTTTTTGAAGCGTTTTTGGCCACTGTTTGTTCAGAAACGTCTTCTCAAAATTATTTTGCCACATACAACTATCACAAAAATTCAATTAATTTTTTGGGCTAATATATTTTGCCCAAAACCCTATATATATTTTTACCCTAGCCCAGAAACCTTAGAATATCATACTGTAATTGGACGGGGAGGGAGGGCAAAAACGCGTCCATGTCAGCGCGTTTTCTGGTGATCCAAAGAAGTAAAGTGTGCCTCTGGGGACGCGCTTTGTGCCACCTACGCAGCAGCGCTTACGTGGGCGCGCTTTGCTGAGGTGGCACAAAGCGCGTCCCCAGGGGCGCGCTTTTCTGGCGTTTCCACCCAAAATGCGCTAACGTGGACGCATTTTGGGGTGAAACGGCCCTTTTCCGTAAATATTTTTGAAACTGGCCCTTTTCGTAAATAAGTTATTTTTTTAGTATTTTTGGGTATTTTACCCTAATTTTATATCTATTCTTTTTGGTGAATATAATTATATATATATATATTAATTTTTATAACTTTTGTAAGAATATTGTCGTAACCATTTTTTTTGGAAAACAACAAGGGGTTCGATTTTGGGTTTTAAAAATGAAAAAAACGGGAGTCGCCACCAATCCCTTTTTGTTGAGGTGTGATCGGGTCACCTCGTAAAAGGCTTGTTTTTAATAAACAGTTTGATTTATCAAAACAACGATTTTGGTCTCTGAAATCCAAAAAATGAGTTCGAATTGATTACATACGAGGAAGGGTTAGCACCTCGACACGCCCAAAATTGGTACCAAAATGATTAATTAGTGTCTTAATGTCGGAAGTTTGAAAAGGTTTTAAAATACGGATCCCTTAAAAGGTATTAGGATATTTGAGATTTCTTTATTCCGAGAGGGTACAAACATCACATCCAGCACATTAGGACATGATATTCTAAACCTTCGTAATCAAAGCTATCTCATGATTTCTGAAGTTTATCAAAAGGATGTTTAGTTATTTAGTCAAACGAAAAATCGCAACCCAGCACGTTAGGGCACTATTCCCCGAATTCCTAAATACAAAACATTGCCTTTATTTTAAAACCTTTAAATGGAGTGTGGCAATTTCACAAAATGCATCGTATCGGATTAAATCAAAGAAAAGGCTCGAGTCAAAACTTGAGATTTCTTTGTCCGAAAAGATATAAACATCACATCCATTTCGTTAGGACACAATGTTTTAATCTCTCGTAATCAAAGTCATCTCATGATTCATGAAACTTGAAAAAGGGATGTTAAGTAATTTAGTTAAGCGGAAAATCGCAACCCAAAGACGTTAGGGCACTATTTTCCAATTCCTAAATACTGAAACATCACCTTTATTCTAAAACCTTAAAGTGAAATATGATGATTTTCAAAATATATTTTACGTAGTAATAATATGAAATTAAGAAAGACAAACGAGATATAAATATAGTAAATATAAGAGTACTAATAATAATAATATGATAATGATATAAAACAATGATAATACTATACCAATATGAATAATACATATATATAATATTAGTGGTAAAAATAGAATAATAAAATTAGTGATGAAAATTAAATAATAAAATAATAAAATATAAGATAATGGTAATAATATAAAAATAATAGTAAGCGAATAATAGTAATATATATATATATATAATAGTAATAATAGTAACATACAAATAATAATAATAACAAAATGATGATGATAATAATGTAACGATAATAATAATAGGTAGTAAAAAATAATAAGAAAATAATAAAATGATAATAAGATTAATCATGGTAGTAATTAAGAGGTAAATAATATATATATACAAAGGAATGAACAAAATATATATGTAAGAACTCTAATATAATAATAGTAATAATAAAGATGTTAACTAATAATAATAGGATGCTAATAATAATAAATGCTAAATAATAACAATAATGATATAATAATATAGTAATAATAATGATATAGTAATAATAATAATAAAGTAAAAATATAGTGCGTAATAATACAAGAACAAAAAGCGAATTAACTAAAAAGGATTGAATTGAAATTAAAAGCGGAATTTTTGGGGTTAAATTATGAATAAAACAAGGTTCGGGGGGTCAATTTGAAAATAAAACAAAATTTCAAGGTCAGTATGAAACAAAAATAAAAGAAAAGGACCGATTTGCACACTCGGAGGAAACGGAGGGACCATGCGCGCAATAATTCCTTTCGGCCAAACGCGCTTGCAATGGGGACCAGATTGAAACCAGACTAAATGTTGGGCGATTTTAAAATAACAAAGATCTGATTAAAAAACAATAAAAATGCGGAAGGGCTAAAAGTGCAATTAGCCCGTTCGTTCAAAAACGCGCGGATCCTCAGGTCGAGTCGAGTCGGTCGGATCGGGTCAAGGCCAAAATGACGTCGTTTTGGGGTTAAAGGCTAGCCCCCAAAACGACGTCGTTTCAGGGGGCTATATAAGGCCCAAAACCCTAAAAAAATTCATTTGGGCTGTCAATTTAAAAAAAAAATTCCTTCTTCTTTTTTTTCTCTGCAGAAGGGGAATCCGTGAGTAGGCCGTCAGACACCGTCGTCGGTGGGCCGGCCTCGCCCCTTACACGGTGGTAAAAAGGTAAAAATTTATTTTTTATGTATTTTTTCCTTTTTAGACTATTATTTATATATACATATATGTGTGTATATCAAAAAAAAGGAAAGCCGGAAAGTTCGAAAACGCAAAAATTTACCTTTCCCTCGGCCTTTGTTTTCAGTAGGTTTTATATTTTTTCTCTGCACTTTCGGATCTTTGTATTTGAGTTTAAAATTTCACGAATCTGTTTCTAATTTGCTTTGAATCTGTTTTTTGGTATTGATTGAATCTGTTTCTTTTCAAATGATTGCGGAAAAAAAAGGGTCCTTTTTACAAATCTATTAATCGGCTTTTATAGCCTTTTCAAATTGCTTGCTGTTGTTTCCCATTTAATGTTTGCAGGCGCTTGGGCGGTGGCGAGGGCGATGCTGCAGGTGGCCTCGGTAGGGTCGAGCAAGTGGTCGGCAAGGTCGAGAAGTTAGGCGCGCACACCTAAGGGCTAGGGTTTCTTGGAAGAGTTTGGGATAGTGGGCTAGGGTTTGTTTAGTTTTGGGTCTGGTTTTGGGCTAGTTTCATGGGTTAAGTGGGTTTAAGGTTAATTGGGTTTGGGCTGGGCAAAATGGGTTTGTACAGCTGCCCCTCTTTGCTCATTGTCGTGTAACGGCAATAGAGCAAAGACATAAGAAAGACCCATTTTGCCCGGTCTCTGTGGGCTTTAACTTCTTTTGGTGCTCTTTTCTTCAGATAGCCCCATTCAGTCCACCGCATCTGGTCGTTTCGATCCTATTCCACCGTTGCTTCGGTGAGATAGGACCTGTAACTTCAATTTGCTCCCCTGCAATCTTAGGGAGATAGGTTTTCAACTTCAACCCGCTCCACTGCAACTTCAGGGAGATAAGGTTTGTTTAGAATATGCTCTTGCAACTTCAAAAAGACAAGATCTGCCATTTTCAATTTGCTTCCTGTTATTTTCAATCTGATCCCTGCGAACTAGGGGATCACCAGACTGATGTCTTTGATTTGCTTCCTGCAACTTCGGGAATGTCAAATCTGCTTTCTTCAATCTGATCCCTGCAAACTCAGGGACCACTAGACTGATGTCTTCGATCTGCTTCCTGCAATTTTCAATCTGATCCCTGTGAACTAGGGGATCACCAGACTGATGTCTTTGATTTGCTTCCTGCAACTTCAGGAATGTCAAATCTGCTTTCTTCAATCTGATCCCTGCAAACTCAGGGACCACCAGACTGATGTCTTCGATCTGCTTCCTGCAACTTCGGGAATGTCAAATCTGCTTTCTTCAATCTGATCCCTGCAAACTCAGGGACCACGAGACTGATGTCTTCGATCTGCTTCCTGCAACTTCAGGAATGTCAAATCTGCTTTCTTCCATCTGATCCCTACAAACTTAGGGACCACCAGACTGATGTCTTCGATCTGCTTCCTGCAACTTCAGGAATGTCAAATCTGCTTTCTTCAATCTGATCCCTGTAAACTCAGGGACCACCAGATGATTTCTTTGATTTACTTCTTACTCCACGGAAACTTCGAGGAAATAAGAATTTGGGGAGAAGAGATTCGTAGTCTCTATTTTCTCTACTAAAACTTCAAAGAAATAAGGACTTATCCTCATTGTTAACTCAAGGAGACGGGATTTGTAATCTCAACCTACTCCACTGGAACGTCGAGAAAATAAGAATTCAAGGAGAAGAGATTCATAATCTCCATCTTCTCTACTGAAACTTCAGAGAATTAAGGATGTAACCTCATTGTTAACTCAGGGAGACGGGATTTGTAATCTCAACCTACTCCACTGGAACGTCGAGGAAATAAGAATTCAGGGAGAAGAGATTCATAATCTCCATCTTCTCTACTGAAACTTCAAAGGAATTATGATTGATCCTCATTGTTAACTCAGGGAGACGGGATTTGTAATCTCAACCTACTCCACTGGAACGTCGAGGAAATGAGAATTCAAAACTTTCCAATTTGCTTCCTTACTATCTTTAGGAAGACTTCAATCTTTAGCCTGCTCCCCTACCATCTCGAAGGAGCAAAATCTGAACTTTTCAATTTGCTTCCTTACTATCTTCAGGAAGACTTTAATCTTCAGTCTGCTCCACTACCATCTTGAGGGAACGAAATCTGAACTTCAATATCGCTACACCGTTCTTCGAGGAACCTGTCCTATAGAATTAATTTTATGTGCTTATGCTTATGCAAATGATGAGAATGCTATGATCAGAATGACTCAAAGCCTCCTAACTACATGTGTTATAGACGACACTTTCATGAATGCAGAATGTCGTGAGAATGGTCTTTTTACAATGATTAGGATACAATGATCAGAATGAATCAAATGTTCCTAACTGAATGACAATGGATGACATTTGCATGAATGCAGAATGTCATGAGAATGATCCTTGGTTAAATGTATAATGATTAGGATGCACTGGATGATATTTGCATGAATGCAGAATGTCATGAGAATGGTCTTTTTATGATTATTAGGATGCAATGAGTCGAATGCTCCTAACTAAACGTGCTTTGAAATGATGAATGAATGCAAAATGAAATGATCCTTTTTTAAATGCTTGGGGTCATCATTGTTCATAGTTCATTAAGGTTCTATCACTGATGCGTTATCATGCTTTCTCATTCAGCCAGTATCTTTGATAGAAAACCCAAAAAAGATCATATTCGCTTCAATAAGCTTGCCCGCCGTGATTTGAGTCCCTTCCACTGCACCTTACGGGACATAAAGTTTGCATCTCTCATCGCAACTTTAGGAGAATAACACTTGGTTTCTTCTATCCATCCTGTCAGAACTCGAGGTATAGGATCAATTTGATCTGTTACACCATTCACTAGTGTAATGACCAGATGTGTAGGCCTGATATGTGCATGAATGCAGAGTATCATTTTTCTTTTCTCGAGAATGATCCATTTGTACTGCTGGGTTGACATTACTCGTTATCTGTCAAGGTCGTATCACCGGCGAAATGTATTGTCTTTTTGTTCAACCCATAAAAGGTCCAAAGAGATAATCATCTTTCTTCAATATTTCCAAACCTTGAGCTGAGTGAGTTCTAAACAATAGTCATGTTTCAGGTCCTTGTATTATTCAGAAGCTTCCAGAGTAATATGCAAAACTCCTTTTATGAAAGTATTATTAGTCCACTAATCGTTATTTCAATGCAAAATGCCTGAAAAATATTGTAACAATGGACAAAAAGAAAATTGATTGGGAGCATAGCTCGAAACAAATAAGTTAATCAAAGTTAGCAAATGCGATTAAGAAGGAAATTTATCGGTGGTATTTTGAAAGGAATAAAATAACCACAAGTAACAAAAATGGGTAAATTGGAAACTAAGTGCCCTAGATATCGCAGCTTGAGCTTCTCTGTTCCAACTTCTTGAGGACCATTTTGAGCATAATATGTGTTTAGGGGATCCAGAGTACTTTGTCGATGCCCCAAGACGTAACATACTTCTTCGAGCGTAGCAAGACTACTGTATGCCCTACTTTCGATCACAATTTTGAGCTGCCCTTTTTGGGTTTTCAACTCAAATACCCTTTGGTCTCAAAGCGCCCTTTGCGGGTTTTCGCCTTGGCCTCTCCTTTTTTCTTTTTCTTTTCTTTTTCCGTGTTTTTCGTTTTTTGTGTTTTTTGTTTTTTTTGGAAAACTTTTTTATTGAATCTGAACTCACCGGATTGGGCAGGTCCTTGTCATCCATCTTGGTTAACACTCATGTTTCCCTAGAACAGGCCTTCTTTGCTGTATAAGGCATTTACTTTTCTTTGGAGTTCTTTTGGATAAGAAGAATCTCTCTTAATGCTAGGTCCTCTTCCTGAAATTCTCTTGAGCGAACCTTTTTGTCAAGCCCGTATCCGTTTTTGGTACATTTGACCCTGCTGAATACTTTCAATCAAGCTTATTGGAGGCATTCTGCTTCATCTAATTCAATCCAAGCTTGGGAAAAAGAATCTTATCTCCCAACAATTGTTTCCCTTTCACGAACTAATAGGAAAGATGCCCCGGCAAAAGTCCTGGCCAACATTCAGGGAACCTAAAGGGTAAATGGTAACTTCTTTATGCCAACCTTTCCAAGTCTCAGCCATTTTTTCAGAAAAATCTTGAATGTTTTTTTTTTTAATGACTGCCGACTTTGTAATTTTGGCATATAAAGTGACCTTCACCCTCTCAGTGAGGTAACCAACAACCATGAATATGAATCGATGTTGGCTAAAAGCTTTTGAGGAGACTGGCTTGTTAACATCCATGCTTCATATAGGGAAAATGGAGAAGGCACGGTCTTCCTTGATTTGGCATTTTATGGCATAACAGGTGCAATTTCCCTTTCTTGGTGAACTAATAGCTTGAACCTCTTGATTAGCTAGGCTATTGTAAAACATGGGTTCTTTAAACCCCAACCTTAACAGCATACCCATGTTTTAGTAGTTTGACATGCCTTGATATGATCGTGCGAAAACATCTTGAATTCCTAAAAATAGCTCAACGATGCCTTACCTTATTCTCGCGAAGAGCTACGCTTCCATCTTCATCTCCTTCGTTAGTTCATAGCGTCTGCTGACACTTCATAAGGTAGGATCTACCATTGGGGAAGTAAGTTGCAATCTTTGTCATCTTCAAAGCCCTTAGATCCCTCTAGATACATATCTCACTAAAAAGGGAGTCAGTAACAGCGTCGCTCATGTCATTGATATCTGGGGGCCCATTGTGGGCAAGAAATCCAATAAATGATCCTAAGGATGATTATTCGTATGACATGGTCATGAATAAAAATTGAAAAAATGTATAGAATAAAATGTAAAGAACGAAAATATTTACTTAGAAAGATGCATTTGATTGAAATAAAAATTCTGGACACAAGCTTACTTCACAAAAGGACTCTTATTGCCTCTAGGCTTAAAGCAACAAGTGTGTTTTGCACATTACTCTAGATTAGCTTTAAAAATACATGTTTCTTCCACAGTCTCATTGTTCAAAACACTCCCAAGTACATAAAGAAAGATGCTCGAAAAACTTTTATTCCTCGGTTCTCTTCGGGTACACCATTGGCGTCCTGATCCCCTGATTTCTAGGTTTCTAATGACTTCTTTAAGGAAACGCAACTCTCCTGCCCCCAGTTTCAATTACCACTGCTCCGTCATCGAACTACACAATACCCATGTTGATGAGATTTTCCACCAATTTCTTGAAAGTAAGGCAATTTTCTATCGAATGGCTCGTGATCCCGGTGATGGTACTCACTGCTGAGTGTTTGGGTCATACCATTTTGGGTATGGAGGTTGCATCGATTTTGGATATTGGGGACACAACGTGTGCATCAAATAAACTTTGATACAACTCCTTATACGTCATAGGGATTGACGTAAATTGGAGTTTTTCAATATTTTTCCTTGTGCGAGATTTTTTCCTTAATGAACCTTGATACTCAGTAGTCACCATTTTTGGCTGATTAATGGTAATTAACTTTGGGTCCCCATGTTTGTATTGTTCACCTCGTCATCCTTTTTCTAGGAGCAGCCTTCTAGTGGTTTCCCCGCTTCAATCTTGCCGATCCGATCGCATGTTCGATCATTTCTCCGCCATTACCATGTCGTGAAGCTCTTAGTGGTACTCCCTATCATATGGGTTATGAAAGGAGCCTTCAGGGTGTTGATGAAGAGCATGGTAGTTTCTTTTTCTAAGAGGGGTGGTTGGACCTGCATGGCGACCTCCTTCCACCTTTGCGTATTGTCTGAAACTCTCATTTTGTCTTTTTTCCATGCTTTGCAAAGTAATTCTATCCGGTGCCATGTCCATGATATGATTGTATTGATTCATAAAGGCTTGGGCTAGGTCTCTCAAGAACTAATATTAGCACGGCTGAGTTGATTGTACCATCGGGACGCCGCCCTCACTAAGCTCTCTTGAAAATAATGAATCAAAAGTTGATCATTGTTCACGTAGCTAGTCATCCGTCTACAGAACATAGTGATGTGGGCTTCAGGACAGCTGGTCCCATTGTACTTCTCAAATTCTGACATCTTAAACTTATGAGAAAGCACTAAATCTGGAACCAGACTCAAGTCTTTCGCGTCAATACCATGGTGGTGATCAGTATTTTCCAAAGCCTCAAACTTTTCCTCCAACCATCTACAATGATCCTCTAATTGCCTCGAGGATTCAACTATTGCCCCGTCCCTCTCTACTATATTCAAATCGGGATTGGCTGGGCTATCTCCTGGATTGGATCCTGAGCCAACGCGGGAGTTCGTGGGTGGTCTAATATCATTTTGCCCTTGTTGAGGCCTAATCGTGATAAATGGCCTTTGGGGATACTCTTCATGCTGTGCTGGCGCATGTGGTGGGGTAAAACCCAGAGGAATGCCTTCGCTCTCTTCTCCTGTAATTTTCATGGGACCTTTTCCTTTGTCCATTGCCCCACTCAGTATTTGGGCCATTTGAGCCATCGTGCTCTTTTGAGACTCCAACATCTGATCCCTCATCTTTTGTTGGAGTTTTGCCATTTGCTCTTGCATCTGGTCTTGCAGGTCTTTCTAGGATTGTTCAAATCTTTGATCTATTTTCTTTGTCTTGGCACGTGTACTGTAATGGTTCTTAGTTTCCAGATTTTCCTTTTCTCTCCCTCTGTATTAATTTTAACTAATTAGGCTCTCTCTATGGACTTAAATGCATATGATGTGATGCAATGCAAATGCATGAAATGCAATACAAATGCATGGAAGGAATGCAAAAAGAAAGAGAGGCGTTGATTATGAATTCAATTCCATTAGAAGAATTTTTCTAGAAAATACATTTCTTTACATAAAACGGATTGCATATACATCTTTATCCTCATAGTCCAGGTGAAAACACCAATCCTCTTCTTCGTATCCGGATGTTATGGTCGTGCCCCGTGAACTTTCTCAATGGATACCTCTTCTAGCTCCTTGTTGCTTGGTTCAGGCCGTACCTCTTCGCTCACTTATCTTTCGTGATGTTTATAAGCTTCTTTTAGAAAATGGAGACATGATGACTCTCGAATAATCTTTATCGGCTTGAATCCTCGGGTAAAGCCTTGTATTCTTCTGTGGGTTATTAGTCCTCTTTCGTTGTTTACCTGGACTATGTTCGAACGGCCGTATTATAATCCACTTTATCAAGTAACACATTTCCTTATGATCAACTCTTCTATTTAGCAATCGAATATGAATCAACACCTCCTTTCTAAGATGATGAGGTGTGATGCAATACAATGCAATCACTAACAAAACAAAACACGTTAGCACAGGAGAAATAAACAAAATAGAGTACCTATCCAGGTGACCACTAGGGGCTTAACATAGTTCTACCTAAGGTGGGTCCTTAGGGTTCACTACATGTGGTTTGGTTCTAAGGTAAGGGTACCCAAACTAGCAGATTCCTCGATCCTCACCCATTATAGGCTCATATAGACCAAGTTCGATTCAGGGGAATACATTTCCCTATGGCTGCACGGAGATGAAAATCTCACGAAGACATAGGTATGGATGTATCCTGAAAGTGATCCACTATCCTGCACTGAGGTGAAGACCTTACGAAGGAGTAGTTTCTCACTCCCACTTAAAGGTGCGACCACAACGGTCATGCAATGCAATGCCGAAATTAAAACAACATGCAATAAAAGGATCGTAATTCTCAAATCTAACTTTCAAATTTCCGACAAAAGACAGAAAATAATCAATTTATGGCTTGACTTTCTAAATCAGGTCCCCAGTGGAGTCGCCAAGCTGTCGTAACCATTTTTTTTGGAAAACAACGAGGGGTTCGACTTTGATTTTTAAAAATGAAAAAAAATGGGAGCCGCCACCAATCCCTTTTTGCTGAGGTATGATCGGGTCACCTCGTAAAACGGTTATTTTTAATAAACAGTTTGATTTATCAAAACAACAATTTTGGTCTACGAAATCCAAAAAAATGAGTTCGGAAGTTGGTTACGCACGAGGAAGGATTAGCACCCTCGATACGCCCAAAATTGGTACCAAAATGATTAATTAGTGTCTTAATGTCGGAAGTTTGAAAAGGTTTTAAAATACGGATCCCTTAAAAGGTATTAGGATATTTGAGATTTCTTTGTTCCGAGAGGGTACAAACATCACATCCATAACGTTAGGACATGATATTTTAAACCTTCGCAATCAAAGTTATCTCATAATTTTACGAAGTTTATCAAAAGGATGTTTAGTTATTTAGTCAAACGGAAAATCGCAACCTAGCACGTTAGGGTACTATTCCCCGAATTCCTAAATACAAAACATTGCCTTTATTTTAAAACCTTTAAATGGAGTGTGGCAATTTCACAAAATGCATCGTATCGGATTAAATCAAAGAAAAGGCTTGAGTCAAAACTTGAGATTTCTTTGTCCCGAAAAGATATAAACATCACATCCAGCTCGTTAGGACACAATGTTTTAATCTCTCGTAATCAAAGTCATCTCATGATTCGCGAAACTTCGTAAAGGGGATGTTAAGTAATTTAGTTAAACAAAAAATCGCAACCCAGCACGTTAGGGCACTATTTTTCGAATTCCTAAATACGAAACATCACCTTTATTCTAAAACCTTAAAGTGAAATATGATGATTTTCAAAATATATTTTATGTAGTAATAATATGAAATTAAGAAAGACAAACGAGATATAAATATAGTAAATATAAGAGTACTAATAATAATAATATGATAATGATATAAAACAATGATAATACTATACCAATATGAATAATACATATATATAATATTAGTGGTAAAAATAGAATAATAAAATTAGTGATGAAAATTAAATAATAAAATAATAAAATATAAGATAATGGTAATAATATAAAAATAATAGTAAGCGAATAATAGTAATATATATATATATAATAGTAATAATAGTAACATACAAATAATAATAATAACAAAATGATGATGATAATAATGTAACGATAATAATAATAGGTAGTAAAAAATAATAAGAAAATAATAAAATGATAATAAGATTAATCATGGTAGTAATTAAAAGGTAAATAATATATATATATACAAAGGAATGAACAAAATATATATGTGTAAGAACTCTAATATAATAATAGTAATAATAAAGATGTTAACTAATAATAATAGGATGCTAATAATAATAAATGCTAAATAATAACAATAATGATATAATAATATAGTAATAATAATGATATAGTAATAATAATAATAAAGTAAAAATATAGTATGTAATAATAAAAGAACAAAAACGCGAATTAACTAAAAAGGGATTGAATTGAAATTAAAACGGAATTTTAGGGTTAAATTATGAATAAAACAAGGTTCGGGGGGTCAATTTGAAAATAAAACAAAATTTCAGGGTCAGTATGAAACAAAAATAAAAGAAAAGGACCGATTTGCACACGCGGAGGAAACAGAGGGACCATGCGCGCAATAATTCCTTTCGGCCAAAACGCGCAGCAGCAGGGGGGACCAGATTGGAAACCGGACTAAATGTTCGGGCCAGATTTTAAAATAACAAAGATCTGATTAAAAAACAATAAAAATGCGGAAGGGCTAAAAGTGCAATTAGCCCATCCGTTCAAAAACAGCGGATCCTCGTGTCGGCCTGGTCGGTCGGATCGGGTCAAGGCCAAAACGACGTCATTTTGGGGTTAAAGGCCAGCCCCCAAAACGACGTCGTTTCAGGGGGCTATATAAGGCCCAAAACCCTGAAAAAAATTCATTTGGGCTGTCAATTTAAAAAAAAATTCCTTCTTCTTTTTTCTCTCTGCAGAAGGGGGAATCTGGCGAGTGGGCCGCCGTACACCATCGTAAGATTGGCACTCCGCCACGCATACGGTGGTAGGAAAAGGTAAAACATTTTATTTTTTTATGTTTTTTTCCCTTTTTTTAGACTATTATTTATATATACATATATGCGTGTGTATATCAAAAAAGAAAGCCGAAAAGTTCGAAAAAGTAAAAATTTACCTTTCCCTCGGCCTTTGTTTTCAGTAGGTTTTATATTTTTTCTCTGCACTTTCGGATCTCTGTATTTGAGTTTAAAATTTCACGAATCTGTTTCTACTTTGCTTTGAATCTATTTTTTGGTATTGATTGAATCTGTTTCTTTTCAAATGATTGCGGAAAAAAAAAGGGTCCTTTTTACAAATCTATTAATCAACTTTTATAGCCTTTTCAAATTGCTTGCTGTCGTTTCTCATTTAATGTTTGCAGGCGCTTGGGCGGTGGCGAGGCAGTCTTCAGGTGGCCTCGGCGAGGGTCGAGCAAGTGGTCTTGGCAAGGTCGGAGCTAGAGGCACACCTAGGGGGCTAGGGTTTCTTGGAAGAGTTTGGGATAGTGGCCTAGGGTTTGTTTAGTTTTGGGTCTGGTTTTGGGCTAGTTTCATGGGTTAAGTGGGTTTAAGGTTAATTGGGTTTGGGCTGGGCAAAATGGGTTTGTACAAATATCATATTCTTTTTCCTAATATATTAATTTTTTGAAATTACATTTAATTTTTCATCTAATAATCTTAAATTTTGGAACATTTCTTTTTCCCTGTGATTTCTTATTAATTATTTCATTGTACACTCGGTATTAATGTGTTTATATTTATTCACCTAAAAATTTCTTAATTTAATCATCACGTTAGAATTTTTAAATATTTTGACTATTTTAGCCTAAATATTAATGGAAGAATGATATGGTGATTTATTAATTAGTATAATCATAAATTTAATTATTAATATTAAAAAATATTTTATTTTATTTTTATTTAAAATTTTAAAAGATAAAAAGTGTAGAAAGCTCAAAACATATACAAAATTACATAAAGTTTCAAAAGTTATAAAAGAATGCCAAAAATACATAAGAATATAAACATTCAAAAAATTACATAAAATAGAAAAAATAGTATAAAATACATAAAATGCATTATCATTTTGGAAAAATCATAAAACCACATCATTAATGGACTAATATACGAATAAATGCCAAATATTACGTGAATGGGCTGATTTTAGAAAAAATTACGAGAATATCTCTTTTTTTTTAAAAAAAACACTTCCTGTTGGAAGTGTGTTCAAGTTATTTGCAGGAAAACACTTCTAACTGAAAGTGCTTTCTACCAAGTCACCTGAAAATGCTTTTAGCTGAAAGCGCTTTTCTCTCAACGATCAAAATTAATAGTTACTTTTTCAATGATTATTTAATTAGTTGTTGGCCCCCTAACAGTCAAATTTATTTCCCTATAAACCCTCCCCTATTTCATTTTTTTTTTTCCAATTCAATCTCAACTCTCTCAAATTTCTCTCAATACCCACTTAAATTCACTAAATTGTTTAAAATTAAATTATCTTAACATTTTCGTAAATTGTTTTTTCTAATACAAATTATTTAGGTTTTTTCGAAATTATCAATGGCAAATTCTCTAATCCGTCATGATAAGAACCACATTTCCATCGATCAATTGCAAATGGTAAGAATATTTCTTATTATATTTTAATGTTGTATAGTTTTTTTTTTTGTTATTTTGATTTAATATTTTGTATTTTTTTCTTTAATAGGTGGAAGATCGAATTTTGCAATCCAAGATTCGTAATTTACCTACTCCTTCATCACCCTTGATCAAATCGTACTTGAGAGAAGCTAGTTTTTGCACATGGCTCTTATAGGTAGGGGGTGTAAGTTGGACTCGACACTCATAAATGCGTTGGTGGAAAGGTGGAGACCCTAGACGTACACTTTCCATCTTCAATATGGCGAGTGTACTATCATTTTGGAGGATGTGTAGTTATAGCTCGGGTTACCAGTGGATGGGTTTGTAGTGACTGGGATTGTTCACACCGATTGGAAAGCAGTATGCGATGAACTTTTGGGGCTGGTTCCATAGACAATTTTTTGGAGGCCAAATAGAAATGGCTTGATTAAGAAGAAATTTTGGTGAGCTTGATAAGGATTCAACTAAAGTCAAAAGAGAAGAACACGATCGGGCCTACATCCTTATGATAATCGGGGGTATTTCGAATGCCAAATAAGTCACGAAATCTCATCCATTTAAGGTGGCTACTGAAACTCGTCATCTTTAGAAAAGCCGACGAACTTAGTTGGGGTCCACCGTGTTGGCGACCTTATACTAGGAGATGTGTTAGGTGACGCAACCACGAAACATTAAAATTGGTGGTTGCATGCTACTATTACAGTCATGGGCGCAATATTGGCTACGATTTTTATGTCCTGAAGCAAACTACCCTTACACTTTCCCACTCGTAATAAGGTAAAATTTATTAGATAATCTATTTACAATAATAAAATAATTTATAGTTTAAATATTCCATTAATAAATTATTTCAATAGGTGGAATCATGGGCTGAGTTACGCGAGACTAGCAAAGGAGCTGTAAGATATAAGGCTTCTGTTAGACCAACGATCTAAAGCGTAGGTAAGTATTTTTTTTAATTTGAATTATATAGTATTAACATATTTGATTAGAGATTTAATAGTATATATATAACTAATTTTTATTATTTTAATATAGTTTGAATGGAAGTCATACGAGGATCCAACAATTCCAGAATGCATCCCATCCAATTTATTGGTGAATCCCAACATCTGGCACGTGAAGGTGTAATTGGTAATGTATGCTACCGTGGAGATGCATGAGTCAAATAGGGTGTTGCGGCAATTCGGGTTCAGGCAATTGATTTTCCTCGATGATTTGCATCCTATCGACTTGTGAGGGAGGTCGAACTAGAATTGGATTAGATTCCACGTCGAATATATCAACATGTCGAACAATCGATGCGAGCTTTTACCTCATCGCAAGGCCATTATTACTATAGAGTTAGCTTGTGATTCGGAGTACATGCCTTGGTTTAGGCTTAGCTTGTGATTCGTAGCACATGCCTTGGTTTAGGCTTCTTGGCAAGCCATACTTGTTGAGCAAAGAAAGATAAGAGCGGGAAACCGCATACGACGAGGCCACGACAGTTGCCAACACATCCAAGGTTTGGTGAACGGGTCCGTCGTCTGCACCTACGCAAGAGCCAACATCGATACCTACACCACCTCCTACTCAATATGTGTCGTGCTATTCTAGTGCGTATGCGAACCCTATCATTTTCATATAAGCACAATATATTCCACCACATTTTTCTACTTCTACTTTTATTTCAGGTTTTGTTTTTGGACCGTCGTCCCCAATATATTACACGTAGATGCTATCGACATTTCTGACAACGATGTATAAGTCGTCCATGTTTCGGTCATTAACTGAGAGTCTAGTAGTTATGTCACTGGTGCACGGAACACAATATAGTTATACCCTTACATCAATGATGAAGCAAACACCCCCAAGATCATTGTCCTATTAAAGTGGATCTTCTTCCCAACCACCTACTCCTAGACCAGAGGATGCACGATGGCAATCGATAAGCAATCAATCACAATCGATTACAAATGAAGGCAAAGAATGAGAGAGACTTGTACCACAACCTGTAGCAAAGGTTCAACCATGAAGGAACCCGGCTTGCAACCATCAGTGACCCCAATGTGGCACACATTCTGACATGGGATAATAGTTCATTTACTTTATTATTGTACTTATCATGTTAACATTTCAATAAATATCAAACGTGTTTATTGCATCGATGAAAAACATTATTTTTTAAAATAAAAATTATTTTTCATTAAATTTGGCCTTTGTTATAATTTATTGATTTGTATTATATGGCAAAAACATGCTTTTGCAAAGTACAAGTGAAGAGTTTAATAGAGCTATTAATGAGGTGTTGTACATGTATCATACTTTCAGTATGGACATGATGGCATTGTATGCCTCGAGTTTTTACACCACCAACATAACCTTGGCTGGTTTGACTTCTCCCAGATATCCATGCTTTCGCGTATCCGAGTGGATGTCGGTCAACCTTTTGGTTTGCAACGCAATGATCTATCAGGTAACAACTTGAATGGAGTGCTAGATACAGATGGTTAGCTACATTTATCTAGGACCGATGGGAATACATTTCTCCACACATAGTACATGTTTATCAATTTGTAGGCTTCTTCTACAAAGCTTATGGGATCCAAATGTATACTGCCACATATTACAATTGCATGAGCGCATGGAAATTGAAGTGCATCAAATCTCCCATAGTCAGCTTCAGTTCCTGAGGTGTACACGACAATCTATTGGTCAAGTTTGTCGAACTCCGTTACCCGAAACCATAGGTTTTCATGCGAGTGACACACTAGATGCATACAGTTCACTCATGTTATTGCCTTCTTAATTTCTTTTAGTACATCATCTCTCCAAACATGCCCGCCTTTTGCATTTGCCCAACATAATTTGCAACTCACTTTGGAAAAAGTTCAGCCAAACAAAAGTATGCCTCTTTGGCAACTGAGGTTACCGGAAAATGATGCGCTCCCTTCAAAACTGAACTAATGCGTTCCACCAAGTTTGTCGTCATGTGCCTATACCGTAGACCCCCGTCGTAGAATTTCGTCCAATATTTGAAGGGTATGTTGTAGAAATAGCCCGCCATGTCATCGTTAATGGCCTATAAGTTTCCTAACATTTTACGGAGGTGGTTTTTGACGAGCCCGTACCCTGTTGAGAGAAGTGAATAATATTTTATCCATAATGCCCAACATTTGCTCATCGATTAAATATCAAAGAATAATTAATAGTGGTTGTAGCGCCCAAAATTTGCCCCGGCCCATTATAAACCACACAAAAACAAAAAAAAAAAACCAATAAATAAGGTCCATTTACATCAGCAAGCCTAATTATTAAACTTAGCCCAAATCAACAAAACCTTACCCAACCTAAAAACAAAAAAAAAAAAACAACAAAGACCTAGCAGCACCCTAGCCGCCGCCGCCACGCACGCCAGCCCCACACGCTCGCCACCACGTCGGCACCTATTCCGTACATCCATGCGGCCTTGTACCTGCAAAAACAAACAACAAAGAGTAACAGAATACAGCAGAGCAATAGGAGAAAAACAAAAAAATAGATCGTAATATAGAGGGTTTTTTCTTTGATATTTTTGGGACATAAAAAGCGAAAAGGAAATCATTGTAAGGGGTACCCACTGCTTTACGAACCTATTTTTGTTTTACGAACACGGAGAAAAATATACAGAAAGAAAAAAAAAATCAAAGGTGACTCACCTTGTCGATTCACGTGGTTCTTACTTTTTATTTTGATTTCGTCTTGATTTTCTTTTTTTTTTCTCTTCTCTCGGCTTAAAAAAAAAAAAGAAATATAAGATAGAAGCACTTACATGTTTAATACCGTCGCCGGATTCCTATTCACTCCGTCAAAATCGAAGCTCGAACGGGGTTTGTTGGATGTGAAGGTGGTCGAATGGCCTTTTGACCTTGGTCTTTGGTTGGCCGATTTAGAAAGGAAAGATTTTTTAGTTTCATTTTTGTTTGGTTTTAGAGTGGCTAAGTGAAAGACAAAGAAAGGGTGGCTGAATGAAAGACAAAGAAAAGGCTAGGGTTTTTCTTTTTTTAAATGACCGACAGCTTCTTCTTTTTTTAAGGGAAATATTGTTTTTATAAATGGAGGGGTTATTTTCATGATTGGTCCCTCCCCTTTTGCACTATCATTTGAACAAACCTTGCTTGTACTTTTCTCTGCTTTTTAATATTTCCCTGATGAGTGCTTGTTAATTTGCATGCTTTTTTATTTTGGCCCCGATTCATTTTATTTTTTTAGCTTTTCCCCTTTAATTTATTTTTACTCCAATTTGGTCATTTTATATCTATTATTTTTATCTCTGACTTTATTCTTGTTCCGATTTAGTCCCTAATTATTTGGGTTTTTAACCTTTTCCTTAATTTATTAGTTATTTATTTATTTTAATATGTTACATACCGTTATTTTAAATCATTTTTTACATTAGGTTACTTCATTATATGTATTATCTTATTTATCATATATTATCTTTCTTACATAATGTTTAATTTTAATTATTTTATTTTAATCTAATTTAAAATTTTTGGTATCTTTTAAATTGTTTTGTTATTTATCAAAGTTTTTTTACATATTATTTATTCAAAACCTAATTTATTTATTATATTATATATGTATATGTCATCCATTTTCAAACTTGTTTTAATTGTTTTGTTTATATATATATATATATATATATATATATATATATCATTTGTTCTTTTTTACTTCGATCTCTTTTATATGAAGTTTTTTTCAATTCTTTTAGTTTTTTTTATTTCATATGTATATACACTATTAAATTGTTATAATTTATTTTATATTTTATTTGTTTATTTTCTCAAGATATAAATTGTGTCATTTTATTATTTTCATTACTATTTTCATGTTCGCATTGGTGTTGTCATACCATTTGTGTTATTTGATAATTTTATATTATTCTTTCTCTTGATTATCTATATTAGTGTTGGCTGTTAATACGTCATGCAATTTTTTGTGAATTGTTCTTTTAGTATTTATATTTTGTAATTCGGTATTCACATATTATTATTCAATGCATATTTTTATTGTTCATTATCAAATAGTGATTCAATAAAAGTATTTTGAGTCAATTTTGAAATTGCTGATTACAGCAATATTTCGTATTTGGAAATTCGATAAATCGTGCCTTATCGTGCTGGGCTTCGTTTTTTTGTTTGTCCAAATAATTGAATATCCTTATAAAAATCTCAATGCATGAACTTTAGAAATCATGAGAGGATCTCGGCATCGAAGGTTTGAAACGTCATATCCTATCGTGCTGGATGTGATATTTATTCCTTCGGAAAAAGGGAATCTCAATATCCAATTCAAGTTATTTAAAATTTTTTAAAAACAGAATTTCAAAATCGTTTCAAACTTTTCGACATTAGGGCATCCATTAATCAATTTGGTACCAATTTTGGGCGTTGCAAGGGTGCTAATCCTTCCTCGCACGTAACTGACTCCCGAACTCGTTTTTTTCTTGAAATTCGTAAACCAAAATTTATTTCTTTTAAAAATAAAACAAAATGTTTTATAGGTGACCCGATCGCACCTAAACAAAAAGGATTGGTGGCGACTCCAATTTCATTTTAAAAGTCGATCCTCGTTTTTTTAAAAACGTATATATATAAATGGTTTCGACAGCTTGGCGACTCCACTGGGGACTGGTTGAGAGTCAGGCCATGATTGATTATTTTTTTTGTCTTTTTGATTGAAAATTTGGAAAATCATTTTGGAAAAATCATGTTTCTTTTGATGCATTTGTTTGTGCTATGATTGCAATAATGTCGAGTCTCATAATATACTTTGGCATTGCATAACCGTTGTGGTCATACCTTTAAGTGGGAGTGAGAAACTATGCCTTCGTGAGGTTTTCACCTCCACATGGGTTGGTGGACTGCTTCCGGAACACATCCGTACCTATGTGCTTCGTGAGATTTTCATCTCTGCATGGCCGTAGGGAAATGTATTCTCCTGAACCGAACTCGATCCATATGAACCTATAATGGGTGAGGATTGAGGAATCTACTGGTTCAGGTACCTTTTCCTTAGAACTTTACCACATATAGTGAACCCTAAGAGCTAACCGTAGGTAGAGCCACGCCAAACCCTAGTGGTCACACGATTAGGTACTTTATTATGTTGTTTATTTCTCTTACACTAACGTGTTTTTTTTATTTGGATTGCATTGCATTGCATCATCATAGAAAGGAGGTGTTGATTAATATTCGATTACTAAATAGAAGGGTTTGTCATAAGGAAATGGATTGCTTGATAAAGTGGATTATAATACAGTCGTTCGAATATAGTCCAAATAAACAACGAGAGAAAGCTGATGGTTCGCAGAAGAATACAAGACTTTGCCTGAGGATTCAAGCTGACAAAGACTATTCAAGAGCCATCACGTCTCGACTTTCTTAAAAAAGCTTATGAAGCATCACGGGAGATAGGTGAGTGAAGAGTCACGGTCTGGATGAAACAACAAGGAGCTAGAAAAGACATCTATTGAGAAAGTTCACGGGACACGACCATAATATCCGGATACGAAGAAAAGGATTGGTGCCTTCACTTGGACTATAAGGACAAAGCGCATATGTAATCTGTTTTATGTAAAGGAATTTATTTTCTAGAAAAGTTCTTCTAATGGAATTGAATTCAAAATCAATGCTTCTCTTTCTTTTTGCATTCATTCCATGCATTTGCATTGCATTTCATGCATTTGCATTACATCGCGTCATATGCATTAAAATTTGTAGAAAGGCTCTAATTTATTAAAAATTATTTGAACAACTTGGAAACCGAAAAAACCTTACCAGATACACATCCCTACAGCACAAGAAAGAAAACTCAAGCAATGGATAAAAGACTAGAAAAGTTGGAGCAAATACAGAAGGAGATGCAAGAATAGATGCAAGCACAGATGTAGGAGCAACTCGCTAAGATTCAGCAAGATATGATGGAAAAAATGATGGAATCTCAGGGAAATATGATGACTCAGATGACGCAGCTGTTGAAGGGGCTTATGGATAAAGGGAAGAACCCTATAGTAAATGCTAAGGAGAATACTGAGTATCCTCAATATCCCTCTGATTTCACTCCACCACATGTGCAAACACGACCTGAACTAACTCTACAAAGGCCATCTGTCACGATCAAACCTCAACAATTCCAAGCTGGTGCTTCAGTGAACCTCCAAACTGGTTCAGGGAGATAATCCAATCACTACTAATGTCCCTGATTTAGATGAAATAGCTGAAGGAGAGAAAACAAAATCAGAATTGCCAAAGTAGCTAGAAGATAGATGTAAATGGTTAGAAAAGAAGTTTAAAGCAATAGAAAGTGCCGATAGCTGTTACGGAATCGATGCCAAGGATTTAAGCTTGGTCCCGGACTTGGTGCTCCTATACAAATTCAAAATGCCTGAATTTGAGAAATATAACGGGACAAGTTGCCCCGAGGCTCATATTGCTATGTTTTGTAGAAGAATGACAGGTTACATTAATAACGACCAACTGTTGATCCATTGCTTCCAAGATAGACTTGTGGGAGCAGCAGCTAAATGGTACAATCAGTTGACCCGTTCCCAAATTGGTGCATGGAAAGATTTGGCTCAAGCTTTCATAAAACAATACAGCCATGTGATAGACATAGCGTCCGACAGGATTACACTCCAGAACATGGAGAAGAAGACAAACTAGAGCTTTAGACAGTATGCCTAGCGATGGAGGGAGGTGGCGACGCAAGTCCAACCACCACTCTTAGAGAAAGAGATGACCATACTCTTTATTAATACACTAAAAGCCTCATTTATCACGTATATGCTAGGAAGTGCCACAAAGAGTTTCTCGGACATCGTAATGACCGGAGAAATGATTGAGAATGCCATAAAAAGTAGAAAGATCAAGGCAGGAGAAAGTAATAAGAGAATAGCCTTAAGGAAGAAAGAAATCGAAGTGAATAACGCAAGCATGGAGTACTCAAATCAACCAAAAACAATAACTACTAGGTATCAAGGTTTATCAAGAAAGAAACCGAAGTGAATGATGCAAGCATGGGGTACTCAAATCAGCCAAAAATAGTGACTACTGAAAAACTCCAATTTACGCCAATCCCAATGACGTATAAGGAGTTATATCAAAGTTTATTTGATGTGCACGCTGTGTCCCCCCACAACCCGAAATCGATGCAACCTCCATACCCAAAATGGTATGACCCAAATGCCCAATGTGAGTATCATGCGGGGATCACAGGGCATTCGATAGAAAATTACTTTACTTTCAAAAAATTAGTGGAAAAGTTCATCGGCATGGGCATTGTGAAGTTAGATGATGCGCCGAATGCAGAAATTTGAACTTGGGAGCATTTTGGACAATCGGACTGCGAAAGAAATTCCTATAGTATTTAGAGCTTACTTAGAGTAATGTACAAAACGCACTTGTTGCTTTAAGCCTAGAAGCAATAAGATTTCTTTTGTGAAATAGGCTTGTGTCTAGAATTTTTATTTCAATAAAATGCATCTTTTAAGCAAATATTTTTTCATTCTTTCCATTTCATATTATACAATAATCTTTCATTCTTTATTCGTGACCATACCATACAAATAATCGTACTTAGAATAATTTATTCTTTGAAATTTTTACCTTCGTACCTAGGTACCCAGATATCAACGACATGAGTGACGTTGTTACTGACTCCCTTTTTAAATGAGATATGGGTCTAAAGGATCTAAAGACTTTGAAGATGATAGAGATTGTAGCCTATGTTTTGATTTGTTAAGGATGGTAGAGTAAGATGAGAATAGACTCTACCTTGTAAAGGGTCAGTAGACGCTGCGAGCTTAGGAAAGGGACAAAGATCGAAGCCTAATTTACCACAGAAATAAGACGAGACATCATTGAGCTATTTTCAAGAATTCGAGACATTTTCGTACGATCATATCAAGGCACGCCAAGCTACTGAAACGTGAGTATGCTATTAAGATTGGTGTTTAAAGAGCCCATGTTAATGGTTCTATGATGGTCGGGCTAATCAGGAGATTCGAGCTGTTGATTTACCAAGAAAAGGAAATCATATCGTTACATTGTAAATGCCAAATTGAGGAAGACAAAATTTATTTGCTTCACTAAAAGGGTGAAGGTCGCTTCGTATGCCAAAATTACAAAGTCAGCAGTCATCAAATTCAAATCCAAATCCAAATCCAAATTCAAATTTGAGTTCAAACGCAAGTTCAAATTCAAAAACAGTGGTAATAAAGAATGCCAGAAAGAAACATGTCTAACATAATTGCACAATCTATTCAAAAATCAGACATCGTAACAGTGCAGCAAAGGTAGCTAAAAACCATTCAAAAATTTGAAAATGACTGAGATTTGTAATTGTTGGCATACAGAAGTTACTATTTACCCTCTATGCTATTCAGACGTTGACTAGGACTGTCACCGGGGTAACATACTTCTCATTGGTTTTGCCCATTAAAGTCGAAATTCCTTTTTTCGAGTTTTATCAGAACTGAAGTTGGATGGATTTAATCCCGATATAATCAGTTGAATTTGAAGAGAAAATGTTAAAAGTTAACTGTCACTATCAGATGATGCGAGCTTACAACAAAAAAGGGTTCGCCCTACAAAATTTCATGATAGGGTTTTGAAGAAGATTTTTCCCATGGAAAAGGGGACTTCAAAAGAAAGTGAATGTCAAACTGGGAAGGACCTTATGTAGCAAAGAAGGCCTGTTCTAGGGAAGCATGAATATTGTTTGAGATAGATGGCAAGGACCTGCCTAATTCGGTGAATTCAGATTCAATAAAAAGTTGTCCAAAGAAAAAAACAAAAAAGAAAAAAATGGAAATAAAATTTGTTTCAATCAAAAAAAGAAGAAATAAAAAGGAGAGGCCAAAGCGAAAACCCGTAAATGGCGCTTTGAGACCAAAGGGGATTTAAGTTGAAAACCCAAAAAGGGTGGCTCAAATTTTGATCAAAAGTAGGGCATACAACAGTCTTGCTATGCCTGAATTAACAATGAAGAAGTATGCTATGTCTTGGGCATCGACAAAGTACTCCGGATCCCTTAAACACATATTGAGTTTAAAATGGTCCTCAAGAAGTTTGAACAGAGAAGCTCAGGCTGCGATATCTAGGGCATCAGATTTCCATCTTACCCATTCTGAATTTGCTATCTTCAATTGCTTTTATTCGTTTCAAATCACACTACCAATAAATTTCCTTTTTAATTAAATTTGCTAGCTTTGATTAACCTATTTATTTCGAGCAGTGCTCCTACTTAATTTCATTATTATCCATGGTTATGATCTTTTCAAGCATTTTGCATTGAAATAACGATTAGTGGACTAATAGCACTTTCACAAAAGGAGTTCCGCATATTACTCTGGGAACTTCTAAATAATACAAGAACCTAAAACAGGACTTTTGTTTAAAACTCACCAAGTTTAAGGAAAAGTCTAAACTGAGACTATCTCTCCAGATTTTTGTCAAAAAATGGTGATTGAACAAAATGACAAGACATTGTGTCGATGATACAATCTTGACGGAAAATTGGCAGGGTTAACCGATGTGTAAAGGGGGAATCATTCGCGAAAAAATAGTATTCTGCATCCATGCAAATATCATGCATATACATTTGGTTAGGTCACCTGGGGAGTGATCAGTTGATTGAACAAGTTACAGTCCTCTACCCCTGAGTTACGATGGTATGGATGGAAAATGATACAAGTCCTGTACTCTTGAATTGCAATGGGATGGATTGAAGAAGAAATAAATCCTACATTTTGGAGTCACAGTGGATGGATCCAGATCTTATACCCCTCAGTCACAATGAGATGAACCTTGAGGTTACAGTGGGGCAAATATGTTGAGCAAGATATAATTGTTTTCTAGGGTTTTCTGTTGAGAATACCAGCCGAACAAGATGGCAACATAATACATCAGTGATAAAGCTTTAATAAACAATGAGCGATGACACCTTAAACTATTAAAAGGATCATTCTCACAACATTTTTTATATATCATTCATAATACATTCAGTTAGGAGCATTTGATCTATTCTGATCATTGCATCCTGATCCTTATACATTTAACCAAGGATCATTCTCATGACATTCTGTATTCATGCAAATGTCGTCTATAATACATTTAGTTAAGAGCATTGGATCCATTCTGATCATTGCATCCTAACCATTTTGCACAGGCATAAACACATAAAATTGATTTTACAGAATAGGTCCCCCAGAGAGCGGTGTCGCAACATTGATGAATTCATAGATCTTGTCTTCCTAAGTTTACAGTGAAGCAAATCGAAAATACTAGTCTGGCATCTCTGAGTTTGCAGTGGAGCAGATTGAAGATAGCAGATCTAGTCCTCCTGAATCTGCAGCGAAGCAGATCAAAGATTGTAGTCTTATCTTCCTAAGATAGCAAGGAAATAGACTGAAGGTTTCAGATTTAGTTCCCTTGAGGTAGCAGTGGAACAGATCAAGGATGACCAGTCATTCTCTCTAAGCAATAGTAGAGTAGGCTGAAGATTATAGATCTTGTCTCCCTAAACTGTAGTGGAGCGGATCAGTTATGTAACACCCCAAACCCGACCCATAAGCCACAACCGGATCTGGTATGCTACAGGTTTATGTTGAAAACTTTGCTTTGAAGGGTTTTGAAAATCTCAATTTATTTAACCGATTAGTCATTAGTTGTGATATTTTTGAAAGAAACTTTAACTATTGCGTTGAACGAGTTTGAAAGGCCGATTTTCATTTCGCTTTATAATTAAATCTTAGAAAGCATAAGTTTATAAAAATGTAACATTAATAAAAAATATATAATTTGATAACCTAAGCTATGGAGGCCTTATTACACAAATAATCCCAAAATTAAAACTTAAAGGAAAATCAAAAATAGTTTATGATAAATAAAAGACTTGATGGCCCCTCGAGTCTGCCTCAGCTCCTATGATCACGATCTACTTCTCATCTGAATAGTTGGGGAAAATAAAAGGGTGAGTCACAAGACTCAGTGTGCAAATCCCGAAAACACATAAAAGGGTGAGGCCCACAAACACATTATGGGCCTTGGCCCATACACAATGCCAACAGAATATATACATGCTACATGGCCCAACCCAATCCTATAGTCCATCCTCTACACACCAGCCCGTACCAGCCATCACACCTTGGGGATTTCTACAATCAACCCTCCATCCACTACACACCATTTCGACAGCTGTGCTGCTTGTCATAAAGACCGATCACTATGTGACCTATGTGGTAGAGCCGTCGATTGCCATGCGACCTTAATAATATATTGTGGTTTAACCACCGATCACTATGTGACCTATTAATCAGATGTGGCAGAGCCACCGATCACCATGTGACCTAAATAATATGTTGTGGATTAACCACCGATCACTGAGTGACCTATTAGCATGCTCTTCCCCTTCGTCATATCAATCCCATCCTATGCATACATACATGCAGAATCAAAACAATATACTATCTAAAAAGATCACATACTACCACATCCTTTGATACACATAGAGAAGTTTCTATGATTACGTACCTGGCATCCTTTGCCTACCCTTTCCGAGTAACACGACTGTTCATACAGCCTTTTTTCGGCTTTTAGCCCATAACATATATATATAGTACAGATTAACTAGTATGATAGAGATCCACACACCTGATTACAAACAAGACGAGACTTTCTATGTCAACACTATCATAAGCCGATACAACTGCTAACTGTCTAAGATTTTGTTCTGAAGCCAGTCCATAACCCGATGGCCAATCCCGTACGATTGGCACAGCTCGCTTCTTAAATCTAAGGGTTGGATTTACGGATCCAATTCCCTCTTTCGTTTGACTGGCATTTGTTTTCATGGAATAGATCTTAGTCAACAAATTGGATTAAAACATTGAATCGAGTACAAACACGAATGTACATTCATAGAGCAGAGATCTCTTACCTAGAAATCCCGAAAGAGATGGAGTTTAGAGACTAGCGATTTCTGGCTTTTAGATCTAGACGATCTACTTAGATTCTCAATGTGTCGCCCCAAAATAAGAACACGAGAACAATCAAATCATTACTCCAAAGATAATCTTATCTAGCCTTTCGGCTTAGGTCTCCAAAAACCAGAAGAGAAGAAGTGAAAAGAGAATTCGACACTTACCTTAACCGATAGATTCGACTAACTCTTAGAGATTCTGGCTTCTGACAAGATCAAAAGGAAAACAGTGCAACAGGATCTATGAAGATTCGGCTATGAAGAAATCGGCAAAGAGAGAATAAAGGAAAGAACAATGATCATTCAGTTATAAGAAAAGAATGGAGAAAAGAAGAGTTATGAGTTTCAGCTTTTGAGAAAAAGATGATTGAGAGAAGAGAACAATGGAAATTTCGGCTTTTTCATAAAAGTGGAGATGAGAGGAAAGAAAAAGAGAATAGGGTCAAATGCAGGAATTGAAGAGGTATCCCCCCTACTTAAACCAAAATTTCGGCACCTACTGGCTAAAAACCGAAAATGGCCCTCTTTAAAATCTAAACTAAGCTATTTAATCAAGGGAAATTTCAGCACCCCTTGAACCTAGCAGAACTGATTTCACCTCCCCCTTCAGTGTTGGAATTTCGGCCACCACTATGACCAATAGATAAATCTGAAATTTTCTCCATATGTTTATCTGATTACTCATCCACAGTGTCATGGATAACACCACCTTTTCCTTCCTTTATCAGCACATTATCAACCTTATTATCCACATTAAATTATTCCTAATTTCAAGCATCCAAGCCGAACTCCACTACCGCTCTTTGCTATTGTCAAAATTAAATTAAAATAAAAAGGTATCATGCGACTCAAACCTTGGACCTCCTTACTGCTTGACACGCCACCTCCTAATCCCTGCATGTCACCACTGACCACTGGGCCACAAGCCCATTTTTGTGTTTTACTTCACAGATAATATCTTTTAAGCCCTATCCTACCTGACTCTCCATTAGAGTGCCCAAACAGAAAATTTTTGCTAAGGCCTTAGCCCAACTTCGAGCCTATTCTGGACCCCTAAAACATTCTAACGAACATAATAAGCACAACAATACATCACAGCACGTCAAATGCAAAGCCCCATAAATTCAGGAAGTGACAGTTCTACCCCCTTAAAGAAATTTCGGCCTCGAAATTACCTGGTCAGAATAGATACGGGTATTGCTACTGCATTGCTTCCTCTGGTTCCCAAGTAGCCTCCTCAGAACCGTGATTTTGCCACAGAATCTTAACTAACGGAACCGTTTTCCTTCGTAATACCTTAGCATCATGATCTAGGATTTCTACTGGTTCTTCTTCAAAGGATAGGTTAGGTCTCACTTCGATTTCTTCCACAGACACCACATGAGATGGATCTGAACTGTAACGTCTTAACATAGAGACGTGGATACATTGTGAATTTGGCTTAGCTTAGAAGGTAGCTCTAGCTGATAGGCTATCGGCCCTACTCATTTCAACACCCAATAAGGTCCGATAAATCTGGGACTTAATTTACCCTTCCGTCCAACCTCAGTACCTTCTTCCATGGTGACACTTTCAAGAACACCTTGTCACCCACTGCAAACTCTATGTCCTTACGCTTCAAATCAGCATAGGACTTCTGTCTATCCGACGCTTCCTTTAGTCGAGCTCGAATTAACTCAACCTTCTTTTCCATCTCGGTAACCAATTCTGGCCCCAAAATCTGACGTTCCTCTCACTCCGTCCAATAGGTAGAAGTACGACACTTCCACCCGTATAATGCTTCATAGGGTGCCATTTGAATACTGGACTGGTAGCTGTTGTTGTAAGCAAACTCCGCTAATGGTATAAATTCTTCCCAACTACCTCTGAAATCAATGACACAACCTCTCAAAATGTCCTCTAAGATCTGAATTACCTGCTCAGACTATCCATCGGTCTGAGGATGAAATGCTGTACTGAAATCCAACTTCGTACCCAACGCCTGATGCAACGCCTTCCAAAATTGCGACGTGAACCTCGGGTCCCTGTCTGATAAGATCGATACTGGTACTCCATGCAATCTCACCACCTCCGCTATGTATAGCTTAGCCAATTTCTGCAGAGAGTAATCGACCCGTACTGGTATGAAATGAGCAGACTTCGTCAAGCGAACAACAATCACCCAGACCGAATCTTTCTTAGTAGGCGTGAGAGGTAGCCCACTAACAAAGTCCATTGTGATCCTTTCCTACTTCCATTGTGCAATCTTCACCGGCTGCAATAACCCTGATGGTAATTGATGCTCCGCCTTTACCTGCTGATAGGTCAAACACTTACTCACCAATTCAGTTACCTCACGCTTTAAGCCCGGCCACCAGAATTGATCCCGCAAATCCCAATGCATATTACTCCCTCCAGGGTGCATAGCGTATGGACTACCATGCTCTTCTTGCAAAATCCTATGCCTCAACTCCGGATTTTTTGGCATGCAAACTCTCCCTTGAAACATAACACTCCTTCCTCATTCACACTGAATTCCGTTGGCCCACCACTGGATCCTACCCGAAACTTCTCCTTTAGCAACTTATCGGTCTGCTGCTTATCCTTAACCTGACTGACCCAATAGGGTTTCACATGAAGTTCAGCCAATAAACTCCCATCATCGTACACACTAAGGTGAGCAAACATTGCTCTCAAGTTAGAAATTACTTTACGACTCAAAGCATCTACCACCACGTTAGCTTTATCCGGATGATACTCAATCGAGTAGTCATAATCCTTTAACAACTCGGTCCACCTCCTTTGCCTTAGATTCAACCCCTTTTGGGTCAAAAGGTATTTTAGACTCTTGTGATCGGTATAAATGATAGATTTCTCCCCGTACAGATAATGTCTCCAGATCTTCAAGGCAAAAACCACTGTCGCCAATTCCAAATCATGCGTGGGATAATTTGATTCGTGTGGTCTTAACTACTAAGATGCATATGCAACAACCTTCCCATCTTGCATTAATACGCATCCTAGCGCCGTGTGTGAGGCATCACAGTAAATCACGAATTCCTTTCTCGCCTCCAGCTGAATCAACACTAGAGCTCCGTCAATATCCTTTTCAACCTTTCAAAACTTTCTTGTTGCTTATCAGACCAAACAAATGGAACTCCTTTCCGTAGTAACTTAGTCAACGGTGCCACAATCAATGAAAATCCTTCAACAAACCTTCTATAATACCCGGCCAGACCAAGAAAACTCTGAATTTCTTAGGCAGCTTCCAATCCAACACCACTTCAATTTTTTGAGGGTCAACCCTAATCCTCTCTATCGACACAACATGGCATAGAAAAGTAACTTCCCTTAGCCAAAATTCACACTTACTGAATTTGGCATACAACTGCTTCTGCCTCAGAATCTGTAAAACCACTTGAAGATGTGAATCATGCTTCTCTTTAGATCTTGAATAAACCAGGATGTCATCTATAAATACTACGACAAACCGATCCAAGTAGGGTTGGAACACTCGGTTCATCATATCCATAAATGCTGCTGGCGCATTGATCAATCCAAATGGCATTACCATGAACTCGTAATGAACATAGCGAGTCCTAAAAGCCGTCTTATGAATATTCGCCTCCTTGACCTTAAGCTAATGGTACCCTGATCTCAGATCTATCTTCGAAAAGACTGAGGCCCCCTTCAACTGATTGAACAAGTCGTCGGTCTTTGACAGCGGGTATTTGTTCTTGATTGTCAACTTATTCAACTGACGATAGTCAATACACATACGCATTGAGCCATCCTTCTTCTTAACGAATAATATCGGCACTCCCCAAGGCGACACACTTGGTCGAATAAATCCTATATCCAACAACTCTTGCATCTGCGCCTTCAATTCCACCAACTCCTTTGGCGCCATTCTATATGGAGCAATATATACTAGCACTGTTCCCCGAAGGAGATCGATACCAAACTCCACTTCACGATCCGGGGGTAATCCCAGAAGCTCTTTTGGGAAAACATCAGAAAATTCCTTCACCGTCCTAACATCCCCAACAGTTAAGTCCTCAGCTTCTAGAGCCCGAACAAACATTAAACCGCCCGCACCTTTTCTCACCATCCTTTCTACTCTTGTAGGGCCACCATATTCGATGACAGTTCCCCTTTCTCCTATCACTAACACTTCACCACCCTCGGGGTTTTAGCACCATACGCTATCGCACAATCTAAATTAGCTTGATACTTCACCAGCCAGTCCATGCCTAATATTAAGTCGAACTCTCCGAACGACAATTCCATCAGATCCGTCAGGAAAACTATTCCCTGAACTTCTAAGGGTACCTCCCGATAGAGTTTATCTACTACCACGATTGTCCTAATGGGCTAATTACGGTCATTGCCCTAGGGTAATCTCAAATCCAAACTTAAAGTTCCGCACACACTACTAGCAACATATGAATGCGTCGACCCAACGTCAATTAATGCAAGTGTAAGGCAAACCAAATATTAAAACGCTGGGTTATAACATCCGGCAAGGCCACCTCCTCTCGACGTCCGACAAAGATAGACCGACCTCTACCGCCTCATCTCAAGAGTTTCCTACCCTCTACCGGTGCTTCACCGCCTCGATCAAATCGTTACCACCTCCTGGCCGACCACGACCTCTCTGCTCTCACGACCTCCTCTACCCCAGAAAGCATTTTCCGCCCTACGGTCTTACATCGCCCATGGTCGTGGGCGATCTCTAACTGATGGTCCATAGATCCACACCTAAAGCACTTCCCACTGCCTGCCCAACACTCACCTACATAGAATTTACCACATCGAGCACACTTCTGACTAACAACAGCAGGTCTCTCATCCCGTCTTGGCCTATCTGACCTAGGTCTTTTCTGAACACGCCCGGCTGCCCCTGATGATCCAAAATTTCTCTTACTTCCACTCCTATCCTTATCCCTGTTCAGTTTTTTTTGTCCGCTTCACCTCCTCAGCTATCTTAGCTTTCTCCACAAGCACAGCAAATTCCTTCTCCCGCTGTGGAGCTATCAAAACACATAGATCATCCTTCAGGCCATCCTCAAATTGAACATAACGCTCATGTTCTGTGGCCACTATCCCTCGAGCATAACGGCTAAGGCGTAAGAATTTCGCTTCACATGCTGCCACTGACCTACTTTCCTGAACCAGATTCAGAAATGCTCTGCGCTGCGCATCTACATAACTCGTTCCAATGTACTTACTCTGAAATGTCATTCTAAAGTAATCCCAGGTGATACGGTCAGCCACTGTACCATCCTTAACCATAAGCCACCATTGGTGTGCTTCGTTCCGAAGAAGGGACATTACTCCTTTTAGCTTCCCTTCTTCCGTAAAATCCAGATCATCCATTATACGTTCAACCGCCTCCAACCAATACTCAGCTGTACTAAGGGCTATACTAGAAATTCCCCTAAACACTTCTGCCCCATTCGCTAAGTCGCTCCAACATAGATTTTTGGGCTCTTGTGCCCATGCTTACCCCAGGAACACTCTCTAAAACCCTTAACATCACCTGAGATACCGCATCATCTCCGGTCATCTAGTCTTGAAATTCTGCCTCCTCAAATGGTGGAACTGGCATCTCATCTCTTGATCCATGGCCAGACCCTACTGGTTCTGACACAGCCATCCTGCCCCTACCACGGCCACGCGCAGGACGTCCACGACCACTTGTACTCATTCTATCGATTCGCGTTTATCTGATTAGAAATTTTATGAATTATTAATTTTTTTCACTGATTAACCACGAACAATCTTATGGAAAGTAGTTTAATTAGTAGTTCTTTCGAATTCAAACTCAGTCTCAAGTCTGTATCTCTTAGTTCTAGAAATCACATACATTCCGCATCCATATGCATCACAACAGAGCATCACATAATAGCATCAAACACAAAAGTGACAACCATAAACCCACCTTCGTCATATAAAGGTATTTTCATCATTGCACTACCTAGGGTACTTTCGTAATTTTATCCTACAGGGGTATTTTGGTAATTTTTACAATCTGAGGGCATTTCGATAATTTTGCAAACCAGGGGTATTTCGGTAATTTTCACAAATCAAGGGTATTCTAGAAATTTTACAAAACTAGGGGTATTTTAGCAATCTTGCAAAATAGGGTGGCTAGTCCCTTTCGGGTTTTAGTTATAAATTTTGGCCTATCAACAAGTCCTCATGGCTAAGGTGAACAGTCACTACACACCAGGTAGGATTCCAGCGAAGAGGAGGTGGGCCACTAGGGCCGCTTAAACACCAAGCTCTCCCTAGATCCATTCCTAGAAATGCGTACGCCTGTTACCACGCCTCAACCCAACAACTTGTCCACAGACATGTTTAATTAGTGAAAGTCTTATGAGATTTGAGGAATTGTTTAAACTAAGCCTAAAGTCCATCAAACTCTAATCATACTAGCCCACGTCCCTATGGAGCCCATCTAGCCCAACATTCATGTCACATAATGAGTTTAGAATACTTACCTACGTGGATCAGGTGCCGGTAGACTCGAAGGCCATATCTCAACCGAAAGTTTTCTCAAATTCACATCAATTTTACAAATCACTATCGACCCATTTCACGTTTCGAGTTTTAAACTGGCTCGATATAAAATGTAACACCTCAAACTCGGCCCATAAGCCACAACCGAATCTGGTACGCTACGGGTTTATGTTGAAAACTTTACTTTGAAGGGTTTTGAAAATCTCAGTTTATTTACCCGATTAGTCAGTAGTTGTGATATTTTTGAAAGAAACTTTAACTATTGCGTTGAACGAGTTTGAAAGGCCTATTTTCATTTCACTTTATAATTAAATCTTAGAAAACATAAGTTTATAAAAATGAAACATTAATAAAAAATATAATTTGATAACCTAAGATATGGAGGCCTTATTACACAAATAATCCCAAAATTAAAACTTAAAAACAAACCGGAAATAGTTTATGATAAATAAAAGACTTGATGGCCCCTCGAGTCCACCTCAGCTCCCATGTCTACGATCTACTGCTCATCTGAATAGTTGGGGAAAATAAAAGGGTGAGTCACCAAGACTCAGCAGCAAATCCGAAAACACATAAAAGGGTGAGGCCCATAAACACATTATGGGCCTTGGCCCATACACAATGCCAACAGAATATATACATGCTACATGGCCCAACCCAATCCTATAGTCTATCCTCTACACACCAGCCCGTACCAGCCATCACACCTTGGGGATTTCTACAATCAACCCTCCATCCGCTACACACCATTTCGACAGCTGTGCTGCTAATCATAAGACCAATCACTATGTGACCTATGTGGCAGAGCCACCGATCGCCATGCGACCTTAATAATATATTGTGGTTTAACCACCGATCACTATGTGACCTATTAATCAGATGTGGCAGAGCGACCGATCGCCATGCGACCTAAATAATATGTTGTGGATTAACCACCGATCACTGAGTGACCTATTAACTTGCTATTCCCCTTCGTCATATCAATCCCATCCCATGCATACATACATGCAGAATCAAAACAATATACTATCTAAAAAGATCACAAACTACCACATCCTTCGATACACATAGAGAAGTTTCTATGATTATGTACCTGGTATCCTTTGCCTACTCTTTTCGGGTAACACGACTGTTCATACAGCCTTTTTCTGACTTTTAGCCCATAACATATATATATAGTACAGATTAACTAGTGTGATAGAGATCCACGCACCTAATTATAAACAAGATGAGACTTTCTATGTCGACACTATCAAAAGTCGATATGACTACTAATTGTCTAAGGTTTTATTCTGAAGCCGGTCCACAACCCGGTGGCCAATCCTGTACGGCTGACACAACTCGCTTCTTAAATCTAAAGGTTGGATTTACGGATCCAATTCCCTCTTTCGTTTGACTGACGTTTGTATCCATGGAACAGATCTTAGTCAACAAATCGGATTAAAACATTGAATCGAGTACAAACACGAATGTACATTCATAGGGCAGAGATCCCTTACCTAGAAATCCCGAAAGAGATGGAGTTTAGAGGCTAGCGGTTTCTGGCTTTTAGATATAGATGATCTACTTCGATTCCCAATGTGTTGCCCCAAAATAAGAACACGAGAACAATCAAATCATTACTCCAAAGATAATCTTATCTAGCCTTTCGGCTTTGGTCTCCAAAAACTGAAAGAGAAGAAGTGAAAAGAGAATTTGGCACTCACCTTAACTGACAGATTCGACTAACTCTTAGAGATTTCGGCTTCTGACAAGATCAAAAGGAAAACAGTGCAACAGGATCTATGAAGATTCGGCTATGAAGAAATCAGCAAAGAGAGAATAAAGGAAAGAATAATGATCATTCTGTTATAAGCAAAGAATGGAGAAGAGAAGAGTTATGAGTTTCAGCTTTTGAGAAAAAGATGATTGAGAGAAGAGAACAATGGAAATTTTGGCTTTTGCATAAAAGTGGAGATGAGAGGAAAGAAAAAGAGAATAGGGTCAAATGCAGGAATTGAAGAGGTATCCCCCTACTTAAACAAAAATTTTGGCACCTACTGCCTAAAAACCGAAAATTCCCTCTTTAAAATCAAAACTAAGCTATTTAATCAAGCGAAATTTCGGCACCCTTTGAACCTACTAGAACCGATTTCACCTCCCCCTTCAGTGTTGGAATTTCAGCCACCACTATGACCAGTAGATAAATCTGAAATTTTCTCCTTATCTTTATCTGATTACTCATCCACAGTGTCATGGATAACACCACCTCTTCCTTCCTTTATCAACACATTATCAACCTTATCATCGACATTAAATAATTCCTAATTTCAAGCATCCAAGCTGAACTCCACTACTGCTCTTTGCTATTACCGAAATTAAATTAAAATAAAAAGGTATCATGCGACTCAAACCTTGGACCTCCTTAACTGTTTGACATGCCACCTCCTAATCCCTGCATGTCGCCATTGACCACTGGCCACAAGCCCATTTTTGTGTCATACTTCACAGATAATATCTTTTAAGCCCTATCCTACCTGACTCTCCACTAGAGTGCCCAAACAGAAAATTTTTTCTAAGGCCTAGGCCCAACTTCGAGCCCATTCTGGACCCCTAAAATATTCTAACAAACATAATAAGCACAACAATACATCACAGCACGTCAAATGCAAAACCCCATAAATTTGGGATGTGACAAGTTAAAGATTGCATATTGTATCTCACTGAGCAGTAGTGAAACAGATCGAACAACTGAATTCTTATTTCCTCTAAGTTCTAGCGGAGTAGGTTGAAATTACAAATCCTGTCTCCCTGAGTTTACAATGAGAATCCATTCTTATTTCTTTGAAGTTTCAGTAGAGAATATTGAGGTTACGAATCTCTTCTCCCTGAAGTCTTATCTCCTCGAAGTTCTAGTGGAGTAGGTTGAGGCTACAAATCCCTCCTCCCTGAGTTTACAACGAGGATCTATTCTTATTTCTGTGAAGTTTCAGTAGAGAAGATTGAGGTTACGAATCTCTTCTCCCTGAAGTCTTATCTCCTCGAAGTTCCAGTGGAGTAGGTTGAGGCTACAAATCCCTCCTCCCTGAGTTTACATTGAGTATCAGTCTTTGTTTCCTTGAAGTTTCAGGAGAGAAGGTTGAGGTTATGAATCTCTTCTCTCTGAATTTCTATCTCCTCGAAGTTCCAGTGGAGTAGGTTGAGCTACAAATCTCTCATCCTTGAGTTTACAATGAGGATCAATCCGTATTTCTTTAAAGTTTCAGCAGAGAAGATTGAGGTTACGAATCTCTTCTCTCTGAATCTCTATCTCCTCGAAGTTCCAGTGGAGTCGGTTGAGGCTACAAATCCCTTATCCTTGAGTTTACATTAAGGATCAATCCTTATTTTCTTGAAGTCAGCAGAGAAGATTGAGGTTACGAATCTCTTCTCTCTGAATTCTTATCGCCATGAAATTTCGACGGAGCAGATTGAAATTACAAATCTCTTCTCCTGTAAGTTACATTGAATTGGATCGAAGCGCTAGTTCCTGTGCCCTTGAAAAAGCAGCGGGAAGGAATGAAGTTACTTGAAGAAGAAAAGCACCGACAAAAGTCAAGATTTGGCGAGACCGGGCAAAATTTGTCCTTTTAAAATATTTTTTCTATTCTCGTTACACGATAATGAGCAAAGAGGGGCAGATGTAGGACCCAAAATTTGCTCGGGACCATTATAAACCACACAAAAACAAAAATAAAAAACCAATAAATAAGGTCCATTTACATCAGCAAGCCCAATTATTAAACCTAGCCCAAATCAACAAAATCGTACCCAACCTAAAAACAAAAAAACAACAAAGACCTAGTAGCACCCTAGCCGCCGCCGCCACGCACGCTAGCCCCACACGCGCGCCACCACGTTGGCACCTCTTCCGTATATCCACGCGGCCTTGTACCTGCAAAAACAAACAACAAAGAGTAACAGAATACATCAGAGCAATATGAGAAAAACACAAAAATAGATCGTAATATAGAGGATTTTTTCTTTGATGTTTTCGGGACATAAAAAGTGAAAAGGAAATCATTGTAAGGGGTACCCACTGCTTACGAACCTATTTTTTTTTTTACAAACACGAGAGAAATATACAGAAAGAAAAAATCAAAGGTGACTCACCTTTTCGGTTTAAGGGGTTCTTGCTTTTTATTTTGATTTTGTCTTGATTTTATTTTTTTTCTCTTCTCTCGGCTTAAAACAAAAGAAATAAAAGATAGAAGCGCTTACCTTTTTAATACCGTCACCGGATTCCTATTCACTCAGTCGAAATCGAAGCTCGAGCAGGGTTTTTTGGATGTGAAGGTGGTCGGATGGCCTTTTGACCTTGGTCTTTGGTTGGCCGATTTAGAGAGGAAAGGTTTTTTAGTTTCATTTGTGTTTGGTTTTAGAGTGGCTAAGTGAAAGACAACGAAAGTGTGGCTGAATGAAAGACAAAGAAAGGGCTAGGGTTTTTCTATTTAAATGACCGACTGCTTCTTTTTTTTAAGGGAAATATTTCTTTTTATAAATGGGGGGGTTATTTTCATGATTTGTCCCTCCCCTTTTGCGCTATCATTTGAACATACCTTGCTTGTATTTTTCTCTGCTTTTTAATATTTCCCTGATGAGTCCTTGTTAATTTGCATGCCTTTTTATTTTGACCCCAATTCATTTTATTTTTTTAGCTTTTCCCCTTTAATTTATTTTTACTCCAATTTGGTCCTTTTATATCTATTATTTTTATCTCTGACTTTATTCTTGTTCCTATTTAGTCCCTAATTATTTGGGTTTTAACCTTTTCCTTAATTTATTAGTTATTTATTTATTTTAATATGTTACATCTTCGTTATTTTAAATCATTTTTTACATTAGGTTACTTTATTATATGTATTATCTTATTTGTCATATATTATCTTTCATACATATTGTTTAATTTTAATTATTTTATTTTTAATCTAATTTAAAATTTCGTGGTATCTTTTAAATTGTTTTGTTATTTATCAAAGTTTTTTTTTACATGTTATTTATTCAAAACCTAATTTATTTATTATATTATATATGTATATGTCATCCATTTTCAAATTTGTTTTAATTGTTTTGTTTTTTATATATATATATATCATTTGTTCTTTTTACTTCGATCTCTTTTATATGAAGTTTTTTCAATTCTTTTAGTTTTTTTTTTATTTCATATGTATATACACTATTAAATTGTTATAATTTATTTTTATTTTTATTTGTTTATTTTCTCAAGATATAAATTGTGTCATTTTATTATTTTCATTACTATTTTCATGTTCGCATTGGTGTTGTCATACCATTTGTGTTATTTGATAATTTTATATTATTCCTTCTCTTGATTATCTATATTAGTGTTGGATGTTAATACGTCATGCAATTTTTTGTGAATTGTTCTTTTAGTATTTATATTTTGTAATTCGGTATTCACATATTATTATTCAATGCATATTTTTATTGCTCATTATCAAATAGTGATTCAATAAAAGCATTTTGAGTCCATTTTGAAATCGCTTATTAAGGCAATATTTCGTCTTTGGAAATTCAATAAATCGTGCCCTATCGTGCTGGGGTTCAATTTTTCATTTGTCCAAATAATTGAATATCCTTATAAGAATCTCAATGCATGAACTTTGGAAATCATGAGAGGATCTCGGCATTGAGGGTTTGAAGCGTCATATCCTATCGTGCTGGATGTGATATTTTATTCCTTCAGAACAAGGGAATCTCAATATCCAATTCGAGTTATTTAAAATTTTTTAAAAACGGAATTTCAAAATCGTTTCAAACTTTTCGACATTAGGACATCAATTAATCAATTTGGTACCAATTTTTGGTGTTGCGAGGGTGCTAATCCTTCCTCGCACGTAATCGACTCCCGAACCTATTTTCTTCTTGAAATTTGTAGACCAAAATTGATTTCTTTTAAAAATAAAATAAAACGTTTTATAGTGACCCGATCACACCTAAACAAAAAGGATTGGTGGCGACTCCAATTTCATTTTAAAAGTCGATCCTCGTTTTTTAAAAACATATATATAAAATGGTTTCGATAGTGGTGATTACATACCCATGTTAATCACTTATGCTCGCTGAGCAGCAGAGTCGTATTAGTAGTGGTAATTCAATACAACATGCCTTAGATAATACCTATGGTGTGTGCAGTCCCAAAGCCTTCCCTTTCGTTCAATTGCAACCAATGCTCCAGGTTCTCGATCAGAGATGATGCAAATATTGGGTTAGGGGCAAACATGCCTCCTCAACCTAGATATAAAGAAATATCAATCGTCTGTTGACTCTTCAGGCATGATTGCAAAGGCAATCAACAGAATTTTTCGATTGCCGTATTGTGCCACAACCAACAACAATCGATAGATACATCTCTCGTACAAAAAAATACCGACGATTTGTACATGTGGCTTGTAATACTGGAATGCCTCTCGATATTGCTTGAAATTCCAAAACAAATGTTTGAACACTTGGCATCCATGGAGCAACTAATCGTTGTAGTACGCATGCCTTGTTTCCAGATCGATTACGCAACATGAGGCATACATCTCCAAGACCTGACACCATTTTCATATCTCATTAGATGACACATCCCACCCACTATGCATCTTCTCCAATGCCTTCAGTTTTGCGATCCATGCCTTTCGTACTGGCTATGAATATTTGCAATTAGAATCGGCACATCAATTCTGGGACTCACTTTGACCATAGGTAGTATTATATACGCGATCATTTCTGAATCCAATTTTGGATGATCCCATGAAATACCTACAATAACACAAGTATGTTAAGATTAGTAATTCAACTATGTCATACACTAAACTAGTATTAGTGCATTACCCACGACAACACATATATGTGTAGCAGTGTATTTGTTTATCATCTATAGCCCCATCTTCTTCATAACAGATGTCGTGATTTTTCAAGCACATTTACTGTCTCGTATTACGCACTTTGCCTCAAACTTGTCAGCTCAGGATTTAACCACGTGGAAGTCTATGCCATTCTTGATGTTATATCGTTTCACTGCAACGACAAAACCATATTTAGTTAAAAACTCTTTCCCCACTTCTAAATCACCCAAATCAAATGAAGAACTTGCGTGGCCCAACCTTCTGTACAGTAGTTTTGCAAACTCCAATCCATCATCTACTGATAGGTCTACATTATGCATGTGGGATGGAGGTGAGTATGCCATGAACCGTGGATCTTCTTCAACATCATCACCAGGACCTTAACCATCTGAACATTCATTTTCTGGTTCAGTCAAAATCGGATCTAGTTTAGGAATAATGCAATTTCTAAACCATCAGCACCGAGCTCTCAGATTGGATCGACATCGGATTCAGTCCCCTCTTCATTCTCGGCTCCACTAACATCTGTAGTGTTGGATTTCTTTTTGCTGGTTGGCATCGTAGGGAGTACATCATCCTTTCTTATATAGTTGTTGAAACGTCCAAAATCACTTGTTGATTATCAACTGCTAAAAGTTGATGTCATTCATCTGTAAGTGTTCCCAGCATTAAACAACGGCTGACCAAAGTTCAAATCAAAACCACTAAGTGTTGTACATGAGTCTTACCACCAAACCTCGATTGTTTAGTGTTTTGGCTATCGCGGTTAAATTCTAGGGCCTAAATAGATTAGTGTCTTTCCATTGATGATTTTGGGATATCATAATGAGAACTTTCTAACAGAGCGGTGAACCCACCACATAAATGTGCCGTTGGACTCTTAGCTTGTTCTTTCGTTCTGGCCTATTGGACAGGAACATATGTCGACCTTCGAGGGCCTTCATCTATCCTTGAAAACTCCACATATAACTCGAGATATGGTGATACATTGCCAATATGTGTCTGCACCATTACCTTCAACCCCCTCGCACCTTTGATTTCGAAAGTGTCATATTTAACGAGGTCGACCACAGCGTAAAATCGATATTTAAGAGACAATACTCTCGTCTTGTTGGATCCGATAATATTCTGCCTAATTCTTTTTCGAAGTTATGGAAATTCTATGTTCTGGTTAAAAGCCAACTGCACTGTGTTCTCTAATAAAAAAATGACACAATTCTCGGTGTCATGCATTTTATCGTCATAGTAAAGAATAACATTAATTCTTCCACTCATTTTAGGATCCAGATAACTTGTTCCACATGTTCGAAATAAAAATATCATGCAGAGAAATAGCGTTGTAATTAAATATGAACAACAAAAATCAATGTTTACTTTACGCAAATAGGTTGCTCCAACTTATGCCTTATGTGCGAACTTTTTCTTTTCTGATCTTCTTACCATTTTTCTTTGCTCATAAATAGATTATGCCACTTGATGTTGAATTAAGTTGGTTTTATAGACTAGAGGTTACTCATAGTTGGTTCAAAAAATTCCTCAGGCCTAATGGGGAGTTGAAATTTGTAGAAACAAATGCTCCAAGTAGGACGCATTGTTAGCAAAAGCACTGAACGAGCATCCAGCTAAAAGTATTATCAGTACCATGTCAGCTTAAAACGCTTCCAGGTGGATGCACTTTCAATGCTTCTAATGACAGTGCATCCTACTTGGAGCAATTTCCCTCCAAAATTTCAACCTCAGCCTTATTCCAAAAAACCCATCATATATCTTGGAATTATTGGGATATATTTTTTGAACCTAACTATTCAAAATAATAGATAAGAGAATAAATAATTTACTGAAAACTCAAATCAAACTAATAATAAGAAGCTAAAAAAAATAATAAATAATATTTCATCCTTGTATAGTAGGTCGAGTTTCGATAATGAATCCAATTCAATTTTCCAATTCGAATATATGATTGGTGTAAATACGATTTTCTTAAATTTGGAAATAAATTATTATTTAACATCTTGAAAAATTATTACAAAATAAATAATTAAAAATCTTAAAAAATAAAACCCTAAACCATACTTTAAATACCCAAAACCCTAACCCTAAAACCCTTAATTTAAAAAAATTGGCATTGAAAAATTTGGAAAAAAACGCTTCCAGCCAAAAGCGTTATCCAAAAAATGGCTATTCCCGTAATTTATCCTAAAATCGGTCCATTCATATAATTATTTTTTGGAATTTATTCATAAATTAGTCTTATTAGTGTGTGAAAATTTATATATAAAATGTTGTTAATCCTCAAAAAATTGAGCTTCTAACGCAAAAAGTTTTTGAATTTTTCCTTGGTGGTCAACTTCTATTGCATTTACTTCTAAACTTATTACTTCCACCTATCAAATTTTTACCAAGTTAAATTAAAATGAAAAGTTGTAGGATTTCACATCTTATTTTAATAAAATTAAATTATGATAGACTCATTGTTTGGGAAAAATAAGGCCTATAAGTTGGTTTTTAATTAATTAGGCCTTTAGGCCGATTTTAAAATTAATTAGAGAAATAGGTCAATTTAAATGGAAAGTGTGTCCAGCTAGGCGAACTTTCTGCACAGGTGTCAGGAAACTGCACCTAGCTAGACGTGCTTCCTGGAAAGCTCGTCCAACTAGGCACACTTTCCTTCAATGGTAAAAACGCAATAGCTTTTTGAACATTGTCGTGCCAACGGCAAAAAAGAATTAAACTTTCAAAGGTAAGTTTTTTTACCCTATAAATACCTCCCAAATTTTATTTTTTTTTTCATTCACATCATTCTCTCAACTCTCTCAAACTCTCTCAAACCCTCTCAAGTCTCTCAACTCTCTTATTTTGATAATGTTCGATATTTTTATTTAAAAATAATATTTTTATTAATTATCTCGTATTGTATTTGTTCAAAATCGATTTTTCACGAATGACTACCTCTCTAATCCGCTTTAACGACAAGCATATTTCTGCCGCCCAAGCAATAATGGTAAGACAGAAATTTAAATTTTGTTAATTCCAATAATGTTAAATTTAATTTTTTTAATTTGAAATTGTTTTTATTGTATAAATAAGAGAATGATCGTGTTTTAGAAGGCTTCATTCATAATATGGGAAAGCTTGCGATCCTTGAAATTTGTGGCCACTTGCAAGCGACTAGATTCTTATATGTGTCCCGTATGTCCAAGGGTTGCAAACTCGATTTAGCACTAATCAGCGTGTTGGTTGAAAGATGGAGGCCCGAAACACACACTTTACACCTTCCATGCAACAAGTGTACAATCACACTCGATGACATAGCGCTACAAATCGGTCTGTCGATGGATGGGCCAGTCATCACAGGATCACCGGTCATTCCGGGTAAAGTAGGCCTCTACGAATTACTGTTGGGGAAGGTCCCCAACAAGTTCAAAGGTGGTCGAAAATTGATGAACTAGTTTGAAAGATAATTTCGATAAGCTCCTTAAAAATCGAACGGAGGAGGTCATAGAACAATATGCCCGAGCATACATTATGAGGTTAATCGGGGGCTTTTTAATGTCAGACAAATCTCAAAATTTGGTGCATGTAAAGTGGCTACTACATCTAGTGGACTTCAATAAGTGCGAAAAACTAAGTTGGGGATTTTGCGTTTTGTCCACATTATATCGGGAGATGTGTCCCGCCATCTTGAGAAAAGGTGCTAATCGGTGGTTGCTCTTTCGTGGTGCGATCGTGGGTCAGTGGCAATTACCATTTTTACATCCCAAGGTGACAGACCCATACATGTTCCTGTCGGTGACGAGGTGAACACCATTTATTAACAAATACGTAGTCTATATAGTAATATTTTTTTATTATACGTTTTGACTAACATATAACTTGTACAAGTGGAACCATAGGATAGTGACGTGGGACTACCCAAGGTGTCAGAAGATATTAGGCTATTGTTAGACAACACTCGAAAGCTGAGGTTAGTTACTTATTCTTTCAAACCTACATTAATTACGGGTTGATTTGTAAAAAAATTATTGCATAATGATATTTAAAATTTTGCTTTTCAGTTTGAATAGACATCGTACGTCGACACCGATGTCATATCTTGCATCCTATCAGAAGTGTTGGATAATCAACAGATGTGGGACGCCAAGATGTCATTGGTAGTGTACACTATAGTGGAAATGCACGAATCGGACTGGGTGTTACGGCAGCCCGAGTAGAGGCAATGAATTCCACCACCACCGCGAGACTTAAAGGAGTTGTACAAGGTGGACATGTAAGGGAAGGACAATAATGACTAGACGGTATGGAACGGGATCACATCGATGCGTGGGATCGTAGGATACAATCCTTACTCATTCCTGAACCATTCTTCTCAGTGAACATGTTGGCACCTGATGATTACTTGGCATTGTTTAGAGCCATCGACAAGCTATATTTGCTACCACCAGAGGAGAAGAGTCGACAAATTCGGTGAAAAGGCAATGTCGATTGCCATAGTAGCGTACAGGGGACGCATTCGCATAACGGGTTTGTCATTCACTCTGGCATAAGATGCACTACCTATGGTTATGCAATATTTGAGCCAGTTCGCTCCACCACACTATAGACCACCGCTGAATGTGGCCGATTCTTTTGTTCCTACAAGTACATATTTCGTGGCACCGACGTCCCTCGCATACTTCACACCCATGTAGATGTCGATGTCCAACCTTCGTGTTGGGGCAAACACCAACGTATGCATTGTCATCGATGACGATACTAATGTAGATGCTTGTGCAACAGTCGATGCTTGGTACCTTTCCGACATACCCGAGATTTGGGGCACCTTATGGTTACACGTCTATAGTGGCCCAAACATCGTGCACATAACTGTTTTACAGGGGTGGCTCATTATTACAACCACTGGACGTGGGAGTGGTGGATACACGATAGCAAATAAAGACAACACAATAATTAACCATGGAGGAAGATGGTAACGCTATCGATCTCAAAGAAATGATTACCTAGGGGGTCGTGCTAGCTACATATTCAAGCGATGATGACAAGGAGGAAGAAGTCTACAGGCCCACACCTCTGATTTCACCTTCGATTGCACCTCTAGTTGTACGACCGGTTGTACGCAGAAATCCTCCACAAGACGATCATCTTTCGCCTTGTGGCACACATTCTCCCCGATGACACGATTGAGGGTAAATTTTCTTAAAAATATTGTGATGTAAATATGGATATGTCATAAATAAATAAAAAATTAGGTTATTCATTCAAACAATACATTTGTCTTTATTACTATCTATCATGAGTTATGCATAAGTTAATAATAAATAACAAATTGAAGTAATGAAAATATCCGAAGCATGCTAATGTATATGAAATTTGGTAGAAGGTAATGTTATCAACGCTGAAGCCCTAGCGTATCCCTGTACAAAGAACAAGTTGGCTTTGTATGCCCTGGGTTTCTATAATACCTACATAATTTCTATTGATCGTGTCTCTTTCAAATATCCATATTTTTCTTTATCCGGGTGGAATTCAGGTGACCTTTCAGGACGTGATGTAGGTCTTTTTTTGGCACCAACTCAAACGAGGCACTGGACACAGGCGACCACATAATCTCATCTGGAACAAGTGGGAATTCAAGACTCCACACACTGTGAATGTGTTATAGTCGATAGACGCCATTAATGTAAGGTGTGTACCTAATCCATGTAACACCCCAAACTCGGCCCAAACACTACAACTGGATTTGGTATGTCATTAAGGAAATTTTGTAAAACATGTCGCATTTTCAGAAAAAACATTTTGGTAAAGTTTAACCTTTTATTCGGGAAAAATTTATAATTTATAGTTTTAAATAAAATATGCCTTTATGAATTAAAAACCCAAATTTAAATACATGCCTTAGTTCAATTAAAAATAAAAATTTAAATAACTAAAACTAATAAAAGCCCGTAATAAAACAAAATATAAACTGGTGGCCCATGGCCTTATTACAACGAGATCTAAAATCCATTAAATAAGAATATAAAATAATAACTAGAGTATTTTTGCTGGATCCAAATGTTCATTTGCAGGGCCACCTTGCGCTCCTCTCAAGCCCGGTCCGATGCACTAAATGCTACCTGAAATGTTAATTAATTGGTTGAGTCGCGAGACTCAGTGTGCATCCCTCATGCACATTAGATTTGGGCCTTATCCCCATAAAACTAAAATAATCAGAATTAATATACATAATAATAATAATATGCAAGCCCAACCCAAATCCTAGGTTTCCATCCGCTACACGCCCCCGTACCAGCCATTCGCACCATTGGGGATTTCTACAATCAACCCACACCGCTACACGCCTTGATGGTAGTCGTGCTGCTCATCATCAGATCACGACCGTAGCCACTACAACAGATCACGGCAAAAGCCGCAACAACAGATCACGGTAAAAAAACTGCTACAACAGATCATGGTAAAAACCGCTACAATAGATCACGGTGAAAACCGCTACAACATATAACTTCCTTCTTTCATCAAACCCAACCCATGCAATCACATAAAATCAATATACTTATATCGTTTAATTAGAACATTCACTAACCTGATGATTTGTTTTTACCCTCTTTGAGTTTCCTCCATTATGCCCGGATTTCGGCATTTTTCAAAACATATAAGACTTATAATCATATATTAATCAAACAAATCTAGATGGTGGGAAAGTGTTACACACCTGATATCGCGAAATCCAATATTTTTAGTCGATATCTTTGTTATCCTGATCTACAACTTTGCTCAAAAAGCCGGAAAGATGTGAAAATAGGGCCTCTCCTATATTCGGCCATGGTTAGTGTTCTACCTAATTTCATATATTTATAAATAAACCAATCTCCTTACCTTCAAATCCCGAAAATAACACGACTTGAGTGTTACTGATCTTTGACTTAGAGATATAAGCGTTGGACTCCTCTTCAGATCCCGAAATGCCAAAAATAAGAAAAACCCTTGATTAGTCACTAAATAGCCATTCGGCAAGGGACTTTGAAAAGCCGGAGAAATATTGGAAACTCAAAATCGACACATACCTATTGTTTTCTTTAGATTCGGCACAAGCAAACTTTACTGAAGAAAATTCGGCAACTTTAGGAGGTGAGATCTAAGAATTTCGATTTTTAGAAGATTTAAGAATTGAAGATATGGCTAAGAGAGATTTGGCCAATGAATATTAAGGAGAAGAATAGAATAATAGAGATGTGATTTTGGCTTTTAGGGATTAGAAGAATAATAACAATAGAGGTTAAAAGATTCTACCAACCAGAAATTTTAGAAAGGAAGAAAGGTGAAGAAAATGGTGGTTTTCGCTTTTGAGAGGAAGGAGATGAGAAAAGAAAATAAAAGAAAGGCTTCCAAAATTTTGGCACACCCCCTCTTTATATAGAAAATCGATTCCTCCCTTTAGCAGAGATTGATTTTCAGCCAACACTGCCACACATGATAGCTCCTATCCCTTTTCCTTATCTTAATCTATTATCTCCTAAAAATAGTCTTTATCGCTTATTATCCTTAAAGACTAAATCCCTAAATAATAGCCTTTATCTGCTTATTATCCATATAGAATAAATATAATAAAATTCTAAAAAAAATAGCCTTGTGCCGTCCACTTCCCTAATCCCTAATGCCAAATTTAACTAACTTAAATTAGAAGATTTGGGCTCCTTAAAACTTAAAATTTGGGCCCCTAACACTTAAATTAACTCATTCCACATATTCAACATTAAACGCATAGGCCCAAAAATTTAGGATGTTACAATCCATATGTTTCCGCATGCGGCAATTTTATGTGTGCATAGGAACCTAAGTGCTTGGAATCTCCTATAATCACAAGTCCCTTTTGTTAGGTTAATATGATAGGATGCACTTGACATTTCCTGGTCGGGCCTAGCGTGCTCCGTGACTCAAAAATTGAGGTTCCGACGCGATTGTCACACTACATACATGGTAATTGCTCTTGCTGTACTTCGCTGAATCTCTTTCATCACGTTATCACAAAATGTATTTCGACTCATTTTAATATCGATCATGATTTGGATTAATAGACGCAAAAAAAAAGTAGAGAGTTATCCGAAGGTGTACATACAACTCTCACCCGTGATGCAAGGTTATTCTATTTGATATTAACTTGATACGTGTCTATATTATGGAAATTGTGCCCCTTTTATAAGAGAATTATGTAGGGAGAAAGAGAATACATGCAATAAATTTCGTTTACGAATGCACACATTCATTTCATATTGTATGGTGCGAATAATTTTCATCACGTGTTCAGAAGTCATATAATTTCATCTAGATTTTGCACTGCATCACGTGCTTAACAGACATTTAAAAAGATACTTTCACCCTTAGAAGATGAAATTTGTTAGAGAAAGCCCCCAACTGGGCGAGCTTTCTCTAACAAATTTCCTATTACCCAGGGAGAAAAGCCTGAAGTTTCGAATAATTTGAACACTTTAAATAGATTTAGAACATGTTCCACCGCGTTTTAAGGTTTTTCTTTGCAAATAGACCCTTCCCTACGGCTATAAAATGGCTCACACACACCAAGCTTCATTATCCCTCAGTCATATAATTTCTCTCCAATCCTCTCTATTTCTCCATTATAAACCATTTCACGATCTTAAAAATTTTGGTCACTAAAAGTATTTTGTTTATCTTCGAGGTATTCTTGAGTCGTTGGTGATGCAATATCGATCCAAGCCATACACATTTCATATATTATGCTGATATGAGATCATTACTTTCGAAGTCTCTCCTAGATAAGTCAGTTATAAGGTGATTTTGCTTTCAATGGTCAAGGGTGGAATTGACGTAGAGGTCTCAATCGATGGCTGTTACATGGTAATGGATCAGGGTATAACGGGGGAGCTAGTTGACGGTTGTTACACGACCACGAGCTCATTTTTTTTAAATACCTGAAAATGATGCCCTATAAATACCATACAGAAGTTTGATGGCATATTCATACGAAAAAACTCTAGGGCTTCCCCGTACCTTTAACCTTCCTTCTTATTTGAAGGCTGGCATTGTTGTAGACGCAAGAGAACTCTCAGGTGAGGAGTGGCTATTGCGGTGCAGTAAAGGTGATGATCTTTTTGGGGTGATGACAATTTTCGTTACTACACAATCTATTAATACTTATAACCACTATCACGCCAACCTGAGTTTGACCTCTATTGTGTCAGAACATCCGCTCTCCTCTTGAAAGTTCTCTTATGTCCACCTCGATGTCAACCTTCGAACAAGAGTGAAAGGTTCAAGATACCGACTGCTTGGAAATAGAAAAAAATACATTGATTACACTGGAAGTTCACAGAGTTTTTTCGTATGACTATGTCATCAATATTATGTATGTTATATATAGCACATTGTTTGTAGATATCCAAAAGCTTGAACTCCTGACCGTGTAATGACCATCATCGGGGCCTCGATTATACTCGAACCTGTGATTGCATTATGGGCACTGACTGGGACTTCCACCTAGACTTCAACCCTTGATTGTATCAAGCATTGTCGCCCCCACAACCTGATTTCCCCAATATAAGTTTCTCTAAGGTGATGGTCCTATCCCGCCATATGAAATGTATGTGTGCTGAGCCACGTTATCACATCCCGACCCTTTAAAACTACCTAAGAACTTTTGTCGTTTTAGTTGAAAACTATGAACACTTTCAAAATACTCTAAACCCTAAAAACTTTAAACCCTAACCCTAAAAAATAAAAAGCCCTAACCCTAGAGGAGAAATGAAAAGTGCGCCCAGCTGGGCGTGCTTTTTATTTCTCTCTCCTAAAAACAGTAACACTCATTTCCCGTGTTCGAAGTCGGAACCGGATGCGATGCATTACCTAACTCAACTTGCTTAAACATGATGTTTCGGACTATAAAATTTCGTTTCGTCTTAAAAAATTTCCATTCAAACCCATAACATACTCATCCTAGGCTTACAAGGCCTTAAGCATACTTCCAAAAGATTTCGGGAATTAATCGGAAACTTTTATTCACTTGGAAAAATTTTGCCTAAACAGGGGCCACACGCCCGTGTTGCTCAAGGGACACACCCGTGTTCCCTTGAGATATGCCCGTATTCTTCACCCGTGGTCGACACTGACTTATTTCACATGGCCAAACACACGTCCATGTCATTAGCCCGTGTCCCTAAGGCCTCGACACACCTGTGTCTTAGCCCGTGTGCCAAAACCTTGGCATTCTATTTCACCTCACTAAGGTCACACGGCCAAGGCACATGCCCGTGTCCTTAGATCGTGTGTCGAATTAAATTTCACATTTTAGGTGCAGACTCCACACGGCCTAGGCACAAACCTATCTCTAAGGCTATGCCTTCCACACGGCTAGACACACGGCCGTGTCTCTGCCCGTGTGTTTACTACTGAGCATACTGACTTTGTAAACCTAGTATGTAGGGGACGCACGGTCGATCAACACACCCATAAGGCTGATCGTGTGTCCCATACAGCCTAGAGACAAGCCCATGTGTCTACCCGTATGGACATAAAAAGGCTATATTCCAAGCCAAATGCCACCCTGTATAGTAAACATGCTAACTCCAACTCATATAAACATGATTCATGAACCAAAGGCACATCCAAGAACTCAATTCAAAGCATTCACACATGCATAAACTTCATAATTTCAATATTATTGAATATATATAAACTTATCAAGTGTTGGCTCCTTTACGATGACTATTTACAAAATTTCTTTGATAACATACATAGCCAACACTTTGGCTAACAATTACGACCTAACAAAATACCGGAGTTCTATACATGTCATACTCAAAATAAGTCTAAATTGTTATACCAAATTGATGTTGATAGTATGATTTTCGAACTCCTATGTCCCATGATCCCTGAGTTATCTAAGCAATACTACAAGGAAAAGAGAAATGAGAGGGGTAAGCACAAAGCTTGGTAAGTTTGCATGAAAATAAATAGCAACAATAAGTTTATAATGACATCAATCCATGGCATTTGATAACTACACAAGGTCATAGATACTTTGCCATAACTTACTCGCACTCGATCTTATCTATAACATACCATGCCACCTATTGTAACATTCTCGTGAATTTCTCACAGGTACCTGTATTCACTCAATCACATGACTTTAGTACTAATCTCATTTCTATTTCCAAGCTTAACTATTTATCCCATTAATCATTAGGGATACTCAAAGACGCATACTCATCGTCATTATTATAAGCGTGAAGCCAATGCCATATCCCAGATGTGGTCTTATATGGGGTCACCTCTGAGTGCCGATGCCATATCCCAGATACGGTCTTAAACGGAATTTCTCACATCAAGCATCGAGGCCATATCCCTGATATGGTCTTATACGATTCTCATATTCAATACCGAAGCCATATCCTGGATATGGTCTTATACGGAGTTTCAATTTGGTGCCGAGGCCATGTCCCCGACATGGTCTTATACGAGACCTTATTTATCTTAAGTCTCGATAATATTATACTCACATTCATATTAGTCCAACTAGGACTTCAACATTTCAATTCCTTAGAATATTTTACATCAATGTAATGTCAAACATTCTCAAACAATACGAGCATAAATGTTGAATTTATCACATATAAACTTACCTCGATTTCAAAATGAGCTAGATCGTCAATCTAGTCCGAGACTTTATTCTTGCCCTGATCAAGGTTGATTCTTGGTTCTTCTTGCTCTATAATAGCAAATTAGCTCATTTTAATCATCACATTAATAAAAGCATTTCAACAATCATGCTTTGGTAAAATTACTATTTTGCCCTTAGACCTTTGACAAAATGACCATTTAACCCCTAGGCTCGAAAATCAATTCTAATCAAATTTCTACCTTTAATGAGCCTAGGTGAACTTTTATTTCTCTTATGGCTATCATCAAAACCCAACATTTCACACATTTAACTACCAATTTAACAACCTTTACAAAAAGGTTCATTTAGGTGTTTTCATGGCAACACCTTTCACAAAAGTTGTTCATCTAATAACTAAGACTTATTTTCTTCCATAAAAATGCAGCAAATAACAATGAAAGCTCTCATGGCAAAACTCCAATCTTTTCACCATATTGCAAGATAGTCCTCTCATTAGAAAGCTTAAGCTCTAGTGGTTCTAAAAGTACAACTATCTTCAAGAAAAACCATTAAAATCACTTACTTGAATGGAGATGAGTTTGCTGAAATTTTGAGCTTTCAAAACCCCTATTTTTCTTGCTATTTTCGGTGGATAAAGATGGAGAGAAAAGATGATATCTTTTATTTTTTTATTTTATTAATACAAGTCAATTTAGTCACCAACCTTTACCAACTTTGACCAATTTGTCAATTTTTGTCTCCTATGGCCAACCACTCCATTCTTAGGGGTCTAATTGCACTTTAAAGACCCCAAATTAATATTCTATAGCTGTTAGGCACCTTTAGATTATAAAATAGAACTTTCGCACTTTACGTGATTTAGTTTTTTTGCGATTAAGCTTGAAATTGCTAAAATTAAAGCATCAAAATTTTCATGCACTTATATAATCATGCTCTAACTCATAAAATAACATAAAAATAATTTTCTCGAACCTCGAATTAGTGATCCCGAAATTACCATTCCGACTAGCTCCTAAATCGGGCTGTTACAAAAATGGCCTATTTCCCTGATTAAATTTAAAACTGGCCTAAAGGCCTAATTAATTAAAAAAAATGACCTATTGGCCTTATTTTGCCCATTTTTTGTATGAAAAACCATGTAATAAATTAATAAAAATTTATATAAAAATTTAAATTTGATTTTGATTGAATGATAAAATTAAGATAGTATAGATTAAAAAATTTAGGTTCAAAAATATGAAAAGAAAAATATCCTTAAAATAAATAATATTTGTTTATTTGTAAAAAAGAATTTAATAATTTTACAATTAAGTTGAAATTTAGTTGATGGATGACACTAACCTAATCAAACTTTTAAATAATAGTGTAGATGTTCTTTTATAATCTTCGTATAAACTTTTACATATTTTTAATATTTAATATTTTCATAACACCATGTTAAAAATACTTAGAAGTTTTTAATTCAATTAACAAATATTTAGTACAATGATATAGTATATTAAACTCTCAAAAGAGAATTTGAATTTAAATTTTGAAGATAACATTATTGGATACTTAATTTTATAATTTGTTTTTGTTATTTTAGAGTATTTCTAAGCTTCCTTTTGACTTTCATGTAAAATGGTATAATTGTTCTCCATTGCATGGTTTTTTTTTTTTTTTAAGAAAACAACGCTAAGGTCACCTCAATTTATTGCTTCATGAATAATAATATTATAGATTTTCAACGGATAATCCATATCGAAATATAAATTCGTTCTGTTCTTAATAGTTAAGTTACGAAATAAATCAGTTGTATTGTTACTATTACGGTTGATCCAATTTATTTGGACCGAGCCAAAATTTCTAAATGCCTCGCATTCCTGCTTCACACACTGGCCCAGAATAGTGACGTCCGGCTCTCTCTTTTTGACCGTATTGACTAGCCGAGCATTGTCAGACTCCAAAATGAGATTATCAACATGTAACTGAGAGGCCAAATTTAAGGCTTCAACCAAGGCTTCTAACTCTGCCCAAATCACGTCCACAGATTTTTTTGAATGACCATAACAGCCTCCAAAGTACAAAGCCATCATGATCTCTCGCTATAGCACCGAACCCAATACATCCAAACGAAACAGAAGCGTCAACATTAACTTTTACGTAACCATCTGGAGGTTTTTTCCAGCCCTTGCGCATCGGTTTGGGGGAAAGAACCGGGGGCAGTTAGATTAAAAATTCTGAAGTCTTTGCTAAGCGTTTGCGCCCTTTCCCACACCACTAAAGCAGCATGCCCTGAAACACCATCTTGTTTCTGTCGTTCCAGCAATTCCAAAGCAGAGTGAAAAAATCTGCTGCAGCCTTGTTATCGAGCTCACGGAGGACATCTTCCAGCCATTCTATACAACGGTCGTAGTTCCCATCAAGGAGCCTATTATTTAAGCCCCCAATAACAAGAATATCACCAACATTTGGGCAATCTTTCAAAGCGTGAATTAGCGTCTCATCACTGTTGTTGCATGGTTAATTTTTCAATATACGCTGAAAAAAATATTTAAGTCCATAACACGTTTTATATTTCTTTTTTCAAAAACAATATAAATAGATAAATTTCAAAATATATATACTTAAATAATTTCTTTTCAGTATATATTGAAAAATTAACCTATTGCATATTCACAAAGAATACAAGGATCGAAGAACTTTTGTCCAAGAAGTCCTAGTCAACGAGGAATGTACCCAAAAAACACAGGAAATGATCTGGCACCAACCCATAAGAAATTTTAAAAAAAAAAATCCAACAAAGTTGAATAAAAAAAGGATTTTATATAATTTTTAATGTATTTTTATAAACACAAACAATGTACTTTCTGATTTTTAAGTACTTTTTAAAATATTTTCTGAACTTTTTACAGTTTTTCTAAAAAAAAGTTAAATAGAAATCTAGATTGAGAAAAAAATGTAAATATTAAAGTTAATTTATTATTATATTAATTAAAAAAAAAGTCACATCTAACAACAATGGTTAATTTTTTAATATATATAGTTTAATACTTGAGTATTCAGTGGGATGGTTTACCTTTTTTTCTTCTAAAAGAAATTATTTATTTGTTAACTGATCACCCATGAAACGGGCACAGGAAGCATGCCATGCACAATGGGGCAGAAACAGAGATAGAGTCCAATTGCGTGGAGATAATGCAATCTGGGATTGGAATAAGACGTCAAATTCTACTTCATCATATAATTCCCAGTTGATTTTCTAAATCAAGTCAATTTTTATTAATAGAAATAATAAACGTTGGTTAACTAAACTCGTGATGTAATAGCAAAATATTTTTGTTGCAATGAAATTTTAGTTAACATCATATTTTTAGTTAGATTTTCAGATTATCGGCAATTATTTGTATTTGTTTAGTTTATTATTATTATTATTATTATTATTAAAAAGTGAAAAAAAATCACAAGGTTTGAATCAAGATGTCAAGCATGTGTTTTAACACCGTTTTAATCTTGACTATTTGCTCAGTTTCTGTCGTACAAGCCCCCATAAGTATTTGTGACATCACATGTAGGGGTGAGCATTCGATCGAATCGAATCGAATCGAATGAAAAAATTTCGAGTTAATCGAGTTGACGAATCATATTTTATCATCCTAATTTGATTTGAAATTTTCTCGAATCGAGTTGAGTGAGATGGAATTCGAATCGAATCGAATCGAATATATTTGTTAGAGTTAAATTTTAAAAATAATTTTGGGTCCTTGTAACGCTATCACCCATCGTAATAAAATTTGTCCACCTTAATCAAATTTTATTAACTTTCATCACCTCATAATTTATTTATTAATCTTTTATATACGGGTTAGCTTCTTTGCTTGCTTAGTTATTTCAATTATCTTGATTCTTGTCACTATGTATTTTGGGATTAAAATATATATTAAATGTAAAATGTGATTTTTAATAAAAGTTATTTTAAAGATAAAATATGAAATTGATACCCATATAAAATTTTAATACGAATATTTTATGGCATAATTAATAATTCAATTTTAATATAAATATTCAATATGACTAAACAATTCAATAATATAAATAATATAAAATGTGAAATTTAATTTAATAATATAAATAGTAGATATAAATAAAATTATTGCTATTTATGTTTAGTGATTTTTTGGATAATTTTGATTTTTTATTTGAGGGTAAAAGGTGAGAAGTAAAAGTTTAGGGGAAAATAAAAGTTTTGGGGAATAAAAGTTTGAGGAAAGTAAATAGGGAGTAAAATTTTGGAAGGAAAACATAAAAAAAATTGGGGGGATGGGTTTGGGGTAGATGGGGAGTGGGATGGGAAGGGAGTAAAAGTTTTAGGGAAAAGTAGGAGGAGTAAAAATTTGGGGAAATAAAAGTTTTGAGGGTTTTTGGAGTAAAATTTTGAGAAAAGTAAATGGGAGAGTAAAATTTTGGTGGGAAATGGATTTTGGGTAGATTGGAGGGTTGGGATGGGAGGGGAATAAAAGTTTTGGGGGAAAAGTGGGAAGGAGTAAAAATTTTGAGAGAAAAGTAAAAAGGTTTGGGAGTTTAGGGTAAAAATATAAAATATTATATTTTAATATTCGAATTATTCGAATTATTCGAGTTATTCGAATTCGAAAACTTAACTCGATTCGAACTAGAAATTGAAAAAAATTGAGTTGACTCGAATAACTCGATTAATTCGAATAATTGATAACTTTAAAAAATTCAAATTTTTTTTCGATTTTTTCGAGTCGAATCGAGTTTTGCTCACCCCTAATCACATGCATAGTTAATTTTGAAGTTCCATACGTCAAAGGTACTAACAATATAATTGTTAATTACCTTAATATGCCTTATGGATAGAGGTAAAAAATTTGTAAAAAGAGTTAGTGAATGAGCTACATGTCGAAACTATTTTTTAAACCAGTTTTAGAAAAACAAGGATTGACTTAAAAAAAATGTGGAAATGGAGTTGCCACCGATCTTTTATTCGAGGTGTGATCAGATCACCTTAAGATAGATTATTTTAATAAAACATTTTGATTTATTAAAATAATAATTTTGGTCTACGAAATACAGAAAACAGGTTCGGGAGTCGGTTACGCACGAGAAAGGATTAACACCCTGCAACGCCCAAAATTGGTACCAAATTGATCAATTAATGTCTTAATGCCAAAAATTTGAAAAGATTCTAGATTACGATCCATTTACTTAAGATATATTTGAACAGCATCATATTGGATGCCGAAAGTTCTTATTTCGAAGAAATAAAATGTCGTACTCAGTAAGTTAGGGCACAACCTTTTACATTCTCAAAATTAGATTTATCCATCGACATTCAATACTCATTCATTTAAAAATAAGAAGGATATTCAATTATTTGGGTCAAATGAAAAATCGCAACCCAGTAAGTTAGGGCACTATTTCTCCAAAATCCCGAATACGAAATATTGCCTTTGTTCTTTTGAAATTCTTATTTCGAGAAAATAAAACATCACACTCATTAAGTTAGGGTGCAATATCTCAACTTCCCGAAAATAAGCTTTTTATTTTAAATGTCATGCATTTTGATTTAAGAGAGAAAGGATACTCGGTTATTAGGTTTTAAACGAGGAGAATCGGAACTCAGTAAGTTAGAGCACGATTTTCTCGAAACCACTAAACACGAGCATCGCCTTATTTAAAAAAAACGTTGAAGGATTTTGAAATTTGAATGACATTAAACTCGATTTTCTTTGATAAATAAATCGTAATGAGATGATAATATACAAAGCGAAATGGCAATATATACACAAAAATGTTACAATGATGAATCACAAATAATCTATAAACACCAATTAAAAGAGGTAATACACATGATAGTGCTCAAAATAAAAAAATGGATGAAAATAGCTATTGCATGCAATAATGAGGAAAATGGATTTTAAATGAAATTTTATACAAGAAAAAAACTAGTGAAATATGTAGCAAATAATAATAATATATGTGAAATATTACCTAATAAATGATTTATATATGAAAGTAATAATATATAAAGGTTTTGAAATAAAAAAATATACAATAAATTTGGAACTTAAAAGGAAATAAAAAAATATACATATACACATAAATAGATTAAAAGAAAATTCATATACCAAATAATATGAAATCCATAACATATATAAGAATAATTTAATAACAGAAAATAGAAATTAATAGTAAAATCCTTGAATAAAATACTATAAACAATAGTATTAAAAATAACAAGAGTAATATCAATAATAATATCCGAATAATAAAAATATAGCAAAAATAATTAAAGAAAATAAAAATAGGAAAGGGATGACTAAATTAAAATGCGCGTAAATTAAAAGGGATTAAAAGCGCAATTTTCCCAGACGCAAAAACGCTACGTTTAGATAGAGGCCAAAATGAAAACAGAAAAAAAGTTAGGGGTGAAATTTAAATAAACCAAAACTTAATCAAAAAATAAACCGAAATGTGGAAGGACTACAAGGGTAATTAGCCCATTAAAGCAAAACACGCGGATCCTACGTATATGGGTTGGGTCGAATCGGTCGCCCAAGATCTTGTGTCGTTTTGAGGCTATGGTAATGAACCCCAAATGGTACCATTTCTCTAATGTCTTATAACCCCTTTTAAACCAGACTAAAACTAACATACTCCCTTTTTTTTGAAACCCCAAGTTCCCTTCTTATTCTCTCCCCGCAGCCGAAATCAGCCCCTTTTTGCTTGCTCTTTTCTCAGCCGCAGATAAACCTTTCCAAGCTACCACTGAAACGCCACTGGAAATTGGTGAGAGTGATGCATGAAGGTCGAATCCATTTCCTTATGCACAAGTTTGCCTTGCTCTCAAATCAGATCCGCATCTAACTCCGATCGTGACGGAGAAGACAGGGATCCAAATGGTAAAATCTCTTTTCCCTTTTTATTTTTGCCTTTTGAATCTGTTTCCCTTTCCTATTGTTGTATTCTCGTATGCTTGGTGTATAAAAAACACAGAGAAGGGAATAAAAGACTCAATCAGTAAGAGGAAACTCTGGTAATCACCTTTTAAAACTGGATTCAAATCCTTTTTTTTTTGTATTCAGTATCTGTGCATTCATAAAAAAATCCTCCTTTACAAGTTTTGCTTCGGTTTTATATATAACCGAAAAGAAAAATAAAAAAATACAATATTCTCATTTTTTGCTATCAATTGTTGTTGTTTCTCTGCTCTCATTGTATTCGCTTTCTTTGTCTGATGACATGGCCGAGATATGGAGGAGTCGTCACGACTTTCGCTACTGTTGGAGGCGATCTGAATGGCGTCTTTGGTGCGAGCTTGTCTTGAAAATCTCAAGAGGCGCACGTGGAGAGCACGCGAGAAGCCCAAGCGGCTTGCGTAGGGAGCACGCGAGAAACTCAAGGGGCGCGCGTGGGGAGCTGGCTGAAGGGTTTGGAAGCTTCTAGGGTTTCCTGCAGTTCTATTTGGTTTGAGCTTGGATCTGACTTGGGTCTGAAATTGGGCCAATGTAATTGGGTAGAAAGCAGTTTAGTTTGGGCTAAGTTTAGTATTTGGGCCACTAGGGACTTTGGGCCTGCTATTTTATTCATCATTTTTGTTTTGCAAATTTAGACTGTTGATGGACTTTATTATTATTGTCTTGGTTTTAATGGGCCGAGCAAATTGGGCCTGCTACACTACAGTTAATAAAAAGCCCAACAAAGAGTACACCTTCAAACCAAAATATTCTAATCAAGTATTTGTGTCAATACCTTCTTAAGTATCATTTTATCCTAATCAATGGTAAGACAATCAGTTGAAATTCAACTCAATTATCAATTACTCCACAATCAGTAAGTCAACTACCATAGTCCTAAGATCCAAATTCAGTATACCAAGCTAGTTATGCTGAAATTATTCAATGGTAGAAAAATTTTGTGCGATAAAAAATTTCTTGAAACCACAACAAATGCAATAAATAAAATATTTTTTTAAAGAACTTATAGAACATTAGAAAAATAAATTTACTCAAACATCTGATGAAAATGAAAAAGTAGAATATTTAAAATTTCCTAAACTATATAACATTAAAATTTGTTTTTAATACATTTTTGGGAGTTTGAATCTGATTGATTAACTGCCATTTTTGTTCACTTCCTTTTTTTGATTCTTCCCATCTTCTTAAAAATTGTAAGACATCCTCCTTAAAATGTTCCAACAAAATAATTTTAAAAATTTTCTTTTGACCAATTATTGTTGTTTACAACTATAGTCATAGACTGTGCCCAATCATTTATGGTTTTTTCATAACCTGCTATAGGAATATTTGTAAGATCTAAATATATTCCTCCTTGAGCAATATTTCTTTTATTTAGATCATCTATCCTATGTGGGACAAGTTGAGCAAAACGACCCTCCTAAATTTTTAGATTTTATTTCATTAATAGCTATATTTTCAGTTTAATTACCAAACATTCTAGTTGTATTTTCAACTTGTTCGCAATTTCTATTAAAGGATCTTAAATAATCATCTTCTAATATGTCATAATCTGATTTTCTTTTTCCATTAAGATCTTGATATGTTTGATCAGTTTCCATTAGTTTGGGTATATCTATATTTTCATCTTCATCTGTTGAAGAATTTTCTCCATCAGAATTATAACTTGTAGCCTTTATATCTTCTAGGTTTATAGAATTATTAGAATTACTACTATATGTAGAATCATAGTTTAGCATATAATGATAATTACATAACACAAATAACTCTTTATGTTTTCACAGAGTCGTTCTATAATTTTTAAATATTATACTTTTCATTTTATCATATGTCTAAGTAAATTTATTTTTCCAATGTTCTATAAGTTATTTATAAGATTGAAAGACATTTTTTTATATGTAAACTTTCTTTTATGTTTTTCATCTTTTGTACATGATTCTTCAGAGGAAGTGTCTTCTTCTTCCAAGAAGATTGTTTATCTCCTTAATATCTAAAAAACTAATTTCTAGTTCTTCCCAATCACGATATAAAATAGATTTTAACAATAAATCATGAGCTTGTTCTTTAGTTTTTTTTTCAACTAAGAATTGTGAAAGCTTAGTGAGAGCTCTTTTAAAGTTTGCTCTTTGCTTAGTAATATGAGTTTTCCATATTTCATTAATAAAATTATATAATTCTAAGGGTAAACCTGGATTATAAAAATATTTTATTTCTTGAATTTGTTGTGGTCTTAACAAATTTTCTATCGCAAAAAATTTTTCTACACCTTGAATAATTTTAGCATAACTGTAACACCCCAAACCATGCCTAGACGTGAATTTGGAAGTGGTACGAAGAAAATTTTAAAAATAGCTTCTTCATTATTTGCAAATCATCGTAACCGTTGTTACTTAGTAAGTTCGATTTGTTTGGAAAACTTATTGATATACTTATTTGATTTAAAATTGTTGCCCGTTTATGCCTTTCTATTAAACCAAATGTTTGCAGCGGAGTTTCTTTAAAATGTCATATTTTGGCAAATCAAATTGTTTCTTGAAAATCGTTATTTCAGAAAAGTTGTTGTTTTTAGAAACCGTTTTATCATTTGTTACGCTTAGAAAACCAAAATAAAATCCAAAACCAAAAAAGTTCCAAAAAGTCTAGAGAGTCCCAAACTTACAAAGCTCTTAAAAATAGAAAAGTTTAAACTTATTTTAAAATAATGTAATTTTTAAGGAAATGTGGTCACCATTGAGCTTCCATAGCACCGACCCGCCTAAATCTGAGGGTTACCTGAACAGAACAAACAAACAGAGAGTGAGTTTTGAAACTTAGTGTGTAACACATAGATAAACAGAAATTCAGATTCAATCTCATGCAGACCAGATACTGATGTAAACCTTTTACAGAATCAAAATTATACAGATACAAATATGCAGAATCCTACCCCCACCCTCTACATACCAACTCCAGCCATCCCATCATACCACGTGGAATATAAAACATCCACCCAACCTTACACACCGCATAGTGTCTATACGACACTTTTCAGAATAATCGCAGCAATGTTGCCAGTATAATGGCGAGATATCGCCTCACACAAAACACTTCCTCATCATAATACAAATCCCGCCCCATAACCAAATACAGACAGATTATTAGATAGAATAGACTAGCAGTATCAGAATTAACATAACATGCTTGCTCGTCTAACAGATTTTACACATGCTTATACATAACAAAACAGATCATACATACCGTATTTCATAATACTCATATTAATTTTATTTACTTCTATTTCAATCTAACAGAGTAGTAGATTTCCTTATACTACACATATCGACCCTATGGAAGGCCCATAGTCGATCGAGACGATATGTACGACCCTAGGGAATAATTTTAAAATTTGGGCTCATATGCCCTTGTGGGCCCACACGCCCAAAATGGCTTAGGTCGTGTGTCACACACGACCCATCACACGGCCTACCACACGATCAGGCACACGGTCATGTGGCGTTGGCAGGCCCAATTTTTGGTTTTCACCGATCGTTGTTTTTCGAATTTCTCATTACACACCTAGCTCAAATTTGATACGAAAGCTCCCACAAGATAATTAGAACCTAAAATTCGTCAATAAAACGCCTAAAATCAATATTAATTCCTCAATTTCAATTGATTCACCACTCGACTACAATGCAACCATAAACAATTTCAACTAAAAGATTGCGCTCATAAACGTTTCAAATGCTTACCTACGTCCACGGCAGCCCATAAACTTTACTACGCAACCGGAGAGCCTCAAATTTCTTGAATATCACCTAGCAAAATGATACACAGATTTAACTTATACATCAAATCAAATTCTAAGACATATGATGCTACACGAAGAAACCAAATATTCGAAACACAACAAAGAACGAAAATTTGTAACCAAAATTGATGAAAGCAAAAAAAGAAAAGGTAGAGAAACGAAGAGAGAAGAACGTCAAAAGGGGAAGAGAATTTTGGGGAAACAAAAATAAAAATAAAATAATATCCCAACTCTCACTCCCCATCAACTAACAAATCCCCCAAAATCGACCCACTAACACTCATCCGTTACCACAGAGTATCGGTTCCATCCAGCTTCTACTACACAACCGACACACACTCACAGAAGCAAAAATTAACATCCTTTGCTCAACAGGGGTTCAAACACAATACCCTATGAAAAGTTAACACCATACCATTTGAACCAACAGGCTCATTCTGATATGAGTTGATCGAAAATATAACATAAGACCAACCACTCGGGATAAGGCTAGGAACAAAAAAGATAGCAAAATTTCCAAAAGTGGGACTTGAACCCAAGACCTCCTACATACACCCACAACACTTAACCACTAAATCAGATTCTCGGATGAAATCTGCAACTAATAGCTTCTTTACTTCTTCCCTAGTAGTCGAGACTATAACACCCTTCACCGACTTGATTGTCGAGTCCAAGTTATAGGATGTCACATTTATTGTCGAAGCAAATACTGTAAAAAAAATAAATCATTTGAACATTTAAACATTCCATAATCATAATTATAACATGCTATACATACTTTTTTGAGACTCAATCGAGATTACGAAAGTTCATTTGCTATTTCAAACATAAATTAGGACCAAATTGTAAAGTTTTCAAAATTTTAGATCAGGGATCGATATCCTTGCCAGGTATCGATACCATTTTGAGCTTTGATGTTTAGAAAAAATTAAGTTTAAAAAAAGCATCAATACCAGTCATAAAGTATCGATACTGTAACATCCTAAAATAGGGCCTAGGAGTTTCGAGGGTATTTTAGGAATTTTAGCCAATATGTGCTCAAAATTTCGTAAGGTTGGTATTCAATAATGTTTTTGACAGTGGCTATTAGGAAATTAAGTCAACTTCTGAAAATGAGTTTTAAATACCTTCAATTGTGAAAATGGGACTGACTTGTAAAAGAGTCAAAACTGTGAGCTTTTAAGAGGCAAATAGACCAAAGTTTAAAATTGAACATAAAAACCCCCATTCCCAACTTATTTTCACGATAGCTTTTCTCCTTCCTCATAATGTTGTCACCCTCACTCTCCTAAAGTATTAACTCTTCATTTTTTATTCTCAAACCATATTCTTTTGATTTCCATCACCCTCAAGTCAATTACCTTCATAAATCCTCAAGAAAACATCTCAAAACTCCATAGAATCCATCATCTTCTTCGCAAGTGAGTTTTTTAGGTTTTGACGAATATTCATTTTTCTTGCATTCAAAGTAACCAATCATCTTCCTATTAGTTTTAAATGTTATCTAGACTTTTAAATTAGTTTTTTAGCCATTAAAACACATGTTTTAGATAAAAGCCAAAATTTTGGTCATTAATGGTGGATTTCAGGTTTGTGGATTAAAACTTGGTTTTAAAGTGTTTTTCAACTCGTTTTAACTTGGTTAGAAGGTTTATAAAATTATTTCAGAGTTTTGTTAAGGATTTCTCGAGTTTTAATGAATTTTGTCATAATAGCCAAAACTTGTCGAAAAATTTTGAAACCTTGAAACATGTAGTTTTGTATAATCTAAAGGTTGGGAATTAGTTGTAGATGAACAAAACTTGTTTCATACGAAAAGATTAAGTGTAGACCGAGTTATTCTAATTTTAAATTTGTCACGCTAAAGGTTTTTGTTTAGAAGAGAATGTAGCTTAAACTTATGTTTGTGACTTTTTAGGGTGACTTATTAACTGGTTATTGATTGAATATTTGTGTGGCTTGTCTTGTTGAAGTATCGGAGTCAATAGGATCTTCAACGAGTAGAGACAAAGGCAAAGAAAAGCTTGTATGAGCTTTCAACTTTCTAACGAAAGCGTATTTTTGGTGAGTATTTTGGAATAGTTGCTCATAGATGATTCAATGTGTAATTGGGAATTTAGAGGTAGCCTAAACCCCTACTCAAAATTCTGAGTGTAAGTGTTCTCACACCTATGTTATAATGTGGTAAATGTGCATTGTGCAATTGTGAAAATATGAGCATGTATGATAAATTATGATATGTGTTGTAAGTTGGTGAAGACTGTTATGAAAGTGAATATATGAGTATGTAATTCATGCCATGAGACAGTAAATAGGTGGGTACATTTTCATAATACGTGTCATTGGTTATAATGTGTTGATGATATGTATATAGAGTGAACATGTGCGGAAATTGATTAGTAAATACGTGTTGATAATGTGAATATTTTGGCCTTGTGAACCTTGAGACCATTGGATATAGTTGGCATGCAATAGGATTGTGAGTACTCACCTTTGTGTTGTGACATTTGGGGAGTTAAGGCCCGAGATAGCTTTTGGAGATAACGGAATGTGAGCCAAGCTACATTCAACGTGATATGTGTGTTTGGTGTGTTGGAGAGTGCTAACTATATGCTTCACATATAGGATATGTTTGACTCTACGAGTCTATGTGGTGTGTTGGAGATTCGTGTATCCAATGAGTGGTGATAGAGTCCACTTCATGTTTCATGATCCCAAGAGCCAAACTATCATTAAATGTATCTAAAATATGTTATATGATAGATGCCTGGATTGTCTTGTAATCATTAAGTAAAGGAATGCTTGAAGAATAATGAAACATGCGAACTTTGATATAGAATTAGAGATGCCATGATTACGATATATGATTGTTTAAGTATTTCATAATGACTTGTTTTTGTAGAGGTTTTTTTAAGCATTCACTTAGATTGTTAAGATCACCCACTCTATTTTAACCTTTGCAGAGTAGTTGCATTTTCGGTGTGAGTGGTGTGGCCTTCGAGGAAGTGATCCAAGCCATTCTCTTAGTTGTCATAGTAGGTGTAATTGGTTTATTTATTATATGGGACTTTAAAGCAATGTGGTAGACTTTAAATCAATTTTGTTAAGTTAATTTTGTGGCTATTTTCTTGTTGTTTATGTTTGGAAGCATGTGGACTTGAACACAGTATTTAGGCTATTGTCTTTGAAATTTTTATGCTTATTTGACTAAGTGAATGAAGCATGATGTTTAGGGATTAAGTTTAATGGTTTTAATGCTTGCATATGCTAAAATTTTGTAACCTGGAGCAGAAATATCCATATTAGGGCTTTAAAAATGATACCTTTTTATTTTTCGAAAGTGCAAAAAGATAGAATAGAGAATTGGTATCGATACCTCGGACCCAGTATCAATACTCGGGGTATGTTTATCAATACCTTACGAAAGGTATCGATAATTTTTTATGTTTTAAAACTTGGTGAGAAATAAAATGCAAGTTTGGTCTTGATTTTCCACGTGGTATTGATACCACTTAAAGGAAATATCAATACCCCCGAGACATTATCGATACATATGTAACATTTTTGGGAACATTGGCTAAGTGGTCCCAATGCTTGATGTAAGTCCATTTTATGTTTGATTATCGTGTATTAGCACAGTTAAACATTAATTTGAGTTTGCATGGCTTAATATTCGCATGATTGCTATAGTAACAAAGCAAAGTAAAGATGCTTGTATACTAAATGTGTTAATTATGATGAAATCGATGTGAGACGGTAGTGTAGCGATCTAGAACTCGGGCTCAACGACCGGGCTTGGTATAAGGTGTTACAAATACCTTTTTCATGGTATCGATACTTTACCTCTGTATTGATACCATTTTAATGTTTGATATTTTGAAAATTAAAAAAATGCTAAAGTACCGATGCCCTTTTCTAAGGTATTGATACCTCAAAGAAAAAAATGTCAAAAACCTACATTTTGATACCTATTTCAAGCCAACTTATCAACTTACCCAAATAGTTCTTAAATGCACACTTATACTTACATAAAACCAAACCAAAACCATATTTGAACATTTCATTTTAACCAATTCACATCATTCGAACCATTATGTCATCATTTGGTACCAAACATATCAATTCATTACGAAATGTTTTGGCATTCAAGTGCCACATTTAAAGCTAATCACATTACCATACATGCATATTTATTTACATGAACATTAGCTTTCTTTAATTCAAGCATTAATTAAGATTCAAGCCAAACTATCAATCCAAAGTTAACACATGTATTAACACCTATGTACATGCCACATAATTGGACTCTAAAATGATCAAAAGTCTACTGAGTCGATAGCAGGATAGTGTGAGCTTTGAGATGATTCGATCGACACATTTTGTAAGCTGACAACTATAAGGAAAAAGAAACAAAGGAATAAGAAAATCGAATGCTTAGTAAGTTCATAGGCATAAAGCAATAACTTACCTCATTTTTACAATTTAATGCAATAAACAATTCAACTTGGCAAGTTTGCCTAGACATGACAATCACATTTCAACAAGGTGAGTTCCTCGTATAACCATTTTAATAACAATTCAATTATTTAACATTCAATTCAATTCCACTCATATAGGATCAACAATTTAATACCAATTCTATATTTAAATCAACATATAATCTTTTGTATATCAATTCATACCATTTCACCGTCATTTTTCACTTTTCTTTAACCATTTAGCCCGAAGAACTTTAATGAATAGATTCAGATACACTGGTAACTACACCAATCCAGATTGCTTGCTAAAGCAGTAACTACACCACACCAGTGCAACGAAATGCAAAACTTGTAGGCTATCATCTATAATCGTACAACAATATCTCCCTCCACCATACCAGGGTCTCCGAAGAGACATATAAAACTTGGTAATCAGCAACAAATGTTGGATTTTGATATAATCAATAATAACTTTGTTCAATCACATACTCTGTACCATGACATATATCTTGTACTAGTGCAGGATTAACCCTATTGGCATGTCAATCATATCCTATCATTTATTTCGTTCACTCGGGCACATTTAGCACATAAATAGGGGCAAAGCTGGAACAATTTTAGGGGGGCCGAATTAAACTTTAATTTTTTATAGTCTATATCTTTATATTTTTTAAAGGATTAAATCAAATTTTTATAACTTTAAGGGGGCAAAGTGAAATTTTACCTTTACTAATTTAAAATTTTAAAAAAAAATTAGAAGGCCTAAATAGCAATTTTTCATTTTAGAAGCGGCCGGGACCTATGCCACCCCGCTAGATTCGCCTCTGCGCATAAAATCATTTCTTTACAAATTAGTTCATATATCACCTTTTTGTACCAAATCGTAAATATTTCAAATCACATTCACACAACACAAATTCATAATTTAAGTATATATTAAAATTACATATAACAATATCATATGAATTCACTTGGAAAAAACAACAACAAACAAAACGTTGAGGTTTTACTCAATTTTGAAGCGAATCTAGAAATTGAGTCAAATGTTGATGCGAATCTACCAATTAAACTTTACAAACTTGTCCTTTTTCACTTCTAATCTTAAAATCTAACAATTTAGTACCAAAAGCTTCAAGAGATCAACAATGACAACTTTTGAAAACTTTAATAGTTTTACAAAATGGTACATGGGCTAGCTAAATCAAGGTCTCGGAACCTAAAAAATATAAAAATTACAAGAAATAGACTTGAAATCTGGAACACACCAAACCGGCCGAGAGGTTACGGCCGAATCCAGTAATGTTACGAAGAAGGATTTTGAACCTGATGATCCTTCGAAAAAACAATGTTTAGTTGTTTGGTAAAACATCCAAGTCTTATGAAACATATTTGATCGCTGCAAAATAGTCTAGTTTTAATATTTATAAAAGAGTGATCGAACCTGTAGACTGACTGCGACAACGATAGAGGCAAGTGCACCTATCGAACAGTAGTATAGCTCAGGCAAGAATATCTTTATCAAACCCAAGGAACCTAAAAGTACTATTACTCACTTTCTTTCTATTATTTAGCCTAAAATATGGAGTGATTGGTTTATTAAACTAAAACAAATGAAATATTTAAACTAAATGCAAAGACAAAAGAAACGAAACTTTGGGAAAAGACTTTGAAGAAAACTCAATTGATAAAGACGATACCTTCGGGGAGAATCCACCTATGACTTCACTTATTATCTAACTTCCAATTCATATGATTTCTTTTACTTAGTTTGATTCGTGAGACTCCCTAACCTATATTAAACCTTCTCTCGAATTGAATAACGTCTAATCTTAGATTAATTGAAACACCCCAAACCCGACCCATAAACCCTAACCGGATCTGGTATGTTCCTCGAGTAAAAGTTTAAATAAATTCTCGTTTTGTTTTATAAGAAAATATAAAAGTTTCGTATACAATGAATCTACTTAGTAATCATATTATAAATGATGTTTATATAGTTGGTGTCTCATTAAAACGTTATCTTTAAAAGAAAGGTTTCGAGTTAAAAGAAAACCAAATTTAATGAAAAACTTATTATTATTATAAAAACCATAGGTGTTTAGATGTCAAAAACGATTTAAGTTATTTTTGAAATCATTTAAATTATTTAGTAGATATTTGATCGTAGCCGATTAAAATCTAAAACGAAAAATTTAAACAGTTCATAGCGGCCTTATTACAAAATAACATAACCCAAAATAAATCCTAAATAATAAATATAAACTTAGTAGGTTTAATTAAAAGACACTCCGAAATACTTAGTTGAGCAATGGCCACCACGTAGTCCTCGCTGACCCGATCCATCACGCTAAGGGTCACCTGAAATATATCCCATAAAAAGGGTGAGTCAACAGACTCAATGTGTAACATAACACTAAAAGCCCAATCGATCATAGCTATTAAGCCCATTTAAGACATATTTAGCCATAAGCCCATTTTTATCAAATCAAATAAAATCAATTAAATCACATGTATATATATATGAAATGCAATCCCGATCCCACCTAAAAATCCATCCGCTACACACCACCCGTACCTACCAATCACACCGTGGGGATTACTAAATCGACCCTCCATCCGCTACACACCATCGAAGGCGATTCTTTGCGGTCAACATGCACATCGCCTTATAATTTTGTGGCATGGCCACGAGATAATTGTGACCAAGTCTTTGGATTCATATATGTATTTGAAGTCACCGAATTCATATTATGTGACCGAAGTCACCGGATTCATATTATGTGACCGAAGTCACCGGATAATTGGTAAAAACCACCGGAACACTTCCCCTTTATCAATATCACCCATATGCCCATGCACATACATATTATTCGGATTTTATGCAATATACCCCAACCATTATCATACATATATTCATACAAATCATTATTATTTTATATCTATGAGAAATTTAGTATAGTGTTACACACCTTATAACAGTGAGAACGATACCTTCCTGCTCGTCGACAACTAATTATTTATCACACTTGATTAGAACACACTACTACTTATAAATCTATACTATTGATAAATAATCTAATTCCTTACCCTCGGAATCTTAGACAACTGTTATATGTGATTTTTCTCCAATAGATGGATCAAAATCGATGACAACCCACTAATAAATAGTGGCTCGGGTGTACGCACAACTTCAAATAATCGATCTTCGTTGGCAGAAGGTCCACAGCCTGGTGGAAAGTCTCGAATCCCCGATACATCCTTCGTTTGAAATTTGAGGTATAATGAACCACCCTCTTCCAAACACTCTTTACCGCTCTTTTGAACCTATTTTGTTTGCCCCCAAATCTTACGTTCACGGAAAATGATCGGCGATAGAGTCCCCTAAAAGCGAAAGCGATTAGTAGTCTATCTAAAGCGATATAATAAGTATATAAAACTCCTTTACCTTGAATATTTAATTTCGATGGATCTCTCCTTAATCGTTGGCTACAAAAGAATCCCAAAATCCTCCTTCAAAGATTCGGCCAAGGAGAAATAAGAGGATTGGATTCCTAAAATCGGCTAATCCAAAAGAAAAGAAAGAAGAACGATTGATAGATAATCCTTACCCGTAACGCGGAGAATGATTGTACCCTTACTTGAACTATAAAGAAATTCAGCCTTAACAATTAAGAAGAAAAGAAATAGTGATTTCGGCTTTAACAAAAGAGAAGAAAGAAAGATGGTGGTTTTGGTTTTAACAAAAGAAAAGAAAGAAAGATGAGAGGAGAAGAGAAATGGTAGATTCGGCTTTAACAAAAGAGAAGAAAGAAAGATGGTGGTTTCGGTTTTAACCAAAAGAAAAGAAATAGAATGGTGGTTTAAGATGTTATGATTATAGTGAAAATGGAAGATGGTTTCGACTAAGAGAAAGAAGGAGAAAAGAGAAAGAGAAAGAGAAAGAGAAATAAAAAGAAAAATATGAGAAATGCCCTTGGTGCTAGAATGATTTCGGCACTAGAGAGGAAGAAAAGAAATGAGAAATGTCTTCTAAGCTTTTTTGGTGTTTTCGGCAAAAGAGGAAAATAAACTTGAAAAATAGGCACTTAAACCAAAATGGTCAAAAAAAAAATGATAGCCAAAACAAAACAAAACTTACACCTATTGCCAAAGACAAATTCGGCTAAGAAGAAAAATTTGGAGAAAAGGGAAAAGATGCACAAATTGTTAAGATTTTGGCCAACTATCACCCCCTAATCCCATTACAAAATTCGGCCAACTCTCATGCCAACATAATCCCACTTTTTCCTCCTCATTTCTTCCCTATCTTTCCCCTAATCACTATCACAATTAAACCAACCCCCTTAGCCCCTTATGTCGTCTAGATTCATGGTCAAATGGCCATGGAAAAACTTCCAAAACATCACCCATTTATCAAGCCTTATGTCCCCTTATCCTTCCATAACATCTTGATTCCATACCTTAACTAATCACTTGCCTTTTTACCTTTGGTCTACTATCCAAAAATGAAAGAAAAATCCATCCATACAAGATAAGGCTTGACCGGCACTATAGGAAAGAGAGCAAAAATTAAAATCCTTCCAATTGTTAGTTAAGGGATTCAAACCTCTTCCTTCATGCATTCACCCATGCGCCAACACCACTTTGCCAATTGACTTGCTATGATTAAATTCTCATGCCAATTTTTCTTAAAACCTATCTTGCTTAGCTCCATCTTGGGACTTAAAGAAAAATTTAATATTTTTCTAGAGCATTCTCTTACATACTGAAGTTCCTAAAACTCCCAAAGCATACTCAACTACACATAGGCATGCAACCACACACAATTAATTTAAAAATGCATAACCCTTATATTCTGGATATTACAGTTCTACCCCCCTTAAAAATAATTTTGACCCCGAAATTACCTGGTTAGAACAAGTGAGGGTATTGCTGTCGCATTGCTTCCTCTGGCTCCCACGAAGCTTCTTCCGATCCATGATTACGCCATAACACTTTGACGAGAGGAACTGATTTTTCTCCGTAACACCTTTACATCCCGTTCCAGAATTTAAATTGGCTCCTCTTCGTAGGACAAATCTGGTCTTAATTCCACCTCATCAACTGGCACTACATGAGATGGATCTGACCGGTAACGACTTAACATTGAAACATGGAACACATCATGCATTTGCTTCAATTTCGAAGGCAATTCTAACTGATATGCCACTGGTCTGACTCACTTCAAAACCCGATAAGGTCCTATGAACCTGGGACTTAACTTCCCTTTGCGACCAAATCTCATCACCTTTTCCAAGGTGAAACCTTTAGGAATACTTGATCCCCCACAGCAAACTCTATTTCCCTTCGCTTAAGATCTGCGTACAACTTTTGCCTGTCAGATGCTTCTTTTAACCGAGCCCTGATTACCTTAACCTTTTCTTCAGATTCAGCCACTATTTACGGACCCAAAACTTGGCGTTCCCTAGTTACATTCAACACGTAGGAGTGCGACACTTCATCCATATAGTGCTTCATACGGTGCCATCCGAATACTGGCTTGGTAACTATTGTTGTACGCAAATTCTGCTAAAGGTAAGAACTCCTCCCAGCTTCCTCTGAAATCTATCACACATCCCCTTAACATATCCTCTAAGACTTGGATTACTCGCTCAGACTGACCGTCCGACTGTGGATGAAATGCCGTACTGAAGTCCAATCTGGTACCCAAAGCCTGATGCAATGCTTTCCAAAATCGAGACGTAAACCTCGGATCCCTATCTGAAATAATTGACACCGGTACTCCATGCAATCTTACAATCTCAGCCACATACAACTTTGCCAATTTCTGTAAAGAGTAATCAACCCGAACTGGGATAAAATGTGCAGATTTCATTAATCGATCCACTATCACCCATACCGAGTCTTTCTTAGTAGGCGTAAGAGGAAGCCCACTAACAAAGTCCATGGTGATTCTCTCCCACTTCCACTGCGGAATCTTTATCGGCTGAAGCAATCCCGAAGGTACTTGATGTTCAGCCTTGACTTGTTGACACGTTAAACACTTTCCTACGAATTCTATAACTTCCGCTTAAGACTAGGCCACCAAAACTGATCTCGTAAATCTCGGTATAACTTACTTCCTCCAGGATGCATAGCATAAGGGCTACCATGCGACTCCTGAAGAATCCTTTGCCTCAGCTCCTTATCCTTCGGCATACAAACTTTACCCTTGAAACACAATACCCCATCACTATTAACACCATAATCTTCTAGTTCCCCATTCTACACCTGCCGTAGCTTAGCACTCAGGTCATCGTCTACCAACTATCTTTCTTTCACTTGACTCAACCACGTCGGTTTTACTTGTAATTCTTCCAGCAAACTTTCGTCATCATAAAGACTAAGATGTACAAACATCGCCCTTAAATCTGACACCACTTTCCGACTTAGAGCGTCTGCCACCACATTCGCCTTGCCCGGGTGGTACTCTATAGAACAGTCATAGTCTTTCAACAACTCTACCCATCTTCGCTGTCTCAGATTCAGCTCCTTCTGAGTCAGCAGATATTTCAGACTCTTGTGGTCCGTGTATATCACTGACTTTTCCCCATATAAATAATGCCTCCAAACCTTAAGAGCAAAAACTACTGCAGCCAACTCCAAATCATGCGTCGGGTAATTAACCTCGTGTGGCCTTAATTGCCAAGACGCATACGCAACTACCTTCTCGTCTTGCATCAGAACACATCCTAATCCTGTGTGAGAAGCGTCACAATACACCACGAAATCCTTCCCTGCCTCAGGCTGAATCAAAACCAGAGCTTCAGTCAAAACTCTCTTAAGCTTCTCAAAGCTCTCTTGTTGCTTATCTGCCCATACGAAAGGTACCTCCTTTCACAACAATTTCGTTAAATGTGCAGCTATCGATGAAAATCCTTGACGAATCTTACGTAGTAGCTGCTAAACCCAAGAAATCGAACCTCGATTACGGACTTAGGTGGTTTCAATCTAATCTCGCCTCAATCTTCCAAGGATCCACCCTTATCCCTTCTGCAGACACCACATGGCCTAAAAATACAACTTCCTTCAGCCAAAATTCACACTTGCTGAATTTGGCATAAAGCTTCTTCTCCCTTAACACTTGCAACACTATCCGGAGATGCTCATCATGCTCTATTTCTGACTTAGAATACATCAGGATGTCGTCTATGAATACCACGACGAACCGATCCAAGTAGGGTTGAAAAACCCGATTCATCATATCCATGAACGCAGCTGGAGCGTTCGTCAATCGAATGGCATTACTAAGAATTCATAATGCCCGTATCTTGTTCGGAAAGCTATCTTATGGATATCCGCTTCCTTTACCTTAAGCTGATGATACCCCGACCTTAGATCTATCTTTGAGAATACCGCAGCTCCCTTAAGCTGATCGAACAAATCATCGATCCTTGGCAAAGGATACTTGTTCTTGATGGTCAGCTTATTCAACTGCCGGTAATCTATACACATTCTCATCGTTCCGTCCTTCTTCTTTACAAATAAGACCGGTGCTCCTCATGGAGACACACTAGGTCGGATAAACCCACGATTAAGCAACTCTTGAATCTGAGCCTTAAGCTCAACCAACTCCTTTGGTGCCATTCTATATGGAGCGATAGAAACTGGCGTCGTTCCAGGCAATAAGTCAATCCCAAACTCCACCTCACGATCCAGAGGTAACCCTGGAAGTTCTTCCGGAAAGACATCCACAAATTCACTCACAGTCCTGACCTCTTCAACAGTTGCTTCCTTAACCTCCAAGGCACTAACCAACATCAGAAAAGCTACACATCCCTTTCTAACCAACTTTTCTGCCTTAAGGGCATATACTACATTTGATAAGTAATTTCGTCTCTCGCCCATCACCCCAACTTCTTTGTCATCAATAGTTTTTAATGACATCCGCTTAGTAGCACAATCCACATTTGCACGATATTTTACTAGCCAATCTATGCCTAAGATCAGGTCGAATTCCCCGAATGGCAACTCCATTAAATCAGCCGGAAACTGCGTCCCTTGAACTTTTAAAGGAACTTCCTTAAAGAGTTTATCTATTATTACGATCATCCTAAAGGACTAAATGCGATCATCTTCCTAGATGCGATCTCGAAGTCACATCTGAGTTCAGATACTTCACTAGCGATGTATGAATGAGTTGACCCTATATCTATCAAAGCAATAAAGGCAACCTAGAAATTAGAAAGCGTGCGTGATAACATCGGATCGTCACTATCTCTCTGCGATTTAAGCGCATATACGGACTGGTTGTCTCTCCTCGTAACTACCATCGCCTCTGCACGAGTCCGCGACCTCTACCAGAACCATTGCTTCTTCCATTTGGACCACGACCCCTCATCGATTCTTGTCCACCTCGCCGACTGATTAACACCCTGACCTATTGGGCGGTTCTTATCTGTATTCATCGGGCAATCCTTAATCATATGATCTTTTTACCCGTACTTGAAACATCCCCCGGTATTTTTCCAACATTTTTTCGGGTGCATCTTCCCACATTGAGCACAAGTAGGATATTGTCCTCCCGTAGCAACCTCTGACCTTGCGGCCCATCAACTCTAGGTTTCTTTTGAAAATTCTCGGATGACCCTGAAAATCCAAAACTTCTCTTATTCTTATTCTGACCTCTGTCCCGGTTCTGTCTCTCAGTCTGCTTAACTTCTTCAGCTATCCTTGCCCTATCCACTAAGACTACAAAGTCTCTTTCCGGTCTTGAGCAATCATCACTCATGACTCATCTCTCATCCATCCTCGAATCGACACACCGCTCATAATCGAGAGCTATTATCCTCTAGCATATCGGCTAAGTCGCAAGAACTCGCTTCATACTCACCTATCGACTTATTTCCTTGTACTAAATTGAAACGCCTTTCTCTCGAGAGTCGATGTAGCTAGCTCCAACGTATTTCCCTTCAAACTTAACCTTAAAATACCCCCAATCCACTCGATCCACAGGGGTACTCTCCTTGATAGTGAGCCACCACTGGTAGGCCTCATCACGAAGTAGTGAAATAGCACCTTTAACTTTTATTCAAGATGTAGTCTAAATCGTCCATGATCCTCTCGATTGCCTCTAACCGAGATTCGCTACATTTGAGCTACTCCAGATACTCCCCTAAAAATCTCAGCTCCATTTGATCTAAGTCTCTCAGCTACTGACTTTCGAGCCCCATTTCCCATACTAGCTCCTGCTACTCGTTCTAAAACTCGCAGCATAGCCTACGATACTGCATCATCTCTTCCAGTTTGCTCTTAAAATTCCACCCCAACAGCCGATGGCGGAGCTTCATTTTTGGAACCTTGACCAGGTCTAACTGGTTTCGACACAGCCGTTCTGCCTCTACCGCGTCCACGACGACCACGTCCCCTAGAACTCATGTCTACTACGCATCTTATCTGTTTTTACGAAAAAGTTTTATGTATTAGTGTCTTTTCACTTCTTGTTTAAAGAAAGTTTTATGCAACAGAGATTTACTCAGTGGTTTTTCCGTAGAAGTACACATATACCTAGGGTCCATGTCTCTAAAGTATAGTTTTCTTAGACTTATCACTTAAAATATCATACATTCACATCAATTTATCGACAAAAGAACTTACCTGATGGACCTGGGCTGAGAACTCGGGTGCCATGCTTCTATAAAACTATTTTAACTAAAGAAAAATTTCAAAAAGTCATTTGGGCCAAATTTTGAAAATGTTGTGGGCTTTAAAACCCAAGACCGAGAGTTTAAAACTGGGCTTTGATACCAAGTTGAAACACCCCAACCCGGCCTATAAACCCTAACCGGATCTGGTATGTTCCTCGAGTAAAAGTTTAAATAAATTCTCGTTTTGTTTTATAAGAAAATATAAAAGTTTCGTATACAATGAATCTACTTAGTAATCGTATTATAAATGATGTTTATATAGTTGGTGTCTCATTAAAACGTTATCTTTAAAAGAAAGGTTTCGAGTTAAAAAAAAACCAAATTTAATGAACTTATTATTATTATAAAAACCATAGGTGTTTAGATGTCAAAAACGATTTAAGTTATTTTTCGAAATCATTTAAATTATTTAGTAGATATTTGATCGTAGCCGATTAAAATCTAAAACGAAAAATTTAAACAGTTCATAGCGGCCTTATTACAAAATAACATAACCCAAAATAAATCCTAAATAATAAATATAAACTTAATTGGTCTAATTAAAAGACACTCCGAAATACTTAGTTGAGCAATGGCCACCATGTAGTCCTCGCTGACCCGATCCATCACGCTAAGGGTAACCTGAAATATATCCCATAAAAAGGGTGAGTCAACAGACTCAATGTGTAACATAACACTAAAAGCCCAATCGATCATAGCTATTAAGCCCATTTAAGACATATTTAGCCATAAGCCCATTTTTATCAAATCAAATAAAATCAATTAAATCACATATATATATATATGAAATGCAATCCCGAGCCCACCTAAAAATCCATCCGCTACACACCATTGCATCTACCAATCACACGTGGGATTACTAAATCGACCCTCCATCCGCTACACACCATCGAAGGCGATTCTTTGCGGTCAACATGCACATCACCCTTATAATTTTGTGGCATGGCCACTCAGATAATTGTGACCAAGTCACCGGATTCATATATGTGACCAAGTCACCGAATTCATATTATGTGACCAAAGTCACGGATTCATATTATGTGACCAAGTCACCGGATTCATATTATGTGACCGAAGTCACGGATAATTGGTAAAACCACCAAACACTTCCCTTTATCAATATCACCCATATGCCCATGCACATACATATTATTCGGATTTTATGCAATATACCCCAAAATCATAATGAGTCATACTTATTTCATATTTATGCTTATAGCATTATTAACGAAGTAATGGGGTAAACATACACGAATATCGTGTACCACTGAATGGTACTCGCAACCATTATCGTACATATATTCATACAAATCATTATTATTTTAGATCTATGAGAAATTTAGTATAGTATTACACACCTTATAGCAGTGAGAACGATACCTTTCCACTCGTCGACACCTAATTATTTATCACACTTGATTAGAACACACTACTACTTATAAATCTATACTATTGATAAATAATCTAATTCCTTACCCTCAGAATCTCGGACAACTGTTATATGTGATTTTTCTCCAATAGATGGATCAAAATTCGATGACAACCCACGAACAAATAGTGGCTCGTGTATGCATACGACTTCAAATAATCGATCTTCATTGGCGGAAGGTCCACAACCCGGTGGAAAGTCTCGAATCCCGATCTGACCTTCGTTTGAAATTTGAGGTATAATGAACCACCCTCTTCCAAACACTCCTTACCGCTCTTTTCGAACCTATTTTATTTGCCCCAAAATCTTACGTTCACGGGAAAATGATCGAGCGATAGAGTCCCCTAAAATGAAAGCGATTAGTAGTCTATCTAAAATGATATAATAAGTATATAAAACTCCTTTACCTTGAATATTTAATTTCCCGATGGATCTCTCCTTAATCGTTGGCTACAAAAAGAATCCCAAAATCCTCCTTCAAAGATTCGGCCAAGGAGAAATAAGAGGATTAGATTCCTAAAATCGGCTAATCCAAAAGAAAAGAAAGAAGAATGATTGATAGATAATCCTTACCCATAACGCGGAGAATGATTGTACCCTTACTTGAACTATAAAGAGATTCGACCTTAACAATTAAGAAGAAAAGAAATAGTGATTTTGGCTTTAACAAAAGAGAAGAAAGAAATATGGTGGTTTTGGTTTTAACAAAAGAAAAGAAAGAAAGATGAGAGGGGAAGAGAAATGGTAGATTCGGCTTTAATAAAAGAGAAGAAAGAAAGATGGTGGTTTCGATTTTAACCAAAAGAAAAGAAATAGAATGGTGGTTTAAGATGTTATGATTATAGTGAAAATGGAGGATGGTTTCGGCTAAGAGAAAGAAGGAGAAAGAGAAGAGAAAGAGAAAAAAAGAAAGAAAAAGAAAAAGAAAAAGATGAGAAATGCCCTTGGTGCTAGAATGATTTTGGCACTAGAGAGGAAGAAAAGAAATGAGAAATGTCTTCTAAGCTTTTTTGGTGTTTTCGGCAAAAAGAGGAAAAGAAACTTGAGAGAATAGGAACTTAAACCAAAATGGTAAAAAAAAAATGATAGCCAAAACAAAACAAAACTTACACCTATTGCCAAAGACAAATTCGGCTAAGAAGAAAAATTTGGAGAAAAGGGAAAAGATGCACAAATTGTTAAGATTTTGGCCAACTATCACCCCCTAATCCCATTACAAAATTTGGCCAACTCTCATGCCAACATAATCCCACTTTTTCCTCCTCATTTCTTCCCTATCTTCCCCCTAATCACTATCACAATTAAACCAACCCCCTTAGCCCCTTATGCCGTCTAGATTCATGGTCAAATGGCCATGGAAAAACTTCTAAAACATCACCCATTTATCAAGCTTTATGTCCCCTTATCCTTCCATAACATCTTGATTCCATACCTTAACTAATAACTTGCCTTTTACCTTTGGTCTAGTATCCAAAAATGAAAGAAAAATCCATCCATACAAGATAAGGCTTGACCGACACTATAGGAAAGAGAGCAAAAATTAAAATCCTTCCAATTGTTAGCTAAGGGATTCGAACCTCTTCCTTCATGCATTCACCCGTGCGCCAACACCACTTTGCCAATTGACTTGCTATGATTAAAATCTCATGCCAATTTTTCTTAAAACCTATCTTGCTTAGCTCCACCTTGGGACTTAAAAAAAAAAAATTCAATATTTTTCTAGAGATTCTCTTACATACTGAAGTTCCTAAAACTCCCAAAGCATACTCAACTACACATAGGTATGCAACCACACACAATTAATTTAAAAATGCATAACCCCTATATTCTGGATATTACATTAATTAGTGGAACTCTCGTTCTCTTATAATAACCCCCTAAGGAAGCAGTAAATCGATCAATGGACTCCCATATTAGGTTTCACCCTAATCCGGTAAAATCTTGTAACCCTATCTCTAGGCGCCCGATCAACTCCGCTTAATTATGCTAGATCTACTCTTAGGTGGTCTATTCCTCCTCCACCTAAGCACATCAGATAAATTTAAGCAACATAATTAAGAACAAACTAAGTATTTATCATATAAACCGAAAGAATTAAATAACAAAATCCATCATAGGTTTCATCCCCTTCAAGTATCTGAAGGGTTTAGTTCATGATTAAACAAAAAAACATCTCAAGAGAGAAGATAAAAAAAACATAGGAAATCCTTAAAACCCCCTGAAGGAATTGAAGAGGAGATCCTCCGTCTTGAGTAAAATTCTGACTCTTCGATATGGATCAATTGGCTATCTTCGAGTAATTCACTAAATGAGTAAAGCTTTGGCAGAAAACTCTGCTAAAACCTGACCTGTTTCAGCTTCTGCCGAACTCCCCCTCCAAGTTGCCTCCTAAGGTGTTTATATAGACTTTGTGATGCCTTACTTGGCCCCTAAGTATCCTAATTTAAGTCTAATTCCTAATGGGGTGTTTGAGTAGGCTTTAGAATGTGTTTCTTTGCCTCTAAGTATCCTTTCTCGAATGAAATTACTCTTTCCTGTGGCAGGGGCATGGTCAAGGCACGCCCGTGTAAGTCATGGTCTAATCCGTGTCTTGATTCTGTTGATTGAGACACAGTCATGGAACGCCCGTGCTAGTCGAGGTTCAGGCCGTGCTTCGGGTCTGCCAACTGGGGCACGGCCGTGTACATCAGGTTCAGGCCGTGTTGGGCTTTTTGTCGACGAGGCACGGTCGTATAAATCAGGGTGTGGCCATGTGTAAGCTAATTATTGGGGCATGGCCGTGTGGCATGAAGTCCAGGCCGTGCCGACTTCTTGGGTTGGCCCACTTTGGTCCGTTTTAAACCTGTTTTGTGTCCTTTTTATCCTTGGGTGCTTTCCTGAGTATAAGACATGAAAAGAAAGGATTAAGAGCACCTTTTTACATAAATTAAGGATAAATTCATCCAAAAGCATACTAAATGTGGGATTAAAATATATTACTTTTACGGTTTATCAATATTCATTTATATATATTACCGAAACCGTTACAAATTGTTCTTTAAAGTTAACCAATTATTTCGTAGTGGAAGTTTGAAAATCGTTTCAAACAAAACCACACTTGTGTTTTCAAAAATAACATTTGTTCGTGTAAAATAGGTATTTTGTCGAATCATCGCAGTTTAAAAATCATAATGCAATCAAACCCAAAAATTCAAACCAAATAGTCCAAAAAGTCTGGAGAGTCCAAAAATTACAAAACTCTTATGAAAACCAAAAATTTTAGTAAAACCATTAAATAACAATAATAATGAAAACAATTTCCATCAAGTGATCACCGCTGAGCCTCCGTTGCACCGACTCGCCTATGTCTGTGGATCACCTAATCAGAACTGACAAATAGATGAGAGTTTTCGTAAACTCAATGTGTAACCCAACAGAGATAGTCATGCAACATATACATAATTTCATATATAGTCAATTGCAGATTCGGACCTAAATCCATAACAGAAACAGTTATCAGAATTAGATAACATATCAAACGTATAAAATTCTACCCCCATCATCTACATGCCATCTCTTTCCATCCCATCACACCATGTAGGGTTAAAAACACTCACCCATTCCTACACACCATATAGTGTCGATGCAACACATAACAGATAATATGCAGTCAAGTTGCCAGAATATAGGCAAAAGGTTTTGCTGAGATCACTTCTTCCGCATATACCAATCCCACCCTAAACACAAATACAAAATACAGATGCAAAAATAAGAGACTAAACATGCTTAACATGCTCATACAGATAAATACATGCTTAACAACACAGTCAGACATACATATAAGTTTCATACTCAGATCAGACTATCATAGTATTAGATCACATGAAATAGGGTTTGGTTAGCCCTTACCGACCTTAGGAAAATTTCAAAATTTTGGTCCCACATGCCTATGGGGCTTGCCCGTGTGGGACCACACGCCTGTAGGCTACATGCCAAGATTGGCCTATCCCGTGTGGCCCACACAACCACAGCTCACACCATCACACGGCCATGTCAAGCGCATGGTCACACCTTCGTCAATTACACGGCCTTGTCTCACACACGGCTAGCCACACATCCGGCCAGATGTCCATGTGGCGTCAACAAACCAAATTTTTGGCTTTTACCGAGCCTCACTTTCTTACGTTAGGGGTACACACGGAACGATTTTGATGCTACTGCAATCCCGAGCCCAATAAAGCATAAATACAGCATTCCAATGACCTATTAGCAACCAATTTATAATTTCGACAAAACTAAACCGAGCAACGCTCACAAACTTACCACCGTAAAAATGACCACATGCAATAAATTAAACCGTTGGAGCAAAAATCATCGCTTAACCGTCTTCTCCTACACAACAGTTCGCAGAAATTAGATTCCCTATAATCATCGTTACACCACTACGACGAGAATAAATCGAAAAGCTTACCAAAACCACACGAAGAACAGAAAAAGTGTGAACAGATTTGAAGGGAAGCAAAAGAAAAGAAAACAAAGAAGTAGAGGAAGGATAAAAAAAGATTAAAACAACAGAACCAATGAGGAAAGGAAAAAACTGACATCAGAAATTTGGCGGAGCGAGAAACATTGAAAAAAATAATAAAATTGATACTATCCAAACTTCCCACTAACAACCACATCCCATAATATCCTCCCCACTAGCCACATCCAACCACTTCAGTCTCCCAACTCCATCGAACCTCTAACAGACAACCGAAACAAAAATTATCACATTCGCTCACGCAAGGGTTCAAACACAAGACCTCTAGCAAGCTAACTCCTTACCACTCAAACCAGCAGGCTCATTCTGATATGGATTTTATATAAGTCTTGGATAAAAAATAACAAAATTTCTAAATGTGGGACTTGAACTTAAGACCTCATACACATAACCAGAACACTTAACCACTGAAGAAGATACACATTTGATTCAGATTTCACAAAAACAGACTTAAATTATTCAGGGCGTTACAACTCTACCCCCTAAAAGAAATTTTGGCCTCAAAATTTACCTGATATGAACAGATAAGAATACTGTTGACGCATCAAGTACTCAGGTTCCCACGTGGCTTCCTCAATGCCATGATTCTGCTGCAGAACCTTTACGAATGAAATAAAATTTCACCTCAGTACCTTAATATCTCGATCTAAAATCTAAACCGGCTCCTCCTCAAACGTCAAATCTGATCTAACCTTGATCTCCTCACCAGAGACAACGTGAGATAGATCAGATCGATACCGCCTCAACATCGAGAGTGAAACACATCATCGATACGGTCCAACTCTAGAGGTAGCTCTAACTGATAAGAAACCGGTCGCACACGCTTTAGAATTCGATACTGTCAAATAAACTTAGGGCTTAACTTTCCCTTATGATCAAACCAAAAACTTTCTTCCATGAAGATAACTTAAGGAAGACGAAGTCACCCACAGCATACTTGATATCCCTCCTTTTCAAATCTGCATAAGAATTCTGTCTATCAGAAGCTACTTTAAGACGATCCCGAATCAATCTAGCCTTATCTATAGTCTCGAAAACCAACTCAGGACCCAAAACCCAACGCTCATCCAACTAAGTCTAACATAGCAGAGGACAACACTTACGACCATACAGAGCCTCGTAAGGTGCCATATGGATGCTAGACTGGAAACTACTATAGTAGGCAAACTAAGCTAATAGCAGAAAATCCTCCCAACTACCCCATAAATCAATCGCACAACTCCGAAGCATATCCTTCAATATTTGAATCACGCTCTCAGATTAACCATCGGTCTGAGGATGGAATGCAGTACTGAAGTCCAATCTTAAACCTAGAGCTTCGTGAAGTTTCTTCTAAAATTGAGAGGTGAAGCGAGGATCCCTATAAAAAATTATCAAAATCGGAACCCCATGTAGTCTTACAATATCATAAATGTAGAGCTTCGCTAACTTTTGCAGAGAGTAGTCTGTTCGAACTGGAATAAAATGGGAGTTAAAGGCAACCCACTAACGAAGTCCATCATCACACGCTCCCATTTCCATAAGGGAATTTTAGCGGGTTGGAGCAAACCCAAAGGTAATTGGTGCTCAACCTTAAATTGTTGACATATCAGACAATAAAAAACAAAATCAGTTACCTCACACTTCAAACCTGACCACTAGTACAGCTCACGAAGATCCCGATACATTTTATTACTACTGGGATGCATAGCATAAAGACTACTATGTGCTTCCCTCAAAATCGATTGTCTCATATCAGAATCATTCGGCACACAAATCCGTCCTCAGAAACACATAATTCTATCCTTATTCAGTCCAAAATAAGAAGTACTACCACTTTCAACTTGACAAAACCATTGAACCAAAGACTCATCCTTAGTTGTTTTTCCCGAATCTGCCCAATCCAAGTCGGCTTAACCTACAACTCGGCTAATAGACCACTATCATCAAAAAAATTGAGACAAGTGAACATAACCCCCAAATCAGTCATCGCTCTACGACTAAGAGCATCGGCCACCACATTGGCCTTACTAGGATGATATTCTATCGTGCTGTAATAATCTTTGAGCAGCTCAACCCATCAACACTGCCTAAGATTCAACTCCTTTTGAGTGAGGAGGTACTTGAGGATCTTGTGATTGGAGTAGATGATACACCTCTCACCATACAGATAATGCCTCCAGATCTTTAACGCAAAAACCACAGCAACTAACTCGAGATCATGCGTTGAATAATTTCCCTAGTGTGACTTAAGCTATCAGGATTCATAAGCCACAACTTTCCCATCTTGCATCAGAACACATCCCAAACCAACCTGCGACGCATCATTATACACCACAAACTCCTTACTAGATTCGAGCTGTATCAGAACAGGAGCCTGAGTCAGAACAGACTTAGCTTCTCAAAACTCGATTGTTGCACATCAGTCCAGACGAAGGGAACGTTCTTGCGTAGAAGCTTAGTCAGAGAAGCTGCAATAGCAAAAACCCTCAACAAACCTCCAATAATAACTATCAAGTCCCAGAAAATTGTAGATCTCAGATACATTCTTAGGCCGTTTCCAATCAATCACAGCCTTAATCTTTTTAGGATCAACTTGAATCCTCTTAGAAAAAACCACGTGCCTTAGAAATGTTACCTTTCGCAACCAGAATTCAAATTTGCTCAACTTAGCATAGAGCTGTTTCTCTCGAAATATTTGTAGCATTACTCTAAGATACTCTCATGCTCATCCTTAGTCTTGGAGTACACCAGAATATCATCAATGAAGACTATGAAAAATTGATCTAGATACGGCTGAAAAACTCGATTCATTAGATCCATGAATACAGCAGGAGCATTCGTCAAACCAAAGGGCATAACTAAGAACTCATAGTGCCCATAACGAGTCCTAAAAGCCATCTTATGAATATCAGTTTCCTTAACCCTAAGATGATAATACCCAAAATGAAGATCTACTTTTGAGAATATCGTAGCCCTAAAGAACTGATCAAACAGGTCGTCGATCCTCGGAAGTGGGCACTTATTCTTTATAATTAGTTTATTCAACTGTCGATAGTTGATGCACATCATCATGGTACCATCTTTTTTTCTTTACAAAAAGAACTGGTGCCCCCTACGGAGACACACTAGGATGGATGAAACCACAACCTAGAAGCTCTTGAAGTTAAGCCTTAAGCTCTGTAAGCTCCTTCGGTTCTATACGGTAAGGAGTGATGAACACCAGAGCTGTACCCAGTAGAAGCTCAATGACAAACTCAACTTCCCTATTTGAAGGTAAACCCAGTAACTCCTCAAGAAAACATCTAGAAATTCCCTCACTATTTTGATATCCCCGATAGAAGAGTCACTAGAAACAGACACACTGACGTAGGCCAAAAAGCCTCACATTCTTTCCGCACCAATTTCTTAGCTATTAGAGCAAAAATTACATTAGACAGGTAATCTCGATGCCCACCGATCACAACCACCTCCTTATCATCTTTACTTATCAAAATGAACCTCTTGATCACATAGTCCAGACTAACTCGGTGCTCTACTAATTAGTCCATACCCATAATTAAGTCGAACTCCCCAAACGGTAGCTCCATCAGATTTGTCGAAAACACAAGCCCTTTCACCTCTAATGGAACATTCCTATAAAGTCTATTGACCCGAATAGATTGCCCCAACGAACTCAGTACAGTAATCTCACCAGAAGTACACTCAACAGAAATCCCCAAGTTCTCAGAAATAAAACTAACTACATAGGAGTGTGTAGAACCTATGTCTATCAAGGCAATATATGGAGCGTCAAAAATAAAGAATGTATCCATGATCACGCCAGGGGCATCTCTGTGCTCTCTGTGTCGAGTAGCATAAACCAATACAGGCTGTCTTGCTTCAGTCTGATTAGCACCTCTGCCCGGTGCTATCTGTCCTCAGCCAATACCATTACCACCCTTAGTCAGTTCACGACACTAAGTGGCTACTATACTACCCTTTGAGGCTAAACAAAACCCAGTCACGAAGCTTACACCAGATCAGAGTAATGCAGACACTCTCTAATCCATGCTCCAAATACCCACACCACAGGCAAGCTCCTAATCTCCTCCAACACTCACCCAGATGGCTCCTGCCATAGTCACCACAAGGTTGAATCCCAGTATGAGTAACAGGAACTCCTACTCTAGCAGGCCCATACGATTTGGCCCGTTTTTTAGGCCTCTGAATAGAACTAGAGGGCTCTGAATCCCTCCTATTCTTACCTCTCTCTCAATCTCTGTTCTGGTGCTCCACGAGCTTAAGCTCTTCAACGATCTTTACCTTATCTACCAAAATAGCAAACTCTCGCTCCCTCTGTGGAGCAATCAATACCCTCAGACTATCCCTCAAATCGTCCTCAAAATGGACACATTTCTCATACTCAGATGTCACCATGCCTCGAGTGTAGTGGCTCAATCTCAAAACTCAGCCTCATACTCAGCCACGGACTTATCACCTTGCATGAGATTCATGAACTCACGCCTACAAGCATCCACATAGCTCACGCTCACGTACTTTCCCTGGAAGGCAGTCTTAAAGTAATCTCTGTTTAGATGATCCGTTAAGTACCCTCCTTAATCGACAACCACCACTGATAAGCTTTATTGCGAAGAAAAAAAACTGCACCCTTTAGTTTCTACTTAGGAGTGCAGTTAATGTCATTCATAATCCTCTTGGTGGCCTCCAACCAATACTCAGCCATAGTAAGGGCGACTCCAATGACGCCCCTAAACAACTCGGGTCCATTGGACCAAAGTTATTCAGTTATCGACCCACGGCCGCAGATCCAGAATGGGGTCCAACGACCCTCTCCAACACTCTCAAAATGGCTTGGGACAGTGTGTCGTCCCCGACCTAGCGACTTTGAGACCTAGTCTCAGTAGCATGTGACACCGGTGTCTCACTCATATCCAAATTCAGCATACTACCCAAAGAGAAAGACTCAGCTCGAGCCCCCTACAGCACTCGCCGTGTCCACGAATACCACAACCGCGAGTTCCACGAGCGCTCATTGTATTTTTAGTTTTATCTACATTATACAATTTTATGCATTAGTTAAAACATTTATTAGCAGATATTTTTTGCTCAAGTTATTAGAATTTCAGAAGTATTTCAAAGGTTTTAGTCTCTAACTAACTCAGTACAGCTTTAGAAAGTACTACCTATAGTGTTTTCAGAAAGTTTTATCTAAGTTCAGAAATACTTACAAGATCGGTGCCGGAGATTCGGTATACTGCATACTTACTCAAAATGATCCAAATTATTTGAAAATGAGTCTTTTTCAAAACACAATTTTGGAACCCAAAATTTATATCCCGAGTTTTGCAACCTAGCTTTGGTACCCCTAAATGTAACACCCCAAACTCGGCCTAAACGTTATGGCCGAATCCAAGAGTGTTATGAAGAAGGGTTTTGAACCCGATGATCCTTCGAAAAAAAATAATGTTTAGTAGTTTGGTAAAATCTCCAAGTTTTAAAAAATATATTCATTTATATATATTATCGAAACCATTACAAGTTGTTCTTTAAAGTTAACCAATTATTTCGCAGCAAAAGTTTGAAAATCATTTAAAACAAAACCACACTCGTGTTTTCAAAAATAACATTTGTTCGTGTAAAATAGGTATTTTGTCGAATCATCGTAGTTTAGAAATCATAACGTAATCAAACCCAAAAATTCAAACCAAACTGCCCAAAAGGTATAGAGAGTCTAAAAATTACAAAACTCTCATGAAAATCGAAAATTTTAGCAAAACCATTAAATGACAATAATAATGAAAATAGTTTCCGTTAAGTGGTCACTGCTGAGCCTCCATTGCACCGACCCGCCTATGTCTGTGGATCACCTTAACAAAACAGAAAAACATATGTGAGTTTTCGTAAACTCAGTTTGTAACCCAACAAAGATAGTCATACAACATATGCAGAATTTCATATACAGTCAATTACAGATTAGGACCTAAGTCCATAATAAACATAGTTATCAGAACCAGATAACATATCAAACGTACATAATCCTACCCCTATCCTCTACACACCATCTCCGTCTATCCAATCACACCATGTGGGGTTAAAAACGCCCACCTATCCTTACACACCATATAGTGTCGATGCGACACATAACAGATAATATGCAGTCAAGCTACCAGAATATAGGCAAAAGGTTGTGGTACAGATCACTCCTCCACATGTACCAATCCCACCCCAAACACAGATATAGTATACAAATGCAAAAATAATAGAATAAACATTCTTAACATGCTTGTATACAGATAAATACATAACAGCACAGTCAGGCGTACATATCAGTTTCCTACTCAAATAAGACTATCAGAGTATTAGATCGCATGAAATAGGGTTTGGTTAGCCCTTACCGACGCTATGGTAGGCCCACAGTCAATCAGATCGAACCGTACGACCATGGAGAAATTTTCAGAATTTTTAGCCCACATGCTCGTGTGGCTTGCCCATGCGGGCCCACACAAGGCGTCGACAAACAAAATTTTTAGCTTTCACCGAACCTCATTTTTGACGTTAGAGGTACACACCTAGTACGATTTTGATTCTACTATAATCTCGAGCCCACCAAAACCTAAAGACAACATTTCAACGACCTATTAGGAACCAATTTACGATTTCAACAAACTAAACCAAGCAACGCTCATAAACTTACCACCGTAAAAATGACCACACACAATAAATTAAACCGTTGAAGCGAAAATCACTGCTTCACTATCTTCTCCTACACAACAGTTCATAGAAATTAGATTCCCTACAATCATCGTTACGCCACTACGACGAGAATGAATCAAAAAACTTACCGAAACCGCACTAAGAATAGAAAAAGTGTGAACCGATTTGAAGGGAAATGAAAGAAAAAGAAAACAAAGAAGCATATGAGGGACAAAAAAAGATGAAAATGATAGAACTAAGGAGGAAAGGCAGAAACTAACTTTAAAAATTTGGAGAAGAGAGAAACATTGAAAAAAATAAAAATAATTAAATTGATACTATTTAAACTTCCCACTAACAACCACATCCTATAATATCATCCCCACTAACCACATCCAACCACTTCAGTCTCCCAACTCCACTGAACCTCTAACAGAAAACCGAAACAAAAATTATCACCATCGCTCATGCAGGAGTTCGAACACAAGACCTTCAGCAAGCTAATTCCTTACCACTCAATCCAGCAGACTCATTTTGATATGGATTTACAAACAATTTCATATAAGCCCACCCAACAGGGATAAGGCTTGGATAAAAAAAAAAAATTTCCAAATGTGAGATTTGAACCCAAAACCTCATACACATACCCAGAACACTTAACCACTCAAGCAGATACACATTTGTGTTAAATTTCACAAAAACAGACTTAAATTATTTAAGGCGTTACAAAATCACTTACCAATTTGAAGGTCGATTACTTGAGGTCTAAAAATGGCTTCTTTTATGTTTTCTTTGGTTTCAGCGGTGGAGAAGAAACAAAATAAAGATGTCACCTTTTAAATTTTAGCTTTTATATTAAAATTAAAGTGTAATTAATCTTAATATATTATAATCTTTAATTAACTTAACTTAAACATCATTAAGCCAAAATAAGTGGGAGATGGCATCATCGTCCACTATTAAATACTAAACATGGGTCCAATTACTTAATTGGTCCCAAAACTAAATAAAAAAGTTACATCTATAGGGCCCACAATTTGCCCAGGCCCATGCTATTAGCCAAATCAAATATAAAAACAACAAACAGATTAAAAACCAGTTTTAAACCAAATCAATTCAAAAATTAAACTAAAAATAAATATTGGTCCACAGAGTATTTTACAACATAGCAGTAGGCCCAATTGGCCCAGATACTAAATAAACCTCTACCCGTTTTCTAAACCTAAATTCCTAGCCCACTTACTAACCCAGAACAGGCCTAAACCCAATAAAACACAATTACAACAGAGCCCAAATTTGTAAAACCCGAATGGCCCAAAGACGGAGCAAGCCCAAATGGCCCAAAATTTTGGAAATTTTCAGAAAAACCTAGAGTTTCCAGAGGGTTCTAGTGCCATTTTAGCTTCCATTGCGCGTGTCCCGACGCGCGCCCAGCCAAGCATTTGGACTGCTTTAGTCCCCACACGCGTACTACGCACGCGACCGCGCGGGCTTTCATGCTCCTCACCACGCGCCTTCATACATTTAGTATGCCTCGCGCCGAATGACACGTCGCCTTCATACCTGCAAACTGGAGCACGGCAGCAGCAAATATAGAATAGAAATAGAATAAAATAGCAAAAAATTATATTTTTTAATTTTTTTCAGGTCGGCTATAAAAAGGGCCGAACCATAACCACTGTATTTTTTACGCATGCAGAATATACCAACGAAATCAAAAACAAAAAGGTTTCTTTTCCGACTGCTTATTTCCATTTTTTTCTTCTTTTTTTAATCGATTTTTTTTCTTTTCGTGTTTCAAGCATTTCTTTTTGTTTAGATATTTTTAAAAAAAGGGGAAGGGAAGGGTTTACCTTCAGAAAAGACCGTCGAGATGCTTTCTTTGTGTTGATCAGAGCAAAGTAGTTCATCGGGGTGTTGACGCGAAGCGTTCTAGTCTAATTTAGAGGTGGCGCGAAGTGTTCTAGTCGAATTTAGAGGGGCCATCGTTGAATGGTCTCGATTCGGCCACTAATCGCCGGTCACCATGGCGTTGTAGTGGTCGTTTCACATCCCTTTTCTTTGCGGCAGAGAATGAAACAAAAAGGGGGGCTTAGGGCTTCAACTTTTTAAATAAAAAAAAGGGGAAAGGCGAATGAAACTTAAGCCATTTTAATCAGTTTTTAAAACCTGTTAGTGAAATGGTACCATTTAGGCTCATGACGATAGCCTTTAAATGACACCGTACTGACCTAAACCCAATGACCCGACCCGATTTGGTCTCATGGGATCCGCGTGTTTCTGCAATTAATGGAAGATTCGCGCATTTAGTCCCTTCTATTTCAGTATTGTTTTAAATTAATTCCTTTATGCGTTGTCTTGAGTGTTTAATTAGCCCCTGCAATTCATGCATACTTTCAACTTAGTCCAGTTTATATATTGTGTTTTGGGTTTTTTAAGTATTTTCTATTTTAACCCATGATTGTTTGAATGCTTTTTAATTTAATCCCTTTTATTGTTTATTTATCATTAATTTAATGTTGTTATTTTTATTGTTATTGAATATTATTTTGAATATTATTTTTAATATTGTTATTATCATTTCTAATCAATGTTAATATTACTATTATTATTCTCGCTTTTTTATCTTAATAAATTCTTATTTTATCATCCTTATTATTATTATTTTATTCGACTATTATAGTATTTTATTCATTTGGTAATTTACCATTATTTTCAATAATTTACAATAAATTACCTTTTTATGTATATATATACTTTGGATTTTATATTATTATGCATATAATTTGTCCTTTTAAAGACTATACTCTATATTTATTTCCAAACACTTTTAAATATCGTTATCATTTTATATATAAACGTATGATTTTTATTTATTATTATAATATATTTAAAATCATTTTTATTTAGAATACTTCTTTCATATGTTATACTTGCATGAATTTAATTAATTTTCTTTATCATTGATATAATGCTTGATAATCATGTTATTATGTATGTTTTAATTCTCGTTCTATATTTATTTGTTACTTAAGATTCAATAGCATTGTACGTCACTTGTAAATAATTGCTCCGCATTACATGTTAATATGCCATCGCATTTTATTTTTACACCCTTTAAATTTTAAAAAAAGCTTTACTCAAGGTTTCAAATGAGGCAATGTTTTGTGTTTGGAAATCCGCGAGATCGTGCCCTAACGTGCTGGGTTTCGATTTTTCGTTTGACTAAATTACGAAATATCCTTTTAAAACTTCATTCATGTTTTTCTCAACTTCAAAATAAGGCAATGTTTCGTGTTTGGAAATCCGCAAGATCGTGCCCTAACGTGCTGGGTTTCAGTTTTTCGTTTGACCAAATAACCGAATATCCTTTTAAAATTTCAACCACATTTTCTCAACTTAAAAAACAAGGCAATATTTCGTGTTTGGAAATTTTAGAAATCGTGTCCTAACGTGCTGGGTTTCAATTTTTTAACTCCAAATAATGGAATACCCTTTCAAAATTCCAATGCATGAGTTTTGAGGATTTTTGAGATGATCTATAATTCGAAGACTTACATTGTTGCATCCTAACGTATTGGATGTGATATTTTACTCCTTTAGAATTAGAGAATCTTAATATCCAAACTCGAATATCTTCAAATGAGTTAAAAAAAAGGTCATAATTTTAAAATCTTTCAAATTCTCGACACTAGGACATTAATTAATCAATTAGGTACCAATTTTGGGCGTTGCGAGGGGGCTAATCCTTCTTCGTACGTAACTGATTCCCGAACCTACTTTCTTAAATTTCGTAGACCAGAATTATTATTTTAATAAATCAAAATGTTTACTAAAATAATCCATCTCAAGGTGATCCGATCACATATCGAATAAAAGATCGGTGGCGACTCAATTTTTAAAGTCGATCCCCATTTTTTCAAAACACAAAAAACTGGTTACGACAGCTTGGCGACTCCACTGGAGACATGGAGAGAGTCAAGCTGTAAAATTAATTAATGTCTATCCTTTTGTCAAAAATTGAAATTTTGATTAAAAAATTTACGATCCTCTTATTGTATTCGCTTGCATCATCTTCTTTAATTGTTGTGGTTCGAGTTTCGTATAATATTTTTTTGCATCATATTGCATGAACGTTGGGTCACACCCTTTTAAGTGGGAGTGAGAAGCTACTCTTTCGTGAGGTTTTCACCTCCGTTCAAGATAGTGGATCGCTTTCGGGATACATCTGTACCTATGTCTTCGTGAGATTTTCATCTCCGTATAGCCATAGGGAAATGTGTCCCCCTGAACCGAACTCGGTCCGTATGAGCCTATAGTGGGTGAGGATCGAGGAATCTACTAGTTTAGGTACCTCAACTTTAGAACCAAGCTGCATATAGAAAGCCTTAAGAGCCTACCTTAGATAGAGCTGCGATTAGCCTTAGTGGTCATCCAGATAAGCGCTTGAATGTTTTTGCACGCTTTGAATTTTACTTCTATTGTACTGACTATTTGTTTTATCTTTTTTGATGTGCATGCACTTTCATATTAGAGAGAGGTGTCGATTCAGGGTTCGGTTGCTAAATTTGGGAGCTCGGAATGGAAAACAACTTTCTTGATAGAGTGGAGGATAATGCGGCTGTCCAAGCTTGGTCAGAAATGGTACAATTAGAAAAGGGGGATAGTTTGGCTGCAGGGCATATGTCAGAGTCATGGGACTACACTCACATTAGTGTTATGCAGAATAATCTCCAAGAGCTAAAAATGATATGGGATCTGTGGAATGAGGAGACCAAGAGTTTGTTCTACCAGGATTATGGGAATTTATTGTACTTGCTTGACGTCAAGGTAGATGTGTAGTTATTTAGAGCCCTGGCTCAATACTGGAATCTCACGTATAGTTGTTTTACCCTTGGGAGAGTGGATTTGGTACCCACCGTGGAAGAATACACCACTCTACTACATTGTCAGAGGGTTCAAAATGAAAAAGTCTATGTGAGAGCTGCATATGTCCCAGCCTTTTGGAAGAAGTAAATGGGCATTATAAGAATGAGCGAGCAGTGGGTAACTGCTAGAATTAAGCAAAAGGGCGAGTGTAAGTGCATCCCATGAAGGAACTTAAGGGATTTGATCTTAGCTCATCCTGACATAAAGAAGAAATTTGATGTTTTTGCATTAAGCATCTACAGATTGATGTTATTCCCTAAGGCTCTAGGGTACGTAGATGAAACAGTCACAAACCTTTTTGACCGATTCAGTAGAGGGGTCATGCCGGTTTCTGCAATCTTGGACGAAACTTTTAGGTCTTTAAATGCATGTAGAAGGTCTGGAGAGGGAAGGTTTTTAGGGTGCGTTCAGCTATTATTGGTTTGGTTTCACAGTCATTTTTGGAAGGTAGATAAAGTCTCTTACCGACCTTTCTGTGAGAACTATTTGCCTTTAAAAGAAGAAGTAGCTATGTCAAGCCACAAAGATATATCCAAAGAAAAATGGATGATGATCTTCAGAACCTACAAAAGGAGGATATCGAGTGGAGAGCTCCGTGGATGGTGCCTAACGAGATACTCTATAGATGTGGGAGCTTTGATTGGGTCCCTTTGCCTAGAATTTGGGGAGCAGTTGGATATGTTCATTTGCTTACAGTAAGGCAATAAAAGTCTAGGTAATTCTTGCCGGTGACATACGGGTTAGCACAAAGCGATTTTCCATATAAAAGAGAAAATTATAAGAAAATGATTCGGGAAGTTGCCAATGCTTGGAAACAAACTCGTCGTATAAAAAGTTTGATGGTAGGATTAATGACTACCCCTGAGTATGGCGGATGGTTCAGTAGAAGGATCAATGACAACATTCCGGGGCCAAGTCTAGAATGAGCTTGACCGATTGAGGAATATTTATGAGTTGTCCCGTCCGAATTGGAGATAATAAAACAAGATTTTGAAAAAAAAAGAATCGAGAGCTAGAAAAGAGAATAGAGCAATTAGAAGAAGAGAATATGCATTTAGGGTTGGATGCTAACGTTCAAAAGGCAAAAGCAGAGAAATTTAGAAAAGAAAAAGAATGGGTTGAAGAGGATCTCAACAGCTTAAAGACTGATTACAAGAAGATGCAGCTATTAATAAGGACCGTCGGTTTAGGAAAAACTTCAGATTAATAGCGACAGAAAATTCAAGGCGAAAGGGTTAAAGCTAACCAGTGGTAGGAGAAGTTCAGAGAGGCATAAGCACGAAATGAACTTATGGAAAAGAGCCTCTCAGAAGGCCAAGGTGAACAAAACAAGTTAAAGGTTAAAGTCACGAAACTCGAGAGATCCCTTCATCATCATCGAAGCCGTAACTTGGTGACAGAATTAAGAGCAAGTTTGAGCCAAATTGAAGAAATAAAGAAGAAGATTGAAGAATCAGAAATGGCCTTACAGAATTGCCAAATCATATCGAGTCTCTAGAGGCGAATGAAGAACAAAGGAAAGAGGAGCTTCGCTATTCTCAGAATCAAGTCAGAGATAGAGGTTACCTCATGGGAGAAGCTATAACTCAGATGCGAGAGATAGCTGAGTATTTATAGACTTTGGCCGTACAAGCTGATGTATTGAGCATGCAGTTTGAGACACAGTCAGATAGAGGACAAGAATTAGCCTCTCTACTTACGAAAATTAAGGCCTTAGGTGCTAGAGCAAGGCCTATTTATAGTCCGCTTTATGTAAAGAGTTTTGTTTTCTAATAAAGTTTCCTAAATGAAATTGAATCAAAATTAACTTCTTTTGCATTTCATGCATTGGCAATTGTCTTCATTTCATTCATATGCATTAAAAGTCATTAAAAGATTCTAATTAAGGTAAAAATTATTTCAGCAACCTGAAAACCAACAAAACCTTACCAGAGACGCATCCCTACGGCATAAGAAAGAAAACAAAAAATATGGATCAGAGAATAGAGAAGCTTGAACAAATCCAAAAAGAGATGCAGGAAAAACTTCAGCTGCAAATACAAGAGCATCTTGCTAACATCCAGCATGATATGATGGATCAGATGATAGAATCGCAAAAAACCATGATGTCCCAATTAACTCAATTACTGGCAGATAAAGAAAAAGCCCCCATGGTTAACACTGTTGAAGATAGTAAGGAGCGACTATCTCTCCCGGGTCTCACCCAACACATCTTGAAGTGCATCCATGAAAGACATCTGTCATAATTAAACCTCAAAAATTTCAAGGAGGTGTTTTGATACTGCCAAATTTCCAAGCTGGATTAGGTTCCAATTTAGTAGACCATCCGGTTAATGCTTTTATTCCCGACCTTGATGAGGTAGCGGAAGAGGAAAAGGCAAAGTCTGAATTGCCAAGACAGCTAGAAGAGCGTTGCAAATGGTTAGAAGACAAATTCAGGGCTATAGAAAGCCTTGATAGGCAATGGGGAGTTGACGCTAAAGATCTAAGTTTGGTGCCAGATCTAGTACTTCCCCACAAATTCAAGATGCCAGAGTTTGAAAAATACAAGGGAATTACTTGCCCCGAAGCTCACATAACTATGTTTTGTCGAAGAATGACTGGGTACATTAATAATGACCAACTGTTGATACATTCCTTCCAGGATAGCCTGGTCGAAATAGCAGCCAAATGGTATAATCAGTTGAGCCATGCCAAAATTGGTTCTTGGAGAGATCTAGCATAAGCATTTATGAAGCGATGAGACCACGTGGCGATATGACCTCACATGTAATTGCTTTGCAAAATATGGAGAAAAACCAAGCGAGAGTTTTCAGAAGTACGCACAGAGGTGGAGGGAGGTTGCCATCCAAGTCCAGCCACCACTTCTGGACAAGGAGACCACAATGCTCTTTATCAATACGTTGAAGGCCCCATTTATTACGCATATGCTAGGAAGCACAACCAAGAGTTTCTCAAACATCGTAATGACCGGAGAGATGATCGAGAATGCTATAAAGAGCAGAAAGATTGAGGTGGGGGGAGTAACAAAAAAATGACCACAAGAAGGAAAGAAAGCGAAGTGAATAATGCAAGTATAGGGTATTCGAAGTCAATATCTGTTAACCAACCAAAAGTAGTGGCCACGGGGCATCAGGGATCGTCCAAGAAAGAATCTGGCACTACAAGACAAAACAATGAGAAACTCCAATTCACACTGATTCCAATGACGTACAAGGAGATGTACCAAACTCTATTCGACTCACATATTGTGTCTCCTTATCATCTAAAACCAATGCAGCCTCCGTATCCCAAGTGGTATGACCCGAATGCACAGTATGAATACCATGTGAGGATCATGGGGCATTCAATAGAAAATTGCCTTGCCTTTAAGAAATTGGTGGAAAGATTTATCAATATGGGTGTCGTGGAGTTAGAATACATGCCAAACATATTAAACCCATTACCCATCATGCTAATAACGGGGTCAATGCAATTGGAAAAAGTTCAGAAAAAAGAATCAAGGCAAGTGTCGCGGAGGTTAAGACTCCCTTAAGATTGGTCTGGAAAGAAATGGTCAAGTATGGACTAATTGTTACGGAAAAGAGTCGGGGAAAGCTGATAAATTATTGTGAGTACCATCAGAAATTGGGGCATGAGATCCAGAACTGTGGGGAATTTAGAACTTTGGTGCAAAATTTAATGACAATAAAGAAGTTAAATTTTATGGCGAAGGCATAGAGGAGAGAAGCGTATGTACGTCAGAGTCAATAGTAAAGAGTACAAAAGTAAGTCTTCCAATGATCGTTATTTTGCATCCCAAAAGCAATAATAAGGCAAAAATACCGAGAGCACCGAAAGTGATGATATGAAGGCCCGCTGTCTTTGCTTATAAAGACAGTAAAAAGGTTCGTTAGAACTATGAATGTAATGTGGCAGTCCCAGGGAAGAAAAATTTGGCTAGTGCTTCAAAAGAGGATCTGGATGTAGGTTTTCATAGTCGTAGCGGGAGACGCTATGATCTGACAAAGGGGAAAGCTCTAATGGTAGAGCAGGAGAAAGAAAAATCAATCGAGCCCGAGTCGCCTATCAAGGAACCAGTGAAAGAGGAAGAAGCTAAGGAATTCCTAAAATTCCTGAAACACAGTGAATATTGTGTGGTAGAACAGCTGTACAAGCAACCAGCGCGCATATCTGTGTTGGCTTTACTTTAGAGTTCAGAGGTACACAGGAACGCGTTAATGAAAGTTTTAAATGAGACCTACGTCACTAATGATATCTCAGTTAATAAACTGGATCGGTTAATTGACAACATTAGTGCTGACAACTTTATCCATTTCAATAACGATGAGATACCACCAAGTGGTAGAGGATCCACCAAGGCTTTTCATATTACCACTAGATGCAAAGGGTACACGCTATTGGGAGTATTGATAGACAACGGGTCGGTGTTAAATGTACTACCCTTGTCCACTCTAAATAGATTACCGATGGACAGTTCGTACATAAAGGAGTGCCAAAGCATAGTGAAGGCATTTGATGGCATGCAAAGAAAAGTGTTGGGAAGAATTGAGATACCTTTATTGATTGGCCCGACTACTTACGAGGTGGATTTTCTGGTAATGGACATCAAGCCTTCCTATAATTGCTTACTAGGAAGACCATTGATACATTTGTCGGGGGCAGTGCCCTCATCATTACATCAAAAAGTGAAGTTGGTAGCGGATGGTCGGCTAATAACGATAAAGGCTGAGGAGGACATTATTGCAGCTGTGACTAGTGAGATGCCGTACTTGGAGATAAACAACGAGACAACCAAATGTTCTTTTCGGTCTCTCGAGTTCGTGAATGCAACTTTCATTACGGAAGGAAACAGAATCCCGATACCAAGAATCTCCAAGACCACCAGAATGGGACTAAAAATGACCGTAAGGAAAGGAGCTTTACCGGGAAGAGGACTTAGAAAATATCTTTAGGGGAGAGTTGTGGCCCCAACATTAAGAGACAAACCAGATCGCTTTGGCTTAGGATTTAGGCCAGATGTAAGACAAAAGAAGAAAAAATTAGAAAAAAGACAAAAAGAAGACGTGCCCGTTTGAGGGGCAAGGAAATCAAGTGGGAACCCATTATAATCCCACACATTTCTAAAACTTTTGTGTCGAGAGGGGTAATTCATGCTGAGCTGAAGGTGCCAAAGGGAGAGGACATTGTAGCAATGTTGGGTGATGTTTGCATTAATGCCATATCCGATGAGGCAGTTGAGGAAAGGACCCTATCAGATATTCAACCTTATGAACTAGGAAGTGTTTTAGACAATTGGACTGCAGAGGAAATCCCTGTAGTATTTAAAGCTTATTTAGAGTAATGTTCAGAACGCACTTATTGCTTTAAGCCTAGAAGCAATAAGATTTCTTTTGTGAAATAGGCGCATGTTCAAACATTATTATATTAATGAAATACATTTTTGCCATAATTTATAGCAAACATTCTTCCATTCCTTTCTTTATTTTGTGATTCCTTCAAATTATTCTTTCATAATTATTATACATACAAATAACTATTCATAAATTCATTCATTCTTTCCATATTCTTTTGAACTACAATAGGTCCCCAGATATCAATAACATAAGCAACACTGCCAGGGACTCAGAATATCCTTTTGAGCAAGACTTGTGTTTAAAAGGATCGCAGGATTTTGAAAATGACATGGACAGTGACTTATCTCCTGACTTGTTAAGAATGGTAGAACAGGAAGAGAAACAAATTCTACCTCATAAGGAAACAGTAGAGACTATGACATTGGAAGAGGGGAAGGTAGTAAGGATTGGAACGAGTATGGCCAAAGAAACAAGACAGGATCTTGTCAAGTTGGTATAAGAATTTAAGGATGTCTTTGCATGGTCATATAAGGACATGCCTGGTTACACCGCTTGCCCATAAAAGAGGATTGCAAGCCAGTTCAGCAGAAGCTCCGAAGGATGAGACCAGATATTGTGCTAAAAATAAAGGAGAAAGTTAAAAAGTAGTTTAATGCTAGATTTCTGCAAGAGGTCAAATACTCAGAATGGGTAGCCAACATAGTGCATGTCCCTAAGAAAGATGGAAATGTACGAATGTGTGTGGATTATAGAGACCTAAATAAGGCTAGCCCAAAGGTTAATTTTCCTTTACCTCATATTGATACTCTGGTGGATAACATAGCAGCCTACTCGTTGTTTTCATTTATGGACGAATTCTCGAGGTACAATCAGATAAAAATGCATCCTGAAGATATGAGAAAGACTACCTTCATAACACTGTAGGGTACGTTCTGTTACAAATTGATGCCGTTTGGGTTAAAAAATACGGGAGCTACATACCAAAGAGCTATGGTGACTTTATTCCATGATATGATGCATAAAGAAATTGAGGTTTATGTGGACGACATGATTGCAAAGTCTAGAACAGAAGAAGAACATATCCGAGTTTTGAGGAAACTATTCTTGAGATTAAGAAAATTCCAACTGAAACTCAATCCAATGAAATGTATTTTTGGAGCTAGATCGGGTAAATTGTTGGGCTTTATAGTCAGTGAATAGGGAATCGAGATTGACTCAGATAAGGTCAGGGCTATACAAGAATTGCCTCCACCACGCACTCAAAAAGAAGTTCAAGGTTTCTTTGGGAGGTTAAATTACATTGCTCGATTTATTTCATAGTTAACAGAAAAGTGCGATCCCATATTTCGTCTTCTAAAGAAATTTAATCCAGGTGTGTGGGATGATGAATGCTAGAAAGCTTTCGAAAGGGTCAAATAGTACTTGTCGAATCCTCCAATCTTATCACCCCCTTGCCTAGATAAGCTGCTAATCCTGTATTTAACAGTGTTTGATCACTCTATGGGGTATGTGCTAGGTCATCATGATGACTCAGGGAGAAGAGAAAAGGCGATATATTACCTTAGTAAGAAATTTACTGAGTGTGAGATGAGATATTCACCAATTGAAAATTTGTGTTATGCCTTGATCTGGACAACTCGAAGGTTGAGGCAATACATGTTGTACCATATGACCTGGTTAATCTCGAAACCAGATCCTCTTAAATATATGATGGAGTCAACCGCTCTGGATGGGAGAATAGCTCGATGGAAAATTTTGCTATCTGAATTCGACATAGTCTATGTGAGCTAGAAGGCTGTGAAAGGAAGTGCAATAGTAGACTTTCTAGCCAACAGAGTGCTAGACGATTACGAACCTTTGAACTTCGATTTTCCCAATGAGGATCTGATGTTTGTAGCAGCTATTAAGGGAGGTACCCTAGAAGATTTTCCTTGGAAGTTGAACTTCGATGGAGCGTCAAATACCGTTGGTAATGGAATTGGGGAAGTCCTAATATCCCCAAATGGAGATCATTACCCGTTCTCTTGCAAATTGGACTTTGATTGCACAAATAATATGGCAGAATATGAAGCTTGTATTATGGGAATTCGAGCGGCCATAGACTACAAAGTCAGGGTACTAGAGGTATGTGGGGATTCCGCATTGGTGATCTATCAGCTCAAATGAGAATGGGAAACGAGGGATCCCAAATTGATCAGCTACCAAAATTTAATTCTGGAGTTGATTAAAGAGTTTGAGGATATCACATTCTTTTACCTCCCGCGTGATGAAAACTAGATGGCTTGTAACAGTCCGGTTTACACCCTAGACGGAACAGTGGTTTCGGGACCACAAATCCAAGTCCGTATAATATTTTACTGTTATATTCTGTGCCGTTGATATGTGAATTAGCATGTGCTAAATTTACGTGAGTTAAATTGACTATCTGTGTGTTTAATTTGACAAAAGGACTAAATTGCATAATTAGTAAAAGTGTCCTCTTATTTGATTAATGGCTAAATTGATGTGGCTTTTTTAAGGTGGAGGCCTTAGATTGTAAATTGGCCTTTTTGACATGTAGTGGACGGCACATTAATGTGATGAATGGCTTATTTTATTTGGTAATGGTTTATTAAATAATAAATATTATAAGATAAGTTCTATTATATAAAACAAATGTAATAGCCCAATTTTGACCTTAATCGAAACCATGAATCCGAGTCAGTAGAATATTTTAATATTTTATATTGAGTCTATGATCTATGATAGAGCATGTGTTAAAATTTCGTGAGTTAATTTGCCTATTTGTGTGGTTAATTTAAGGAAAATGACTGGATTGCATAAGTGGTAAAGGTAGTTTTTATTTTATTACTATGGTTAATTTGATTTGTCTTCTTATGTATGAGGACTTAAGTTGTAAATTAGCCAAATTGCTTATAGGTGGACAGATTTGGCTTTAATATTATAATGATATGTTTTTATATTCATTATATTATATGTTAAAAGGTTATATTATAAAATAAGTCAATATTATAATAAGGAAACATGTGTTCATAATTTTATTTCACCATTAAAAAGCGAAACTAAAGAAAAGAAGGAAAGAAGAAACCCAAGCAAACTTTCGGCCATTGTTAAGCTTAATCAAGGTATGATTCTAGCTCGATTTTGATAATTTTACGTTTTTGTGTAGTTGCTTGAATACTTCAAGACCCATGCTTAAATTTTTTATTTTAATGAATATTTTGAAATGTACCATTGATGAGTTCATGAGTTTTATGATGGTAGTTGATGAATTATGGAAGATATATCTTAGATTAATATGTTTTGTATTGAGATTTTTGGTGATTTTGAGTAAATAGGGCTAAATTGAGAAAATAAATTTTTGAGGGGTTAAAATGCAAAATAAATGAAATGCAAGGACTTATATGGCTATGTGGAAGATTTGGCCTAGCTATATTGTTGGGAGATTTTGCATATTTTGTGTTTTGTGCAAATAGGACTAATTTGTAAAAATGTGAAACATTAGGGGCAAAATGGTAATTTGCCCATTTAGGTGTTTTTGGATTAAATTGAAATGAAATATATTTGAATGAGCTTAAATTTAATATGTTTAGATCAAGAACAAAGAAAAACGGACTTGGATCGAGGAAAGGCGAAGGTCAACGAATAGATGGTTCTTGACGTTCGACAATACCCGAGGTAAGTCCTTAAACAAATATATGTCAAAGAGTTATTTATGAAATTAACCAAAGTTGAAATTGGAAATTTTAAGAAAGAAATATATGAGATTGCCGAATGTTGTAGTATAGTATTGGAATTAATTAATTTTTGTTTAATGAAATGTGATTTAGCATGTTCGGTTTGATATGTGGAAGTAAAATGAAGTATATGTAATGTTTGTGATTTTAGCATTAAGCAATGTGTATTGAATGGTTAATTGTGTTGATATTCGGGCTTTGAGCCTAGCAGGTCTTGTGCCAGTGAATTATTTCGGGCTTTATGCCTAGCAGGCCTCGTGCCGGTGAATTATTTTGGGCTTATTGCCTAGCAGGCTTAATGCCGGTGTTTAAACTTCAGACCTTGAGTCTAGCAGGCCTAATGCCGGTGTGTGAGATTCGGGCTAATGTCTAGCAGGTTCTAAACCGGTGGGTTGCCATTTCAAGCTTAGATTATGTGCTAATAAAGTCATGAAATAAATCATGTATGCCTAATCACGTGGAAGTGAATCCGTTAATTCGGCTACAAGGTATGTGTTATATTTATACATGTGTTATATGTATATATATATATATATATATATATATATATGTGTGTGTGTGTGTGTGTGTGTGTGTGTGTGTGATGCTATTAAGTAAATGAAATTATGAGAGAAATGTGATATACAATTGATAGATGGGAAAAGAAATATGAACTATGCTATGAGAAAATTTGGTTATATGAAAGCATAAGTGGTTAAAGGTATTCATATAGGCATATTTATATGTATGATTTTGTGCTATATATAAATATTTTGTAATGTTGTATTTTGGTAAATAAATGAAAGTTGACAGGTTAAGTGAGGTAGGATATTCGACTATGATGCATTTATAATTTAAGCCATGTTATTCAATGTAATGAATTGGTTGTTTAAGATGCCTGGTTAATTGAATGATATAATGTGATTGCTTAAGACTTACTAACCTAGTGAGCTTACTTTGTGTTTGTTCATTGTTCGTTTTATAGATTCTAATCAAGCTTCGAGCTCTCGGGACCGTCACTGAAGTTATTCACACTATCGGCTCATGTTGGTACTTATAATGTTTAGACTTTTGTTCTTAAGGCATGTATAGGCTAGCTAAGTTTTTGAATGATATGTTGGTAATGTATTTAAGCCATGCAAAAGTGGCTAGTTGTTAATTAATAATGTTCGATGGCATACTTTATCTTTGATGTAATTTGTGTATGCTTGGCTTGGACGATAATTGAGGTTGAAGTATGAATGTTCACACTAAATAGCTATGTTTGTATACGGTAATTGTCATGAGGTCTTTTAGATATGTTTTGTTAACTTTTGAAAAGTGTACATGAGTTTTGATATGTAAGACTTTCGAATGTGCATCATATAATGTCATTAGGTAAACTAGAGCATTAATAAAGGTTAAATATATAAGTCAAGGTAGGTATGTGTTAGTCGAGCATCATTTGAATTTTATGTGTGTGCCAACTTTAGTTGAATTACGAAGTGTGAATTATATTGTGTATTGCATGTATGTATATTCGGCCAAGCCTTTGTGATATATTCAAATGTGGTTAACATGCTTAAAGAATTAGTTGTTTAGGCTCACAATCGAATATGGAAAATGTGTTGAATTATGATGTATACTTTTATATATATACATATATGTATTTGGCTTGTGAGATTTGCTTAAATTGATTGAGTGTGTGGAATTATCAAACTTGGTTTGTGTTGTAACGAATAGGAAATTTTATATATATGAGACTTTGTTTATGCGGCCAAATAAATAAATGTGTAAGTAATGTGCAATGAGTTTGTATATATTTGATAATGAGGAAATAGGTTTCAAACCATATGAATTCGGTCATAGCAGGAAGTTATTATGAGATGACATTTAAATCATGCTTATTTTTGTCTATTAGACGAATAGTTTAATAGCTCAGGTATGGTATAATTTTAAAGATATGGCAATTAAGGTTTATAGTATTTTATTATTTGTATGTAATAACAATATGTATTTGGTGTAACTAATCATGTTCATCAATGACTATAATATATATATATAGCTTAATTTAATATATTAAGTATGCTTTACACCTTTGTGATAACTTGTTTATGATTGTGTCTATTGATAAGCATGATTAACTAAGGTTGATTGACTGAATAAGGGTTGTGGCTTTTCTGGTAATGCCCGTAGCTCTAATCCGGCGATGGATACGGGTTAGGGGTGTTACATGGCTGATGCCTTGGCCACATTAGCTTCTATGATCAGAGTAAATGAGCATGAAAGTATGAAGCCCATCCAAATGAGTATTTGTGAGGCTCCGGCCCACTGCTGTAATATAGATGAATAGGAGAGGAGAGATGAGCATCCTTGGTATCATAGCATTCTGCGATATGTGAAGAGCCGTGAATACCCTGATCAAGTAACATAAAATGATAAAAGGACATTGAGAAGGCTAGCCTGTGATTATGTCCTGGACGGGGAGGTACTGTACAAAAGAGGAAAGGATCAAGTATTTTTGAGGTGTGTGGATGCTATTGAAGCTAAGAAAATTCTAAAAGAAGTACATGAGGGTGTCTGTGGGACTCACGCTAACGGCTTTACAATGGCCAGATAGATTATGAGATTTGGATACTATTGGTGAAACATAGAAGGTGACTGCATCAAATACACCAAGAGATGTCACTAATGCTAGATATATGGGGACAAAATTCACGTGCGTCCTTCACCATTGCATGTTATGACTTCCCCATGGCCTTTCTCCATGTGGGGCATGGATGTCATCGGGCCAATTTCCCCAAAAGCTTCAAATAGACATCAGTTCATTTTGTAGTTATTGACTATTTCACTAAATGGGTAGAAGCAGCTTCATATGCCAGTTTTACCAAGTCAATAGTCAGCAGATTCCTAAAAAAAGAAATCATATGTCGATATGGAATGCCTGAGAAGATTATATTTGACAATGCGCTAAACTTGAACAATAGTACGATCGCAGAGGTTTACAGTCAATTTAAGATCAGACACCACAATTCGTCACCGTATCGCCTGAAAATGAATGGTGCAGTGGAAGCAACTAATAAAAACATTAAGAAGATTGCAGGGAAAATGGCTGAAACCTATAAAGATTGGCACGAGAAGCTACCATTCGCTCTTTATGCTTATCGAACGTCAGTCAAAACCTCTACTGGGGCAACCCCTTTCTTATTAGTTTATGGAATGGAGGTAGTATTACCCATTGAAGTTGAAATACCTTCCCTTTGAGTCTTGTCAGAGTTAAAGTTAGATGAAGCAGATTGGATCCAGTCTAGATACGATCAGTTGAACTTGATTGAAGAAAAAATGTTAAAGGCTATCCGTCATGGTCAGATGTACCAAAAGAGAATGATGCGGGCTTATGAAAAAAGGGTTCGTCCAAAATAATTTCATAAGGGAGACCTGGTTTTGAAAAAGATCCTCCCTATACAAAAGGATTACAGAGGGAAATGGATGCCAAATTGGGAAGGACTTTATGTAGTAAAAAAGGCTTTCTCCGGAGGAGCAATGATCTTGGCCGAAATGGATGGGAAAAACTTGCCCAATCCTATAAATTCGGATTCAGTCAAGAAATACTATTCTTGAAGAGGAAAAGAGGCCAAAGTGAAAACCCGCAAAGGGCGCTTTGAGACTTTCTTAAAAAAAACGAAGAGGCCAAGGTGAAAACCCGCAAAGGGCGCTTTGAGACCAAAGGGTTTGAGTTGAAAACCCGAAAAGGGCAGCTCAAATTATGACATGTGGTGGTCTTGCTATAGTTGAAGTAACAAGGAAAGGGCATGTTGCATCTTGGTGCATCGACAAAATACTCAAGATCCCCTAAACACATGTCGAACTCAAAATAGCCTTCCAGACGCTCGGACAGAGAAACTCAGCCTGCGATATCTATGGAGCCTATAGTAGGCATTTTTATTAAATGAGTTATCTTTGAATACTTTGTTCTCTGCAAGACGAGCATTTATGATTAAGTTCTTTTGATGATTTGTCTTAAACTTTACTTCACACCAATTGTTATTACCATAATGCAAGCATGTCGAATTGAAATAATGATGGATGAATTGATAATACTTTCATAGAAGAAGTTCCGCATATTACTCTAGGGGTTTCTAAATAATATAGGAGTCTAAAACAGGACTATTGTGTCAAACTCACCAGATCCAAAGGATTGATAATATCAAGGAAGAGGGTGCCTATATAGTGATAATCGCTTCGCTTTTAAAGTACCACAGCAGAGATGAGGCCTTAACAAACAAACAATAAGGAAGAGACTATCCTTAAAGATGAAATTCTGTGTTCAGGCTTAACATTTAGAGATTGGTGTAACCGATTATTCTGGACTCTATAACACTCGAGACACGGCAAGTAGCGGTGTGATAATACAAATCTTGCACCTTCGAGGTATGAGGGAATAGACCTAGAAGTTACAATGGGGGCGAATCAGTTGAGCAAAGTACAATTGTTCTTTCGGGTTTTGGGTCAAAATACCAGCCCAAATAGGGACAGCATGATACGAGCAAGGATACCTTTAAACATTTAAAAAGGATCATTCTCATGTCATCTATAAGACACATCTATTTAGGGGCATTTGATTCATTCCAATCATTGCAAAAAGACCATTCTCATAACATTTTGCATTCATGCAAATGTCGTCCATAATACATTTAGTTAGGAGCACTAGATTCATTCTGATCATTGCATCCTAACCATTTTGCATAAGCATAAACACAAAACCGACTTTATAGCACAGGTCCCCTAGAGGACGTTGTCGCAACATCGGTGAATTCGAAGATCTTGCTTTCCTGAGTGGAGTGGATCGAAAGCAGTAGATCTGGCAGTCCTTAAGTTGTAGGAGCAGATTAAAACCATACAATTCTTATCACCTCGAAGTCTCGGTGGAGCAGGTCGAAGTTACAAATCCCTCCTCCCTGAGTGTATTGAGGATCAACTCTTATTTCCGAGAAGTTTCAATTAGAAGATCAAAACTACAAATCTCTTCTCTCTGTATTCTTATCACCTTGAAGTCCCAGCGGAGCAGGTCAAAGTTACAAATCCCTCCTCCCTGAGTGTATTGAGGATCAACTCTTATTTCTGAGAAGTTTCAGTTAGAAGATCAAAACTACAAATCTCTTCTCTCTGGATTCCTATCACCTCGAAGTCCCAGTGAAGTAGGTCTAAGTTACAAATCCCTCCTCCCTGAGTGTATTGAGGATCAACCCTTATTTCTGAGAAGTTTCAGTTAGAAGATCGAAACTACAAATCTCTTCTCTCTGGATTCTTATCACATTGAAGTCCTGATTGAGTAGGCCAACGTTACAAATCCCTCCTCCCTAAGTGTATTGAGAATCAACCCTTATTTTCGAGAAGTTTCAGTTAGAAGATTGAAACTACAAATCTCTTCTCTCTGAATTCTCATCTCCTTGAAGATGCATTGGAGCAGATCGAAGCGCTAGTTCCTATGCCCTTGAAGGTGCAATGGGATAGAATGAAGCCACTTGAAGAAAAGAAGCGCCAAGAAGTCAAGATCTTACAAGACCAGACAAATTTGGCCCTCTTTAAAGTCTTCGCTTCATTACTGTTACACGACAACAAGCAAAGAAGGGCAGCTGTAGGGCCCACAATTTGCCTGGGCCCATGCTATTAGCCAAATCAAATATAAAAACTAAAAACAGATTAAAATCCAGTTTTAAACCAAATCAATTCAAAAATTAAAAAAATTAAACCAAAAATAAATATTGGTTCACAGTCCATTTTACAACCCATCAGTAGGCCCAATTAGCCCAGATACTAAATAATCCTCTAACCGTTTTCTAAACCTAAATTCCTAGCCCACTTACTAACCTAGAACAGGCCTAAAACCAATAAAACCCAATTACAACAGAGCCCAAATTTGTAAAACCCAAATGGCCCAATGACAAAGCAAGCCTAAAAGGCCTAAAATTTTGGAAATTTTAGGAAAAACCTAGAGCTTCCAGAGGGTTCCAGAGCTATTTTAGCTTCCATTGTGCGTGTCCCCACGCGTAACCAGCCAGCATTTAGGCGCCTCGGTCCCCCACATCGCGCACCACGCTTGTGCGACGCAATATTGGCCTTCACGCCTCCACCACCGCGCCTCCGTACATTCAGTACGCCTCGTGCTGAATGACACGTCACCTTCGTACCTGCAAACTAGAGCACGATAGTAGCAAATACAGAATAAAAATAGAATAAAATAGTAAAAACTTGTATTTTTTTAATTTTTTCAGGTCGGCTATAAAAAGGGTCGAACCAAAACCACTGTATTTTTTACGCATGCAGAATATACCAACGAAATCAGAAACAAAAAGATTTCTTTTCCGACTGCTTATTTCTATTTTTTCTTCTTTGTTTTGAATCGATTTTTTTTCTTTTCGTGTTTCAAGCATTTCTTTTTGTTTAGATATTTTTAAAAAAGGGGGGAGGGGAAGGGAAGGGTTCACCTTCGGAAAAGACCGTCGAGATGCTTTCTTCGTGCTGATCGGAGCAAAGCAGTTCATCCGGGTGTTGACGGGAAGCGTTCTAGTCGGATTTAGAGGGGCTGTCATTGAATGGTCTCGATTCCGCCACTAATCGCCGGTCACCATGGCGTTGTAGTGATCGTTTCACATCCCTTTTCTTTGCGGCGGAGAACAAAACAAAAAGGGGGGCTTAGGGTTTCATTTTTTTTAAAAAGGGAAGGGGCGAATGAAACTTAAGCCATTTTAATCAGTTTTTAAAACCCGTTAGTGAAACAGTGCCATTTAGGCTCATGACGATAGCCTTTAAACGACACCGTACTGACCTAAACCCAATGAGCCGAGTCGATTTGGTCCTATGGGATCCGCGTGTTTCTACAATTAATGGAAGATTCGTGCATTTAGTCCCTTCTATTTTAATATTGTTTTAAATTAATTCCTTTATGCGTTGTCTTGAGTGTTTAATTAGCCCCTACAATTCATGCATACTTTCAACTTAGTCTAGTTTATATATTGTGTTTTGGGTTGTTTAAGTATTTTCTGTTTTAACCCCTGATTGTTTGAATGCTTTTTAATTTAATCCCTTTTTATTGTTTATTTATCATTAATTTAATGTTGTTATTATTATTGTTACTTTGAATATTATTCGAATATTATTTTTAATATTGTTATTATCATTTCTAATCAATGTTAATATTACTATTATTATTCTATTTTTTATCTTAATAAATTCTTATTTTTATCATCCTTATTATTATTTTATTCGACTATTATAGTATTTTATTCATTTGGTAATTTACCATTATTTTCAATAATTTACAATAAATTACCCTTTTTATGTAAATATATATATTATGGATTTTATATTATTATGCTTATAATTTGTCCCTTTAAAAGACTATACTCTATATTTATTTCCAAAACTTTTAAATATCGTTATCATTTATATATATATACGTATGATTTTTATTTATTATTATAATATATTTAAAATCGTTTTTAATTTAGAATACTTCTTTCATATGTTATACTTGCATGAATTTAATTAATTTTCTTTATCATTGATCTAATGCTTGATAATCATGTTCTTATGTATGTTTTAATTCTCGTTCTATATTTATTTGTTACTTAAGATTCAATAGCATTGTATGTCACTTGTAAATAATTGCTCCGCATTACATGTTAATATGCCATCGCATTTTATTTTAACACCCTTTAAATTTTAAAAATAGCTTTACTCAAGGTTTCAAATGAGGCAATGTTTCGTGTTTGGAAATCCGTGAGATCGTGCCCTAACGTGCTGGGTTTTGATTTTTCGTTTGACCAAGTAACAAAATATCCTTTTAAAACTTCATTCATGTTTTTCTCAACTTCAAAATAAGGCAATGTTTCATGTCTGAAAATCCGCGAGATCGTGCCCTAACGTGCTGGGTTTCGATTTTTCGTTTGACCAAATAACCGAATATCCTTTTAAAATTTCAACCACATTTTCTCAACTTAAAAAACAAGGCAATATTTCGTGTTTGGAAATTTGAGAAATCGTGCCCTAACGTGCTGGGTTTCGATTTTTTAACTCCAAATAATGGAATACCCTTCCAAATTTTCAATGCATGAGTTTTGAGGATTTTTGAGATGATCTATAATTCGAAGACTTAAATTGTTGCATCCTAACGTGTTGGATGTGATATTTTACTCCTTCGGAATTAGAGAATCTTAATATCCAAACTCGAATATCTTCAAATGAGTTAAAAAATGTCGTAATTTTAAAATGTTTCAAATTCTAGACACTAGGACATTAATTAATCAATTTGGTACCAATTTTGGGCGTTGCGAGGGGCTAATCCTTCTTCGTACGTAACTGACTCCCAAACCTATTTTCTTAAATTTCATAGACCAGAATTATTGTTTTAATAAGTCAAAATATTTATTAAAATAATCCATCTCAAGGTGATCCAATCACATCTTGAATAAAAGATCGGTGGCGACTCCATTTTTAAAGTCGATCCCCGTTTTTTCAAAACACAAAAAAAATGGTTACGACAATATCAATTAACTTTTATCATTTTTACAATTTAGTCATTGTACCTTAATTAATTATCCAATTAACAATATTAAGGAACCAAACTTAAATTAACATTATACTAACATTATGGACTCAATATTGAAAATGGGGTTTGAAAACCACCATTTTCGACACCATTGAAAAACAACTGTTATAATGACCTTCTCATCGAAGAATTTTCTTTTCTTTTACTTCTCTAGTCGAGCACTAGGATCTACTCCTAAGGAGTGCTAAAGATAGGTGAATCCCCGACATGTCTATGTTAATTTATATATGGTTTACTTTTTATTCATAATTCATACAATGCCATTGAGAGGATATCATTTACTTTCTATTCGAGTTATGAGTTCCATTATTGTGAGTGCATTCATGTCATACATAAGCCATGCACTTAATATGCCAACTTTCGGCTCACTACCATGAAAGCTTAGGTTTTCTATATATTAACATGAGTTATGTACATAATGTCAGTCACTTACTTAGGACTAAGGTAAGTCATACCATGAATACAAAAATGAATAAATCCCATTAACGGATCTAGGATAAGTTCAACTTGGGTCTAGTCCAATGTATAGTCAATCCAGACAATCACACCTATGTCTCTATTTTTGGAAGTCAAAACTCCAATAGACAAGACAAGGTGTCGAAACCATCTTTTTTAATTGTTGGGTTTTGAAAAATAGAGATCGACTTTAAAAATATGGAGTCGCCACCAATCCTTTTTGTTTAGGTGTGATCGGGTCACCTATAAAATAAATTTTGGTCTACGAATTTCAAGAAGAAAATAGGTTCGGGAGTCGGTTACGTGAGAGGAAGGATTAGCACCTCGCAACGCCCAAAATCGGCACCAAATTGATTAATTGATGTCCTAATGTTGAAAAGTTTGAAATGATTTTGAAATTTTATTCTTTTTCTCTATAATTTTAAATAACTTGATTGAATATTGAGATTCCCTTGTTCCGAAGGAATAGAGTATCACATCCAGCACGATTGGATACGACAATCTGAGTCTTTGAATTCAAGATCATCCCCAAAATTCTCCAAGCACATGTATTGAAATTTTGAAACGGTATTTGGTTATTTGGACAAACAAAAAACCACAACCCAACACAATTGGGCACGATTTCTTCAAATTTCCAAACGCACAAATTTTACCTTATTTTGAAAATATGGACAACATTTGAAAGGATATTTGTTTATTTGGTCAAACAAAAAACCACACCTAGCACGATTGGGCACGATTTCTTCAAATTTCCAAACGCACAAATATTACCTTATTTTGAAAATATGGACAAAATTTGAAAGGTTATTTGTTTATTTGGTTAAACAAAAAACCACACCCAGCACGATTGGGCACAATTTCTTCGAATTTCCAAAAAGCACAAATATTACCTTATTTTGAAAATATGGACAAAATTTGAAAGGATATTTGTTTATTTGGTCAAACAAAAAACCACACCCAGCACGATTGGGCACGATTTCTTCAAATTTCCAAACTCACAAATTTTACCTTATTTTGAAAATATGTTTAAAATTTTAGAAGGTTATTTGGTTATTTAGTCGAACAGAAAATCGAAACCTAGCACGATTGGGCACGATTCCCTCGAATTTCCAAATATCAAATATTGCCTTGTTTTAAACTTTTAAATAAGTGATTTTAAAATCAACTCAAAATTCTTTTATTGAATCACTAGATAACAAGAGACAAAAATATAGTATTAAGCATACAATAATAATAGGTGAATACAATCTTTGTACAAATGGATAACAAGGATGATAATATAAACATACATTCAATATATACATCGATAATTTCACAACACATCATGTTTAAAATGATAATATTTAAAATCTTATGGATAATAAAACAAATCTAAAAGAAATTCAGAGCCTAATTTAAATACGTGACATACAAAATGATTTACAAGCGATACATAATATGAATAACATATGCACATGAAAATAATAATGTAGGGAGATGTTGGAAATAAAGCATAATTTAAAATGAGATCTTTAAAAGAAACAAATTATAAACACAAATAAATTTAAAAGAATATATATATATATATATATATATATATAAGAGTAAATTTAGAAGAATATATATTTACATAAAATAATATGAAATCAATAATATATACATATAAGATAATTTAAATGTAAAATATGCATGTATATATATAAAATAATATTATGTAAGAGTATTTAAGTTAAAACTTATGCAAATTATTAAAATAAAGAAATAGGAAATTTTGAAATCAAACATTTTTTTGATAAATAAATAAAATATACCTAATTGAATTAAAAATAAAACTACCAGGCTATTTTATAAATAAATGGACCAATTTAAGCAAGATTGAGGACCAAATTAAGACGCGCCCAAATAGTTAGGGACTAATCTAGAAAATATTTCAGTTAACCAAAATGCGGCTTCAAGCTGGACTAAATCGAAAAGGCACGCAAATCCTCGAGGTAAAATTAAAAGAACGAAATAAATAAAAAAAGGACTCAATCAGATGCCAACACAAACAGGGGGACCGAATGCGCAAATTAACCATTCGCAATAAAAACACGCGGGTTCCCTTCCTGAAGCGGGTCGGGCATGTGGATCCACCACCAAACAGTGCCGTTTTGAGGCTATTGAGAAGAGCCCGAACGACGTCGTTTCTTTAATGAGATATAACCCCTAAAATTAGATGAAAAACAAAACAAGCCATTCCCCCTTTTCTTTTTAACAAAAATGAAATGAAACCCTAGCCTTATTATTTCTCCCCTCAACCGAAATCGACTCCAATCTCACCGCTGAGCCACCAACTCCATCGGTGGTCGGTAGCAAACAATGACCCCTTTTGCTTCGACTGCGGCGAAAAAGGCAGATCCCGCCCTAGGTAAGCTTCTACCTTTTCTTTTATTTTGTTTATTTTGCATGCACAAAAGAAAATAAATCGAAAGCCAACAGAACCGGATTTGAGAAATTGGAAGAGATTGAAAATAAAAAAAAAACCTTTGATTTTTTATTTTTCTTTTTGATTTCTGTATTTCTCTGTGTAACATCCTGATTAAGTGGGTCTGCACTTTGAGTGTCGGGGTTAGCTAGAGCTTTGGAAGTGTGTATTGGGCTCAGGTTTGGGCTTAAAATTGGGTTAACTTTTCTAATAAAGAGCTACAGGACATAATTTAAGTGAGGTATCCATGTTCAGTAGCAAGTTGGGCTTGTGGCCCAAAATTTAGTGATGCTGTAAGAGGTATGTAGGTGGTGGCACTAAGAAGGGACTGCACATGTGCTATAATTTGGGAGTTTGAATTCTTTTATTTTTGTTAATAAAAAGCTGATAATAAGGAAGGAAGAGTTGGTTTTAGGGAGGTCTCATCTAAGGGAAAGATAAAGATGAAGTTGATAAGGGTGGATAAAACTATCAGAGAAGGGAGAGTTGGTCAAACTCCAACTCGAGAGTGTGTGTGTGTTGCCAAAATTAGTAGCAAGTGATCATCTTTTCTTTCATTTTGTTCTTTCTTTCTCACCTATTCTCTGAAAAAGCGAAATTCTTTTCTCTTTTGGGTGCCTCGCTTTTATCAAAATTGAAACTCCTAGTTTTCTTCTCCTCTTCAAAATCTTTCTAAAAGCCAAATTCTTCTTGCTCATATTCCTATCTCCCATAGCCGAATCTTGAAGTTTATTTCTTTTTCCCGAAGGTGCACCATAGCCGAATAGTCTTTAAGGGATTGGTGAGTTTTTTTCAGGGTTTTCTTCTCTGCGATTTCTCTCTTTTTCATTAAGTTCCTAACTTGAATCATTTTTTTCTATGGCCCTATCGATTTCACTCTCTTCTCTTAGGAGCCGAACCTTGTCTTGCTGTGATCTGTGGTGCCGATTTGTGAAGAAAGCTGAAGGTAGGTGGTGTGGGTTTGGCCGAATGGCCACTTTCTTATTCCTTTTTTGTTGGCCGAATGCCATAAGGTACTAGATGGGTTGTGATTATCGGTTTGGTTTGATACTTTGGTGGTGACCGAATGTAGGTAGGGTGGAGACGCTTTCTTAAAGACTTTCGAGATTCGATAACTAGGTAAGGGTTTCATTATAAGCATTATGATTACCTATTAGATCTCATCGTTTAATTGGTTTAGTGACCAAGGGATTATTATGGACTCAAATAACAATCAAGCAGTATGAGGGGTTGGATCTGTAAACCCAACGCCTAAATACAAGAAGCGATCAGTATCAGGAGTGCGAGACTAGCCATCGGGGTATGGGCCGACGTCAGAAAAAGATCGTAGGCCAATAGTGGTAGTCTCGTATGATAATAGTGTAGAAGCAGTGAGAGCATTAGTACGAGAACCAGGTGTGTAACTCTTACACACTTTCTTTACTTAATATGTTAAATGTCATGTGATGATAAAAGCCGAAGTGACGACAGTGATTACTAAGTTACCCTTGTGGGTAAAAACGAGGACGCCTGGTAAGTTGTTATGGTTGCTAGCGTTAATTATAATGTGATCTATAAGTGCATGCCACTCTTTATACAATATTGTACATGTTAAAGCATGATCATACTTGTATTGTGAGCACGAACATGTGATATGGGTGATGAGTGGAGGGGGAAGTATGATCTATCAGACTGTCACCAGTGGTTAGGTACCACACAGTGGGTTGGCCCCATATATTGTAATATTGTGACTATGTCTCAGTGGTTTGGCACCACCAGTGATTTGGTACCATATATGTTTATTTCTGTAACTTCGGTTACGAGTGGTTTGGCACCACCAGTGGTTTGGTACCACAAGGGGTAGATTTGAGAGACACGGATGGATATCTAGGTTGATGGGATGCATGACATGCATATTTGTATATGAACTTGTGTAAGAGCATAACTTCTTTTTGGATGGGGATTTACACACTGAGTCTAGGTGACTCACCCCTTCCGTTATATTTTGCAGATAAACCATAGATTATGGATATGGAGTCGAAATGGACTCGAGGTGGCCATGCTCAGCATTCGTTTTATTTCAATGTTTTCCATATGGACTTAGTTATTTTCTTTAATTTGGGTTTTCAGTTCTGTAATAAGGCCGCTTAAGTGTTATTTTGGGACATTTTATTTAGTTGTTTCTTAAAGGTTCTATTAAGCATGCTGGTTAAACTATGAATTGGGTGTTTTCAAAACTTTAAACAAATACTCGTTTTCTAAAATATACAATGATTAAGTAATAAGTACGGAGTAACTATAAGGCAACTAAGTTTTTCTGAAACAAGTTTCAACATGTTTTAAACATCACAAGATCCAACGACGTATTCTTTAAAACGTTACAACAGAATTCTCTTTAAACAAGTCGACAAATTAGTTTTCAAAACATTTTTTTCCCGTGGCACGCTAGATTCAGTTGTAGTGTTTTGACCGAGTTTGGGGTGTTACACTCTGAATCTTTGTATGCATTCGTAAAAAAAGTCCCCCTTACAAATTTTGCTTTGATTTTATATATAACCGAAAAGAAAAATAAAATGTCAAATAAAATTACAACTATTTATTTTGTTCTTTTTTTCAGATTTCTTTGTTGTCGCCATCCGATTTGCAAAAGGCGAGTGGTGTCTGAGGCACTTAGCGGTTCGGAGGTCGCTTGGAGGCGCAAGATAGGGCACGCGTGCAAGATCGTTAACCTCTAGAACCCTTAGGGTTTTAGTTTGCAGAAGCTATCTGGGCCATTTGGGCCAATTTCAGAATTAGGTTTTTAGGGCAATTGGGTAGGCTGATTTAGGATAAGTGGGCCTTATTGGTGTGTTGGGCCATTTTAAGTCTGTTGTAATTAGCATTTGGAACTGTGATCTGAACTTTTAATGGATTGTTGGTTTTTTTTTTTATTTGGTTTTTTTGTTTGGTTAATTGGGTATTTTAATGGGTTAATGGACTGATTAATGGGCCCCGAGCAAATTTTGGGCCCTACAGCTGCTCCTCTTTCTCATCGTCGTGTAACGGGAATGAAGTAAAGACTTTTAAGAGGGCCAAATTTGCCTGGCCTTGTAAGATCTTGACTTCTTGGCACTGCGTCTTCTAGAGTATGGGAAATGATGTCTCAACTTGCTCCAGCAAAATATCAGGGAGAAAAGATTTGTAACCTCAATCTTCTCTACTGAAACTTTAAGGAAATAAGGATGGATCCTCAATGTAATCTCAGGGATGAGGGATTTGTAGCTTCAACCTGCTCTACTGGGACTTCGAGGTGATAAGAATCCAGAGGGAAGAGATTGTAATTTTGATCTTCTCACTAAAACTTCTCAAAAATATTGGTTGGTCCTCAATGTAATCTCAGGGAGGAGGGATTTGTAGCTTTAACCTGCTCCACTGGGACTTCGAGGTGATAAGATTTGTATCTTCGATCTGCTTCGCTCAGGAAGGTAAGATCCTCTATCTTCAACTTGCTCCACTGCAAACTCAGGGAGACAAGATCTGATGTCTTCGATCTGCTCCTACAACTTTAGGATTGTCATATTTGCTATCTTCGATCCGCTTCGCTCAGGAAGGCAAGATCTGCTATTTTTGGTCTGCTCCAATGCAAACTCAGGGATGCCAGACTGATGGCTTAAATCTATTCCACTACTGTTTAGGGAGACCAGATTTGCTATTCGACCTTGGTCCACTACTGCTTAGGGTGACAAGATCTACAATCTTCAACCTATTCCACTGCTGGTCAGAGAGATAGGGCTGGTGGCTTAAATCTGCTCCACTACTGCTTAGGGAGATAAGATTTTTAGTTCAATCTTGGTCCACTATTTCTTAGGGTGACAAGATCTATAATCTTTGACCTATTCCACTGCTGGTCAGGGAGATAGGGCTGGTCGCTTAAATCTATTCCACTACTGCTTAGGGAGACCAAATTTGTCGTTCGATCTTGGTTCCCTACTGCTTAGGGTGAAAAGATCTACAATCTTCGACCTATTCCACTGCTGGTTATGGAGATAGGGTTGGTGGCTTCAATCAGCTTCGCTCAAGAAAACATGATTTGATGTCTTCAATCTGCTCCTACAACTCAAGATTGCCAGATCTGCTATTTTCGACCTGCTTCGCTCAAGAAGGCAAGATCTTCAAATTCACCAATGTTGCGAAACCGTCCTCTGGGGAACCTGTCCTATAAAATCAGTTTTATGTGTTTGTGCTTATACAAAATGGTTAGGATGCAATGATCGGAATGAATATAATGCTCCTAACTAAATGTATTATGGACGACATTTGCATGAATGCAGAATGTCATGAGAATGGTCTTTTTACAAAGATTAGGATGCAATGGTCAGAATGAATCAAATGCCCCTAAATAGATGTATTATGGATGACATTTGTATGAATACAGCATGTCATGAGAATGATTAGGATGCAATGATCGGAATGAATCTAATGCTCCTAACTAAATGTATTATGGACGACATTTGCATGAATGCAGAATGTCATGAGAATGGTCTTTTTACAAAGATTAGGATGCAATGATCGGAATGAATCAAATGCCCCTAAATAGATGTGTCTTATGGATGACATTTGTATGAATGCAGCATGTCATGAGAATGATTTCTTACAATGATTAGGATGCAATGATCGAAATGAATCAAATGCTCCTAACTAAATGTGTTTTGCTTGAATGCAGAATTTCATGAGAATGATCCCTTTTTAAAAGTTTAAGGTGTCATCGCTCATCCTTTATCAGGGCTTTATCGCTGACGTATTATGCTGCCATCTTGTTCGGCTGGTATTCTGGACAGAAAACCCTAGAAAACAAATATATCTTGCTCAACAGATTTGCCCTATTGTAACTTCAGGGTTCGTCTCATTGTGACTTAGGGTATAGGATCTGAATCTTTCCCCATCTATCCCACTGCGACTTCAAAACGTAAGATTTGTTTCTTCTTCAATCCATCCCCTTATTATTCAAAGGTATAGGATTTGTATTAGCTTCCATCTATTGATCACTCCCCGGGTGCCCAACTAGATGTGTATGCATGATTACCCATTTTCGTCAAGATTGTATCACCAACTATTTTTAATAGAAAATCCAATGAGATAGCCTCAACTTAGACTCTGCCCTAAACTTGGTGAGTTTTAAAACAATAGTCCTATTTCGAGTTCTTGTATTATTTAGAAGCTTCCAAAGTAATATACAAAACTTCTTTTGTGAAAATGTTATTAGTCCACTAATCGTTATTTTAATGCAAAATGCCTGAAAAAGATTATAACCATGGACAAGAAGGAAATTGATTAGGAGCATAGCTTGAAACAAATAAGTTAAGCAAAGATAGCAATCGCAATCAATAAGGAAATTTATTGTGAACATATTTTGAAAAGAATAATAAAATCACAAATAATAAATTTAAAATGGGCAAAATGGAAACTAGGTGCCCCAGATATCGCAGCCTGAGCTTCTCTGTTCAAACTTCTTGAGGACCATTTTAAGCTCAATATGTGTTTAGGGGATCCAGAGTACTTTGTCGATGCCCCAAGACGTAGCATACTTCTTCATTGTTAATTCAGGAATAGCAAGATTGTTGAATGCCCCAGTTTCAATCAAAATTTGAGCCGCCCTTTTCAGGTTTTCAACTCAAATCCTCTTTGGTCTCAAAGCGTCCTTTTCGGGTTTTCGCCTTGGCCTCTCCCCTCTTTTTTTTTCAAGGTGCCCTTGGCTTCTCCTTTTTAAGTGAAATACTTCTTGACTGAATTCACCGGATTGGATGTATCTCTGCCATCAATGTTTCCAGAACAGACTTTTTCACTACATAAAGTCTTTTCTAGTTTGGCCTCCAATTTTCTTCGAAATCCTTTTGTATATGAAGGATCTTCTTCAATATCAGGTCCCCCTTTGGGAATTTTCTAGGATGAACCTTTTTGTCGCAAACCCACATCATCTGACTGTAACAAACCTTTCCTCACAAATTTGATTGATCACATCGGGATTGGATCCATTCTGCCCCATCCAACTTCAGTTCTAATAAAACTCAAAAAATGAATTTTGACTTCAATGGGCGAAACCAATGAGAAATGTGCTGCCTCGGTGACAGTCCTGGCCAATGTTTGATAAGCATAAAGGGTAAATAGCAACTTCTGTATGCCAATCTTTACAAGTCTCGGTCGCTTTTTGATCTTTTGTTTTTCTTTTTGGATGCTTTTGCTGCACTGTGATGTGGCACCTGATCTTTGAACAGACATCAAACTTTTTACATTGTGAGGTTAAATATGATCTTTTAGACATTTTTTTGTCGGTATTCTTTCTTCTTTTTCTTTTTTTGTTCTGATGACTATCGACTTTGTAATATTGTCACATGAAGCGACTTTTACCATCTTAGTGAAGTAACCGACATCCACGAAAATGAATCGATGTTGGCTAGAAGCTTTGATGAGACTGGCTTGGTAACATCATGCCCCACATATAGGAAATCTTATTTCTACATTGAGCTAGGCTTTGATCTTCATCTCCTTCCTTGGCTGGCGACGTAGGATCTATTTTTCATCCAGTATTAACAAATCAGAAGATATGTTACAACTTCTATCATCTTCAAAGTCTAGAGATCCCTTAGACCCATATTTCATTCAAAAAGGGAGTCAGTAACAGCGTCGCCCATTTCATTAATATCTGGGGACCCATTGTGGGTACAAAGGTAAATTCCAAGAATGATTATTTGTATGGTATGATCATGAATAAAGAATGAAAGAATATCTAAATAGTAATCCAAAGTACGAAAGAATCTATAAATAGAAAGAATGGAAAAATATTTGCTCAAAAAGATGCATTTTATTGAAATAAGGATTCTGAACACAAGCCTATTTCACAAAATGACTCTTATTACTTTTAGGCTAAAAGAAATAAGCATGTTTTGAATATTACTCTAGATTAGCCTTAAAAATACATGTCTCTTCCAGAGTCCTATTGTTCAAAACACTCTCAAGTATATAAAGGCCGATGCTTGAAAAAATTTTATTCCTTGGTTCACTCTTTGGATATGCCATTGGTGTTCTGACTAAGCTTCTGATGACTTCTTTAAGGAATCGCAACTCTCTTTCCCCCTCATTCAATTATCGCAACTTACTGCTCCGGTCGACTAATCGAACTTCAAAACCCCTATTTTAATAAGCCTCTCCACCAATTTCTTAAATGCCATGCAGTTATCGATTGAGTGACCCGTTATTCTCGCGTGATACTCGCATTGATCATTCGAATCATACCATTTGGGGTATGGGGGTTGTATTGGTTCCATGTAATGAGGAGCCACCACATGTTCATCAAATAGGCTTTGATACAACTCCCTATATGTCATTGGAATTGGTGTAAACTGGAGTTACTTTGCACTAGATTCTTATTTTGATGAGCCCTGATGACCAGTGGTCACATCCCTCGGTTGACTTGCAGTGACTGATTTGGAACGCTTAATCAAGCTGTTCACTTCATTTTCCCTATTTCTTGGGGTTGATCTTTTGAAACTTTCTCCCGCCTCTATCCTTCCACTTTTTATGACATTCTTAATCATTTCTCCAGTCATTACGATGTCTGAGAAGCTCTTTGTAGTGCTCTCTAGCATATGAGTGATAAACGGGGCCTTCAGTGTATTAATAAAGAGCATTATGGTCTCTTTCTCTAAAAGTGGTGGCTGGACTTGGATGGCAACCTCTCTCTATCGCTGCACATACTGTCTAAAACTTTTATTCACCCTTTTCTCTATGTTTTGAAGAGTAATTCTGTCAGGAGTCATGCCTGTCACATGACTGTACTGTTTCATGAATGCTTGGGCTAAATGTCTCCATCAACCAATTTTGGCTTGACTCAACTGGTTATACCATTTGGCTGCTGCTCCCACCAAGCTATCTTGAAAGCAATGGATCAACAGTTGATCATTATTAATGTACCACATCATTCTTCTACAAAACATGGTAATATGAGCCTTGGGGCAACTTGTCCCATTATACCTATCAAATTCAGGCATTTGAACTTGTATGGGAGCCCCAAGTCTGGGACCAAGCGTAAATCTTTGGCGTCAATTTCGTAATAGTTATCAGCACTTTCCATCGCTTTAAACTTCTCCTCCAACTGTTTATATCTATCTTCTAGCTGTTTTGTCAATTTTGCTTTCGTCCTCTCTCCTTCCGCTATTTCATCCAAATCAGGGACATTAGTAATGATTGGATTATTTCTTGAACCTAAGCCAGTTTGGAGGTTCACTGAAGCATCAGCTTAGAATTGTTGAGGCCTGATCGTGATAGATGGCATTTGTATAGTCACTTCAGGTAGTGTTTGCACGTGTGGTGGAGTAAAATCCTGGGGATATTGATGATACTCAGTATTCCCCTCAATATTAACCATGGGGCTTTTTCCTTTATCCATAAACCCCTTCAACAGCTACGTCATCTGAGTCATCATATTTCTCTGCGATTCCATCATTTTGTCCATCATATCCTGCTGGATCTTAGCAAGCTGCTCCTGCATTTGTGCTTGCATCTGTTCTTGCATCTCCTTCTGCATTTGTTCCAACTTCTCTAGTCTTTTATCCATTACTTAGTCTTGGTTCAGGTACCGTAGGGACGTTTGGTTTTTGGTGTCCAGGTTAATGCTGAAATAACTTCAACCAATCAAGGTCTTCTCATGAAATCTAATGCATATGATGTAATGCCATGTGAATGCATGCAATGGATGCAAAAGGGTGTCGATTCTAAGTCAATTTCTACCGAAAAACTTTATTAGAGGGCAAAATTCTTTACATGAAATGGACTACAAATATACAGATCACCGTATTGTCTTCCATTTTATCAAGAAATTCATTCTCCACGACAAACTCTTTAATTTAGTGATGAATCGACACTCTTTTAGATATGAGATGATATGTGATGCGATCATAACCAAAACAAAATGAAATATATTAGTAAGAGATTAAAGTAAACAAAAAGAAACAAGTAGAGTACTTATTCGGATGACCACTATGGTTTATTGTGGCACTATTCAGGGTGGGCTTTTAAGGTTCACTATATGTGGTTTAGTTCTAAGGAATAGGTACCTGAACCAGTAGATTCCTCAATCTTCATCCATTATAGGCTCATGTGGATTGAGTTCAGTTCAGGGGAATGCATTTCCCTATGGCCATTCGGAGATGAAAATCTCACGAAGCACATAGGTGCAGATGTATCCCGGAAGTAATCCACTAGCCCATAAGGAGGTGAAAGCCTCACGAAGGCATAGTTTCTCACTCACAATTAAAGGTGTAACCATAAAGGTTATGCAATGCAGACGCAAATACTCTACCGAAAACATCATAATAAATGCATCAAAGGAAACACGATTTTTCAAAACAATTTTCCAAATTTTCAATCAAAAGGACAAGGGTTAATCAATCTATGGCCTGACTCTCAACTAGTCCCCAGTGGAGTCGCCAAGCTGTCGAAACCATCTTTTTTAATTGTTGGGTTTTGAAAAATAGAGATCAACTTTAAAAATATGGAGTCGCCACCAATCCTTTTTGTTTAGGTGTGATCGGGTCACCTATAAAATAAATTTTGGTCTACGAATTTCAAGAAGAAATAGGTTCGAGAGTCGGTTACGTACGAGGAAGGATTAGCACCCTCGCAACACCCAAAATCGGTATCAAATTGATTAATTGATGTCCTAATGTTGAAAAGTTTGAAATGATTTTGAAATTATATTCTTTTTCTCTATAATTTTAAATAACTTGATTGAATATTAAGGTTCCCTTGTTCCGAAAGAATAGAGTATCACATCCAGCATGATTAGATACGACAATCTGAGTCCTCGAATTCAAGATCATCCCCAAAATTCTCTAAACACATGTATTGAAATTTTGAAAGGGTATTTGGTTATTTGGACAAATAAAAAACCACAAACCAGCACAATTGGGCATGATTTCTTTGAATTTCCAAACGCACAAATATTACCTTATTTTGAAAATATGGACAAAATTTGAAAGGATATTCGTTTATTTGGTCAAACAAAAAACCACACCCAGCACGATTGGACACGATTTCTTTGAATTTCCAAACGCACAAATATTACCTTATTTTAAAAATATGGACAAAATTTGAAAGGATATTCGTTTATTTGGTTAAACAAAGAACCACACCCAGCACGATTGGGCATGATTTCTTCGAATTTCCAAACGCACAAATATTACCTTATTTTGAAAATATGGACAAAATTTGAAAGGATATTCGTTTATTTGGTCAAACAAAAAACCACACCCAGCACGATTGGGCACGATTTCTTCGAATTTCCAAATGCACAAATATTACCTTATTTTGAAAATATGTTTAAAATTTTAGAAGGTTATTTGGTTATTTAGTCGAACAAAAAATAGAAACCCAGCACGATTGGGCACGATTCCCTCGAATTTCCAAATATCAAATATTGCCTTGTTTTAAACTTTTAAATAAGTGATTTTAAAATCAACTCAAAATGCTTTTATTGAATCACTAGATAACAAGAGACAAAAATATAGTATTAAGCATGCAATAATAATAGGTGAATACAATCTTTGTACAAATGGATAACAAGGATGATAATATAAACATACAATTTAATTTATACATCGATAATTTCACAACACATCATGTTTAAAATGATAATATTTAAAATCTTATGGATAATAAAACAAATCTAAAAGAAATTGAGCCTAATTTAAATACGTGACATACAAAATGATTTACAAGCGATACATAATATGAATAACATATGCGATGAAAATAATAATGTAGGAGATGTTGGAAATAAAGCATAATTTAAAATGAGATCTTTAAAAGAAACAAATTATAAACACAAATAAATTTAAAAGAAGATATATATATATATATATATATAAGTAAATTTAGAAGAATATATATTTACATAAAATAATATGAAATCAATAATATATACATAAAATAAGATAATTTAAATGTAAAATATGTATGTATATATATAAAATAATAGTATGTAAGAGTATTTAAGTTAAAACTTATGCAAATTATTAAAATAAAGAAATAGGAAATTTTGAAATCAAACATTTATATGATAAATAAATAAAATATACCTAATTGAATTAAAAATAAAACTACCAGGCTATTTTATAAATAAATGGACCAATTTAAGCAAGATTGAGGACCAAATTAAGACGCGCCCAAATAGTTAGGGACTAATCTAGAAAATATTTCAGTTAACCAAAACGCGGCTTCAAGTTGGACTAAATCGAAAAGGCATGCAAATCTTCGAGGTAAAATTAAAAGAACGAAATAAATAAAAAAAAGGACTCAATCAGATGCCAACACAAACAGTGGGGACCGAATGCGCAAATTAACCATTTGCAATAAAAACACGCGGGTTCCCTTCCTGAAGCGGGTCGGGCATGTGGATCCACCACCAAACAATGCCATTTTGAGGCTATTGAGAAGAACCCGAACGACGTCGTTTTTTAATGAGATATAACCCCTAAAATCATATGAAAAACAAAACAAGCCATTCCCCTTTTTCTTTTTAACAAAAACGAAATGAAACTCAAATAATTCAAGTAATTACATAACAGATTTATATCCATAAATATAACAACATTCAATGCTTATTAACTTACCTCGGATGTTGTCGACTGTTAAACGGCTACTCGACCACTTTTGTCTTTTCCTGATCCAAATTTGATTTCTTTAATTCTTGATCTAAACATATTCAAAATAAGCTTATTTAAACACCATTCTATTCAATTTAGCCTAAAAACACATAAATGGGCAAATTACATTTTTGCCCCTAACATTTCACACTTTTTACAATTTAGTCCTTTTTACTCAAAACACAAAATACACAAAATTTGACTACACTCCTTGAGGGCAGAATATTCCTAGTGTCCATACAAACCTACACATTTCATTTATTTCACATTTTAGTCCCTCAAAAATTTTATTTTTGCAAGTTAGTCCAAATTACTCAATTTCATCAAAAATTTAAAGACAAAACTTGTTAATCTAACACATATATTTCATATTTCATCATTAAACAACAAAAACCACAAGGTATCATCAATGGAAAAACACAAAATCATCATCACAAACAAAAATTAAGTCATGGGTTTTGTACATCTCTTAGCAACGATCTCAAAAACGTAAAAATTATCAAAAATCGAACAAAAACGAACCTTTAATCAAGCTTCAAAGTTGCCAAAATGTTGAAGAATTTTTGAGTTTCTTCCTTCTAGCATTCAGTCACTTAAAGAAAAGATGATAATGGCTTTTGTTTTGTTTTATTCTTAACATATATTATATTATTAAATTATATTTTTAACCTTTATTTAACTATTATCATAAAACATGAACTTTGGTTTTATTAGTCATTATGCCATCCACTATCCTTAAAATGGTCTATTTGCCCTTTAAGGACCTCATATTAAACTTCACTATCAAATAAGCACTTTACACTTTAATTTATAACTTTTATATTTTACGCGATTAAGTCTTTTTATTTAATCGGGTGCTTAAACGACAAAATTAAGTCATGAAAATTTAACACCAACAAATTCACTAATAATAAACACAAAAAATAATTTTAAAATATTTTTTAGACTTGAATTTTTGGTCCCGAAACCACTTTTTCGATTAGGGTCAAAATTGGGTTGTTACATTATTAGCAATAAATCAATTGCAATCGAATGATATGAATTATTTCTCTAGAATGTGTGAGTAAGCAAGTGATGGTATCGTTGAGGATGATGTGCCAAGTGTAACAGCCCGATTTAGACCCTAGTCGGAACAGTGGTTTTGAGACCACAAATCTGAGGTTAAAAAAATATTTTAATATTATTTTTGGTGTTTATAATATATGATTGAGCATGTGTGAAATTTCTGTGTGAAAATTTTATCGATTGCTTGCTTAATTAGCAAAAAGGACCTAATTGTAGAAAACGTAAAAGTGGCTTTCTAATTGGCTAAGGGTTGAATTGATGTGTATTTATTAATATGAAGTCCTTATGATGTTATTATGCCATTTTAAAGTTAGTGGACAATTAAGTCCATGGATTAAATGTGTTTTATTAATAATTCATTAAGGGCAAAAAGGGAAAATGATAATTTAGCTTAATTATAATAAAACAAAAGGCTAAAATAAGCCATTATCATCATCCACATTGCCGAATTATCAAAGAAAAAGAAGAAGAAAAGCTTCCTAGGGTTCAGCTATGTTTAAACAAAATTAAGGTATGAGTTTTGTTCGGTTTTTGATAATTTCTACATTTTTGTGATCGTTGCTTTGTGCTCTAACTAGCCCATGTTTTAATTTTAGAACTTGATGGTGATTTTGAGATATGCCATTGAAGAATGTTTGAGTTTTGTGATAGTTGATGATGAAATATGAAAGATATGTGATAGATTAACATGTTTTGTCTTTGGATTTTTGGTGAATTTGACTATTTTGGGCTAAATTGTGAAAATAAGAAATTGGAGGACTAAAATGTGAAATAATGAAATGTGTGGGCTTGTATGGAAATAAGGAGAATTCGGCTAGGCATGAGTGAAATGAAATTATGTGTATTTGATGATTTTATGAAATATGGACTAAAGTGTTGAAATGTGAAAATGTGAGGGCTATTTTATAAAATTCCCTAATTATGTGTTTGGACTACATTCAATGAATTGATGATTGAATGAGCTAAATTTGAATCTTTATAGACCAAGAAAGGAGAGATTTGGATCGAGATCAAGGCAAAGACAAAGTACTCGATTGATCGGCTAGTTTCGATATTTCGACATTTAAGGTAAGTTCGGATATAATACGAAATGTTTAATTCATATCTATATGTTATGAAATGTATGAATTTGTGGTTATTGAATTGAAAATTCTATATGTGTGGAATTAAGAAACGTGGCACTAAGTGTGCGATATAGAATTTATACGGCAAAGAATGGCACTGTGTGTGCGAAATAGAGACAGTATTGACTAAACTGATTGGCACTGTGTGTGCGATACCGAATCAAGTTCGGTTAGATATAGAGGCACTAAGAGTGCAATGTTACTTAAGCTTCGGCTATGATTTGGGCACTAACTGTGCGATTGAATCGAAGAAGTAACGAAAGTTGGTCGAAATGAAGTATTGAGTATGGGGTAGTATGTGTGATCGATAACTAAGTGTTGGATAAGGTACGTACGAAACCTATGTGGTTGATGAAATCGTAAATGGATTTATGGATGGTTAATTGAACATATTAGCTTTGAATGGTATGGTATATGTGATTGTGAATTGATTTATGTGATGGATTGCCTTTATATATTGTAATTGTATTACTGAACTAAATGTATTATATTACGAACTTACAAAGCTCTTAAGCTTACTGTGTGATGTGTTTCTCTATTTTATAGTGTTAGCAAAGCTAGCTTGGATCCCGGGATCGTCAGCAACTTAATCACACTATCAGCAATGTATTTTGGTACTTTTGAAAGATGTGTATATTTGAATATGGCATGTATAGGCTAGTTAATGTAACATGTTTTGAAGTGTATAAACCTTGCCATGTGATTTGGCTTGGTAGAATGATGGTTGATTTTTTTTTTTGAGCTTATGAAAATAAATGTCTTCTAAGTGTAGGTGTATACTCTATATGAGGGATCATTATTGCATGAATTAGCAAAATGGAAATGGTGTGTTTTATGGTAGGATTAATATGGAATGAATGCTAAATAGATTACATGATTTTAGTTGTGTATCTAATAGTTTGGATTGGTATATTTTGGTGGATTTGTATAGGAAGTTGAATGGTGTTATTATGAGTTTAAATTGAGTATGATTTGGTGTGTTTGAATGCTAATTGGAGTATGAAATTAGATTGATTTGTTCTTGAATGTGTGACACTAAGTGTGGGTGGAAAATTGGCCTTGCAAATGGCCTATAATTGCCCACACAGTTGAGCACATGGGCGTGTGGTTCAACCGTGTCCTTCATGGTTGTGTTTCGAAACAAGTCAGACTCGACTACAGGCTAGACACACGGGCGTGTGACTGGCTGTATGGTGCAAGTCAGTGTCGACCACGGGTGAGGCACACGGGCATGTCCCAGGCTGTGTGAACAAGTTAGTATGTATGCCTTGTCTTGCCACGGCTTGGACGTACGGGCGTGTCCGAGGCCATGTGAGGCACACAGCCTACCCACACGGGTGTGTGACCTCTGTAACTTGGAAACATGTTTGAAATTCAAAAATTTTTGTATGTGTTCGATTTAGTCTCGGCCTCTTTTTAACGTGTGATTAAGGTCTCGTATACCTCATTAAGGGACTATAAGTTTATATTTTGACATGTTTCAATAATGACTGACTATGTGTTGTAAAAATGTTATGAAATGTTCGGAAATGATTAGTAATGCCTCTTAACCCTAATCTGGCGACGGTTACGACTTAGGGGTATTACATTTTATTGGTATCAAAGCTACGGTTTAGTCGATTCTAAGACTAACATAGCGTGTGTGAATCTAGCTATACATGCCATTTATATATTTGCGATATTGTGATGAATCCTGACGGTTAAAAATGTGTTTTTATATAGCAAATTGATCTCGATCGAGCAGTTGATGATGATGTAGAGAGTAATGCGCCTCTCCCGCTCAAGGGACAGTGCCGACCACATCTAGGCTGAATGTTAGTAGCCACGAGGGAAAGGCTAAGCAAGCTTTCTTTCAAATGATGAGTGAGTGGTTTTCAAAGTTCGTTCGAATGAATCCGGCTACTCCACAACCTCCACCCCCACAAGTACCTGTTGTGCCTCAAGTTGTAGATCCAATTCGATTGAATAAGCCTCATATAGATAAAATTTGAAAGTATAAGGCCGAAGAGTTTAGGGCCACAGTTGATGATGATGCTGAGCGAGCCGAGTTCTAGCTCGAGAATACCATTCGGGGTTTATTTATTATCATGGTCCCTCTGCATTTTTAATTCCTTTTAATCAAGTTTTATTTTATTTTTAATTTTGCCCTTAACAAGTATTTCGTTTTCATTTTGGTCCCTGTTTAAACACTGCATTTTGATCTTCGAAAATATTTGCTAGTTCAGTCCCTGATTGTCTACGCGCGTTTCATTTTAATCCCGGCATAAATATTAATGACTTTCTTTATTATGAAGCAGCCTTCTAACTTTGTTTTGCTTCAATTAAGTACCCTTTTGTTATTGCACATAATCTTTGTATTTTATCAAATTTAATTCACCTATTATTTAGTTTTAAATTACTTTTTATATGATATAAATATACTTTTTTAATAATAATTTTTTTGTTTTTAACTAGTTTTAATATAATGCTTTGAAATACTTTATTAATTTTACATTGTATTAATATTTTTATATATTCCCAAGTGTATATTTTATTAGTTTTATTATAAATCATCTTCAAATTCTCTTTTATATAAAGTTTGATTCCATTTCCTTAGTTTTATTCACCTTATTATTTTTATATATGTATATGTTTTTAATTGGTTATCATTCATTTTATATTTTTATTTATTTTCTCAAGATTTAGATTGTATCATTTCTACTATTATTTTCATGTTCACATTGGTGTTGCCATCATACTATTTACGATACTTGATGATCATATATTATTCCTTATCCTGATTGTATATATTAGTGTTGAATGTTAATATGTCATGCAATTTTTGTGAATTGTTCTTTTAGTATTCGTGCTTTGTAATTTGTTAGTACAAAGTTGTAGTCGCATATTATCATTCCATGCCCGATATTGTATCTTTGTTTCTTTGGTTATCGAATAGCAATTCAATAAAAGCATTTAAGTCAATTTTAAAATAGCCCATTTAAATATTCTTAAAAAATAAGGTAATATTTGTGTGTTTAGAAGTTCGAGAGATTACATCCTAACATCTCGGTGTCTATTTTTTTTTCCGTTCAACTAAATAACCAAATACCCTTTTTATTATATGTTTTGAAGATCAAAGATGATCTCAGCATCAAAGTATAAACGAGTTATATCCTAATGTGCTAGGTATGACAGTTTTATACATCTGAAACGAGTTAATCTTGAAATTCAATCCAGGGTTAATTAACCTTATTTAAAAATAACTGTATTTTATAGCTTATTAATAATATGATTTTTCTAATTTGTGTATTTCATAATTAATGTTTACGCATATTATCCTTGTATTGTATTTCAAATTCGAACATATTCAAACCTTTTCTAAATATTTTATTACATTAAAAATGAATGTTGAACCAATTTTAAGATTGCACATTTGAAAAACAAGGCAATATTTGTGTGTTTAGAAGTACGGAGAATTACATCCTAACGTGCTGGGTGTTGATTTTTCGTTCAACTAAATAACCTAAATACGCTTTTCATATGCTTTGAAGGTCAAAGGTGATCTCAACGTCAGAGTATAAAAGTATTATATCCTAACGTGCTGGGTATGGTACTTTTATCCCTTTGAAATGAGTTAATCTTGAGATTCAATTCCGATTTAATTAATCTTCTTCCAAAATCTTCCACCCTCAATATTTTCAAGTTTTCAACACAAGGATACTATTTAATCAATTTGGTACCAATTTTGGGCGTTGCAAGGGTGCTAACCCTTCTTCGCACGTAATCAACCCCCGAACCCGTTTTCTTGAAATTCGCAGACCAAAACATTTTTATAGGTGACCCAATCACACCTAAACAAAAAGGATTGGTGGCAACACTCCATGTTTTTAAAGCCGATCCCCGTTTTTCAAAACTCGATTTAAAAATGGTTTCGACAAAGACATTAAATTGCTGGTTGGAATACTTGACTTGAATGAATTTGTTGTGTTAGTTGAAAGAGCCTGCAAAGCCAAAGAGCTTAGCAAAGAAAAGAAAAGATCGATTTAAAAATGGTTTCGACAGCTTGGCGACTCCACTGGGAATGGTTGAGAGTCAGGCCATAGATTGGTTAATTCTTGTCCTTTGATTGAAAACTTGAAAAATTATTTTCGAAAATAATTTTCCTTTAAAGCATTTGTTCGTGTTGTAACTGCAATAATGTCGAGTCTTATAATACTTGTATTTGCATTACATGACCGTTGTGGTCGCACCTTTGAGTGGGAGTGAGAAACTAAGCTTTCGTGAGGTTTTCACCTCCGCACGGGCTAGTGGACTGCTTCCGGAATACATCCGTACCTATGTCTTTGTGAGGTTTTCATCTCCGCATGGCCATAGGAAATGTATTCCCCTGAACCGAACTCAATCCACATGAGCCTATAACGGGTGAGGATTGAGGAATCTGCTGGTTCAGGTACCTCCTCTTTAGAACCAAACCACATATAGAGAGACCTAGGAGCCCACCTTAAGTAGAGCCATGCCAAACCCTAATGGTCACTCATTTAGGTAATCTATTTTGGTTGTTTTTCTTGTGCTACCGTGTTTTGTGTTTATGCTTGCATTATATTGCACTACATTGCATTGCACTACATCATTATAGAAAGGAGATGTTAATTAGTAATTTGATTGCTAAATAGAGGAGTTTGTCATAAGGAAACAAATTTCTTGATAAATTGGATTATAATACAGTTGTCCGGACATGGTCTGAGTAAACACGATAGAAGAAAGTTGATAGTCTGTGGAGGAATACAAAACCTTGCCCGCAAGATTTAAATTGACAAGAATTGTGCAAGAGTCATCACGCCTCAATTTTCTTAAAGAAGCTAATCAATATCGCAAGGGATAAGTGAGCAGTGAACCACGACCCGAATCAAGCCAAATGGAAATAAAAGAGATATCTTTTGGGAGGATTTGAAAGATTTAACTTTAGCGTCTAGATATGAAGGAGAAGATCGATGTTTTTACTTGGACTATGAGGACAAAGCCGCATGCGTAATTCATTTTATGTAAAGAAATTTGTTTTCTAGAGAAGTTCTTCTAATGAAATTGAATTTAAGATCAACGTCTCTCTTTCTTTCTTGCATTCATTTCATGCATTTGCATTTCATGCATTTGCATTACATCATTTGCATTACATTTTCACATAAGGTCCTTAATCAAGTGAAATTATTTCAGTTAACTCGAAAACATGGAACGAAGGTTAGAGAAATTAGAGCAAAGGCAAATACAAATGCAGGAGCAATTGACCGAAATCCAGCAGGATATGCGAAATCAAATGAATATGATATGCCAATTAACTCAATTCCTAATAGGAAGGCTTGAAAAAAGGAGTGGCCCGGTGGTCGACAGTGTGGATGATGATGAGGACATTGTTTATTCTTTAATGAGTTTCTCAGCCTGACCAGACGTGCCCCTGCAAGGGGCACCGGTCATTATCAAACCCCAATGTCAGATTAATACCTTGGCACTGTTAAATCTCCCGATGGGCTCAAGTTTTAACCCGAAGGATGATCGGGCCAAACCAGTTGTTCTGGCAGAAATAAAGGAAAGGGGAGAGTGGACTTCAAAGGCCCCAAGGAAGAAAGAAAAGGAAATGAATAATACGAGTAAGTGTAACAGGGGTAGTTCAAAGCCGATTACGATAGCTCAGCCAAAGACAATTGCTACCAGCTATCAGGTTTCCCCAAGACAAGAGACCAATACAAAATCAAATTCGGAAAAACTCCAGTGTGCTCCCATTCCAATCTCGTATAGAGAGTTGTACCGAATTTTGTTTGACGCACATGTTGTATCCCCTTTTCATATAGAACCAGTACGGTCTCCATACCCTAAATGGTACAATGTGAACGCCCAATGCGAATACCATGCAGGAATTATGGGGCACTCGATGAAAAATTGTACTGCTTTCAAGAAATTAGTCGAAAGACTCATCAGATTGGGCATCGTAAAATTCGACAATCTTTCTGGTACAGGGAATTCGTATCCCAAAATTTTGTTAAAGGGGTAAACATTGTGAGTCCCATGATAAATAGAGGCATGAGATCAGGAGTACATCAAGTTCAGGGCTCCAGTGCAAAACATGACACTGGCGATTTTGAACATTAATGACATATCTGAAGAGTGAACCAGTGAAAAAACTTTTCCAAGCTTCTGCCTTTACGTACTTGGGATGTTTTGAACAATAGGACTATGGAAGAGATCCCTGTGTTTTTAGAGTTAATCTAGGGTAATATTCAAAACATGCTTGTTGCTTCAAGCTTAGAAGCAATAAGAATCCTTTTGTGAAATGGGCTTGTGTACAAAATTTTTATTTAATAAAATGCATCTTTTAAGTAAATATTTTTCATTCTTTATATTTCATACTGTACATTTTTTCATGTTTTAGAATACTTCTTTCATTCTGTATTCATGACCATACCATAAATAATCATCCTTAGAATCATTTATTCTTTGGAACTTGCCTTCGTACCTACAATAGGTACCCAAATATCAACGACAGGAGCAACGTTGTTACAGACTCCCATTTGAATGATATATGAGTCTAAGGGATCTCAGGACATTGAAGATGATAGAAATTGCAACATATCTTCCGATTTGTTAATACTAGATAAAAAACAGATCCTACATCATGAGCCAAGGAAGGAGATGAAGATTAATTCCTAGCTCAATGCAGAAATAAGATTTCCTACATGTGGGGTATGGATGTTATCAAGCCAATCTCATCAAACGCTTCTGGCCAACATCAATTCACTTTCGTAGAAGTCGGTTACTTCACTAAGGTGGTAAAAGTCACTTCATATGCCAATATTATAAAGTCGATAGTCATCAAAACAAAAAAAAAAAGAAAGAAAGAAAGAAAGAATATTGATACAAAAAAAATGTCGAAAAGATCATATCTAACCGTATAATGTCAAAAGTTTATGGTCTGTTCAAAGATCAGATGCCACATCACAGTAAAGGCAGCCAAAAAGAAAAACAAAACATCAAAAAAAGAAGAAGAAGAAGAAGAAGAAAGAAAGACCGAGACTTGTAAAGATTGGCATACATAAGTTACTATTTACCCTCTATGCTTATCAAACATTGGCCAGGACGGTCACCGGGGTAGCACATTTCTCATTGGTTTCGTCCATTGAAGTCAAATTTCCTTTTTCCAAGTCTTATCAGAACTGAAGTTGGATTAATGCATTTAATCTCAATATGATTAGTTGAATTTGAAGAGAAAATGTTAAAAGTTATCTATCACGGTCAGATGGTGCGAGATCATAGCAAAAATGATTTGTCCTAGAAAATTTCATGATAGGGCTTTGAAGAATATTCTTTCCCATGCAAAAGGGACTTTAGAAGAAAGAGAATGCCAAACCGGGAAGGACCTTAGGTAGCAAAGAGGGCCTGTTATAGGGAAGCATAGATATTGTCTGAGATAGATGACAAGGACCTACCCAATCCGAAGAATTCTGATTCAATAAAAAGAATTCAAAAAAAAAAAAAAAAAAAAAGAAGAAATTTTCAGCAAAAAAGAAGAAAGAAAAGGAGAGGCCAAAACCCGCAAAGGGCACTTTGAGACCAAAGGGGATTTGAGTTGAAAACCCAAAAAGCGCGGCTCAAATTTTGATCAAAAGGGGCATACAGCAGTCTTGCTATGCATTAATTAACAACGAGGAAGTATGCTACGTCTTGGGGCATCGACAAAGTACTTCAGATCCCTAAACACATATTGAGCTTAAAATGGTCCTCAAGAAGTTTGAACAGAGAAGCTCAGGCTGCGATATCTGGGGCACCTAGTTTCCACTTTATCCATTTTAATTTGTTATTATATTATTCTTTTCAAAATATGATCACAATAAATTTCTTTCTTGATTGCGATTTCTATCTTCGCATAACTTATTTGTTTCGAGCTATGCTCCTAATTAATTTCCTTCTTGTCCATGGTTATGATCTTTTTCAGGCATTTTGCATTGAAATAACGATTAGTGGACTAATAATATTTTCATAAAATGAGTTTCGCATATTACTCTAGAAATTTATTAATAATACAAGCACTCGAAATAGGACTATTGCTTAAAACTCACTGAGCTTAAGGAAGAGTCTAAATTGAGGCTATCTCTTTGGATTTTCTGTTAAAAATAGTTGGTGATACAATCTCGACGAAAATGGGCAATGTTAACCCAGGTGTAAAAAAGGGAAACATTCACAAGAAAAATGATATTCGGCATCCATGCGAGCATTATGCATCTGGTTGAGTCACCCAGGGAGTAATCAATAGATGGAAGCTGATATAGATCCTATACCTTTGAATAACAATGGGATGGATGGGAAAGGATTCAGATCTTATACCCCTAAGTCACAATGAGATGAACCTTGAAGTTAAAGCGGGGCAAATCTGTTGAACAGTTATAATTATTTCCTCGAGCTTTCTGTCAAGAATACTAGCCGAACAAGATAGCAGCATAATACATCAGCGATAGAGCCCTGATAAACGATGAGCGATGACAACCTTAAGCAGGGATCATTCTCATGTAATTCTGTATTCATGCAAAAACACATTTAATTAGGAGCATTAGATTCATTCCGATCATTGCATCCTAATCATTGCAAGAAATCATTCTCATGACATTCTGCATTCATACAAATGTCATCCATAAAACACATCTATTTAGGGGCATTTGATTCATTTCGATCATTGCATCCTAATCTTTGTAAAAAGATCATTCTCATGACATTCTGCGTTCATACAAATGTCATCCATAATACATTTAGTTAGGAGCATTAGATTCATTCCGATCATTGCATCCTAATCATTTGTAAGAAATCATTCTCATGACATTCTGTATTCATACAAATGTCATCCATAAGACACATCTATTTAGGGGCATTTGATTCATTTCGATCATTGCTTCCTAATCTTTGTAAAAAGATCATTCTCATGACATTCTGCATTCATACAAATTTCGTCTATAATACATTTAGTTAGAAGCATTAGATTCATCCTGATCATTGCATCCTAACCATTTTGCATAAGCATAAACACAAAACCAATTTTACAGGATAGGTCCCCAAGAGGATGGTGTCGCAACATTGGTAAAATAGTAGATCTCACTTTTCTAAGCGAAGCGGATCAAACATACCAGTCTGGCATCCCTGAGTTAGCAGTGGAACAGATTGAAGATAGAAGACCTTGCCTTCCTGAGCGAGGCAGATCAAAAATACAAATCTTATCACCTTGAAGTCCCAGTGGAGCAGGTCGAAGTTACAAATCCCTCCTCCCTGAGTGTATTGAGGATCAACCTTTATTTCTGAGAAGTTTTAGTGAGAAGATCGAAAAAAAATCTCTTCTCTCTGGATTCGTATCACCTCGAAGTCCCAGTGGAGTAGGTCGAGGTTACAAATCCCTCCTCCTTGAGTGTGAGGATCAACCTATATTTCTGAGAAGTTTCAGTGAGAAGATCGAAACTACAAATCTCTTCTCTCTAGATTCTTATCACCTCGAAGTCCCAGTGGAGCAGGTCGAAGCTACAAATCCCTCCTCCCTAAGTATATTGAGGATCAAATTTCATTTCTGAGAAGTTTCAGTGAGAAGATCGAAACTACAAATCTCTTCTCTCTGGATTCTTATAGCCTTGAAGTCCCAGTGGAGCAAGTCGAAACTACAAATCCCTCCTTCCTGAGTGTATTAAGGATAAACCTTCATTTTCGAGAAGTTTCAGTGAGAAGATCGAAACTACAAATCTCTTCTCTCTGGATTCTTATCACCTCGAAATACCAGTGGAGCAGGTCGAAGCTACAAATCCCCCCTCCCTGAATGTATTGAGGATAAACCTTCATTTTTGAGAAGTTTCAGTGAGAAGATCAAAACTATAAATCTCTTCTCTTTAGATTCTTATCACCTAGAAGTCCCAGTGGAGCAGGTCGAAGCTACAAATCCCCCTCCCCGAGAGTATTGAGGATAAACCTTCATTTTCGAGAAGTTTTAGTGAGAAGATTGAAACTACAAATCTTTCTCTCTAGATTCTTATCACCTCGAAGTCCCTATGGAGCAGGTCGAAGCTAAAATTCCCCCCTCCCTGAGTGTATTGAGGATCAACTTTCATTTTAGAGAAGTTTCAGTGGGAAGATCGAAGCTACGAATCACTTCTTTCTGAATTCTCATTTTCTCGAAGTTTCAATGGAGTAGATCGAAGCTACAAATCTCTTCTCCCTAAAATTTTCTTAAGTGGATCGAAGCGTTAGTTCCCAAGCCCCTGAAGATGCAATAGGATGGAATTAAGCTAATTAAAGACGAAAAGCACTGAAAGAATGTCCAAAATTTGAAGACCGAGCAAAAATGGTCCTTTTTGAAGTCTTTGCTCTATTCTCGTTACACGATAATGAGCAAAGAGGGGCAGATGTAAAAGCCCATTTTCGCCCAGGCCCAATACCAAAATAATTAAAGCCAAAAAAATAAAATAAAAAGTATAAATTAATAAACCCAAAATTTTAATGTCCAGTCCATTACAAAGTTCATAAAACCCCGGGCCCAATACCAGAATATCCAAAACTACTAGCCCAAATTAAAACTAAACTTATCCTCTACCCCACTAGTGGCCTAGAACCAATAACCAAATCCGAAGAACCCGAATGGCCTAAGCTATTTCGGCAACCAGGAAACCCTAGGGGTTTCTGGAAGTAAGTAGCGCCGCAAGCCCCCTTTGCGCGTGCCTCAATGCGCGACCCTTAGGCTACCGCGTGCCCCCACGCGCAATCGTTCGTGTCTCACTCGTGCCACGCGCCCCACCCACGTGCAAGTCTCCACCAGTGCGCCTCCGTACCTCGCACGACCGCCATACCTGGTACCTGCGAAAAAGACGAGAAAAAAGATAGCACAGCAAAAAAATAGGCAGTAGAAAACAAAGAGAAAAAATAGTTGTATGGGATTTTTTTATGATTTTCAATTTCGGCATTAAAAAAGCTGAAACAAACTATTGTATAGGGGGGATTCTTTTGTATCAGGAACAAAAAGATTCAGAGAAACATAGAAAATAAAAAAAATAGAAATCCAAAGGTTTTCTTTGTTTTCAATCTCTTTCAATTTCTCAGATCTAGTTTTGGCTAGCTTTCGATTCATTTTTTTTCTTTGCTTGTATGAATAAACAAATAAAGAAAGGAGGGCTTACCGAAAATCGCTCGTGGTCGCATCGTCGGAGAGCCTTTCTCCTTCGCGAAATCGGACCCAAGAGGCGTCAGTAGCTCCCTTCTTTTGGCTTTTTGGTTTGGATGGTCTAGCTGTTAAACGATTCAAGAAAGGGCTGAAAAGCCCACTTTCGGGCGCCTCAGACCACTGTGTATGGCGGAGCCCCGGCGAGGCTATGACGGAAGACCGCCGGATCTTTGGGGTTGCTTTAAGAACTCTTTCAGAGAGAAAGAATGAAGTTTTTTTTAAAAAAAGGGTGTTCAAATGTTTTTTTGTCTAAAATTTTACTTATATACACTATTTAAAACGGCACCATTTTTGTGCTTTGGTTTAATCGCTAAACGACGCCGTTTAATAGCATTGACCCGATTACCCGACCTGATTGCGGCTTAGATCTGCGTGTTTTAGTTCTGATGGTTTATTTATTATCATGGTCCCTCCGCATTTTTATTTCCTTTTAATCAAGTTTTATTTATTTTTAATTTCGCCCTAACAAGTATTTCGTTTTCATTTTGGTCCCTGTTTAAACACTGCGTTTTGATCTTCGAAAATATTTGCTGGTTCATTCCCCGATTGTCTACGCGCGTTTCATTTTAATCCCGGCATAAATATTAATGACTTTCTTTATTATGAAGCAGCCTTCTAACTTTGTTTTGTTTCAATTAAGTACCCCTTTTGTTATTGCACATAATCTTTGTATTTTTATCAAATTTAATTCACCTATTATTTAGTTTTAAATTATTTTGTTATATGATATAAATATACTTTTTTTAATAATAGTTATTTTTGTTTTTAACTAGTTTTAATATAATGCTTTGAAATACTTTATTAATTTTACATTGTATTAATATTTTTATATATTCCCAAGTGCATATTTTATTAGTTTTATTATAAATCATCTTCAAATTCTCTTTTATATAAAGTTTGTTTCCATTTCCTAGTTTTATTCACCTTATTATTTTTATATATGTATATGTTTTTAATTGGTTATCATTCATTTTATATTTTTATTTATTTTCTCAAGATTTAGATTGTATCATTTCTACTATTATTTTCATGTTCACATTGGTGTTGCCATCATACTATTTACGATACTTGATGATCATTTATTATTCCTTATCCTAATTGTATATATTAGTGTTGAATGTTAATATGTCATGCAATTTTTGTGAATTGTTCTTTTAGTATTCGTGCTTTGTAATTTGTTAGTACAAAGTTGTAGTCGCATATTATCATTCCATGCCCGATATTGTATCTTTGTTTCTTTGGTTATCGAATAGCAATTCAATAAAAGTATTTAAGTCAATTTTAAAATAGCCCATTTAAATATTCTTAAAAAATAAGGTAATATTTGTGTGTTTAGAAGTTCAAGAGATTACATCCTAACGTGCTCGGTGTCGATTTTTTTTCCGTTCAACTAAATAACCAAATACCCTTTTTATTATATGTTTTGAAGATCAAAGATGATCTCAGCATCAAAGTATAAACGAGTTATATCCTAACGTGCTAGGTATGACAGTTTTATACATCTCAAACGAGTTAATCTTGAAATTCAATCCGAGGTTAATTAACCTTATTTAAAAATAAGCGTATTTTATAGCTTATTAATAATATGATTTTTCTAATTTGTGTATTTCATAATTAATGTTTACGCATATTATCCTTGTATTGTATTTCAAATTCCAACATATTCAAACCTTTTCTAAATATTTTATTACATTAAAAATGAATGTTGAACCAATTTTAAGATTGCACATTTGAAAAACAAGGCAATATTTGTGTGTTTAGAAGTACGGAGAATTACATCCTAACGTCTTTGGGTGTTGATTTTTGTTCACTAAATAACCTAAATACGCTTTTCATATGCTTTGAAGGTCAAAGGTGATCTCAACGTCAGAGTATAAAAGTATTATATCCTAACGTGCTGGGTATGGTACTTTTATCCCTTTAAAATGAGTTAATCTTGAGATTCAATTCCGATTTAATTAATCTTCTTCCAAAATCTTCCACCCTCAATATTTTCAAGTTTTCAACACAAGGATACTATTTAATCAATTTGGTACCAATTTTGGGCGTTGCAAGGGTGCTAACCCTTCTTCGCACGTAATCAACCCCCGAACCCGTTTTCTTGAAATTCGCAGACCAAAACATTTTTATAGGTGACCCAATCACACCTAAACAAAAAGGATTGGTGGCAACACTCCATGTTTTTAAAGTCGATCCCCGTTTTTCAAAACTCGATTTAAAAATGGTTTCGACAAAGACATTAAATTGCTGGTTGGAATACTTGACTTGAATGAATTTGTTGTGTTAGTTGAAAGAGCCTGCAAAGCCAAAGAGCTTAGCAAAGAAAAGAAAAAAGCAGATTCTGAGGCTAGAGATGAAAGAAAAAGATCGATGAGTTAGTCGTCTCAACCTTCAATGAAGAGATTTGGAAATGAAAGTAATCATTCAAATGCTTCATTTGGACATTCGGGTAGAGATCGTGTGAAATAAAGTGTTGGTTCAAGAGCTCAAATTTCGACTGAATCAAGTGTTGGAAGTGACAAAAGCAACAAACCTGAGTGTAGGCAGTGTAGGAGACGACACGTAGGAGAATGTTGGGGCAAGTACAATAATAGAACTTGCTACAAATATGGATCACGATACCATTTCATTCGAGATTGCCCGAAGTTAGCTGAGAAAGACAATGTTCAGAGTGCGATAGCGAGTAGTATGACGGCTAAGGGTAGACCATCTAGAAATACCAAAAATATGAGTGGAAGTCAAAGAGGGACTACCGATACAGCTGTGAGATCCGAGGCGAGAGCACCTACCCGAGCTTGTGCTATTCATGCTTGTGAAGAAGCTTCATCTCCAGACGTCATTACTAGTACTTTTACTCTATTTGATACTGATGCGATTGCATTGATAGATCCAGGATCTACTCATTCCTATGTGTGTGTGAATTTAGTATCAAGTAAGACTCTACCTGTTGAGTCTATTGAAATCGTGATTAGAGTATCGAACACCTTAGGCAAGTGTGTCTTGGTTGATAGAGTATGCAAGAATTGTCAGTTGATGTTTCGGGATATTTGCTTTCCAGCTAATCTGATGTTGCTACCATTTGATGAATTTGATATCATTCTGGGTATGGATTGGCTCACTTTGCATAATGCTATTGTAAATTATAAATGAAAGAGTATTGATTTGAGAAGTCAGAATGGTGAGATAGTTCGAATTAAATCCAGTGATTTGAATAGGTTTGTCAACTGTTATATCTTGATGAAAGCCTTGAATTATGTGAAAAAGGGTTGCGAAGCTTATCTTGTATATGTGATTGATACAAAAGTGACAGAAAAGAAAGTTGAATATGTGCCTGTGGTATGTGAATCCTTGATGTGTTTCTTGAAGAACTACCGGGATTACCTCTGATACGGGAAGTTGAATTTGGTATTGATCTATTGTCGAGAATGACTCATATTTCGATAGCTCCTATAGAATGGCACCAATAAAACTGAAAGAGTTAAAGTCACAGTTGCAAGAATTGACTGATAGAGGATTTGCACGATCGAGTTTCTCGCCCTGGGGTGCTCCTGTGTTGTTTGTGAAAAAGAAAGATGGAACTATGAGGATGTGTATTGATTATCGACAGCTGAACAAAGTGACGATAAAGAATAAATATCCCTTACCACGTATCGATGATTTGTTTGATCAGCTGAAAGGAGCTACAGTGTTTTCTAAGATAGATTTGAGATTGGGCTACTATCAATTGAGAGTTAAAGAATCAGATGTACAGAATACTACTTTCAGAACGAGGTACAGACATTATGAATTCTTAGTTATGCCTTTTGGATTACCAAATGCTCCTGTAGTGTTTATGGATTTGATGAACCGGATATTCAGACTGTATTTGGATTATTTTGTTGTGGTGTTCATATATGACATTCTGATTTATTCCTGTGATGAGACACAACATGCCGAGCATTTGAGAATTATGTTACAGACTCTACGTGAGAAGCAATTGTATGCAAAATTTAGCAAATGTGAGTTTTGGCTACGTGAGGTTGGTTTTCTGGGACATATTGTATCGTCTGCGGGAATAAGAGTTGATCCAAGTAAAATTTTAGCTATTTTAGAATGGAAACCTCCGAGAAATTTGTCTGAAGTCCGTAGTTTTCTAGGACTAGCGGGATATTATAGGCGGTTTGTGAAAGGCTTCTCGATGATTGCAATTTCGTTGACGAAATTGCTACAGAAGGATGTTAAATTCGAGTAGTCAAAAAAGTGCCAGCAGAGTTTTGAACAATTGAAAACATTGTTGACTGAGGCACCAGTGTTAGTTCAACCTGAATCGGGTAAAAAATTTATAGTTTACAGTGATGCATCGTTGAATGGTTTGGGCTGTGTGCTGATGCAAGAAGGCAAAGTCATCGTTTATGCTTCGAGGCAGTTAAAGTTGCATGAAAAATTTACCCAACACATGATCTTGAATTAGCCACGATTGTATTTGCATTGAAGATTTGGCGTCATTATCTATTTAGTAAGAAATGTCATATTTATACTGATTATAAGAGTTTGAAATATTTGATGACTCAGAAAGATTTGAATCTGTGACAAAAAGATGGTTAGAATTGTTGAAAGACTGCGAACTTGTGATTGATTATCATCCGGGTAAAGCTAATGTTGTTGTTGATGCTTTGAGTCGAAAGTCTTTATGTGCCTTGCGAGCCATGAGTACTCAAATAGATCTATGTGATGATGGTTCAGTTTTGGCTAAGTTGAAAGTTAAGCCAATGTTTATACGTCAAATTTGTGAGGCCCAGAAAAGTGATGACGAGATGATAGCAAAATGAGCACAATGTGATTTGAATTCTGATTCAGAATTTTGAGTTGATAATGGTGATTGTTTAAGATTCAGAGATCGGATTTGTGTTCCAAGAATTCAGAGTTGATTTAGTTCATTTTGAACGAAGCTCACAATAGTTGTTTAGTTGTTCATCCAGGGAATACAAAAATGTATAATGATTTGAAACGGTTTTATTGATGGCGTAGTATGAAAAGAGATATCTCTAACTTTGTGTCGAAATGTTTAGTTTGTCAGCAAGTTAAATCTGAACATCAGGTTCCATCCGGTTTATTACAACCGATTATGATTCCTGAGTGGAAATAGGAGAGGATCACCATGGACTTTGTGTTGGGGTTGCCCTTATCTCCGAGAAGGAAAGATGCAATCTGGGTGATAGTTGATAGATTGACGAAATCAGCTCATTTTGTCCCGGTGAGAACAAATTATTCACTTGATAATTTAGCTAAATTGTATATTTCTGAGATTGTGAGATTGCATGGGGTGCCATTATCCATTGTATTTGACAGAGATTCGAGATTTGTCTCGCGATTTTGGAAGAAATTGCAAGAGGCTTTAGGCACAAAGTTGCATTTCAGTACTGCATTTCATCTGCAAAAGGATGGACAATTCGAGCGGATCATTTAGATTCTCGAAGATATGTTGAGATGATGCATTCTTGAGTTTGAATGCATGTGAGGAAAGCATTTACCGTTGATTGAGTTTGCGTACAATAATAGTTTCCAATCTAGTATCAAAATGGCACCATATGAGGCTCTTTACGGTCGAAAATGCCAAACTTTATTGTATTGGACTGAGCTAAATGAGAGTAAGATCCACAGGGTTGATTTAATAAAAGAGACTGAGCAGAAAGTAAATGTGATTCATGACAGTTTGAAAGCGGCTTCAGATCGTTAGAAGTGTTATGCAAACTTGAAATGGAAAGATATTGAATTTGATGTTAGTGACAAAGTGTTTTTGAAAGTGTCTTCATGGAAGAAAATACTTCAATTTGGCCAAAAAGGCAAGTTGAGTCTAAGGTTCATCGGGCCGTATGAGTTCATTGAACGAATAGGGCCAGTTGCTTATAGATTTCTGTTGCCACCTAAATTAGAGAAAATTCATAATGTGTTCAACGTATCAATGCTTCAACGATACAGATCTGATCCATCATATGTGATTGCTCCTACTGAGGTTGAGATTTAGTCAGACTTGTCGTATAGTGAAGAACCGATTCAAATTCTGGCATGTGAAATCAAAGAGTTGAGAAACAAAAGAATTTCCTTAGTGAAAGTGTTACGACACAAACACGGAGTTCAAGAGGCTACATGGGAGCCGGAGGATTATATGAGAGAGCAATATCCAAACCTATTCAATGGTAAGATTTTTGGGGACGAAAATCCCTAAGGGGGAGAGTTGTAACAGTCTGGTTTAAACCCTAGTCGGTAAAGTGGTTTCGAGACCATAAATCATAGGTCACAAAAATATTTTAATATTATTTTTGGTGTTTATAATATATGATTGAGCATGTGTGGAATTTCTGTGTGGAATTTCTGTGTGAAAATTTTATCGATTGCTTGCCTAATTAGCAAAAAGGACCTAATTGCAGAAAATGTAAAAGTTACTTTCTAATTGGCTAAGTGTTGAATTGATGTGTCTTTATTAATATGAAGTCCTTATGATGTTATTATGCCATTTCACAGTTAGTGGACAATTAAGTCTATGGATTAAATGTGTTTTATTAATAATTCATTAAGGGAAAAAAGCGAAAATGATAATTTAGCTTAATTATAATAAAACAAAAGGCTAAATAAGCCATTATCATCATCCATATTGCCGAATTATCAAGAAAAGTAAGAAGAAAAGCTTCCGAGGGTTTGGCTATGTTTAAACAAAATTAAGGTATGAGTTTTTTTCGGTTTTTGATAATTTCTACGTTTTTGTGATCATTGCTTTGAACTCTAACTAGCCCATGCTTTAATTTTAGAATTTGATGGTGATTTTGAGATATGCCATTGAAGAATGTTTGAGTTTTGTGATATTTGATGATGAAATATGAAAGATATGTGAGAGATTAACATGTTTTATCTTTGGATTTTTGGTGAATTTGACTATTTTGGGCTAAATTGTGAAAATAAGAAATTGGAGAACTAAAATGTGAAATAAATGAAATATGTGGGCTTGTATGGACATAAGGAGAATTCGGCTAGGCATGAGTGAAATGAAATTATGTGTATTTGATGATTTTATGAAGTAGGGACTAAAGTGTCAAAATGTGAAAATATGAGGGCTATTTTGTAAAATACCCTAAATATGTGTGTTTGGACTAAATTCAATGAATTGATGATTGAATGAGCTAAATTTGAATATTTATAGACCAAGAAAGGAGAGATTTGGATCGAGATCGAGGCAAAGACAAAATACTCGATTGATTGGCTAGTTTCGATATTTCGACGCCCGAGGTAAGTTCAGATATAATACGAAATTCTTAATTCATATCTATGTGGTATGAAATGTATGAATTTGTGATTATTTAATTAGAAATGCTATATGTGTGGAATTGAAAAATGTGGCACTAAGTCTGCGATATAAAATTTATACAGTAATGAATGGCACTGTGTGTGCGAAATAGAGACAGTATCGACTATACTGATTGGCACTGTGTGTGCGATTCCAAATCAAGTTCGGTTAGATATAGAGGCACCAAGTGTGTGATGTTACTTAAGCTTCGGCTATGATTTGGGCACTAAGTGTGCGATTGAATCGAAGAAATAATGAAAGTTGGTCGAAATGAAGTATTGAGTATGGAGTAGTATGTGTGATCGATAACTAAGTGTTGGCTAAGGTACGTACAGAACCTATGTGGTTGATGAAATCGTAAATGGATTTATGGATGGTTAATTGAACATATTAGCTTTGGATTGTATGGTATATGTGATTGTGAATTGATCTATGTGATGGATTGTCTTTGTATATTGTAATTGTACTATTGAACAAAATGTATTATATTATGAACTTACTAAGCTCTGAAGCTTACTGTGTGATGTGTTTCTCTGTTTTATAGTGTTAGCAAAGCTAGCTCGGATCTTGGGATCGTCAGCGACTCAATCACGCTATCGGCAATCTATTTTGGTACTTTTGAAAGATGTGTATATTTAAATATGGCATGTATATGCTAATTAATGTAACATGTTTTGAAGTGTATAAACCTTGCCATGTGATTTGGCTTGGTAGAATGATGGTTGATATTCATTTTGAGCTTGTGAAAAGAAATTTCTTCTAAGTGTAGGTGTATACTCTATGTGAGGGATCATAATTGCATGAATTAGCAAGATGGAAATGGTATATTTTATGGTAGGATGAATATGGAATGAATGTTAAATAGATTACATGATTTTAGTTTTGTAGCTAATAGTTTGGATTGGTATAATTTGGTGAATTTGTATAGGAAGTTGAATGATGTTGTTATGAGTTTAAATTGAGTACGATTTGGTGTGTTTTAATGCTAATTGGAGTATGAAATTAGATTGATTTGTTCTTGAATGTGTGACATGGTTGAGCACACGGACATGTGGTTCAACCGTGTCCTTCGTGGTTGTGTTTCGAAACAAGTCAGACTCGACCACGGGGTAGACACACGGGCGTATGACTGGTTGTGTGGTGCAAGTCAGTGTCGACCACGGGTGAGGCACACGGGCGTGTCTCAGGCCATGTGAACAAGTCAGTATGTATACCCTGTTTTGCCACGGCTTAGACGTACGGGCGTGTCAGAGGCCATGTGAGGCACACGGCCTACCCATGCGGGTGTATGACCTTTGTAACTTGGAAAAATGTTTGAAATTAGAAAATTTTTTGTATGTGTTCGGTTTAGTCCCAACCTCTTTTTAACGTGTGATTAAGATCTCGTGTACCACATTAAGGGACTATAAGTTTATATTTTGATATGTTTCCATGATGACTGACTATGTGCTGTAAAAATGTTATGAAATTAGTAATGCCTCTTAACCCTAATCTGGTGACGGTTACGGGTTAGGGGTGTTACACCAAGTAGAAGTAAGCTAGTTCATGTGACATAAATACCACACCAATGAAATCGGTGTACTATCATAATGCTGACAAATGAAACATGAATTTTAAGCCATGAAATGGAAGCGGGTTATCATGCATCAATAAGGTATGAACTCGCTAAGTTCTATAGAACTTAACCATGTGTTTTAATGTATTGTAGGTAAAAAGGAAATTCAAGAGTTCATGAGGGACCTAGCTAGAATCTGCTTTGTTCAGACGGACATGATCCATAAATGTAATTTGCACACAGCAGGATGACCTAAAGGCGGAGCCTCATGGTCTCGGTCGTATTTTTAGTTAAGTGGTTAGTATATAATTCTAATGTCAAGAAATTAATCAATAGATCGAAGTTACTTTGTCAAATCGTTGTACCTTAAATTATCATTGAAATTTATTCTAGAAATTTTAGAAGTCAATTAGTAAAGGTGTTATAAATTTTATTTCTTCTGCACTGTTTTAAATATGTGAACTGTATTAATAATTGTGCTAGTTAATTTAGGATGTGAAGAGTAGCGCTTTATAATCCAGATTTGGCGACCAAGTCGGGTGTAGGGTGTTACATAAGATATGACAATCCGTTAGGACTATCTTGCATGTATGATTCTGCAAATAGAGGATTCGCTCTTAAAAATTCACCTATAGGTTATCTGTTTATTAGGGTGGACAATTTTGAATGGGTTATCTATTTGTAACATCCCAAATTAGGGTCTAGTCAGAACAGTGGTTTCGAGACCATAAATCTGACGTAAGAAAATTTATTTTTATTGTATTTTTATGGTCTACAATTTCACGGAATGATTTCGTGAAAATTTCGCTCGAAAATTTTGATGTTTGGCCACTCAATTTAGTCAAAAGGACTAAATTGTAAAAATAGAAAAACTTGAGTTCTAGAAGTTAGAGGTGTCAAATTGCTATGAAATTTTAAAGTAGAGGTTCTTAAATGGTAATTAGCCCATTGGTTAAATTGTTGGACAAAAATAGATATGGTATATGATAGATAAGATATTTTTTTTGTAAGGGCATTTTGGTCTTTTTGTAAATTAAATGAATTAAAAACAAAATTAAAATGCCAAATTTGTCCATCTTCTCCATATGGACGAAGTTTACCAAGAGAATACATGGCTAGGGTTTTCTCAACTTTCCAAGCTCATGGTAAGTCCGTTCTAGCCCCGTTTTTCAAGTTATTTACAATTTTGGAGTCCCGGCAGTTCGATTTAGCTTATGCTAACAATAATTCATGCTAGGGTTCATCTTTGGAAAATTACCCATAGGTGAAAAGTGTTTATTTTTATGTTTTATGGTATAATATGAAGCTTAAAATTATGTTAAACAACTTTTACTATGCGATTTTAAGTGAAAACGAGTAAAATGACATAATCGGTAAAAATACCTAATGTTCAAAAGTGTATGTTAGAGTAAGAATTTGATGTTTCCATAGAAGGGAAAAATGATCAACATGTTATAAAACATAAGAATAAGGGCTGAAGTTTAATTTTTGAGTATTGGGGCAAAAGTGTAAATATGTAAAAATTTAGGGGCAAAATTGCAATTTTGCAAAAGTTGAGTTAAGGACTGTTTTGAATATTACATTAATTAAATAAGTGAAATATGTTGTTATAGATCAAGGAAAACGAGGTTTGGAACTAGAACGAGAAATTGACGAATAAGTCATTTTTCACCGATTTTGCTTCGAGGTAAGTTTGTATGTAAATAATACACTATTTTTATTTATGTTTTAATATTTTGGTTATATTAATTGAGATATAGTTGAATATGGAGTAATTACTTGATGCAAATTATGAATTGTGATTGATTGTGGATGAATTGGAAAAATGTTGAAAAGTGAGAATTCCCTGTTGAACCTTCGAAATAGAAAAGATACGAATGAGGTAGCTAGGTCACATGTGTGGTACTAAGTGTAGGCCACTATGTGTACAAGAGAGCTACGATATGGTTTTAGGTCACGTGTGTAGTACTAAGTGTAGGCTACTACGTGTACCAGACGGATAGGCCGCATGTGTAGTACTAAGTGCAGACTACTATGCATACCCGATAGTTTTGATCACATGTGTGGTATTAAGTGCAGGCCACTATGTGTAAGTGATGGTTTTGGTCACATGTGTAGTGCTAAGTGCAGGCTACTATGTGTACCATATAGCTTCAGCTACAAGGGTGGTACTATGTGCAGGCCACCATGTATCTGTTATTATTCCAATGAGTTCAACGAGAAATTAACCAAGTGAAAATACATGTGATTATGTAACGAATAAGTGTAATTTAATATGACTATGTGATGGATAATTGCAGGTATAAGTGTCAAAATCTATGAACAATGTGCTCGATATTTGAGCAAACTTTCGGTAAGATGAAATTGAGCAAGTGAAATTATGAAAGAGTAAATTTAGAAATAAAATAGTTTTGGACAGCAGCAGCAGGGTAATTTTGAAAAGTCACTAAAAATGGTAGAAATGGAATTAGTAGTTGAATGAGATATGAAATTAAATCTTATTGAGTCTATTTTCATATGAAAGAAACAAAGAAATCAAAGAAATTCTTTATTTTGAGATATTTAGGTTTTTGTGAGACTGGTTCAGAGTGATTTCGTCTAACTTGGAAAAATCATTAAAAATTTTTAAAAAATAATTTTTGGCCATAATTTATATGGTTAAATTCCTTAATGAGTCTATTTTTATAAGAAACAAACTATACAACATTTTAATTTTGTACAAACAGATAATTAAATTTTAGTGAAGAATGGTTGGAACTGTCAGACAGCAGAACAAGGGAGACTTTTAAGAATAAATTGTACTAATTGGCTAAACAAAAAATTCTGAAAATTTTATTGTAATAATATACGTGAGTCTAGTTTTAGAGAAAATTTACAGATCTTAATTTGGAGTTTTTTAGCTCTAGATAAAAATAATTTAGTGACTATGACTTGAATAGGTAGCTTGCTCCAACTTGAATAAATAGTGAATTTGATGTAGATATGATTGTGTTATTCTGTAAACATGTTAAATCCATTTCTTATTATTTACATACTTACTTACTAAGCTTTATAGCTTACTTCCCTTCGTTTCCCATATCTTATAGGGTTGTATGCTAGCTCGAGTTGGAGATCACCGGAGATGTAATCACACTATCAAGCTATCATCGTGGGGTAAAAGTGAATACAAACCTCTTAAGTTTATGGCATGTTTAGGGACTTAGTCATTTGTATATGTCATAATTGGTTTGGCCTAAAGTGTTGGCCTTTAATATTTAGCAGTTCATTTTGTATAATTTGGATGAAATTTTATGACTCATTTTAATACGTTTACAAGTGTATGTGTTTTGGTAATGCCTCGTACCCTATTCTAGCGTTGAATGCGGGTAAGGGGTGTTACACTATTGTTGCGAATAGAGGTAGGAAACAACAATCCGCTAGATTGGTCTTCTGATTGAGATGAGTATATCTTCATTAATCTACAATGGTATTTTCCTTATGAATATGTCGACATGTTTCAAAAAGTGTGAAACTACAGGTGTGGGTTTGAACATGAATCTAGAAGTATCGTAATATGAATTTGAGTCCATGGGACAAGCTACTAATGGTATTTTGCAACAGGAATTATTCGCTAGGTCTGTCTTATTTGGTTATTTGGATTCATTGGTGCACGATTTGTTGGAAAATATCTATAGGTTTTCTTTCATAAATCTGCAAGTGAGAATTTGTAAGGATTCCCTCCCAAGGAAGTAAACATATATGAATCGACATTTCGATATTACATCTATGAAGTCTTATTAATGGAATCCTTACGTGTGAGAGGCTTTGTATAGCCAATTGTGTAAACTTTTTCCCTTGTGATGTTAGTAGTAAGACAAATGCAATCGATTAAGATGAATTATTCCTCATGAGGAGTAAGTAAATAAGTGATGGTGACATTAAAGACAACGTGCCAAGTACAAGTGAGCTAGTTCAGGTGATGTGAATACTACGCCAATAAGATCGACGAACCATCCTCATTCAGACAAATCTAACCTAAATTCTAAGCTATGAAATACCAGTGTGCTAGCGCAATGTTGATAAGGTATGAAAACTAAGTTCATTAGAACTTGCATATGTGTTATTATGTGTTGCAGGTAAATAGAGAAAAATTGGGAGATTGAAGAGGGATCAGGCTAGAATTTGTCGGGCTAAGGAAAATTTGTTTCTTAGTTTCTTAGTCGTATTATGCATACAATGGGGCAGCCTAGAGGCGAAGCCTTAGGGTTATAGTCATAGTTCTAGTTAGCTATGATCAAAATGTTATTTTTAAACCTAAGCAAATAAACAACACGTTAAAGTCTAGACTACTTTGTAAAATATTATGTATATTAGATTAAAGTATACAATTGGAAGTAACTTCACATACATTGTGAGGTTAATTAGATGATTATGTTTCTATACTACTTATACTATGTAATTATGAATTTCGAATGTATGGAGTGAGATCGATTAGATAGTCGTGTTTTAATATTAACTGCATTAAGTATGAATGGCGGAATATATATACACATATATTTATTAAAGAATGTGTTGGTAATTTCGGATCTTGAGTGTAGCACCATGTAGTCTAGATTTGGCAATCGAATTAGGTTGTGTATGGGGTGTTATATAGTACTTAAAAACTATACATAGAAACAAAACCAGAAAAATCCTAATTTCCATACTATAATCATGTTGAAATCATATTTACATGCTAGAATTAGATTTGCATTAATAATACAAATTTACATTAACAGTGTTGATATCAAAAGAGTTTATATTAATTCAATACCTTTTTGGATTTTCTATTAAGGCATTAACTTTAAAAGTATCAATACCCCCAAGCTAAATATGAACACCCAAATGTAGAGCCATCTAAAAATCATCTTCAAACATTCCAAAATGCCTAAGTATCATTAACACACACCATAATAATGTCACTCCTTGCGCCTTTAGTGTACCTAGTCAATATTATAATTTACCTTAATTTATCTAGTATTTATTTTTTCTTTTTACCTTTCTAATTCAATACATATCAAATTTTATAAAATCAAGTATAAGTTATCGGTTATCGGTTATTAGGCCATTCTTGAATATGCTTTTAAGTACATTTTCAATTCTTACCCTAACATAACAACGTGATGCTTAAACTATTCCGTTTTACAACTATTAGCAATGTCATTAATTTATAACCTTTCTATATTACCATTTTCAATAAAAATCATATAAATAAAATTGACCTTATAACTTATCTTAGCCAATAGAACATTTTCAATTCCTTCACTAAAATTATAATATATTTTGTATCGAGATAATTCGTTAGTGTTATTGTAAATGGAGATTTTTTCGATAAACTAGAAAGCATTATGTGTCGAGATGTAATTATTATGGGTGGAGTCAAAATTATCATGGGTGAAAATAATAACATTGTATATATGTCATAATTATTTTTCTTTAATTAATTAAGTGATAAATAATAAAATTTAATATTCTCACTAATTAAAATAAAATAATTAAGTGATAATATTAAATGATTATTTTATCTTTAATTAATTAATTAATAAGAGATAAATAATAAATAAAACAATTTAAATTCTTGTAAACAATAAAATGAAGCAGTTAAATTCTACAATAGCTCTCTTTTATTCATGTGATTGGCACTATAAAAAGAGTCATCCCAAAATATTCAACACATACACAAGTTCAAAAAACCCAAATACATCCATCAAAAATCAAGTTTAGACCATTATTGGATCAAAGCTAAATTGAACAGAAAAATCAAGGAATTTTCAAACATTGTAACTTTTTATTAATAAAATTTGAATCTCAATTTACGTGTTAATCACGACTCCATTTGTGTTTTCCTTTACCCATTCAATAACTACTGTTTTTTCTAATATATTTTGGGTTATTGTGATTTGTTTAGATTCTAACCTTATGTTGTATGTGTTAAAAACTAATATTATTTTTTTTCTTTTGTGGAAGTAAGAAACTCATAGATTCTAAAGTTTGTGGTAATGGTAATAATTTGTTGAGTATTATTATCTTAAAACTTGATTTTCTGAAATGTTTGAGTATATTGTACACTCATACCTCGTATTCTTAATATTCACCTAAATGTTTTACATTACACTTAATCCAAATAACTGGATGTCAGCTATTTAATAAGTATTCATACTTACTCCCTTTTTTCTTTTTTGGGGTTTTTTTTTAAATTTTAAGATATTTTTTTATTTGTGAATAGGGTAAATTATAAAAATAGCCACTTTTGTTTGCCTCTGATTACATTTTAGTCACTTATGTTTGAAATGTTATGAAGTGGTCACTCTACCGTTAAGCTTCGTTACCTCCCTAATGGTAGTCCTACGCAGCAGTCCAAATGGGTTTTAAATGCCAACTTTGATGTCCAATTGCTGGGATGAAAATAGGTTTTTAATTAAAAAAATTTAATTTAGACTGCCATATAGGGCATCCAAGTTGAGATTTAAAACTCATTTGAACTCTCACATAGGATCGCTATTAGGGAGGTAACGGAGCTTAATGGTAGAATGACTACTTTGTAACAAAACTATAACGTAAGTGACTAAATGATGTGAGTCTCAAGGCCTAAAATAAGGCACATAAATGTCATGGGCTCAAATTTTCTCAAGGCCCAATAACAAGGTCAAAGGCCAAGCAAATTCGAGCAAGATTGAATGGGACAATCCAAGACTTCGTTACCAAAAGCCCTAGATGCGCACATGGCCAAAAAAGAAAATCAAGATTCAATTTCTTATTTTCAAGAAAATCAAGAAATCGAATCTTGGCCCAATTTTGCTATTTCGGGCAATTTCAAGAATCAAGAAAATCAAGATTTCAAATCTTGGAAATCTTGGTCCATGAAAGAAACACTGGAAAAAGGTAAAGAATACAGAGAAGAAACGAATCTAAAAATAGATGAGAAACTAATTCTTTGAAATACTGTCAAAATGAAATTTTACATGATCTTCATTTTTTCTGAGCTACATACTTATACTAATACATTGTATGTTAACTGCTGTTAATAGAAAAGCTAACAACCAAAACAAATTAATTGCAGCTACTTACAGTATACTCTAACATTCATCAAACTTCCTGAACTTCGAGAACATGAGGAAGATTTCTAAAATGAGTAAACAAGGAGGCAGACAATGGCTTTGTGAGAATATCAACAACTTGATCACACGTCGAAACCTCCCCAACAAGAAGTGAACCAGCAGCCACTTTCCTGTAACATCCTAAATATATGATTATCATTATGATGCTAAGTGTTAGCTCGGGTTTACTTGGAGTTAGAATAAATATTAGTAAAGTGTACTTTAGTGTAAAGAAGTTAGGTGACCATGAAACTTAAGTTAATTAAGTACTAAAAGATGGCATAAGATGAGCTAGTGACAAAGTGGTGATGGCACCATAAGATGGACATGAGGGAAGGAGTTCGAATCACCTAGCATGCAATTAAGGAATTTTATTTTTTTGCTTTAGCATAGCATGTGTCGGCTAGGGATAAGATTAGGATGAGTTGTATTGTTTTTTTTTTTTGGTAAGAAGACTAAGGATTATGGAAAGCTTAAGATGGGGGATACAATGTCTTGAATTGGGGGATTTTGTCTCTCCAACTTAAGGAAAAAGGAGGAGGATAAGGCTTAAGATTAGGGAGATGTTTTGGAAACTTTCTAATGGCCTTTTGACCATGTATTTGGATGGCATAGAGGCTAGGGGATGGCCGGTTTTGGGTTGATTGTTTTGGTAGGCTTTAGTGTTGGTGAAACACTTTCACTTTGGTATTATTTTTTTTTTAGCAAAACATATTTCCTCTCCATTCATTTTCTCTCTAGTCGAAATTTGCCAACATCCTTGAGTAAGCAACTCATTTTTGTGTCATTTTCTTTTGACCATTTCGGTTTAGAAGCTCTTTTTCTCTCCCAAGTCTTTTCTCATTGTGGCCGAAAGCACTTATGCAAGCAAGGATTCTTCTTCTTTTCTTTTTTCTCATTTTTCCTCCCCAAAGCCGAATGCACTTTTCTTCTAAATTAAGTTCTCTTTTCTTCTATTTTCTTTTTCTCTTTCTCTCTTGAAACCGAATCATATCATTTCCATTTTCCCATTCTGTTATTTTCTTCTTCATTAAAATCTCTCCAATACTTTCACCCATGGCCGAATGTTAATATGCTCTTGTGCCAAAATCTTTTTCATTTCTTTGTTGGTCATAACCGAATTCTTCTCACTCGATTTTCTTTTCAATCGTGGGCATAGTGAGATTTTTGGAGGGCAGAAACTCAAAGTGTCTTGAGTATTGGGGAACATTGGAATCGATCTCAAGTTAAGGTAAGGAGATTATTCAAAGGATTCTCACTTTATTCATTATATTAGATTAGTTAGTTATTTAATCAATTTCATTATAGGGTCATAATCGCTCGATCGTTTCTTCGAGGAATGAAGATAATCGTGGTAAGCCAATCTCAAATCTTATTAATCGTTAGTCATATTTCGATAATATTTAGTCGGACTAATGATCTTATGTCTTTAGAGACATTCAAGATAGGGCAGAAAAGGGTAGTCCATAGTCTTCGAAAGAGGGGAGGTTCCGCTAATCCCCCTAAGTATAAACGAAGGGCAGTTTCAGGAATCTGGGATTTTCCACCGGGTTGCGGACCTTCATCCGAGGAGAATCAATTGTTTGAGGTTATTCGTACTCCCGAGCCTTTGTTCGTTCATGGATTCTCATCGGGCAATGAATCAACAATCGAGGAGAAACCAAAAATAGAAGTGGTTCAAAATCAAAAGGGTAAAGATTTAGATCGTTTACCAACAGTGTATTTTAATAAATGAAAGTGTTCTAATGGTTCGTGTTACGTTTAGGTGTTGATGAGCGGGAAGGTTTAGTACTCACGATAATAAGGTGTGTAACTTCACACTTATCTCGGGTTAGATGTCATACCGTAGTATTGAGCAAAATCGTAAAGACGACAAAATTGGTACAATACATAATAATTGGTATTTTTGGTGAAATTACATGAAAACGGTTAAAGTTGTGAAAATTAAAAAAATGCCCTCGATGAGTTAGTTGGTAAAATGTAAATTTTATGTCTCATGTGTAAATGGGCCGAAAACCCTGTTAGATCGTAAAATGGGTCGAAATCTATACTAGATTGTTAAATGGGCCGAAAACCCTGTTAGATCGTAAAATGGGCCGAAATCTATACTAGATCGTTAAATGGGTCGAAATCCCTAATAGATTGTTAAATGGGCTGAAATCCTTGATAGATCATTAAATGGGCCGAAATCTCTGCTAGATCGTTAAATGGGCCGAAATCTCTACTAGATCGTTAAATGGGCCGAAATCTATACTAGATTGTTAAATGGGCCGAAATCTATACTAGATCGTTAAATGGGCCAAAATCCCTGCTAGATCATTAAATGGGCCAAAGTTGCTAGATTGTTAAATGGGCTAAATGATATTTTGTATTATGGGCCTTAATAAAAACCTGAAATATTGACTCATATGTAAATTGGGCCTTTTTGCTAAAATCATCATATGTATATAGATTATTTTGCATACATGTTGCATGGGATGGGATTAATGATGAAGAGAAGAAAGGCCTGTTGCCAAAATCTAGTTCGGTGGCTTTGCCACAAAATAATTAAATGGCTGATTGCCTCTAGTTCGGTGGCTTTGCCACAAAATAATTAAATGGCTCATTGCCTCTAGTTCGGTGGCTCTGCCACAAATATTTTAATGGCTCAATGCCTCTAGTTCGATGACTTTGTCACAATCTAGTTCGGTGGCTCGCCACAAATATAAAAATGGCTTTATGCCTACGATTGGTGTGTTGGCGGGGTGGGTTGACTTGATCCCCAGGTGTGATGGTTGGTGCGGGTGGTATGTAGCGGATGGAAATTAGGTTTGTGTGGGAAATTTCATTTTTGCATACATCTCATTATTTATATTGTTAAACCTATTTATGGGCTCAAGCCCAAAATTTTGACTTGATGATCTGGCCCAGTGGATAAAGTAAGTGAGTTATACTTTGAGTTCGAGTAACTCACTCCTCAAATTTTTCATCTCGGTAATGGAAATTGACGTGGACTTGGGGTGAGGATGACTTCGTGGAGGCCATCTGCAAACATGGGTTTAATAAACTTTGAACTTTTAATAAATACTTTCTTTAATTTTCTATTTTGGGTATGATGTAATAAGGCCTCTATTAATGATTTATGGATTTTATGTGGATGGATTTAAATTATGTTTTGGATAATTAATATGGGCTTATGTTTATTCTATAATGTTTTTTAAAATACTTTGGGTTTTCAAACATATGAGATTTTTTATCTATTCTTATTTTCAAATACTTTGAACTCTTATAAAAAATTACTTTAAGGTTTTGACAATTTAATATTAAATGATGAGATTTCCAACTAATGTTTTCTCATATTCATCGAACTTAAATTATTTTTTTTTGTTTTTATTAAACTTTATTTTTAAAATGATTTTGTAATTACCGATTCACCTAAATCATTAAGATAGTTCGATCTATGTAACAAACCAAATCTTGTCTTAACGCATAGACTGGGTTTGGGGTGTTACATCTAATGGTATCAGAGCTAGTTTCAAAACTCGGCTGTGGTTGGGTTCAACAAATAACTTCTAAAATTATTTCAATTATGTTTTAAAGATTAGTATGGCACCACAAGCATCCGGCATCAAGTCAAGTAAGTATTCGTTACTGAATAATTATTATGATGATGATATGATCATAGGAACACTCTAGAACTTCTAGTTTTAGATGTTGAAAATTATAGAGATTGAGACTATAGGATGTGGTTGCGAAAAACAATTTTATCTCTCAAATCTCATAAAACATCGTTAATAAACACTAAAATAATTTTCTGATTCATAAAACTTGTAATCAGATTAAATCAAATTAATCATCATGAGTACTAGAGGACATGGTCGTGGACGCGGTAGACGTGGCCGTGGTAGAGGACGAGGTGTTAGAGGTGGACTGAAGCACCAAATCATATGCCGAAAATGGATGCACCTGCGTCATTTGAGAGTGAGATGGGATCACATGATCATATGGAAGAAGATAATGCTTTGACATGAGCAATGCTTCGAGTCCTGGAAAGGGTCGCTGGAACTAGAGTTGGGCCAACAACTCGTGGGTCGATATCGGAACAACTCAAGTCTAATAATGCAGAAGTTTTTAGAGGAGTTTCCGGTGTAGCTCCGAATGTGGCAGAATATTGGCTCGAAGCTGTGGAGTGGATTATGGATAATATGGAATGCCTTGTCGGCGTAAAGCGAAAGGAGGCGTGTCTTTGCTAAGAGACGAGGCGTATCAATGGTGGCTTACTGTTCGAGAGGGCACTAAGGCTACATTGATTACTTGGGAATTCTTCAAAGTTGCCTTCCAAGGGAAGTATGCAGGAACAAGTTATGTGGATGCCTGAAGGAAGGAATTCCTGAATCTAATACAAGGGAATAAGACAGTGGCAGCGTATGAGGCTGAGTTTTTACGCTTGAGTCGCTATGCTCTGACAATAGTGTCAACGGATCATGAACGTTGTGTACATTTTGAGGATGGGCTGAATGATGAGTTGCGAGTCATGATTGCCCCACAACAAGTTAGAACTTTTGCCACGATTGTGGAGAAAGCCAAGATAGCCGAAGAGGCTAAGAACTTAGAATATCAGAATCGGGAAAGATTTAGAAGCAAGAGAGATATAAAGCAGTCGGGTTCTTCAAAAAGGTTTCTGAAGAGGCCTCGAAATGATGAACCAGCTCAAGGTAGAGCACCTGTAGCTAATAATCAAAATCGAGATTGTGCTGAATGTGGAAAAAGGCATTTTGGAGAGTGCTGGAGGAAAATGGGCTCTTGTTACAAATGTGGTTCAATGGATCACCAATATAGAAATTGCCCTCGACGTATGGATATGACTCAGGAAGTTCGTATCTTGATGCACAACCGCCGGAGGTACTCGGCTGACCACCGAGAGGTCGTGGACCAGGTCGTGGTGGTAATGGGGCTGGACGTGGTCATGGTGCACCGGGTCGAGATAATGGTCCTAGAGGTAAAGCAGATGCAAGACAGCCAGGATTGGTCTATGCAGTTAGACGCCATGAGGATGGCAATGCACCTGATGTAATAACTGGTACGTTATTCATCTTCGATGTACCTGTTACTGCTTTAATAGATATTGGTTCTACCCACTCGTATGTTGTTAGCGCCATATCTGGAAACTTGAATCTAGAATCTAAAATTACCGATAGTGAGATAGCGATAATTAGTCCTTTAGGACGATCGGTAATTGTAAATAAACTGTTTAGAGACGTGCCCTTAGAAATTCAAGAAGAAGTATTTCTGGCAAATTTGATGGAATTGCCTTTCGGCGAGTTCGATCTCATTCTGGGCATGGATTGGTTGGTTATGCATCGGGCGCATTTAGATTGTGCTGAAAAGCGGATGTCAATAAGAACTTCGGATGATAAGGAAGTAATAATGATAGGCGAACGAAGGAATTACTTGGCAAATGTGGTATCTGCGTTGAAGGTAGAGAAGTTGGTGCGGAAGGGATATGGAGCATTCCTAGCTTTTATTTGTGCTTTGGATGCCAAAGAGTTATCTGTGGATGATGTGAGAACGGTGAAGGAATTTCAGATGTATTTCCGATGAACTTCGGTATACCTCGGATCGGAAGTAGAATTTGGCATTGAGCTTTTGCCCGGAGCGGCTCCAGTGTCCATTGCTCCTTATAGAATGGCACCGAAGGAGTTGGCGGAGCTTAAAGCTCAAATTTAAGAATTGTTGGATCGAGGATTTATTCGACCGAGTGTGTCTCCGTGGGGAGCACCAATTTTGTTCGTTAAGAAGAAGGATGGATCGATGCGTATGTGCATTGATTATCGGCAACTGAATAAATTGACGATCAAGAATAGGTATCCTTTGCCGAGAATTGATGACCTATTTGATCAATTGAAAGGAGCTTCAATTTTCTCCAAAATTGATTTGAGATCGGGTTATCACTAACTTAAAGTGAAAGAAGCAGATATTTATAAGACGGCATTCCGAACTCGTTGTGGACATTATGAGTTTTTGGAGATGCCGTTTGGGTTAGCCAATGCACCAGCCGCATTTATGGACATGATGAACCGAGTCTTTCAACCATATTTAGACCGGTTTGTGGTAGTGTTCATAGATGACATTTTGGTTTATTCAAGAAATGATGAGGAACATGACACGCATTTACGTATAGTATTGCAACTACTTCGTGATAAGCAACTTTATGCCAAATTCAGTAAATGTGAATTTTGGCTAAAGGAAGTGACATTCTTGGGTCATGTGGTATCAGCTGAGGGAATAAGGGTGGATCCTCGGAAGATTGAAGCTGTACTGGATTGGAAACCACCAAAATCGATAGCTGAAATTCAGAGCTTCTTAGGTTTGGCTGGTTATTATAGACGCTTCGTTGAGGGATTTTCGTTGATTGCTGCACCCCTAACTAAACTATTGTAGAAGGGGGTACCGTATGTTTGGACTGAAAAGCAGCAAGAAAGTTTCGAGAAATTAAAGAAGATTCTGACGGAAGCACCAGTTTTGATTCAGCCTGAGGCTGGAAAAGAATTTACCATTTATTGTGATGCGTCTCACACGGGCTTGGGTTGTGTGCTGATGCAAAATGGAAAGGTGGTGGCTTATGCTTCTCGACATTTAAGATCGCACGAAGTAAACTACCCTACTCATGATTTGGAGTTAGTTGTAGTGGTATTTGCTTTAAAGATTTGAAGGCACTATCTCTACGATGAGAAGTCTATCATTTATACGGATCATAAGAGTCTCAAGTACCTCCTTACTCAAAAGGAGTTGAATTTGAGACAACGAAGATGGGTGGAATTATTAAAGGATTATGATTTCTCAATCGAGTATCATCCTGGAAAGGCTAACGTGGTAGGCGACGCGTTAAGTCGTAAAGCGATATTGAATTGAGAGCAATGTTTGCTCATTTGAGTTTGTATGAGGATGGTAGTCATTAGCGAACTTGGTGAAGCCTCTGTGGTTAGAACAAATCCAGGAAAAGCAGATATCAGATAAAAAGTTGGGACCCTTATTTCAGCAGGTTGAAAGGGGTGAAATAGAGGATTTTGGTATAAACACGAATGGAGTGTTGTGTTTTCGTGGAAGGGTTTGTATGCCTAAAGACTCAGAATTGAGGCAAATGATTCTACGGGAGGCGCATAGTAGCCCTTATGCTATGCACCCCGGAGGAAATAAGATGTATCGAGATCTCCGTGAACAGTATTGGTGGCCAAGGTTGAAGCGTGAGATTTTTGAGTTTGTAGGAAAATGTTTGACTTGTCAACAAGTGAAGGCGAAGCATCAATTGCCGTCAGGTTTGTTACAACCAGTAAAGATTCCTCTTTGGAAATGGGAGTGAATAACAATGGATTTTGTTAGTGGGTTACCTTTAACACCTACTAAGAAAAATTCTGTATGGGTAGTAGTTGATCGATTGATGAAGACTGCTCATTTTCTTCCAGTTCATACGGATTATTCATTACAGAAATTGGCAAAGCTGTATGTATCTGAAATCGTGAGGTTGCATGGGGTACCAGTGTCTATTATATCAGACAGGGATCCTAGATTTACATCACGATTTTGGAAAGCTCTGCATGAAGCTTTGGGAACAAAGTTAAACTTCAGTACGGCTTTTCATCCTCAGTCTGATGGTCAGTCGGAAAGAGTAATTCAGATATTGGAAGACATGTTAAGGGGATGTGTGATCGACTTCAGAGGTAGTTGGGAGGATTTTCTACCATTGGCAGAATTTGCGTATAACAATAGCTATCAGTCTAGCATTCAGATGGCACCCTATGAGGCATTGTATGGTCGTAGGTGCCACACTCCTACTTGTTGGACTGAATTGGGCGAACGGCAGATGTTGGGTCCTGAGATGATATCTAAAACAGAGGAAAAGGTAAAAGTTATTCGAGCACGGTTAAAGGAAGCTTTGGATAGACAGAAGTCATATGCAGACCTGAAGCGCAAGGATATTGAGTTTGCTGTGGGAGAGCAGGCCTTTCTGAAGATATCACTTTGGAAGAAAATTTTCATATTTGGAAAGAAGGGAAAGTTGAGCCCTAGGTTCATTGAGCCATATCGTGTGATGAAGCGTGTTGGTCCAGTGGCTTATCAGATTGAATTACCTCCGGAGTTGAGTCAAATTCATAACGTTTTCCATGTTTCCATGCTGAGACACTATAGATTGGATCCATCTCACATAGTACCGTAGAGGAAGTGGAATTGAAATCAGACTTGTCTTTTAAGGAAGAACCAGTGGAAATTTTAGACCGGGATGTTAAAGTGCTAAGAAAGAAGACTGTGCCGTTGGTCAAAGTTTTATAGCATAATCACGAAGCTGAGGAAGCTACGTGGGAGCCTGAAGATGCAATTCGGCAACAATATCCTCACCTCTTTTAATCAGGTAAATTTTAAGGACGAAATTTTCTTTAAGAGGGGTAGAATTGTAACATCCTAAATATATGATTATCATTATGATGCTAAGTGTTAGCTCGGGTTTACATGGAGTTAGAATAAATATTAGTAAAGTGTACTTTAGTGTAAAGAAATTAGGTGACCATGAAACTTAAGTTAATTAAGTACAAAAAGATGGCATAAGATGAGCTAGTGACAAAGTGGTGATGGCGCCATAAATTGGACACGAGGGAAGGAGTTCGAATCACCTAGCATGCAATTAAGGAATTTTATTTTTTTGCTTTAGCATAGCATGTGTCGGCTAGGGATAAGATTAGGATGAGTTGGATTGTTTTTTTTTGGTAAGAAGACTAAGGATTATGGAAAGCTTAAGATAGGGGATAGAATGTCTTGAATTGGGGGATTTTGTCTCTCCAACTTAAGGAAAAAGGAGGAGGATAAGGCTTAAGATTAGGGAGATGTTTTGGAAACTTCCTAATGGCCTTTTGACCATGTATTTGGACGGCATAGAGGCTAGGGGGGATGGCCGGTTTTGGGTTGATTGTTTTGGTAGGCTTTAGTGTTGGTGAAACACTTTCACTTTGGTCATTTTTTTTAGCAAAACATATTTCCTCTCCATTCATTTTCTCTCTAGCCGAAATTTGCCAACATCCTTGAGTAAGCAACTCATTTTTGTGTCATTTTCTTTTGACCATTTCGGTTTAAAAGCTCTTTTTCTCTCCCAAGTCTTTTCTCATTGTGACCGAAAGCACTTATGCAAGCAAGGATTCTTCTTCTTTTCTTTTTTCTCATTTTTCCTCCCCAAAGCCAAATGCACTTTTCTTCTAAATTAAGTTCTCTTTTCTTCTCTTTTCTTTTTCTCTTTCTCTCTTGAAATCGAATCATATCACTTCCATTTTCCCATTCTTTTATTTTTTTTCTTCATTAAAATCTCTCCAATACTTTCACCCATGGCCGAATGTTAATATGCTCTTGTGCCAAAATCTTTTTCATTTCTTTGTTGGTCATAACCAAATTCTTCTCACTCGATTTTCTTTTCAATCATAGGCATAGTGAGATTTTTGGAGGCGAAATTCAAAGTGTCTTGAGTATTGGGGAACATTGGAATCGATCTCAAGTTAAGGTAAGGAGATTATTCAAAGGATTCTCACTTTATTCATTATATTGGATTAGTTAGTTATTTAATCGATTTCGTTATAGGGTCATAATCGCTCGATCGTTTCTTGAGGAACGAAGATAATCGTGGTAAGCCAATCTCAAATCTTATAAATCGTTAGTCATATTTCGATAATATTTAGTCGGACTAATGATCTTATGTCTTTAGAGACATTCAAGATAGGGCTGAAAAGGGCAGTCCATAGTCTTTGAAAGAGGGGCGGTTCCGTTAATCCCCCTAAGTATAAACGAAGGGCAGTTTCGGGAATCTAGGATTTTTCACTGGGTTGCGGACCTTCATCTGAGGAGAATCAATTGTTTGAGGTTATTCGTACTCCCGAGCCTTTGTTCGTTCGTGGATTCTCATCGGGCAACAAATCAACAATCGAGGAGAAACCAAAAATAAAAGTGGTTCAAAATCAAAATGGTAAAGATTTAGATCGTTTACCAATAGTGTATTTTAATAAATGAAAGTGTTCTAATGGTTCGTGTTACATTTAGGTGTTGACGAGCGGGAAGGTTTAGTACTCACGATAACAAGGTGTGTAACTTCACACTTATCTCGGGTTAGATGTCATACCGTAGTATTGAGCAAAATCGTAAAGACGACAAAATTGGTACAATACGTAAAAATTGGTATTTTTGGTGAAATTACGTGAAAACGGTTAAAGTTATGAAAATTACGAAAATGCCCTCGATGAGTTAGTTGGTAAAATGTAAATTTTATGTCTCATGTGTAAATGGGCCGAAAACCCTGTTAGATCATAAAATGGGCCGAAATCTATACTAGATTGTTAAATGGGCCGAAAACCCGTTAGATCGTAAAATGGGTGAAATCTATACTAGATCGTTAAATGGGCCGAAATCCCTGATAGATTGTTAAATGGGCCGAAATCCCTGATAGATCGTTAAATGGGCAGAAATCTCTGCTAGATCGTTAAATGGGCCGAAATCTCTGCTAGATTGTTAAATGGGCGAAATATATACTAGATCGTTAAATGGGCGAAATCCGCTAGATCGTTAAATGGGCCAAAGTTGCTAGATTGTTAAATGGGCTAAATGATATTTTGTATTATGGGCCTTAATAAAACACGAAATATTGACTCATATGTAAATTGGGCCTTTTGCTAAAATCATCATATGTATATAGATTATTTTGCATACATGTTGCATGGGATGGGATTAATGATGAAGAGAAGAAAGGCCTGTTTCCAAAATCTAGTTCGGTGGCTTTGCCACAAAATAATTAAATGGCTGATTGCCTCTAGTTCAGTGGCTTTGCCACAAAATAATTAAATGGCTCATTGCCTCTAGTTCGGTAGCTTTGCCACAAATATTTTAATGGCTCAATGCCTCTAGTTCGGTGACTTTATCACAATCTAGTTCGGTGGCTCTGCCACAAATATAAAAATGGCTTTATGCCTACGATTGGTGTGTTGGTGGGGTGGGTTGACTTGATCCCCACAGGTGTGATGGTTGGTACGGGTGGTGTGTAGCGGATGGAAATTAGGTTTGGGTGGGAAATTTCATTTTTGCATGCATCTCATTATTTATATTGTTAAACCTGTTTATGGGCTCAAGCCCAAAATTTTGACTTGATGATCGGCCCGATGGATAAAGTAAGTGAGTTATACTTTGAGTTACGAGTAACTCACTCCCTCAAATTTTTCATCTCAGGTAATGGAAATTGACGTGGACTTGGGCTGAGGATGACTTCGTGGAGGCCATACTGCAAACATGGGTTTAATAAACTTTGAACTTTTAATAAATACTTTCTTTAATTTGCTATTTTGGGTATGATGTAATAAGGCCTCTATTAATGATTTATGGATTTTATGTGGATGGATTTAAATTATGTTTTGGATAATTAATATGGGCTTATGTTTATTCTATAATGTTTTTTAAAATACTTTGGGTTTTCAAACATATGAGATTTTTTTATCTATTCTTATTGTCAAATACTTTGAACTCTTATAAAAAATTACTTTAAGGTTTTGACAATTTAATATTAAATGATGAGATTTCCAACTAATGTTTTCTCATATTCATCGAACTTAAATTATTTTTTTTGTTTTTATTAAACTTTATTTTTAAAATGATTTTGTAATTACTGATTCACCTAAATCATTAAGATAGTTCGATCTATGTAATAAACCAAATCTTGTCTTAACGCATAGACCGGGTTTGGGGTGTTACATTTCCCACGGACAAAAAATAGATCAAGTTCAACATGCTTAAACTTAGAGTGTAAAATCAGATTAGCAGCTACAGCGACAGCACCAGAGTTATCACACCAAATATCAATGGAACAAAAATTCAGTTCTTGTAACAACGAAATAGTCCACGTGACATCGGATGCAGCAACAGCCAATCCTCGATATTCAGCCTCAGTAGTGGAACAAGACACAACTTGCTACTTCTTTAAGCACCAAGAAATAGGGTTCTCTCCAAAGTAAATACAATAATCGGTGGTGGCTGTCAATAATCAAAATCTAACCCGTAGTTCGCATCAGCATAGCCGACCAATGATAATAGGGTAAAAAGGTGAAATATTAGCCCATGATCAATAGTACCACATAGATAATGTAAAACCCGTTTTAAAGCAACCATATGAATGTCTATAGGGGCATACATGAACTGACAAAGATGGTTACCAACATATGCAATATCAAGCCGAGTTAGAACAACATACTGTAATGCACCAGAAAGACTTCTATATTCTGTAGGATCATCAAGGAGCCGACCATCATGTTTAGACAAAGTGAACGAACTAACTATAGGGGTATGAACTGCTTTGGCATTAGTCAGAGAGCACCAATCAAGAAGGTCAATAAAGAACAAGTAACCTCAACCCCCAAAAAATAATGCAGGTATCCCATGTCTTTAAGATATAACTCAATGTGAAGTTGTCGAACAAAAGTATTAATATCCTCAGAAAAATTTCCCGTAACAATAATATCATCCACATAGACGAGGACATACATAGTGGTCTTGCTGGTAACACAAATAAGTAGAGAGGCATCAGACTTCGAAAGAACAAATCTTAGTGAGCCAAGAGAGTTCTTTAGCTTATCAAACAGGGCACGTGGAGCTTACCGTAACCCATATAAAGCTTTTGTTAGCTGACACAAGTGGTTTGCCATCATCACCATATTTTACATATCCTAGAGGTTGTTACATACAAATCGCTTCAGTAAGATTGCCATTAAGAAATGCATTTTTGACATCAACTTGTCGAAGTTGCTGATGTTTAGAGACTGCAATGGATAGAATAGTTCTAATAGTAGCTAGCTTAACAACTAGACTAAACGTTTCTCTAAAATCACATCTTGGTACCAGAAAACATAATTTAGCAACTAAACGACCCTTACAGCGAGCTACAGTACCATCAGGATTTCTTTTAACCTTAAATAACCTCTTACAATCAATTGCCTTTTTTTCAGGTGGTAAAGATACTAATTCGTAAGTACGATTACGAATCAATGTGCCATACTCAACATGAGCTATTGCTTTCCATTCCTCATGAGCAAAAGCTTCATCAATTATGCACGGCTCATGCTCAGAACCTTCGACAGCTAACAATTTAGGTTTAAAAATGCCTACTTTGGAGCGCGTAACCATTTAATGAGTATTACCAAGTGGCGGAGGTATAGAGGCAATAGTACGAGTGGCCAAACTAGATTGTGAGGTATCTGAGAAGGATAGGCCCCGATACGGAAGTAAATCTTTAATCAAATGAGCTAAGTATATAGCATCATCAGCTGATGTATCACGGGAGAAAATGACATCACAGGAAACATTCATAAAACGACCATCAAAGAGAGCCGAAGAGGAAGAGACATGCTGCACAATAGGAATATACGTAGAAACATGCTCACTCGTCGGACTAGTAGATAGAGGTTGATCAAGATACAAAAATCAATGTTCATTAAAAATAATGTGGCGAGAAATGACAACTTTACCGTCCGGTGTAAGACACTGATACCCTTTGTGTTGAGAATTATACCCCAAAAATGTGCATAGTTGAGATCAAAAATTCCAATTTATGATTGTGAAAGGGTTAAAGATAAGGAAAACACTAACATCTAAACATGCATAGATGATTATAAGAAGGATGTTTACCATAAAGAACCATATATGGAGAGTTACCCTTCAAGATAGGGGTGGGGAGTCTGTTTATTAAATACACCACACATTTGAAGGCGTATCCCCAGAATCACAAAGGTAGATTGTCTTGAGCGAGCAGTGTAAGACCGACCTCAACAATATGACGATGCTTTCACTCCACGACTCCATTCTGCTGAAATATATAAAGACATGAGACTTGATGAGTAATGCTACGCTGAGCAAGGATGGATGTAAAAGCGTTATACTCGCCACCCCAATCACTCTGAAATTGTTTAATTTCCTTCCCAAATTGGGTTTCTACCATCTTTTGAAACTGAAAAAAGCATTCAAGGGCTTGGGATTTTTTTTGAATAAGATAAAGCCAAGTGAAACGATTAAACATGTCAACAAATGAGATATAATACCAGTTGTTACCACATTAAACAAAAGTAGGCCCCCACAAATCGACACAACTAACTCAAAAGAACAAGTATACTAAGTAGTAGACGCAGGAAATGGTAATTCATGAGATTTGCCTTTTTGACAGGCAGTACATATAGACCCAAGAACATCCTTATTAGAAACAACATGACATTTATGTAACACAGACTAAACAATATGGTCAAACGGATGACCCAATCGCCGATGCCAAAGCTCGAAAAATTTGTTGTCCACAGAATCTGAATTAACACTAGTGTGATGCACAGAAGGATGCGCATAGCTACCATCAAAAGACACATGGGAAAATTGATACAACCTATCATGAGTGTGGCCTCACAGTAAGATATTCTGAGTATGTATGTCCTTTATTACACAATAAAAAGGATGGAATTCAAAAAACACATCATTTTCACGAGTAAACTAAGAGATGAATAATAAATTCTTGCAGATGGTCGGTACAAGTAAAACATTAGAGAGATGAAGTAACCTATTTTTCGTAGCCAAAGTAGAAGATCCAATGCTCTTAATTGGAACATGAGTCCCATTGCCCATTAAAATAGAAACAGTGCATCAATAATGTGTGTAATCGTTCAGAGACGAATCCTCCTTGCACATATGGTGTGTAGCCCTCAAGTCAAGATGCCACGTCGAAGTACCCATGTTTTGAACTGGAGAACCATATAGGGCCAAGTGCATTTGAAACTTAGTACCAATGGAAAATTCAAAGCATGACACATTAGGAATGCGAGGAAGCCCAACATTAGGACATGGTTTTGAAAAAAATATTGACGTACTGCCATAAATTCAGGTGGTTGATCATGAGAAATATGGGCCCTAAGTTTAGTAGACCAAGGCACCTGTGGCCCAATTGAGGCCCACTTATCATGGCCTATTGGAGTTGATATTTGATCGCCCAAATGAGAGATGAGCAGCCCACCATTGTCATAACCCACATGGCTAGAGTTTTGAGGCCCAAATCCATGTAGAAGAGTCAACCCGTTATCACCAAAGTGTACATGATAAACCGCCGACCTAAATGAAGAAATATTAAAGTTAGTATCACTATTAGGAAAATAAGAGGGAGAGAACAACCCATTTTTGTTTCTGCCAAAATCCGATGACGGCACTTGAGGCGCCAATTGCGACTGGTAACCACCGCTACTGCCAAAATTTGATGATGGCACTTGAGGCTCAAACTATGGCTGGAAACCACCACCACGCGCTGCACCAAAATTTTGATTAAAAGACAGACGAACCAACACCGATGCCGGACCTTTATAGCTTCGATTAAACGGATAAAAGTACAGTTGTGCGAGGTAACCAAAGCGGCCACAGATCTGGCACTACACATGGCCCTTAAAACTGTGACCAGGACCGCTAAGTGAGGACCGAACGGACCTAGAGGAGTCAGCCATCATCAGTGCCGAGGGAGGGATTGACTCAGCGAGATTCGCATGATAAGGAGTCTTGACAACCAGGCGTTGTTGTCTCATTTCAAACTGAAGAAGAATATCAATCAATTGATGCAGTGGTAGGGGTTCAAAGGAGAAGGACACAAGGGTAACCACCGCATTGTACTCCGATGACAACCTCGCGAGAGCAATCTCTACCTTTTCGGAATAAGAAACCTGGTGGCCAGATGTTGCAAGGAGAGCACATGTATTTTGAATCTTCACAGTGTATTATTTGATCGTCATTGTACCTTTCTTGATGGAATATAGATCGTCTTTGATTCAAGATAATCGAGCACCAGTCACAGTGGCAAACATACAATTAGCGGTGGTCCAGACATCATTAGATGCTCGCACATCAGTAAAGCATGATAGTAATGAACCACTGATTGTGGAGAGTAACCATGACGCAAGAAGTTTATCATGATGATGAAAAACGAAAGGCCCTGAATTCAAAACCATCTGGCCATTCGGACCCAGTACAAATTGTGGCGGAGACGAATGAGATCCGTCAACAAATCCGGCGAGATTATATCCTTCTAAAATTAGTTTAACATGTTGCTACCACTGGATGAAGTTTCCATAATCCAATTTAATCGTATCATGTTTAGAAAAACTTTGAATCAAACGAACCGTACCAGAGTCAGAGTGCAACAAAGGTGTCGCAGCATGGACAGGTGGAGATTGACCATCAATAGAAACAGAATTTGTAGACTGAGCCATGAGAGCACATCAAAAAGCACACTATAACCTCAAGAAACTAATACCATGAAAGAAATACTGGAAAAAGGTAAAGAATATAGAGAAGAAATGGATCTGAAAATAGATGAGAAACTAATTCTTTGAAATACTGTCAAAATGAAATTTTACATTATCTTCATTTTCTACTGAGCTACGTACTTATACTAATACATTGTATGTTAATCGCTATTAACAAAAAAGCTAACAACCAAAACAAACTAAATACAGTTACTTACATTATACTCTAATAGTCCAAGAAACCAAATCTTGCAAACAAGGCATATTGGATTTCATATACGAGCTTGAACGAGCCAATTTCGAGAGCAAACGAATCACAAGACCAAGTTATTGAAAAAATGGCCCATTAAGATGTCTACAAGCCCATCCTGAAGTTTAGAAAGTAATTTAATTGAATATTAGGCTAAATTATTAAAGTGGCCCAAATTGTAAAATATTTAAACTATAGGTCCAATTTTATTTTAATAGGTGGATCATCATGTAAGAATTCAACCCAAAGAGCCCATTTAATTCCTTTGGCTTAATTTCCATTAAAAGTCCATACTTAGAATTTTTTTTTTATTTGATGAGTTGTCATGTTAGGTATTCTATTAGGGTTAGGAAAACTTATTTTGGGGCCTATAAGTAGCATGGACGTTCACCCTTGTACACATACAATTGATTTATGTTTTCTTGAGTTAATAATAATTCTCTTTGAGTTTTTCTTCAAGAATTGCTCTTGAGTTTCTTTTAGAAGTTGTTTTAACAATCTTTCAAGTTGTGGGAATCATCTTCAAGCTTTTTCTTGCCAAGATCTCTTTCTTGAAGGGGAATTAGAGCCATTGAAAGGAGTTGTGGATTCTTAATGTTTCCAAGGCTTCTTAGGACATCATCTTCTCTTTTCTATCCTTAATTTATTGTTTCTTGCTTATTTAAGTTAGGTCTTGTTGTTTTGGCTTGCTGATTTTATTGATTTTCCTTCTAGGTTAAAGTTGCTTCAAGAAAGACGTTATCCTATCTCGTTCCATCAATAAACACATCAAAATTAGGAGTTTTAACATTTTCTTGTTGTTTCAAACATTCTTGCACAAAACAGTTTGTTTTTGTCTTTAAAATCACTTCTAACAAATTTGTTTGTGTTTTGTTTTTCCAGATCTGTTTGGGGTGTTTTCTTGAGGTCCAAGGACAGTGTCTTTCCATCCAAGAAACCCTAATTCATTCTCTATTGGACTCTTTACCAGCCGGTTCATCTTTCTTTTTGTTTTAATTTCGTTTGGCTCTCCTTTGTGACAACTAATATGTTTTTGCTGTTTCTTGTCTCAGTTTACGTTCGTTTAGAGATCTAGGATAAATCCGCGACTTTAACTAACTTTACGATCCACTTCTGCGACTTTAACTAACTTTACGATCCACTTCCGTAGTCATCCACATCATTCTTTATCACTAAATGTAATATTTCAAAGATAAGTACTAAAATATAATCTAAAACAAAAGTGACTACTTTTATAGTTTACCCTTATGAATTATATTTGAAATTTGGAGACTTGAAGTTCTGTAATTTGTAATTTTGAGGATTTTAATAATTTTGGTTTCAGTTTAAAATGATAGTTGCTTCTTTGCATGCTTATGAAATTCTTCTCCAAAATATATGATGTTATTAGTCCTAAATCTTCTAGTTTGAGATGGGACAAGAAGACCCTCTCATAAATAATTCCTTTTCTAGGATGGATGATGATTCTTATTTTGGGATCTTACATTTCTTTTGAGTAGCCGCATAATTTAATTTCTATTGAAACTTAACATTGTGTTGAGTTGAGGGGAAAAAAGTCTAGAAAAAGGTTTTCGGAAGACAGAAACTGGAAACAACTTTGCAAACAACACCATATTATACCATATATATGGATCTTCTTTAGGTCCATGGAATATGTTACATGAAAAGTTCTTCTGCTATCTGTGTTTCAGTTGAGTTGTTTTCTTGACTATTTTGTATACACTTCGCATTGGAGGGGTAGATGGACTAGTTTGAAGAACACCTTCAGAGGACACATTTTACAATCTCAAAGACAAGTGAAAAAACCTATAAATCATTGGCATAAATTTAACAGAAGAATAAACAGGACGATGCATTTGTCCATTTTTTTGAGATATTTTACATATTATCGTCGTATTGCTGAAGATGAACCAAATTCATGCAAGTAGAATCTGCCGACGATATTCTCCAAGCGCCCATATGGGAAAGATGTTTCGGAATGAGGAGTAATGCAGTGAGCAATTTCTCATAAATACTCCTGTAATTTCCTATTGAAAACAACCATTAAGATCCTTAAGACTTTTGCTGCTCAGAATAAAATGTGACTCTTAAAAATGGGTATATATTTAGAATGGTGTGGTGAATTTTTTCCATGTATATGGAGAAATTTTAGAGATCATATCTTCATATTCATGTTCAAACATGAGTCCCGAACACAGATAAGAAAATGATGATTCATATTTTTACCTGTTGAGGGAAGTCGCCATCTTCCATCTGTGAATTAATCAGGACCTTTATTCCACGATGAATTGGTGTAGGATCCACATCAGCCTACAACACGCTGGAATATTACTTAAGAGCTGGCTTTATAGACGGATATCCAGTTATAGTAAGGCAATTCAGAAAGAAAAGCTCTATTATTCTTTGATGATTTCAAGTTGGAAAGCCAACAGTTGAATTGGTTAAGCGTATAAAGGGTGAACAAACTTCATGATTTAGTTAGATTTTCTAAATTTTACACTGACTCATGAATGTTTGAATGGTTAAAATCTATGTTATACGAATTCAGATGTGTTGGATACAGGTAAGCGGTTTACATGGGTCTAGTCAGATTTTCCATTTTTTTATGTATTTGGAAGATCCTTAGGGGTCATAGACCCATACTCATGTGTCAGATATAAGTAACTTTAAAATGTAAAGTCAAAGTGACATAGAATAAAACTTTTAGTACTTCAGACTCACCTGTCCGGCATCAATGAGGGATAATAATGCCCATGATGTAAAGTCAAAGTGACATAGAATAAAACTTTTAGTACTTCAGACTCACCTGTCCGGCATCAATGAGGGATAACAATGCCCATGCTGTTTGGACTAAATTTGCACGATTTCCCTCCAAGTTGGTATATACCTATAAATGGAATTGAGAACTGAAGTATTTGCTGTTTATAACATTCAATTATGCATCCATTTTGTTCTATTTTAGATTATTTGCTACCGAGTATGAGTATCAAATAAGGGATTAACATGTAAGATCAGATTTTTTAAAATTTTTCTTTCAAGGGTTTTTGCAAGTTACATCCATATTGATTATAGGTACTTTAAGAAAAATGAAGACTCAAAGCAACATAGATTGTATGTATATAGAAAAGGTAGGCTAATTGTTCATACCTTGTTTTGGCTAGAGAGGTAGCTCTCCCCCCATCCACCGTTCTGCAACTGCTTTGACAATAAAAACTCACAAGCTTTGCGCATTGAAGGACTGTTGTGGTAGTTTTTACCGTAGGCTGCCAACCCTTCCACTGCAAACCATGTTCCATAAGTATAGCAAATTCCCCAACAACCATACCTGTTTCATCATACTATCATATATATGTAATTGTTCTTTTCGAATCATAGACATCATCATTGATTATATTGAGAATATAAGGTATAGTCTACCATGAACCATCTGGATTTTGTGTATCTTCAATGTATTGAGTCCCCCTTGCTATGCAACGATCGATGTCGACCCTTCGATGTTCGGGATGTAGTTTTCGAAAGAGTGAAAGAGCTTGAATTGCTGAAGAAGTACATTCTACATACCTAGAGTGGAGAAAGTGTGAATGTTGGAGTAAATACTAATATTGTTGGCTAAAAGCAATTGCACTGAAGAATGCTTACTCTCTTTCTATGAGAGTGTCTTCAAAGAACTCAGTAGGATTGAATTTCTATGAAAAGGAAAAAAAGTTGTTGTTAGAAATATGGTATGATTTTAAAAGCAGTAAAAAAAATGAAGTGGGCAAATGATGCCAGATGAATTACCTCTAGCCAACCATAAGCTCTTTGAGGCTCCCAGGCCGGGAAACCGCCATTGTTGCTCTACATTAAAGGTTTAAAAATGCTCATTATTAGGATTTGATTCTAACAAAAATTGGATGGCTACTCATTATTTGCATCTTAAGTGAAATGTCCTTAACATTGGGCTCTTACTTGTAGGGAAAGTATGACATTAACAGCATCGTAGAATCGCCCAGTTTCCAGTTTTTCTCCAACAAGGTTTGTTGGCATTTGTGAAAACAAAAGGGAACACTGTAGTAGATAACTCATTTCCAATACTTGTATATTCATCTTTACCAAAAATCAAGAAAAACATGGCATTACTTGTATAACTGATGGGGTTTGATTATTACCTTTAACCCTTCTGCAGTACAATCAGAGACTTGCCAGCCATGATCTTGTGTAGAGAAAGTCCATGAACCTTTTGATATATATCGGAACATAGCTGAGAAGTTCCCAGAAGGGTTTTCTCGTACCTTTGAAGATAATATCATTTAGTTGATTAAGCCACATTTCAAGGTTCAGATGGCCACTGCTAATGGAAAACAATATTGGAAACTAAAGAGTTAACCTGTGAAGCTTTTACAAAGTCATGTGCCTTGCGAAGAGTTGGACCATATTCCTCACTTAGATCACTCGACATGATAGCCTGAATAGCAAAAGCTGCATCCCACATTTGACAGCCGAAAGTCTGCATAATATAAAGGGAACTGGTATATCAATATTGTTTATCATAAGTACCGTTGGAATCAACAAAAGATTATATACAAAGTTCTCAATTCCTAAAACATGGGATTGATCGTTAACCTGCATTTTCAATCCATCTTCTGCAATCCAATAGTAATCTGGCAATCTTGCTAAGTGACGCTTATATGCTTCTGAGTTTGGGTTTTCAACCCAACAGGCTATTAGACATAATACCTTTTCTACACATCCAATACAGAGGTATCTGCTGTTCTCATCTTCATAATGTACATGTTGGATCGCAACTTTCATTGCCTTATCCCTCAACATAGAGAATGGCCATCGTGTTAATAATGGTTCGCCGACATGGTAGAGAAGACCCCATGTTAGATCTTGAATAGGAGGATGTGGATAGTAAAGATCCTCCTGAAAAGTTTAGCATTTCGCTACATATATATCAAACTCAAAATCAATTTAACCATATTTAATTTTTCAACTAGCACCATTTAAACCTAGGTCATAACTAGGAGCTATAAACACCCTAATTATAAAGTAAACACAAGTTTTCTCTTTTAATATTAAATTTGTATTATTTGTTAAATCACCTCAAAATATATCAATTAATTAAAAATTATTAAAATGAATAAAAATATAAAAAATACAGGTGGACTGCCATGTAAGCAAAGTTAGCTGATATTAACTTCTATCAAATTTGAAGTGATCTGATAAACAATGTAACGGTTAAAAAAACGAAAAATTAAATAAAAAGTTAAAATAACTCTTTTTTTTTTTATAAAATTAAAGTGCGAAATAAATTATTGTGCCAATAAAAAATAGTAAGTAAGATTCTAACATTCCGTAAAAGAAAAGCACCTTGGCAACAGTGTTTCGAGCTGCATTCCAATTTATTTCATGGTAAGGTTGATTGTATAGCTCTTGCCTTATTTGTTTAATCAAACTAGTGATTGGACCAACAAATCTCTTCCCATATAAGTATGACATTGGCATGTAAACTAATCGACAGTAACATAACATTTTGCCTGCATTTCATCAACATAGGATCACTTGGTCGGGTCGGAAACATACTCATCACTCATGCTCTATTAAGTCAAGAATTAAAATATATTAGGAAAACCTGGATGGATTGGAAAGAGGTTAGGTAGAAGCCAAAATTCTGGAGGCATAGGATTGCAACCGGCCCATTCATACACTCCAAGTACCTGTATTCAACATAGATAACACTACTTTGGAATTGAATGTTTAACTTTGCATTTAAGTTATAAAAGCTGGCCATATAATATGTACCGTGACCCAGAATTTTCCCCAAGACGGAATCGCCACTAGACCACCATGGTCAAGTATCCATTTTCGACCTTTAGAAACAGCCATTTCCTCACCATCTTCAAGCCCCTCTCCCAGCAACCTTAAGGTAATATAGCTTAATGCTGTTCCAAACATTGTACTATGACCCTCAATGTGTAGTCCCCAACCTCCATCTTCATTCTGCAATTCGAAATAAACTGTACATGAAGTTCATGATATGCAATTTTGTTACTTATTTTGTTCAAGAGGAAAATGGAAAGAATCAGGATTTTGTGCTTTTAATATTCCCCATTATAGAAACAGTTGGTTTATAAGTTTCTTTATTTGAATCTCAATACTCTACCTGATGATTATAGATGTAACGAATGATTTCTTTCTGATGTTCAAGAGATAATACTGCATTGAGGTTCCCAATAGCATACAGCGCCATTACCTGTGTATTTTCAATAGCAATTAATATTGTAAGATAAAATAATAATTGTAATTTTTTTCATTGATAATTAGAGAATAAATAAAAATAAAAATGAAAAACTGGCTAGTAAAAGTGTTCATCGCATGGTAGTTAGTATCGTACGTACAGTATTAGTCAATATGTACCGCTTTGGTTCTAAATTGGTACTAAGTCCTTAATATTCTGTTTTATGTGTGTTTCTGATGTGTTAGTTTGTTTTGATCCATTCCAGCCTATACTGACTTATATCGGTACATACTAGGCGTAAAATTTTGATTTTTAAATTGACTTTTAATTTTTTATCATAATTATTTTCAATTTTTCTATAATTACATTTAAAATTAATATACAGTTATTAAATTAATTTATTGAACAGAACTAATAATTTTAAAATTTATATTTACGTAATAAATACATTTGCATGCATGTATAATATATAATTTATAAAGAAATTAAAATTAGACTATAATTTTTTAAAATTTATTTATTTTAATTTTAATCTTACTAATATAACATTTTATATTATTTTGATAATTTTTATGAAAGATAATTTATTTCAATTTTAATAAAACAAAATTCACTTAATATTTTTACATAACTACCTATCGATTTAACTTATTTGTTGAACATTTTATATTAAGTAAAAAATTAAAATAGTTATTAAACACATCTAAATCATTAAATGATGAAAATTTCATTTCAATGAAATGAAAATAATCAAACACACCTTAATTTAATTATAGTTAAATTAAGTTATAAAAATATTATATATGAATGGGTCATGGGTGTATAATAATAATAATAATAATATATCTTTAAAAGGTAATGATGTGATATTATTTTATTAGTGTCTAAAGATGATACTAATATAAGTTATTGCCCTTTAAAATATATATTTTTCTTTTTTAAAAAATATAATTTTTTTTATTTTTTATTTGTTGCTTAACAAACATTTTTGCCAAATTAATAGAAATATTAAAACGAAGAATTGGTTTTGGACGCGGCCCTTGTCTTAGCAGTGGTGGTAATTTACCAAAGGGGGGAGGAAGAACAAAGGACCAGCGTTTTCAGCAGGCCAGTGACCATCATGAGCTTGAAGAGAAGAATAGAAGCTGATAGCCCTTCTCAGTGTAATTGTTATGCCTTCCTCCGTCACCTCCTCATCCTCCTCCACTTTCACCGCCGGTGGAATCGGCCCGCATGGATTTTCTTTCCTAAGCTGCAAACGCATATGAAATATTTCCAAGTCATCAATAAATTAAACAGACTAATGCATAAATTAATTTAAAACAACGTTCGCTTTGAGATATTCTTCATTTTTTGGAGGCCTATGTAGCTTATGTTTTGAATCTAGGGAAATCCAAGATTAGAGTAACATGTTAATTGCCTAGTAGGACAAATATAAAATAAATATAAAGATTTTGTGGACTTTTTGTTTACTTTATCTTATATAAGAAATAAAAGGGATTTATGAAAGTTACGTAGGTGAATTTTGATTCCTAGATTCCCAACTGGCCGATGTTGGAGGTGACTGAAGATGCCCTTTGTTTTTGTTCACTTTTTTAAAAATAAAAAATAAAAAAAATCAAAGAAACAAAAAAATTATATTTATGGGTTGACCGAGCTTAACCTTGTTGCTGATTGTCGAGAACTGGGGATCAACTGCCGACTCTCATTCCTAATTTGCTTACCAACTGCATATATCTATTATATCTTTCATTAAATAAAAAGCAGTTTTAATTTTTTTTCAAAATCATAATTATTATTTTTATCATCATAATACTCTCTAAAAAGATAAATTATTACTTGTGAAATTTATTTCATTTGTATAAATAATGATTGAACCCTAATCTTATAATTCAAAATAAAATAAATAATCACCATACTACATCACATAATTAAATTTAATATGCTACTTTTAATTCTTTCCTAAAGCACTATAAAATATATACGGTAGAATAAATTTAATCTTAAAAAACTAAGTTGGACATGTTATACTCTGCAAACATCAGTTCTCAAATCATAAATAAGTTGTTTGCTTTGTTTTTCAGTCAATTGGTCACTTAAATTATTAAAATGAATTAAAAGATTTTTTAATTATTAACTTTATACAGTTAATAATCCTCAGTTTTCTTTTCTTTTCTCAATTAAAATTGTTATGTTTCATGCTATAGTTATGACACATGGTAAAAAATCAATAAAAATATATTTAAATTTTATTAAAATTATAAAATAAACGTAAACAAATTATAATTTTTAATAACTTTTTATAATTTTATTGATTTTTCACCGTGTGTTACAATCACGGCATGACACGTTACAATCTTAATTGAAAAGAAAAGACTAGGGACTGTTAAATTTAACAGTCAACTATTAAAATTAACGATTAAAAACTCTTTTGATGTATTTTAATAGTTTAAATATCCAACTAAGGGCATAAAAAATAGAATTGATTTATTTTTGAAGTTCAAGTGCATTTTACACTTTTTTTTTAAGTCTAAAAGAAATGAATAGAGTGGGAAATAGAAAGAATTCTTAGGAAGTAACAACAATAGTATTGTATGTTTTGTACTCATCAATCTGAAAAATTATTAAATATTTTCTTTTATTTTATAAAATAATAAATATTATTTTAATATTTTTATATTTTGATAAATCTAAAAAATACATGCATATAAATGAAAATCATAATACTTGAACCTAAGATATTATTATCTTGACTAGAAATGTACTATTTTAGCTAAAGTTATATTTGACATTTATATCAATTTTAATAAATTTATTACATAATTATGTTCTAGGTGAATCATATTATATGTATTGGGTAAATTTTGTGATTTTACACCATTCGTAACTTTTTATATGATTAATATTTTAACAATTTATCTCGCGATTTTATGAAGATATTTGTACTTGTCATACATGTAATTTTTTAATTAATGATATCTCTATCATATCGATCTAAAATAGTCTATATTAATATATATAATTAATAAACTTAATATGCATTATATATATAAATGAAACATAAAATGTGTGACAACTAAATTATTAAAATATTAATAATATAAAAAAACTACAAAAAGATGTAAAATCATTTCATTTATAATATATATATGCAGCCTCACTAGATCCTGCGTTGCAAATTATGGTACTTCACTTGTGGACAATTGGTTAGCTCGTTTAACCGTAACTGATTTCTTATATGTTTCTCTATCATTATGCTCCTCAAATTGGACAAACCAGAAAGGAACAATTGCAAGTTTTGTGCTTACAATACATAGGAGATTCCGCTTGCTTTCTACGGAGATTCATTCAAATTTCAGAGATAAGATTTCATAAAATAAAATTTTGTAACTCTTCCAACTAAAAATATTGTTTAAATACGTTTTATAAATAAATCAGGCTGCCTATAGATTTATCTATTTTGATAAGGGCAAATCTAGGGAGGCTAATAATGTCCAGTCCCTCTTAAAATGGAAAATTTTTTATTTAGACCTTTTAAAATTTTAAATTAATAAAGATAAAATTATACTTAGTCCTCTTAAAATAATAATTTTTATTTAATCCTTTAAAAATTATAAAAGATAATCTATTCAAATAATAAAATTATATTTTTATTATCGTAAAAATTATGATTTAATTTTACACCTAAAATTTTTTCTAACTTCCACCTAATTTTGATCACCAAATAACTTGGTGTCCCATAACAGTAAAGTTGTATTTAATTTGTCCTTTCATCTAAAACTCAACTTTGACTTGTTCCCACTTCTTAATTAAAAGTTGGTTCCTCTCTTAAAATTCAAATTTGATATATTCACTAATCTCGAAATTTGAAAATTATTCTTAATTTGATCTTTTGAATTTATATATTTTAAAAATTAATTAAGATGTGATGATGTGGCATATAAATTTTAATTTTTTATATAAAATTTAAAATATATAAAAATAGATGATGATATGACACAATTTCATAGTATCACATTATTATATTTTAATAGAATCCAAGTGGAACGGCAAAATTGAAAAAAATTATCAAACTCAAAGACAAAACATTAGTATATTTTTAAAAATGAAATATGAGTAGATTTTATAGTAAAAAGGAGCCATTTTATTTAGAAAAAAAAACAAGCAATTGTCTTTTGTATAACTAATGTAGATTATTTGCTTTTATATTAATTACAATAATTATTTTTCCGATATCAAGTCAGTTGAAAGATGATATAATAAGATAAGTTTATAGTAAGATAGATATGGCAGAACTTCAATAGAAACCTGTGGTAAAAGAAGGGAACCGACGAAGGAGCCTTTAATTGAAAATTGATGTACTCAAAGGTGAATTGCGATTGCTTTAATCCTTCTTGCCTATTTTTATTCATATCCTCTAGTTGTTGCATAATTTGTGTAAAATAAAAATATTGAGGGACTTAAAAATTATTTAAATATTAATTATAATTATATTTTTTTCAAATTTTTGGGTTTGATGTTTAATAATTTTAATTTTAATTATTTTTAAAAATAAAATTAGTTATATTTATTTTAAAATCTTCATTATTTATTTATTTTATATTAATAATATATTATTTTATTATTAACTAATGGTGTTATTAGAAATGAAAGCGATTTTTTAACCCAACAGAAATGTCACAATCAAAATTGCCAATCAGCTTTAATTTGTTAACTCAAATTCATGGAATTCTTCAAATTTAGATTATCTTATGATTAAATATCACATAAATCATGGATGAAAAATAAAAACCTTATAGTATATAAAAAAATTATAAATGAAATATGTGTCATTGTATTTACTCTTTAGAGTTATTCATCTTTTCCCATTAATATATAAAAATATATAATGAAAATGGAAGTCAGGCTGACCCGAAAACGAGTCTGTAATCAAGCCTTGGTCCACTTTTCATGAACACCTATTTTCAGAAAAAAACATTGATTGTCTATTACCATATTTATAAAACTTATATATATGATGAAAATTATGTTTTCTACATCAGCAGTTGATTTGCTTTTTGAGATAAAATGACTATTTTATGAAAATTGGAAAAAGTCTTTTTAACACTGATGGAGGAAAACGCCACGGTTGCCGTCAAAGAAGAAGAATATAAATGAGTGAGAAATGATAAAATTAAGATTATTCGAAAAAAAAAAAAAACAAAACAAAACTCTAAACAAGAAGCCTCTTACTTTGTTGATAAGGTTAATCCAAAGATGAAAGATTGGAAGTTAAATAAATAAATTACCTGCATTCTCATTAAGAGATCAGAACTTTGTTTGAGTCGAAATCGATTGGTGGTGAATTGAAGACGAAGGTTCTCCACATGGGCTCGTTCTTCGGGGCTTCCTGCATCTGGGTCGAACTCCCAATGCTGTCTTCCAATGTGATTGTTCACTGTGCTTAGCCATGGACCATCTTCTGCTATCTTCAGCTTCCACATTTTCTTTTACTTTGCTTCTTCACCTACCAATACACAAACCAAACATCATTCTATCAACTATATATGTTTTCCCCAGTTTAAATAACTTCATCTCAAGACTGCAAAATTATCAACTGCAATATGCTCAGGGTTCAAAAACATTAAATGAAGAAAAAATTAGGTATGACAAGAAATAATTATTCCGTCGAATATATTTCTTATATGTTTCGACAAAAAAAGGAGGACAAGTACCAATAGCAAATACTGAAGGAATTCCTTTCTTCTTTTAGGATGAAATTGAATTCACTTAATCAAGAAAAAGAGAAATACTGAAAGGGCAAACCGAGGGAGTAGATGCAAGTCTGTGAGAAAGGTTGCCTTTTATAAATGCGAGGGAGGGAGGAAGTGAGTAAGGCGCGTGGTTTTACATGTTCAACTTTCTCTTTCTCATTATTATTATTATTTATTTTAAATATTATAGTTTATATTTAATCTATTTACATTTTTAATTTCAATTTATGAGAAAATATTTGATACCGAATTTTAGACTTTCCACAAGCCGTGTTTAAAAATTGACAAGTGTCAAAAAGAAACAAATGATTTTTTTTTTAAATTGATTGTGAATAAAAATTAAACTATCACTATATTAAATATTAACCCATCAATTTACTCGTAAAATTAAGCTTTATTTGTAATTTCGCCTTATTTAATAATTGTTTTGGCTTTTTCACATGAATTATCCTAAGAAAATTCATGATTTTGTAATTTTGATAAGATTAATGGAGATTAGACCTGTGATGGTCTTTTTATTAAAAAATTATTAACTCAACCATCCATTTTATTATAAGTATAGATTAACTCTTTCACAATCACACTACATTGGTAAAAGTATCATATGGTCCTTATACTATATGCCTCAATTTGCATTATGGTCCATTCACATAAAAAATAAATAAATTGATCCTTGTAAGTTTAATGGAGCAAAATAATCCTTTCATTAAAATTATGCCGTTAATGTTAAATGTTGATTTTGGTATTATATATATATATATATATATATATATATATTATATAAGGTTCTCAATTTGAAATGTAACCATTTTATCTTATATGTCATGTCAAGAAATATTTTAAAAATTTTTAAAATCATTAATAAAATTAAAAATTATGAAAAAATACTCTTCAAATTTTAATTATATAGAGATTAGATTGTCATTTTTCTTTGGTAGAAGGACCAAAATGTAATCATGGATATAGTAAACGGACTGCTATGGTACTTTTACACACATTTTCTTATCATCTCAACAATAATTTACACTATTGTCATACATAAGCCCTCTGCCTTATCAAACTTCTCCAGCACAGGCTCGCCTACAAGGAAGCTCACGTAATAACCCAAAGACTTTCAAAACCATAGGTTCAACAAAAAGTGAAACGCAACCTCTAAAACGTACAAAGGTATTTCAAAACCATATTCAAAGTGAGGCAGACGAATAGCCTTAACCTCTAGCATTTTTTTCATTTCCTCTTTCGTTAATATTAGGGTGAGCGTTTGATCAAATCGAATAAAAAATTTTAAATTAATCGAGTTGATAAATTCTATTTTATCATTCTAACTCGATTTAAAATTTTCTCAAATTGAGTTGAGTGAGATAAAATTCAAATAGAATATATTTGTTCGAGTTAAATTTTAAAAAATAACTTTGGATCCTTGTAACCACTGTCACCAACCATAATCAAATTTATTGTTAATTTTCATCCTCTTATAATTTATTTATTAATCTTTTATATACGGGTTAGCTTCTTTGCTTGCTAGTTGCTTCAATTATCTTCTGATTCTTATCACTATGTATTTTGAAATTAAAAAATTATTAAATGTAAAAATGTTATTTTTAATAAAAGTTATTTTAAAGATAAAATGTGAAATTGGTATCAACATAAAATTTTAACACGAACATTTTATGGCATTATTAATAATTCAATTTTAATATAAAGATTCAATATGATTAAACAATTCAATAATATAAATAGTACAAAATATGGAAATTAATTTAATAATATATATAGTAGATATAAATAAAATTATTTTTTTGACAGAAAGATAATAAAATTATTACTATTTAGGTTTAGAGATTTTTTTGGATGATTTTAATTTTTGATTTGGGCGTAAAGGGTGAGAAGCAAAAGTTTAGGGGGGGAAATAAAAAGTTTCGAGGGTTTTGGGAGAGTAAAATTTTGGGGGAAAGTAAATGGGGGGAGTAAAATTTTGGAGAAAAAATATTAAAGAAAAATTAGAGGGGGAATGGGTTTGGGGTAGATGGAGGGGTGGGATGGGAGTAAAAGTTTTGGGGGAAAGTGGAAATGAGTAAAAGTTTTAGGGAAAAGGTAAAAATATTTGGGGGTTTAGTATAAAAATGTAAAATATTATAGTTTGATATTTGGTTTATTCAAATTATTTGAGTTATTCGAATTCGAAAACTCAACTCGTTTTGAACTCGAAATTTGAAAAAAAAAGTTTGAGTTGATTCGAATAACTTGATTCATTTAACTTAAAATTCAAAATTTTCAATTTTTTCGTGTCGAATTGAGTTTTGCTCGCCCCTAGTCAACGTACATTCAAAACTATGACTTTTACTTCTTTACATTATCCTACCAACCATTATACCACACAAAATTTAGAAAGCCCACATGCAATTACAAAAATGTTAATAAAGCATGATATAAAACTAAAAAAGAAACCATGAACACAATAATTAACAAACACAATCAATAATGGGAAGCTGAGCGCCTATGAACGTACCAATGTCCAGAGTATGAATACTGCAACTAAAAGATATAAAATCGAGGCGATGTCCGTAAGAATACGAGTCAGGTTGTAATATAGTTACAACGAAGTAAGTGAGTACTCCGAGGAACGTATCCAATGGAGGCGAGTACTAAATTAATTATGACCTAAACACAAATAGATTTAATTAGTAATTTAAATAAATTATAGTACGATAAAACATAAAAGCAAGTATTTTTGGGTTTTTATAAAAATGAAATTGAAATAACAAAAACCAAAATATAAAGAACTTCAAAAAACTTAGTTTATAAACTTTAATCAATTCTAGGCATGAATGATTAGCTTGCCTTGGTGGTCATAACTAATTTCTATTTCGGGTTTCTATTCAATCAACTAGTCATTAACCTAGTAGGATCTCTCGATCTTCCACTAAACTAATGAGTCGGTAAGAACTACTTATCTCTAGACCTCACAATCCAGACGGTTTAGGACTAAAGTGTTCACAGATAGGTCATATCAATTTTGGGTTAATTCCCACCTAAAGGACTTTCTAGGGTTATCAAGCCTAGGGTTTAAGTTCTTCCTTTCCCAAACAACTGATTTGCTAAGAAAGCCAAACATAATAATCAATTAATCACACATCCACTCGCTAATCCCCCATAAGAGGATTAGTTCCTCATGGATCTCATGAACATAATAAACTTGAATATAAAGATAAACATAAATAACAAATCAATAGTAGAATTTAGAGAATCCTATTTGTATTTGATAGATGAAGCGCAGAAAATCCACTAGCATTTGATCACGTTTACAAACCATGTTCTCCGAAGAACACAAAAAGAAAAGAACTAAAAATAAACCTAAAGCCTAAAACTAAAAACTGAAATTACAAAGAAAAAATTAAAGTATAAAAAGTTATCCCCAACAAGTGCTAAATGAGCCTATTTATAGAGTTAGGGTTGTCGTCGTCCTCAACCCTGGGTTAGTTGACACTCTCGTGTTAAATATTTGATTGTAAAGACCAAAATACCCCTGGCCCATAAATATCTCCCGTACATCATCGATGTTGCGACACCCTAGTGCTTGTGTCGTGACATCGAATGTAGTACATTTAGGTTCAGGGTTACTTCAGGGGTGTGTCGCGACATCCCATAGCTGTGACGCGACACCGAAGGCAATCTCGATATTCTTGTATTCTAGTCCCTATGTTACGGCATCAAACTTCTCATGTTGCAACAAAACAACCAGTATTAAGTTTATGTGCCCCATGATGGTCTCCTGCACACTCACTAAGTATATTAGCTCACCTTTAGGCCTCATTTGGTCCCTAAGGTCAATAAAAGACTTATAATACACTTTTTATTGCATTTAGACTAAACTATGAAAACTTAATTAAAACATAATGAAAATACTCGTATTCAAGCTCCTCAAGTGTGAAAACTAGTTTAATTGCTACACCGAATTACGACAAATCAGAAGCATATATTGTTAGCGTTTGTGCCTTTAATTCAGTGATTTCGTCATTTTACTTACAATTTTTGAACTGGTTAAGTAAATTTCCACATAATTAATTATATCTTTGTACATTTGTCTTCAAAGGTTTTTGCATGAAAAGAAAAATGTACAAGCAAATATTAGCTCTTTGATTACCTAAGATTTACCTAATATTAAGTTGCATTGAAAGAACAAATTATAATGCAAGAAGAAAACTTGTATTAGTAGATGATCTAAATAGTCAATCGGTCGCAAGAATCAAATTGAGCAATTGGTTCGAAATAAATAAAATGATACTGTAGGGCCCAAAATTTGCTCAGGGCCCATTAATCAGTCCATTAACCCATTAAAATACCCAATTAACCAAACACAAAAAAAAAAACCAAATAATAATAATAATAATAATAATAATAATAACAAACAGTCCATTAAAAGTCTAGATCACAGTCCCAAATGCTAATTACAATAGACTTAAAATGGCCCAACACACTAATAAGGCCCACTTATCCTAAATCAGCCTACCCAATTGCCCTAAAAACCCAATTCCAAAATTGGCCCAAATGGCCCAGATAGCTTCAACAAACCGAAACCTTAAGGGTTCCAGAGGTTAACAGCGCCGCGCACGTGCCCCTACGCACGCCACCACGCGCGCCTCCAAGCAGCCTCCGTACCGCCAGTGCCTCCATATAGCCACGTCGCCTTTGTACCTACAAATCAAACGACGACAACAGCAAATACATAACAAAAAGAACAAAAAAACAGTTGTAATTTTATTTGACCTTTTATTTTTCTTTTCGATTATATATAAAACCAAAGCAAAATTTGTAAGGGGGACATTTTTTTACGAATACATACAAAGATTAAGAGAAATACAGAAATCAAAAAGAAAAATAGAAATTCAAAGGTTTTTTTTTCGTTTTCAATCTCTTCCAATTTCTAAAATCCGGTTCTGTTGGCTTTCAATTTATTTTCTTTTGTGCATGCGAAAATAAATAAAATAAAACAAAAGGGTAGAAGCTTACCTAGGGCGGGATCTGCCTTCTTCACCGCAGTCGAAGCAAAAGGGGTCATTGTTCACTACCGACCACCGATGGAGGTGGTGGCTCGGCAGTGAGATTGGAGTCGATTTTGGCTGAGGGGAGAAATAATAAGTATTATTTTCTATGGACGAATGTGTACTTGAATAATTGGCTATCTTTCGAGCTTTATTCGATCGAGATTCGACATCCATAAGCCCCGTATGAACCTTAGGAATAGATAGGATACATATGTCATGACATAGGATATCTGATATGTGTTATCGTGTAAGACCACATCTGGGACATTGGCATCGACTTGTGTTTTCGTGTAAGACCATGTCTGGGACATTGGAATCATATTTGATTCAGTAAGACCTTGTCTGGGACAGTGGCATCAATATGTGATTACATGAAAGACCACATTTGGGGCGTTGGCATTGTACGAGCTTTCAACTATCCGCGTATCCTTTTGAATTCCGAATGGTTCAACGGGCATATGTAAGTGAAGGCCAATGTGATATGTGAATTAAAAGAACTCAGGTACGTATATACACTTTGTTAACAAATGAAAGGTAAGTTATATGTTTATTACATTATACAGAAGTTAATGTGTAAACATGTGAATTGTGTATAAGCTTTATCTATGTGTTTTCGGCCAAAAAGGGAATATTATGTGACTTTGATAGTGAGATTTGATTAGTTACTTGTGATGTGTATAAATCAATACTAGATAAAATTTTGTATATATGATTTTACTAAGTTAATTGACTTTACCTTGCTATTGACTTACTAAGCTTAAATAGCTTACCATGTGTTTCTCTATCTATTTCTGTTTTATAGATTTTGGATACATTACGAGCTCGGGGATCATCAGCAGGACTATCACACTATCGACAGCTTGATTTGGTATTTTGGCTATGTTAATTATGAATATATGGTATGTATAGCATAGAAAAGGGTTGAATATGAATTAAGTACCTATGCATGTAATTAATAGCCATGCGAAGATGGCTTAACTTTTCTGCTTGAACTTGGTTATGTTTGATTATGGTTTAAGTTCATTTTGGTTATAATGTTATGTGCCATGATAAATGGTATTTGTGATATGGGTTTCCTTTTATGCATTGAAGTTAGTTAGTGATTTTGGATGTGGTATGAGTGAATTTAACTATGATATATATATATATATATATATATAGTACGAATTATGTTTGTTATGCTATCATTGCTAAAATGATTTAATTATGTTTTATCGTGTTAGTAATGGATTATAATTAGTTGATGAGTACATTTGAATAAAAGTTGAAAGGTAATATTGTCTATGTATTTGAATGATAGTTCGGCATTCAAGAATGTATTGAGGTAATTAGTTATGTATTTTAGTAGTGAATTGAATGATGATTAATTAGAGACAAATATATTTCAGTTGTGGCTTTATATTGATATATTGTAATGATTTAATTTGCATTATAAATAGTTTAAGTTAATAAGCTAAATATAATGAATATATGTAATTGTTATGTTTTATTCATAAATTGATAAGGTTAATATATATAATATATATATATATATATATCGCAATGTTGTGATATTATAATGGATGAATGCATGTAATACATATAAATTTGGTTTTATGATTTGTTTATGAATTTGTGAAAATTATATGTATTTTGTGGTTTGTGAAATGATGGACATGTTAATGATTAAATTGGTTTTATATGGGTCACTATTCGAATAGAAGAATCATGCAAGTATATGTTTATGCATTTGGCTTAGAAATTTTAACTAAGAGATTATAAATATATTTGCATAGATATTCGGATGTGTTTTAATAATATATTGGTATATTTATTTAAAGATTTGTTTATGATATGTCATGAATTTAAATTTTAAATTTAAGTGATGATGAATATATTCAAATTAGTTGTATGGGAGATATTAAATATGGCCAAATGTTATATATAATGTGATTGATGCCATTTGGTTTTAATGTTACAATGTTCGAGTACTATATATATGTGTGTGTTTTAAAGTAATGTTTATTTATTAAGACTTTGATAAATGGTTAGATTAATGATGTTAATTATGTTATAAACTTGAGATAGGTGTTTAGTTGTAATGTAAATGATTTTGGATTTGTTATTGAGGTATGAAATTTGTATTGACAAAATATGCAACTTACTCTGTTCAGATGATTCAATACATATATGAATTTTTTTAAAAAATTTATATGCCTGTTTTGAGTTGTGTCTTCTTCAAAAATGCCTCGTAACCTTAGTCTAGCGACAGATACGGGTTATGGGTGTTACAAATAACTTAAAAACAAAGGATTCCATTGACGGCTATACGAAGCCTAGAACACATACAACTCCTACTGATGAGATCCCATAGATGCAAGACCAAGATCCCGACTGAATAGCAATTGATCTCTTGACAAATTATCTCTGCAGATTCTATCTTCGCTAGTTGCATTTGTTGCTCCTTATAGATCTATTTCCTTGAGAGGATATCCCTGTGGTTACTAACTTGCAAACTTCTTAAATTTAACCTATAGATAATTTCCATGTCACGCCTTGCACCAGTAATTACAAATAACCCCATAAAATTGATCTTGGTGAATAGTCACTATTGTGAACTATTGTTAATGGCATATTGTAACAGGCTAAGATTCATATTACAATCCTCATAGCTTCTTATTTCAGATCCAAGTATGCAGATTCATGCTTTTTAAAACGTACAAGCAAATTCATAAAGAAGGCCCCATTACAATTTTGTATTGAATTCATAGAGAAGGCCCCATTACAACTTAATAATACAAGTCTGCTCACCTTAATCAAGTAGACAAATTTGACGGCCCGTCTCGTCCTGCCTCTATTTTGCAATAACAAATAACCCATTCTTGGTAGTCTTTTGTTTGAATCAGATAACATGTAGGTGGATTCTTAAGAGCGAATCCTCTATTTGTGAAATCATACTTGTAAGATAGTCTTTACGGACTATTATATATTTCATATATGGCCTCGTACACACAGATAGCTCACACAAAATAATAGATTACAAAAGAAAAAATTCCAGACTCAAATGGTCATTTCTTTCCTCTGAGTATACTATATTTAATATCTCTTCACTTTCTATGTCCCTTCTTAAATCTTATCTTCACATAGTCATTAATCACTTCGTTTACCTTACTAACAGACTTAAAATTTTATTTTGTACTTGATGATTTTATTACCACCTTTGGGCGAGGTTGACTACGCCTATTACTTACAGAGAGTTCGCCTATATCTTCCTTATTTTAGGGTGCTATCTATACATGCATAAAATACATATCCTTGATTCGCCACCTATTCTAGCGCGTTCTAGCTTCATTGTTTTTTTCTTGTTATTATGCGAGGTTTGTCATTTCATTTACATACGGTACCTTTCTTTTAGAGTTCGTTGGATACTTAGTTTCTTCTACTTGTCCATACATTATCTCTTACACTTACCTTACCCTTAGAGTCCTATCTTTACTTTGCCTCCAGAGGACCGTTCATGCCATTCTTTCCTAATTCCTTACACGTTATTCATTTAGAATTTGCCATGAAGGCATTTCTTTATTTAAACAGTCGCTTCCTTTGTATTTGCTACAAGGGTTTTCCTTTACAGAGTTGCCACTAAGGCATCATGTCCTTAGGTCGTGCCACAAAGGCTTTCTTTATAGAGATTACCACAGAAGCTTTCCTTTGACAGAGATCGCCACAAAGGCGTTTCCTTGTAGAGATTTGCCACGAAGGCGTTCTTAAACAGAGATTGCCACAAAAGGCTTACATTTTCAAAGTTCTACCACAAAGGCTTTCCTTTATATTCAGTACTTTCTACAAAGGCTTCCCATCTAGAGTTTTGCCATAAAGGTTGTCTTTTACATGCAATATTCGTCACAAGGGCTTTCCTATCCAAAGTTTTTACACAAGCTCCGTATCTAGAAGGGTGGAAGGGAGGAACTGGAGGAAACTATTGAGATGTGAATGTGATGGGAGAAATGTATGGTGAAAATGAAATGATATGTGATTTGACTCCAGTAAGGCATGTAAATGGAAACCGTGGTTGGTGAATGTCCAGGCCTTATAGGGGAACACATAAGTGTTTGAACTAATTAGGAAGATTTGTAGAGGTTTGGTTTGATAAATGAATATTGGAACTATGGAGCAATATCGTGAATATGAAACTATAGCTCTTCGAAGCATTGAATGGATTAGAAGCTAACACAAGGAAAGAGTCCATGAACTATTCCATGCAAGCATGCATGTATTAGGTAAAGGTTCTACACGTGAATTGTGCTTAGTTGGGATGAGTATCCGCATGAAATGTACTTAGTAATAATAAATATCTACACATGAACTATCTCTAGTTATGCTTTGAAATTACCCATGATTTGTAACTGGATATAGTTAATATTTGCATAAAAACTGAAGTTAATGGTGACTTGTACTTAGAAGTGAACATTATCCACCAATGAACAATAACTGATTTGTGATATGTATCCGCCAATTGATTGTACACAATTATAATTATGCATTCGCGTGTAAGTTATTTGGTAATATCAAATATTTTAATTATTTAGATTGATTTTGTTTCCTTGAAACCTTGATAAAAAAGGTTATCCATTTATACTTGGAACTCACTAAGTTTAATTTTAACTTACTTAGTTTTCTCTACCGTTTCAAGTTTTGTAAAGCACTACAGACTCTTGTAAGGGACTTAGCAAGACTCCGAACTCATTTGTGAGCCATTCATTATTTAGTTTGTAACATGTATATCAATTGGGGTGGTCTGTAGTCTCATTTTCTTTTGTTTGAACGATGTATGAAATGAATTTGGTATTTTCTTCATATAACTTTTTGTATAAATCGAATGATGGCACTTCGCCAAATTTTTAACTTTTATGTCATGGACGTTTTCAACATACTTTTATCTTTCATGGAAATGTACTATATGAGCTATAATCTGTCGAGCAGTATTTAAAAATTGGTTTTCTGATTCGTATTGAATGGCATAACTACCGAAACCTTTATTTTTTATTTTACATAATGATTTATGTTTTTCAATAACATCTTCATTTGTCGGTTGACCTGTCGAATTTGGGTGTTACAAATTGCATGTTTGACAAAAAAAAAAAAACACATACTTCACCATTTTCAATCAATTAGTCACAATAATAACATAATCAAAGCACCATGCAATTCAAACAAAAAAAATAGAATTTTTTTCAATTTTATAAAATGAAATAAAAAATAAACAAAACACAAAAAACACACAAATTAATACTATGTACTTCCCCCACACTTTAAAGCATACATTATCCTCAATATAAAAACATAAAGTGTAAATAAGGAAAATTCCCTAAAAAATTTCACATCGTTGTTGTCAACTATCATTAAGATCCCGTGTGCTCTAAGTAGGGGTGAGCATTCAATCGAATCGAATCGAATCAAATTGAAAAATTTCGAGTTAATCGAGTTTTCGAATTGTATTTTATCATCCTAACTTAATTTGAAATTTTTGAATCGAGTCGAGTGAGACGAAATCGAATCGAATATATTTGTTCGAGTTAAATTTTAAAAAATGACTTTAGTGTTGTTTATTTTATGTAATTTTTAAAAATAATTTTCTTTAAATTTTTAAAACATGATCATACAATAAAAATTGAGGTAAATAAGTGAATAAATAAAATCTTAAAATTTAAAAAAATTAAAAAATTGATTTGGGGTTTAATTTGGGGAGAAAGAGGAATTGGGTTGGGAACTTAGGATTTAGGAAAAAAATTTGAAATTTGAGTCTTTGATGGGCTTGGGAGAAATGGGTAAAAGCCTAAAATTTTAAAAAATAAAAAAATATAGTTTATATTCGGTTTATTCGAATTATTCGAATTATTCGAATTTAAAAATTCAACTCGATTCGAACTCGAAATTCGAAACTCAAAATTTGAGTTGATTCGATTAACTCGATTCGAATAATTCGAAATTCAAATTTTTTTCAAATTTTTCGAATCGAATCGAGTTTTGCTCACCCCTAGCTCTAAGCGAACGGAAAGATACCTAACGGAAAAGAAAACACTATGATCAAATAACATGAAACATAATACTATCAAAGTAAAATAAAAAATAGGAAAAAGAAGTGTTGACAATGTAACACCCCTAACCCGTTTTTGTCACCAAATTAGGGTTACAGAGTATTACCGTACAAAACAAAACATTCAACTTCAATACAAAACAATTATGCAATTTAAATATTATCATTTAATAACTCAATCTAATTATTGTAAAAATACACTTATGGGCTTTAAACCAAGCCTACAGGGCCCTAAAAATAGTTTGGGAATATCCATGTATCAATTCGAAACAAAACATAAAATTTTGGAAAAACTTGAAAATTTTGGAAACAAGGGTCACATGGCCATGTCCTAGCTTGTGTGTTTGCTTGTGTGGGTATTTGAACTAGGGTAACATGGCCGTGTGCCAAACCGTGTATATATTAAAAATATGGCCACACGATCGTGTTGTAAGCCGAATTACATACTAACTTGAAACACACGGCCATATGGGGTGATCATGTGTGGCACACAGCCGTGTGATAGCCTGTGTCCCAAGCCGTGTGCAGCATAAGTTTCCCCTGAAACAAGTGAAATCAAACCTAAATTCTTGCTCACCAAGACACACCATATCTAGCCTATTTCACGTGGTTAAAAGCACATTCAAAACACAAAAAACATGTCAAATATTAATACATCCTATGACTAACCAATATGCCATCAAAAGGCACTTCAATTCACACACCAATTCAACTTATTCAAAGCTATATTTCATACATTAAACATACATCACATTCATCCACACATTATTGAACTACCTCATTCACATATCAACAAGACATAAATTTTATTTTCACATTGCATTTAAAAGTGACCAAAAGACATGTATTTACCTATGCATTTATAAGTCAAAAGCAAAACATATACACAAGAAACATAACCACATCACATTGGCCAAATAACATAGTTAAAAACTCGTATTACATATAAGCCCTATACATGCCATGTATAACCATTAGCCATAATAACCAAAACTACCAAAAAAGTTGACGGATAGTCTAATAGAGCTCTGGTAGGATTCCAACCGATCGAGCTTCCGGTGATCTACAAAACAAAGACAACAACTAAATAAGCAACTAATGCTTAGTAAGCTCGTATAATGGAACTTAACTTACCCAACATAAATGATTAAATCACTAAAGCATTTCTCATATACGTAAGCATACTTTCCTTTCCTAAGCACAACACCAAAAGGTTAGTAGATACATTTGAGAACATATGACTAATGAAACATGACACATATCATGGAAATTTTCAATATATAAATCATCCATCACATAATTCAATTGTTACCTTTTCAATCCAATTACATACATTACATTTCCCATTTCGTATTCTCAATAACATAGCTCATTTCATATACATACCTTTTCATTTTAAACCTTAATTTTCCATTGAACCAATTAGAATAACATCGGATACTCAGGAAATGCTCACACAAAGTGTGTCTTTAGATGTAACCGTAAACATCTCTATAATGCTCACACGAGCTATGAAATGGGCCTGCTCACACGAGCTATGGGTCGGGATGTTAGCAACACGATGTTGCTCACACGAGCTATGGAGAATCTGCAACAAATGGAAGACCTCAGCCATTAGTAGGACATCTAGGACCAGCACCCGAAACCGTATAATCCCTAATGACATGTCATTTGTATCCTAAGTATTCACAAGGTTCAAACGAGACTATTATACTATCCAATATCCAAAACATCGTATTAGTAGTATAAATTTAAATTATACCTAGCATAACATTAATTAACATACAATCAAAGCAACAATTAACAAGTTTAATACTTATACGAACTTACCTCGACAAAAATAGTTGTATAAGTAAAGCCAATGACTAATCCGACACTTTAGCCTATTCTCGATTCAAGTCCAGTTGACTCTTTTCTTGATCTAAATAATAATTTCATTCAATTAAACAATTAAAATAGTTTTAAAAAACTAATTCAAGCTTGTAACCCATTTTAAAGAGAATTTACAGATTTACCCCTAACATTTTAACTTTTATACAATTTAGTCCCTAAATCCAAAACTTACAATTTCACCATTTTTAAATAAAAACCTATTAGCTGAATTTCCTAGGGGTTCATAACAACCTATGATTTTCACCATTTCACAATTTCACCATTGATTACTATTTTCTCAAATAGGCCCTTAACCTTAAAATCATCAAAAATCACTTAACAAAATATGTCTATTTAACAACCAAGCTTAATAATCTATTAATTAAATTCATAAACAATACAAACTCATTCATGGAAAGTCCTTAGAATTCTAAAAATTTACAAATTGACCCCTGGGCTAGCTAGATTAAGCTAATACGACTCAAAAACATAAAAATAACTAAAAAGGGGCATCAAACACATACCATGCACAAAGATTGAGCTTAGCCGAAAACTTTAGATGGATAGAAATGGAGAATCAGTTTTGAAACATCCAAATGAATAAGAAGATGATTTTTACTTATTAAATTTTATGTTATTTACTAATTTACCAACTTACCCTTATTATTAATTAACAATTTCAAATAAGCCTTGTCCATAACTATCCACTAACATAATATATGGTTTATTCACCCACTATGTCCATTAATTTAAGATTCCATAGCCATTTGATCCTTTTAGCTAATAGAAAAAAACTTTTGCACCTTTTTTAATTTAGTCATTTTACCTAATTAATCATTTAAACACTATAATTTCTTAACTAAATTTTGATACGACCCTAATATAACCCTATAAACATTAAAAAATAATAAAATACTAACTCACTTATCGGAATCATGGTCCCAAAATCATTATTTTTGACACCATTGAGAACGAGTTGTTACAAACAAGGGATAACAAAACATTGAAATAAAGAATTTTTAATGGAACATGACCCTTTAGTATATGTCATGACACCAAGTTATCTAGTCACGGCCTCGAGGTAGATTGTCGCGATACCCAATCTTACCTCGTCATGACAGAACATTTTGATTTGGATGTTGTGACTTTGATGCTTCCATGCTTCCATGTTACGACATTGAGACCAATTTCTAATTTCTTCAAATCTTTTGATTTCGTTACTCTATTATCTTAACACCTGTTGTGGAAAAAAAAGAAAACACTTAATTTAAAATTTAAAATAAAATTAACAATCAAGAAAAAATGAAAACAAAAAAGTAAAAAAAATTAAAATAAAACATAAAAGCCCTTTAAAAACTAGGACAATCTGTATTACCATCATAAAAGAACTTCCAACTGGTCCTCAACACTTTGATTTGTTGTTTGTTCTTCTGTCGATGTACATGAATCAACACCTTTGATTGACTCCACTAATAATGCCTTATTTTCGACAGACACACCATCCAAATTATAAGCCAATTGATGTCGAATCGGATCCAACCCCAAACTATATTCTGGGGTATTCTTTCCTTGGGCTTCCTTAGCTCGCTTAAGGTTCTGGTCTCACAAGTGACATTCCACAAATTCTAGTGGCAGTTTAGGTACTTTTCGACATTTAACGACTTTTTTTCTAGCCGTTTTAAGTTTATTTATATCATTTTCAAAATTAGTAGCTTAAATCTAAATATTAGCAAAATAATTTTTTTACACATGTTTTAAGTGTTTCAACGATCCGTTAGGCCAATTCGGGCCTCGGGAACAACTAATAGGCTATTTGAGTGTGTGGGAAGTCATTTCAAGTTAAGGAGCACAAGGGAGGATGGCTATGTTACAACATAGGGAGGTTTGTGTCGCAGTACAGGAATTTTCCCCACGTTATGATGACGCGACGAACTTGGAAAGAATATCGTCACGATGATGTTGCGGTGAGGAGTTTCTTGATGTCATGAAGACACGAAAAAACTTGGGAATATTCAACTGAATTAGATGGCCACTTAAGGTTATGTTCCATAATCAACCCTAATCACTCTAATGGTATTTTAGGCACCTAACACCCAAATGTATGCATATATAAATAGCTTTATAACCTTATTATTAGGGTTAGACCTAGAGAGACAATTTTATTTTCTTTGTCTTCGTTTAGTTTTATTTTTATGTCCCTGTTGTTCCACTGTGAAGATGATTGTGAGCAGAGATTGCTCCAAAACCGCGCTTATATTTATTTATATGCTTTCTCTTATCTCTTATTCTTTTTTTTATATTTTCGTTAACCTAATCAATTAGCGTTTGTATGAATATTAGAATAAATTATTATGCTTTACTTATAGTTGACATGTTTTGGTTATAGAGCTGATTTATTGATTAAGTAATTATTTATCCGAAATTGAGTGTTTATTCAAGTGTACTTAGTATATTAGGAAGTGACACCCCTTGAAACACCCTACACCCGGCCCACGAGCCTGAACCGGATCTGGTATGTTCCTAAAGTGAACCGGTTTAAAAAATTTTTGTTACTTAGAGAAAATTTGTAAAATTTTAGAAAACTATTATTTTGAGTTGGGCTTAGATAGGAAACCCATTTAATTAATCTTGTAAATCCATTTTAAGTAAAGTGACAAATAATTTTAGGGTTCATTTTTAAAGAAATAAATTTTGTACTTACTTACATCCAAAATAGTTCTTAGCACAATATTTAAAAGTAAAGCAAAAATAAAGAAATCCACTTGGGCCTTATGGCCTTATTACATCAGTAAACCCCAAAAAAATTAAATTAAATGTACGAAAAGAAATAAAGTCCAAATCAAATCAAATCTTCAAATGAAAATGGCCACCTCAAGGACTACCGTCCGGTCACATCCTTGTTCATCACCGAAAATAGTTCCCACAATGGGTGAGTCAACAGACTCAATGTGCACACAATACTAACATTCAACAAATCGGGCATACATGTTCATATCAAATTCATATTCATATAAAATAAATGATGATGCAACCCAAACCCAAGCCTATTTGTCCATCCGCTACACACCACCCACACGCCGGTCACACCGTGGGACTTCTAAGTCAACCTCCATCCGCTATACACCATCGAAGGCGATTCTTCAATCGGCGTGCTCATCGCCCATATAATTTGTGCCATTAGACACCATATTCAAATAATGTAACCGGTTACCAAATTCAGATAATGTAACCGAGTTACCATATTCAAATTTTGTGACCGTAGTCACCATATTCGTTAGTGAGACCAAGTCAACACCTTCTTCCCTTTCACATAGATCCCGAATGCCCCATAAATTTTATATCATGCATAACATACTTAATTCTCATTCATGTTACTATTCATATGTTCAAAATATATCATATTAGTAATCCTATCGAAGTAGGAAGCGACAGGTACTCTTACCACATCTGTGGTACTTAGCCACATTCACATTCTTATGCATATTCATATATTAAAATAATTGCCATATGATATATCGAAGTTAGTGTGCGTACACACCGATCCGCTTAATAGGTTCCCCGAGATCTCAAAAATCCCGATCTAACTTTAGATCATTAATTCCTATATTCGCCCATCATATAAAACACATTAATAACCTTTTCACTTTTAAAACCAAATCCTAATAGGAATGGTATTTCTAATACTTACCTTGCTTTCCGATTTGATTGATCAAGTTCCAAAAATTGCTAGTATCCCTTTTCCTTGAAATCGGGTAACACTAAATCATGTAACCATGTGAGTTTCCGGCTTTTGAAATAATGAAAAATAATTCCAAATATCAAAGATAAGCCTTGGCCGAATATCACTTACCATACAAATTCCAAATCTGAAGAGGATTCCTTTTTATGCCTGTCGAAATCCCTATAACTTCATGTTAGATTAAATCTAACTTTGAAAACATGAATCATAACCCTTAACCGAATATTCATACATCTTACCTTAGATCCTCAGATTTCCCAAAAGATTCCCCCTTGTATTCGACAGTTGTAAAAAGATCATGAGAGATCCTTGCAGATTCGGCCATGAACAAGAATAGGGATTAGACCCTTCTCTTTCGGCAAAATAGAAAAGAAAAGGATTTGAATAATGCTTACCCTTACCTTTAATGCCTTTAATCGATTGCTTCCTTGCCTAGAGTCACAGAGATTGGCTATGGAGTTTTAATCGAGATCAAAAGAAAAGGTTTTGGCTTGACAGATGAAGAAAAGAGAAGAAGAAAAGGTGAAAAGAAAATTCAAGAGAGGAGTTTTGCTATGGAATTTTCGGCAAAGCCTAGAAAAGATGAGAGAATTGCCTAAATTCTCTTCCTTTAACCGAAATTGCTAGGCCAAGAGTCCTTGACTTGGCCACCAATCTTCCTTGTGATAATATTATCTCTTTTATTTAAAAATGAAAGCCTTTAATCCATCAATTATCTCCTCAAATAATCCAATTAAAGAAAATCATTTATTTATCACTTATTATTCACATATTTATGCAAATAAAACACCTCCTTTTCTAGAAACCATTGTCGTCCACCTCATTATACGGAAGCAAAAATAAAACTTATTTATTTGCTTTTCAAGTGACTCAATTCAGCCTATTTCCCAGATGTGACGCCATTTCCATAGGCCCTAAGTGGCATCTTGAGCCACTTTTCCAAGCCTATTTGTGTGTCAAAATTCTCCAACTTTTCTTTTAAGGCCCTCTTGCCCTTATTTCCTATTTTGAACTTTAAAATTTGACATTCTGCATCATTTCTAAGTTTCCTAAAATTTTCGATCGGCTCAGTAAACTTGCCATTTTCTTACATTTCCAAGTTTCCAGAAATGTTTACTTTCCATTTTTGAATCATTTCCAAAAATGTTCAGGTTTCCAAAAATGTTCGTTTCCATTTTCATTTCCATTTCCATTTCCATTTCTAGGTTTCCAAAAGTATCAAAAATTTATTCATAGTACCTGAGACTTGACATTTCATAAAATTAAATTGAAAATGCATAGACCCTTTTCAGGATGTTACAGTTCTACCCCCCTTAAACAAAATTTCGTCCCCGAAATTTCCTAACTAAAATAGTTGAGGGTATTGCTGTCGCATGGTCTCTTCTGACTCCCACGAAGTTTCTTCCGATCCATGATTGCACCATAACACTTTGACTAGAGGCACTATCTTCCTTTGTAGTACTTTCACATCTCGTTCCAAAATCTGAATCGGTTCTTCCTCATAGGATAAGTCTGGCCTTAGCTCCACTTTTTCAACAGATACCACATGCGACGGATCCGATCGGTAGCGACGTAGCATGGATACATGAAATACGTCGTGCATCTGCTGCAATTCTGATGGCAACTCTAATTGGTATGCCACTGGCCCAACTCGTTTCAGTACTCGATAAGGCCCTATAAACCTTGGGCTTAACTTCCCTTTTCGACCGAACCTCATTACCTTCTTCCAAGGTGAGACTTTTAGGAATACTTGGTCTCCCACTTCAAACTCTATTTCCTTCCGCTTAAGGTCTGCATACGACTTTTGCCTATCAAAGGCTTCCTTCAACTGTGCCCGAATTAACTCAACCTTCTCTTCAGTTTCTACCACTAATTTCAGTCCCAAAACTCGACGTTCTCCTAACTCAGTCCAACAAGTAGGTGTTCTACACTTCCGACCATATAACGCTTCATATGGTGCCATCCGAATGCTAGCCTGATAGCTGTTATTGTAGGCAAACTCAGCTAAAGGCAAGTAATTTTCCCAACTTCCTCGGAAATCCATTACACAGCCTCTCAACATATCCTCCAACACTTGTATAACCCGTTCAGACTGCCCGTCGGATTGTGGATGAAATGCCGTGGTGAAGTCCAACCTAGTGCCTAAGGCTTGATGAAGTGCCTTCCAAAATCGAGACGTAAACCTTGGGTCTCTATTAGAGATGATCGACATTGGTACTCCATGTAACCTCACAATCTCTGCCACATATAACTTAGCCAACTTTTGAAGAGAATAATCCATTCTTACTGGGATAAAGTGTGTGGACTTGGTCAAACGGTCCACTATCACCCATACCGAGTCCTTCTTAGTAGGCGTAAGGGGAAGCCCACTAACGAAGTCCATGGTAATTCTTTCCCACTTCTATTGGGGAACTTCGATTGGTTGAAGCAATCCTGATGGGACTTGGTGTTCAGCCTTAACTTGCTGACACGTCAAACATTTCCCCACAAATTTAGTCACCTCTCGTTTGGATCGGACCACCAAAATTGTTCCTTAGATCTCTATACAACTTGATACCTCGGGATGCATAGCATAAGGGCTACCATACGCTTCCGAAGAATCCTTTGTCTCAACTCCTTATCCCTCGGCATCGGACCTTTCCTTGTAGCACAATACTTCTTCATCGGTGACGTCATAGTCCCTTAATCCTCTTTCTTTGTACTTCTGTAACTTAGTACTTAAGTCCTTATCACCAACCGTCCCTCTTTCACCTCCTTCAGCCAGGTGGGCTTGACTTGTAATTTCGCCAACAGGCTTCCATCATCATACAGACTTAAATGAGCGAACAAAGCCCTTAGATCTGACACAACCTTCCTACTCAGGGCATCGGCTACCACATTCACCTTGCCCGGATGATATTCTATCGAACAGTCGTAGTCCTTCAACAATTCCACCCACCTTCGTTGCCTTAAGTTCAACTCCTTCTGAGTCAACAAGTACTTAAGACTTTTGTGGTCTGTGTAGATAACTGACCTTTCTCCATAAAGGTAGTGCCTCCAAACCTTAAGGGCAAAAACCACTGCTGCCAGTTCCAAGTCATGAGTTGGGTAGTTAACCTCATGAGGCCTTAGCTGCCGTGACGCATAAGCGACCACTTTACCCTCTTGCATTAGTACACAACCTAACCCCGTATGCGAAGCATCACAGTACACCACAAAATCTTTTCCTGCCTTTGGCTGAATTAACACTGGAGCTTCCGTCAACACCCTTTTAAGCTTTTCAAAGCTCTCCTACTGCTTATTGTCCATTCGAAGGGTACTTCCTTCCTTAGCAACTTTGTTAAAGGCGCGGCTATTGACGAGAATCCTTCCACAAACCTTCCGTAATAGCTTTGCCAAGCCTAAGAAACTTCAGATCTCACCACGGACCTAGGTGGTTTCCAATCCAACATCGCTCGATCTTCCTAGGATCCACTCTTATTCCTTCTGCGGATACCACATGTCCTAGGAATGCCACCTCCTTAAGCCAAAATTCACTCTTGCTGAATTTGGCATAAAGCTTCTTCTCCCTTAACACTTCCAACACAACTCGGAGATGCTTAACATGCTCCTCTTCTGACTTCGAGTACACCAAAATATCATCGATGAACATAACGACAAACCTATCCAAGTAGGGTATCATGTCCATGAACGCGGCTGGAGCGTTCGTCAACCCAAATGGCATCACTACGAACTCAAAATGGCCGTATCTTGTCCTAAAAGCGGTCTTATGGATATCAGCCTCCTTCACCTTCAACTGATGATATCCCGGCCTTAAGTTGATCTTTGAAAATACTGCGGACCCCTTCAGCTAATCGAACAAGTCATCAATCCTTGGTAAAGGATACTTATTCTTAATGGTCAGCTTATTCAACTGACGGTAGTCTATGCACATACGCATAGTTCTATCCTTCTTCTTCACAAATAAGACCGGTGCTCCCCACGGAGACATACTGGGTCGGATGAACCCATGATCCAACAGTTCTTAGATTTAAGCCTTGAGCTCCACTAACTCCTTTGGTGCCATTCGGTATGGAGCGATTGACACAGGAGCTGTTCCGGGTAGCAAATCAATTCCAAATTCTACCTCCCTGTCTGGGGGTATTCCCAGTAATTCCTCTGGAAACACATCCACGAAGTCCCTTACCGTTCTAACTCCATTAATACCTTCTTCCTTTTCACCTATCACACTTACGAAGGCTAGGAATGCCTTGCAACCTTTCTTAACCATCTTCTCAGCCTTCAGCACCGAAACTACGTTAGACAAGTAGTTCCTCCTTTCTCCGATCATTACTACCACTTCATCCTCCGGGGTTCTTAGTTCCATACGTTTAGCCACACAATTCAATACGGCTCGGTGTTCTACTAGCCAATCCATTCCGAGTATAAGTTCAAACTCTTCGAAGGGTAACTCCATCAAGTCTGCCCGAAAGTTCACTCCCTGAATCTCTAGGGGTACATTCTGAAAGATCTTGTCTACCACTACAGTTTGGCCTAATGGGCTTACTACCGTCATCTGCCTATCAGAGAGTTCAGAGTCTAGGCCTAATGTTTCCACTACACTACATGCAACATAGGAATGGGTCGAGCCCACATCAATAAGAGCAAAATAGGGCTTGTCATGAATAAAGAACGTACCGGTTATAACATCCGACGCGTCTCCATCTTCCCTTCGGTGAACTGCATAAACCAAACCCGATTGTCTTGCTTCTGCATTAACATTAGTAGCACCTCGGCCCTGTGCTCCACGGCATCTGCCAGTACCATTACCTCTGTTAGTCGAACCACAACCCCGTTGAGGCTGCTGCCCGCCTCTACCAATCTGGCTAGCCCTCTGTACTATCGGTCGGCTCTCATCTGGTTGCTTGGGACAATCCTTAAGCATATGGTCCTTGGACCCACACTTGAAACATCCTCCCGTCTTTCTCCAGCACTCCCCCAAGTGCCTCTTTCCACAATGCTCACAAGGGCGATACTGCCAACCCGTACCAGCTTGTTGATTTCATGGCCCGTCAACCCTAGGCCTCTTATGAACCCTTCCTGATGGTCCAAAACCTCTCTTAGGCTTATTCTTATCCACAGCCTGCTTGGTAGAATCTTTGATTCCCTCGGCCACTTTGGCCTTTTCCACCAAAGCCGAGAATTTACGCTCGATGCGGTGCTATCAGCAGTCTCAGTCGTCTCTCGATCATCCTCAAATGGACACGGCGTTCATGTTCGATTGCCACTACACCTCGAGCATAACGACTCAACCTCGTAAATTCGCCTCATATTCTGCTACGGACTTATTCCCTTGAACCAGCCCTAGAAAAGCTTTCCTTTGCTCGTCTGTATACCTGGTTCCCACATATTTCTTCTGGAATGCCTCCTTAACATATTCTCAGGTCAGATCCTCCGCCATAGCACCATCTCGCACAGTTAACCACCACTGATACGCTTCATCGCGTAACAATGCCACCATCCTTTCAACTTTTCCTCCGAGTCGATCGAGCTCATCCATGATGCGTTCCGTTGCTTCCAACCAAGATTTCAACAGATCTTGGGTGCCACTCGAATACTCCTCGAAACATTTCAGCTCCATTAGCTCAGAGCCGTTCAGGCACAGACTTACGATTTCCTGAATTTCCTCCTGCACCTGCCACCAATTGCAAAACTCACAAAGCCTGACTGCGACACGCATCTTCCCGTCGAGCTGCTGCTCAACATTAACAGCTGGGGGTGGTGGTGGCGGTGGTATTTCATTGTCGGATCCTTGACCCGATCTAACGGGTTTCGACACAGTCATCCTTCCTCTACCTCGTCCACGACGACCACGTCCTCTAGAGCTCATTTTCTAGCGTCGAGATCTGATTAAGAAATTTTATGGATTAGTCATTGTTCCACTTATTTACCAGCGAAGAAGTTTTATGAAAAGGGATTTAAGAGTGGTTCTTTCGTATTCATACAAACACATAGTCTTTTCTATTCATTCATTCATCCATCAGACAAGTATGAACTTTCGTTCATTCAGAGAAACGTTGTAGTTTTTGTTGTTGTTGTTTTCCACTATCTAAGGGTATTTTCGTAATTTTGTCCTACAGGGGCATTTTCGTAATTTTTTAGAAGAAAAAAATGTTCCTTGGTGTTTTTGTCAAAAAGTATTTTGAAAATTTTGAAGTCTCGGGGTAATTTGGAAAAATTTTGAAATCCGAGGGTATTTCGATAATTTTTACCTCGTGGGTATCTTGGTAATTTTTCACAAATCGAGGTAAATTTGTAAAATTTTATAAGTCAAGGATATTTGAAAGGTGTAAAACTTTGAGGTTCTTTTTGAAAATTGTTCCTTCCAAAATGGGGATGTTGCAAAAATTTTGGAAATCGAGGTCATTTTGGTAATTTTGTAAGTTAGGGCAATTTTGTAATTTTATAAAATAATGGTATTTTGATATCTTACAAATTAGGGTTTTGAATGTTTATAAAATAATGACATTTTGGTAAAGTCGTTGAGTAGTTGAACATTTTATAACCAGGGGCATTTTGGTAATTTTACCACTAGGGCATTTTTTGTAATTTTCACAAATCAGAAATTTTTCAAATTTTTTTTTTATAAAGATGGTTTCCTCAACTTCAAAGAAAGTTTTGAGAATTTTAAAACTGGGGTTTGTTGTTTTGTTCTCTTTTTTTTTTTTAAACATGGCTAGTTCCCTTTCGGGTTTTAGTCATTAAGTTTAGCCTATGACCGAGCCTTCTTGGTCAGGGTGAACCAAAGCTACGCACCAGGCAGGATTCGAGTGGAGAGGAGGTGAGTCACGCGGACTACTTAAATACCAAGCTCCCACCGAAACCATTCCTAGACATGCGCACAGAGGTTGCCACACCACTGAGCCCTCTAAGTTAGGGTGAACCGAAGCTACGCACTGTAGGATTCTGAAGAGGAGGTGAGTCACTAGGACTGCTTAAATACCAAGCTCTTCCGGATCCAATCCTAGACATGCGCACAGGGGTTACCACACCACTAGCTCAGTGACTTAGCCATAGGTTTGTTCAGTGCATTAAGTCTTATGTGGTTTTGTGTTTGAGTAGTCTAATCCTAGGGTTCAAGTTCCTATCATTCTATTCTACGTTCCATGCCTTTTCTACCCTTAAACCAGTTCACGAATCACACATATAGTTAGGGTACTTACTTGGTGGATCATGGGTCTGAGACTTAGGTGCCATGCCAGAAAACCTGCTTATTTATCAAAGATAATCATTTGACTCGCTTTGAAAACGTTTTGGGCCTTAGCCCATAGGCTGAGAGTTTAAAACTGGGCTCTGATACCAAACTGAGACACCCCACACCCGGTCCACGAGCCTGAACCGGATCTGGTAAGTTCCTAAAGTGAACCGGTTTAAAAAATTTTTGTTACTTAGAGAAAATTTGTAAAATTTTAGAAAACTATTATTTTGAGTTGGGCTTAGATTGGAAACCCATTTAATTAATCTTGTAAATCCAATTTAAGTAAAGTGACAAATAATTTTAGGGTTCATTTTTAAAGAAATAAATTTTGTACTTACTTACATCCAAAATAATTCTTAGCACAATATTTAAAAGTAAAGCAAAATTAAAGAAATCCACTTGGGCCTTATGGCCTTATTACATCAGGTAAACCCAAAAAAAAAAAAATAAATGTACCGAAAAGAAATAAAGTCCAAATCAAATCAAATCTTCAAATGAAACATGGCCACCTCAAGGTCTACCGTCCCGGTCCAATCACTTGTTCATCACACGAAAATAGTTCCCACAATGGGTGAGTCAACAGACTCAATGTGCACACAAGACTAACATTCAACAAATCATGCATACATGTTCATATCAAATTCATATTCATATAAAATAAATGATGATGCAACCCAAACCCAAGCCTATTTGTCCATCCGCTACACACCACCGTACCGCCGGTCACACCGTGGGACTTCTAAGTCAACCTCCATCCGCTACACACCATCGAAGGCGATTCTGTGCGTCGACGTGCTCATCGCCCATATAATTTGTGTCATTAGACACCATATTCAAATAATGTAACCGGGTTACGAAATTGAGATAATGTAACCGAGTTACCATATTCAAATTTTGTGACCGTAGTCACCATATTCCGTTGGTGAGACCAAGTCAACACCTTCTTCCCCTTTCACATAGATCCCGAATGCCCCATAAATTTTATATCATGCATAACATACTTAATTCTCATTCATGTTACTATTCATATGTTCAAAATATATCATATTCGTAATCCTATCAGAAGTAGGAAACGTACCTGGGTACTCTTACCACATCTGTGGTACTTAGCCACATTCACATTCTTATGCATATTCATATATTAAAATAATTGCCATATGATATATCGAAAGTTAGTGTGCGTACACACCTGATCCGCTTAATAGGTTCCCTGAGATCTCGAAAATCCCGATCTAACTTTAGATCTATTAATTCCTATATTCGGCCCATCATATAAAACACATTAATAACCTTTTCGCTTTTAAAACCAAATCCTAATAGGAATGGTATTTCTAATACTTACCTTGCTTGCCGATTTGATTGATCAAGTTCCAAAAATTGCTAGTATCCCTTTTCCTTGAAATCGGGTAACACTAAATCATGTAACCATGTGAGTTTCGGCTTTTGAAATAATGAAAATAATTCCAAATATCAAAGATAAGCCTTGGCGAATATCACTTACCATACAAATTCCAAATCAAGAGGATTCCTTTTATGCTGTCGAAATCCCTATAACTTCATGTTAGATTAAATCTAACTTTGAAAACATGAATCATAACCCTTAACCGAATATTCATACATCTTACCTTAGATCCTCGATTTCCGAAAGATTCCCCTTGTATTCGAGCGGTTATAAAAAGATCCCGAGAGATCCTTGCAGATTCGACCATGAACAAGAATAGGATTAGACCCTTCTCTTTCGGCAAAATAGAAAAGAAAAGGATTTGAATAATGCTTACCTTACCTTTAATGCCTTTAATCGATTGCTTCCTTGCCTAGAGTCACAGAGATTCGGCTATGGAGTTTTAATCAGAGATCAAAAGAAAAGGTTTTGGCTTGACAGATGAAGAAAAGAGAAGAAGAAATGGTGAAAAGAAAATTCGGCAGAGGGAGTTTTGCTATGGAATTTTCGGCAAAGCCTAGAAAAGATGAGAGAATAGCCTAAATTCTCCTCCTTTAACCGAAATTGCTAGTCCAAGAGTCCTTGACTTGGCCACCAATCTTCCTTGTGATAATATTATCTCTTTTATTTAAAAATGAAAGCCTTTAATCCATCAATTATCTCCTCAAATAATCCAATTAAAGAAAATCCTTTATTTATCACTTATTATTCACATATTTATGCAAATAAAACACCTCCTTTTCTAGAAACCGGTGGCGTCCACCTCATATACGGAAGCAAAAATAAAACTTATTTATTTGCTTTTCAAGTGACTCGAACTCAGCCTATTTCCCTGCATGTGACGCCATTTCCATAGGCCCTAAGTGGCATCTTGAGCCACTTTTCCAAGCCTGTTTGTGTGTCAAAATTCTCCAACTTTTTCTTTTAAGGCCCTCTTGCCCTTATTTCCTATTTTGAACTTTAAAATTTGATATTCCTGCATCATTTCTAAGTTTCCTAAAATTTTCGATCGGCTCTGTAAACTTGCCATTTTCTTACATTTCCAAGTTTCCAGAAATGTTTACTTTCCATTTTTGAATCATTTCCAAAAATGTTCAGGTTTCCAAAAATGTTCATTTCCATTTTCATTTCCATTTCCATTTCCATTTCTAGGTTTCCAAAAGTATCAAAAGACTTAATTAAGATTAATTAATGGCTTAATTAGATAATTAGGGATTTAATTGATCATAGGTCGAGAGCTCGCATTGTTGACACTAGGAATAGGAAATTTCATTAAGTTAATCTAGATTATTTAATTTAATTAAAATTTTAATTTGGGTTCACGCTACTAATTCGTGACTTGATTATGTCAGTAATTATTTTTGGTAATTAAGTTAACAATAATATTCTCCAATCTGCAATCCCTTGGGTATGATCTTTAGAATACTTACTGGTGTTTCGTTGTGACACTAAACTATATTCGAAATTTGATCTATTCGCTTGCAGATATCACAGTTATATATATATATATATATATATATATATATATATATTTGCATGATTTTTTCTCTAAACGTTCGCACGTTTGCAATGATCAAGTTGTTGGTGTTGTTGCCAGGAATTGCGACGGTGAAAATTACTATTAATTAAATTGCATTGTAAAATAATACTAGTAGAAAGATAGGCGAGTTTGATAGTGTGCTAATTTTTAATTATTTTTATTTAATTTTCATTAGATACCTTGTTGACTATTTAATTTAATCAGGAGAATTTTCTTCCAATCCCGGATGGTGAAGAGCCATCTTGGATAGAGGAGTAGAACATAGTTTGGAACAAGGTCCATCCAATAGTCGGATTTCGAGATCGGGCAAGGAGAAGTAAGAATGTTCAAGCTTAGATTCGTGTGGTTTGGGGTAGTTTTTAGAGAGTTTGACATTGAATTCGAGTTCAGGATGTCTTAAAAGAGGCTGTGTATGATAGCGGTAGGCACGACGATCTAGCGCCTATTTGTCTAGATTCCAATTTACTTTAGAGAGAATGCATAGAAAAATCAGAAGAGAAGGGTTTAAATTTTTTTTCAATTTTAGAAAAATAAATAAAATAAAAAATATTATATTTTCCATATTATTTTTATGAAACAAATAAAAAAGTGCGTGGACCTATGGTGTTTTGCTATGTGGATTTTTTAATTCACTTGCCTTAATGGAATTGACAATTAAGGTCTAATCTATTGTTATTTTTAGATTAAAGGTCTAATTAATTTCACTTTCAACTAGGGATTCAATTTATTTTTCGAATTATTTTCGAGAAACTTTTTAGTACTTTAGCCAATATTTAAAACTTATTTGAAATTTAATTATTTATTAATTTTGAGATAATTTTTAAATTTAGTTATTTAAAATAAATTAAAGTTATTTAAAATAGATTAAATTATGTGTTTAAGGGTTTGTGAATAATAATAGATATAATGAAAATGTTAAAACTAATAAAATTGGTTTTTATTAATGATAATAATTTCGAAAATTATTAGTATGGCATTACTAGTAAATTGTTTGCTAAACCAAATATATCAATATAATATTTTAGGAATTGCTAATGAGACTGGTTATATTAACAAAGGTTAAGGTTTTGGAAATTTTTGTGTTTAGATTTGGGTTTTATTATGTGTATCAGCGTATTTGTAGGATTTTAATTTAGATTTAAATCTTATTATTTATGTAAATTTTATTTAAATATATTTTAATTATCGATTCATTTAATTGTGCTTTAATTCTAATTATAGTTATTCGAATATATTACTTATAATTATAAATTGCAATTGTAATTATACTTTGAAAAACATTCTCATGATTTTGATATAAACTTAGTAATATATAATTTGTGAGTAAGATACTTTTTTAATTCTACAAGTTATAAACTTGTCATTTGCTCATTTTTTATGTATTTGTTTAAAAAGAATATCTTTACTATATTTTATGTACACTTATCATCGTCCTATGAAATTTTTAAATTTCACTAACGGGTACATGTATTTTTTCATATATAACATGCCTTATAATATTACTCCCATTATAACAATAAAATTTCTAAAAAATTCATTAAAATCTTAATTACTTGCCTAATAATCAAATTTTTAACCACAATTTTTAAAAAAAACATTTCATTAAAATCTTAATAAAAAAATACGAATACCAATTGCCTGGTCGAGGTGAATAAGGAAAACATAATCCCCTTGGATTTACATTTTTGTTTTCTTTTGTTCTACCAATAATTTTTTTCTCAAATAGCATATCAGTTGTATTATATATGACAACGTGGGTATAATCTTTCGTTGGAAACATTGAGTTTTAAAAAGGATGCTGGATTTGTCTAGACTAATCTAGCCAACATTGGGGGCAACCCGTCTTGTTTGGGAAACTAGATGGGAATCTTGTTCTAATTGTTGCCTTGTTAGACCTTTCAATTCGATTTTGATGTTTATGTACTTAGTCATCTGGAATTTAGTGCTCAAGGCTCATGCTCTTACAATTGCCAACCGAATTTAATTTGATTTTTTCTATTTGGATGAGCGTGAATGTAATATTACTGTTACATGAGGTGAATATAAATAAAAGTTTTTATTAAAATTATTAAAAGCAAATATAAGTATTTAAACACTAATTTATCCTTTCAAATATTTTTGTACTAATAATATTTTAATGATTCAACCGCCATATTTTATATTAGATACATATAATTCACATATATCAAATTTTACATAAATTATAATTTTATATTATTTATATTATGTAAAAAGCTTTCATCGTTTAATTTAATAGAGATATTAGATTGGTTCAAAATTTTCCATATATAACAATTACAATTATATCAACAAATTCTATGGTTTAATCATCAAAACATTAATCGTACAAAAAATATATGAAAAATTATTAGTTTTACAATCGATATAAGTGGATCTCTCCTTAATTATTTTATATTTTGAGATTAGAGATTTTAATTTTAAGATGAAATTTAATCTTTTCAAAAGTTAGAGATTTTTTAAAATAAATATGTGTTTTTCTTTTGCCATATATATCAAAAGCACAATATAGAATAATTTGTGTTAACAACATCGTGGTCTAATGATAAATGCATTATGTTATAGGGATAATAGTTTAAGTTTGATACAAAGTAACAAGTAAATAGAACATTATTTCCTGTTTTAAATCATCATAGGTTACAATTATGTTTCAATTAGTTCCTTCTCTATTTTTTTTTATATCATATTTATTTTCTTTAATATCATGTTTAACGATATCTAATATATCCACCACAAAAAAGAAAATTACTTTTTTTATATTCTAACGGAGGTACAAACTAGGTTTGGACAAAGCTCGAGTGTATGCTAAGGGTAATGTGAGAAGTTTCTTAGTCCTTCCAACATAGGCTCGTTTGGTCAAGTTATCATAATCGTTATCCTCAATTGCATCCAAAATCTTGCGATACAACATCAAGGACGACCAAACCTGCAAAAAAGTTCACAATGTTAGAATTCATCTAAACATTGTCAAATACATTGAAGCAAAAGAATGGATGTGTCAAGTTCACCGGCCAGCGGCTGTCCTTGTCAAGTTGGGAAGCTCCTTCCTCAGCTAGATTGAAAAAGGATCTTGCCCTAATAATTTGCTCTTTCATGAAATCTCTCCAGGCATCGGTTACCTTTCTGGAGAAGACATCCTTGTCGGTTAACCCGAACTGTGCAAGCTCATCTTGTGGAAGATAAACTCTTCCCCTCAAAGCACTAAAAAACAAAGACATCCGGATAAGTTTGGGATTTGAACAAGACAAAAGAGTTGACCTCCAAGACAAAAAGACTTACTCTTCCCCTACATCTCGAAGAATGTTTGTTAACTGATTTCCAATGCCCAAGTAGAGTGCTGCGTTATATATAGTATAAGCCGAAACAGAGGATTCTGGTGCGATTCCCATTACTGGAACACTCATTAAGCCAACAGTGCCTGCCACATAATAACAGTAAAGGTAAAGCTCTTGGAAACTCTCATACCGAGATTTTCTTGTATCCATTCTCATGCCCTCAATCATGTCCCTGAAAGGCTGCATGATAAAACTCCATGATTAGATTGATTTCTTTTCCATTGTTGTATGCTTCAAGTTGTAGTATTTCATAACCATATGGGATTCATTCTACAACCGTAACTGGATCGCGTTTATAACTCTCTACACTCTAATTATACCTTAACGTCCAAGGAAAAGTTGAAAACAGTGTTGGATAGTGCAGCATCGAGCATGTCATATGGGCGTCCCTCGAAGATGTCTTGCAGTCTCTCCTCCCACCTTTCGAGTACTGCCGGACTCATGTACCCCGCATTCGGGCCGTCGACCAGTTCATCAGTCCTCCTGCACCAAACTGTAGCAAACATGGTTCAGTTATTCCCTCAAATTAAGGCCAAACAATTGGGAACTAAAGAAGATCAACCCTGTACTCTGGTTATAAATCGGATTTGAGCTTACTAAATAATCTACAGAGTTTCATTATTACCATAAATTGCCCATATGGCCTTCTGTCGCTCTTTTGTCATCAACAAGGTGCCTGCATCATGTTGGAAACAAATGCAAATATACATATTCAAAAGAATTTCCCATTAAAAAAGCAAAACTGATGGATTGGGATTTGACTTGTAAGACAGTATAGAAATGAGGCCAGACCTAGATAGAAAGTCTTTGCATATTCCGCACAAATGTTCCTACACTTGTCATAAGCGTCATCGATGAACATAGGTTCGAACCGCGATTTTCTACAGTTGACTTCCCTAACTAAGCTGTTAGTCCAAGATTGCCTTCGGACAACTTCTTGGACTCGTAAATCGATGTCAGAAATGCCTTGCTTTGTCAATCCAGGGAAGGTGTTTGGTCTCTTTGGAGCAGTGATCACTTCAGTTCGTGCCGTTGTGACCATGGATTTCGGAAACTGTAAGCTTCCATTGCAGACTCCGATGCAAGGTTTAGATGAAAGAGATAATGTTATACACATCTGGGAATCCTAGCAAGTATCTTAAAGGCTGATCAGACAACCGGAGAAGAGAAATTAAATATTGGGGAATTGTATTGCTGAATTGAATAATCCGAATGTTTGATACATAAATCGGCACTATATTATGCTGTTGGCCCGAATCTTTTATTTCAAGATCCAACTGATTGGTGTTTGTCTATTGTTTTTGTTTTTGTTTTCTTAAATTATTAATCTGTCGATAAAAAAAAAAGTGATTACAAGTGAACACATAAAAAACTGTTAAAAGAACATGGGAGTAGCTTGCGGTATTATACGTATCACGTCAAATTAGCCACTATACTATTTTAAAATTTTAAATAAATTCAAATTATAATAAAATAAACATTTATTATATGTCAATTCTAAGCAAAATGTTTTATTTAAGGAATGATAAAACTTAATAAGTATTAACAAATGATATTTTTAAAAGTAAATGTTAACTTTATATATTTAATAACAGATAAATTAATTCGATCAAGTCCCTATAACAGAGGGACTTCTCAGTACATTCATCTTTAAAGAACTTGCATGATATGTAATATAGTCATTAAGTGTAGTTATCAAACTTATAAAAATGTAATACCCTACAAATTTTGAGTAATTTTTTAGTATTTTAATGGGTAGTTAACTTATTTTTTTTATTTTTAGTTTAATTTAGAATTTAAGATTCTAGAATTTAAATTCAATTTTCAACTGAAAATGGGAAACCTAATCATTTTATTAGTATGTAAGTAGTGTGTGTTGTGTTTTTTATTAATATTATTATTACTTATTAGATTAATTAAATTAGGATTTTAACTAAAGTTTTAATAGAATTTATTTTTTTGTGTTATATTATTATGCTAATTCAAAGTCACTTACAACAAGTCCTTAACCCGTAAATTTTACCTTCTATTTTTCTTCTTTCTCTTCCTCCTTCCGCCTCGCCTTTGTTGCCCGCCTTCTATATTTTTTTTTCCTTCTAAAAGAAAATCGACCACCAATTTGCGTCTGCCTTTACCATCCCATATTTCACTCCTTATTGCATCCATCTATGACCATATGATTCTAGTTTTGCTACTTCAATTTATCGCCATTTACCTTCAAAATTTTGGACATTCTGTTTTACAACAATTAAGGTGCAGGGGACAAACGGATGGGACACATGCCCGTGGGGCAGACCTTGTGTCACACATGGCCTAGACACACGTCCGTGTGTCTACTCGTATGGACAAATTAAAGGCTATTTACCAAGCCATTTGCCACCCTTGACACAAATACGCCTTCACCAATTCAGGGCACATAAATAATATACTTAGGTAACCAAAGCATCTACAATTAGGACCAACACAATATCCACATCTATCATACTCACAACATTACTAAGTCACAATTGACTACTTTCAAGATACCTAATTGTACACCACTTTATCATTTCATCAACAGACCACATTTCTAAACATCTCACATTCATGTCATAAATAAAATTTCTATCATTCACCAAGCATAACATAACCATATCACCAAAGTCATTAGCACACACACACACACACACACACACACACACACACATACTTAGGCTTACAACCATGATACCCCAAATAAACCAATCTACATGGCCAATTATCAAAACAAGCATTTGACAATCATAAGCGAACACATTGGTTACAATCATAATGACACATTTAACAAAATGACTAAGTCCCTATACATACCATAAACTTAAAATACTTGAATTCATTTATTCCCAAAATGATAGCTTGATAGTGTGATAGGATCTCCGCAATCTCCAACCCGAGCTAGCTTAATAACCCTATAAGACATTGGAAAGGAAGGGGGTAAGCTATATATATACCTTAGTAAGTCCGTATGAAAGTAATAAGCAAATTTTACCAATCATTTACGAAGTCTGATAATATAAACACAAGATAATATAAAATGCTATAAAATTCACAGTTATAATTTATTCAGTCACATTGTTTGCTTTATCAATTTACAAGCATATTTTAACATGTTTTAACATTAGCCTAATAACCGTAATCTCTCCATTATAACAAATTACCACAATCAACCAATCATTTCATACCTCATAATAAACATGCACATTAATTACTAGTATTCACCTCTCAAGCATATACTTTAACAATTTTCAAATGTTTAAAGCTCATATCTTTTCATACTTCCATAATCATTTTAATAGGCAATTATGCCAATCTTTCCTTTTTCTCATATCCGATAAATCACAATTTGCATGAATAAAACATGCTATATCACAACTCAAGTTGGCTCGAAAGCCAATCACATAATCGTCAACCGAATTTATCATGAATTCCATACATCAGAAGTATTGACCAATAATCACAAGGTTCTCACAAATCATTCCCTTGGAAATAATGAACTCACAATTTCATGAAGTCAATACTTACAAAATTTACGTACATACTTGTATCAATTCGTAATACTTACATACACTTTCTCTTCTTTGACATAGCCGTTGAATTTCCCGTTGAACTATTTGGAATACTAAAGGATACTTAGGGATCTCGTACACACAGTACCATACCAATCCATACCCTAGATATGGTCTTATATGTAATCCCGTATATATGCCAATAACCCAGCTATGGTCTTACACTAAGTCTCATATCGATGCCATATCCTAGATATGGTCTTATACGAAGTTTTATATTGATGACATATCTCAGGTATGGTCTTACACATAATCTCAATAACCCTAATGTCATGACATTTATATCCTATCTATTCCTAAGGTTCAACCGGGACTTTCGCTGTACTGAATCTCTGTCGGTCATTTTCGTAGTATTGTACTTAATAGCATTTACATTTGGTTTCAATAATATAATATTTACCATAATTATATCAACTAAGCATCTATACACAGATAATTTAATGCTTATTAAACATACGAACTTACCTCGGCATAAAAACGGTAAAAAGGACTAAATCGTTAATACTTATTTTTCCCCAATTTAACTCCGAACCTCATTTTTCTTGATCTATAATATCACATTTAACTTATTCAACAATTATACTATTCAAATCAGCCCAAAATCACATTGTGGAAAAAATTACATTTTTGCCCCTAAAGTTTGAAATTTTTACAATTTAGTCCCTAGGCTCGTAAAATGAAATGTACTCAGTTTCTTCAATACCCATGCCTAGCCGAACCTTATATATGCTTATAATAGCCCACAATTTTCATTTATTCACATTTTTACACCATATTTTATAACTTTTACAAACAAGTCTTTTTAGGCTTTTTTATCAAAAATCACTTAGCAAAAGTCGTTTATCATACACCAAACATGCATTTTCTACCATTAGACATCAAAATACACTAATATCCATCATGGGTAAAATTTTAAACCTTGACATCTCTTCAAATTGATGGTAGAAATAGATAGATCGAGTAACGACGACTTTAAAAATGTAAAGAGCATTAAAAATGGGGCAAGAATAGACTTACAATCAAGCTTGGAAGTGGCCAAACCCCAGCTATGGCTTCCCCCTTGTGAATTTCGCCATGAGGAAGAAGATGGACAAAAATTGGCTTTTAATTTGGCTTTTTAATTCATTTAATTACCAAATTACCAATATGTCCTTGATGAAAATTTTTGAAAACATACCAAACCATGTCCATTTTTGTCCACCAACTTAACCAATGGTATAATTATCATTTAAGGACCTCTAATTTAAAATCTCATAGCAATTGGACACCTCTTGTAACACCTCAAACTCGGCCTAGACGTTACGACCGGATCGGGTATGTCACAGGGAAAGGTTGTTTAAAAGAATTTTGGAATTTTAAAGAAATACTGCAGTTTTGAAAACATTTCTGTTTGTATTTATAACTTGAAAATAATATTTAGTTAAAGAGTTTCTTACCAACTCCTATTTTAAAGAACTATTAGTTGAAGTCGGGTTTTACGGTACGAAAACCAAAAACTAGATGCAATCCGAAGCGTGATATCTTGAAATTAGTGTTTGTTAGTTTAAGAGAAATTCCTAATTTAATTAGTCATTCGTCATCATTTGTTGACACTTTGAAAACTATTTGTTTATGTTATTAATTTTCTGAAAAACCCCTTATTTAACAGTTTATAAAATATGCAAGTTCGGCATTATATCAAAACCTAAATTAAAGTTATAGCGACCTTATTACATAACCAAAATCCCAATTAAAAATAAGTCTAAATAAAAGAAACGAGTTTACGAGAAAAATATTGCATGGCCACCTCGAGTTCGCCTTTACTCCAAATCCGCGATCTAATGATTACCTGCAAAATTAAGCAGAGGGGTAAGTCACCGAGACTCAGTGTGTAATTACCCGTATAATGCAATCGGCCTTAAGCCCACATAATATAACATATTAAACTGATGATGTATGCAATGCAACCTAGCCCAACCTAGTTTCCATCCTCTAGGTCACCTGAGTCAGCCAAACACCCGTGGCATTATGCCACTGTGGTTCTTGACCACCGTGGTCCTAGACCACTCGTGACAAAGTCACTAATATTTATAATCATGGGGCCAACCCACTGTGGTTTCAGACCACCGTGACGATCTCTGATAAGTTTATGTATACGTGGGGCCAACCCACTATGGTCTAAGCCACCGAGACAAGTCACTGATATACGATTACGTGGTTTCAAACCACTATGGTTCTTAGACCACCGTGACATAGTCACTGATTCACACTTCCCCTTTCATTCAATCCCGAGCCCATGCTCATTTCATCATACCAAATATGAATGCATCATACTCTCAATGTGTAACAATTAATTATTTTATACATGCATATATTCGATAGTATCATCACAGCAGAACTTACCCGGTGTCTCCAACCCTTTCCGTGAGGGTATCTCGACTATCAAGTCTTTCATTTCGGCTTTCAGCCAGCACAATTAATAACACAACAGTAAAGAAGCGTGTGAGAAATACACACCTGATAACGCTCAAGACTAAACTCTCTACGTCGACGCTTTCACTAACAGGGACAACGACTATTTTTCTATCCCAGGCAGACGTCGGCTCTCTACGACAACCCGGCGGGTAGCCTTGAACTGTCGACACCGCACGCCTTTTAGACTTAGGAACTAAGACTTGCGGTTCACTCCCTTCTTTTGATTGACCGTCACTTGCATCCATGGTAAGAGTCTTTAATCAGAAAACAAGGTTAAAGCGATGAAAGAGAAAGAGGATAGGTACCAAATCACAAGAAGCTTCTTACCTCGACCAATGAGAACCAACACTAGAAGACTGGCTTACAAAACCGAATGAGCCCCAGATAACACCAAGTTAAAACCGATTTCTAAAACTGAATAAAAGAAACGGCCTTTCGGCCAAACCAAAAATGAGAATGGACCCCCCTTTTATCTAATCGGCCAACATCCAACTTACCAAAGGCCACCCGAATGTAGGCTACACGATGAAGAGAAGATGAGTCGGCCTGTAACACCCCCTAACCCTAAACCGTCGCCGGAACAGGGTTACGAGGCATTACCGGATAACTTACGAATTATTCACAAATAATATAACACTCATAGTATAATTATTAAATAAGTTCCTATAATAGACTTTCAAAGCCCACAACATTTATTAAAAAAAATAGAACGAGACGGGTTCGATTAATCCATTTTTTTTTTACAAAAATTTCGGCAGCATTTTTGCTTATTTTTACCTAAAACCCCCTGCATATTCAAATCAAACAATTAATACCAATGTTTCAACCAAAGAATTTACATCTTAATCACTACTAGATCATGCTTAATCTGTTGATTTATTATTTAAATTTTTAAAGTGTTAACATATAAATAACTAATTCATACCCTTCATTTCATTTCAAACTTCATAATTATCTAATTACAACAAATTCATTTAACTTTATATATATATATATATATATATATATATATATATAACTCATGTACAACCACCTAGTACATGCCACTTAAACAAAAAGAAGAAATACATCACCAAAATTTTCTTGTTGGAGTCGGGTTTGTCTTGGATGCTGGACCGGATCCGAAACTCTAATGACCTGCGCACGGAAACAACCGTACGCTGAGTATTCCATACTCAGTGGTATTACCATAAAGCAAACTATTTAACATTAATAATTTACAACATCAACCATAAGCTTTATAAATCATTAAAACTAATTATACATAATTATATATCACTTCATATATCTTAAATTCACATTTCATTTTCATATACTAATTCAATTCATAATTTAACTCATCCATTCTTTCTCATATCTTTCAATAGAGCCAAATCAATCAATCTCATTTCCAAAATTTCATTTCAATTATTTACCCTATTAACAATGCTCGGACTCTGATAGATATGCGGATTCCACCCAAACACACCAAAGTATCCAACTCAATCACACCGAATATCCAACCCAATCACACCAAAATAATATAAATCCTCCATAACACACCAAGATAATATAGCCTCCCAAACACACCAAGATAATATAACCTTCCAAACACACCAGTAAGGCATTGAATGCCTCTTCGGATAAACCGAAGTATATATAACAGAATTATCTTCTCCGCCGAGCTACAAATCTCCTCATCACATCACAAATCCAATGGCATGCCATTTGTATCAAATCTAGTCCGACAAGTTAATAGGGTATTATTTTACCTTTCCAAATTCGGATTCATTTCCACAACAATTTCAAATACTTGATCAATTCAAAACATCTATTATATCAATTCACATATAATTTAATATTCACACATATTCATACTTAATTTCAAATATTATTACTTACCTTATCTTAATTACTCCTTAACACGTACTATAAATTCAATATACATTTAATAAATAGTTTGAGTTATAGTAATACAAACCCGAAATACACGTTTACTCCTCAGTGATCTTTTCTTTTCCCTTGGATGCCGATGCCTCTTTTTCCTTGTTAGCTACAAAAATAATAATAATTTACATTATTAATTACAGCATTAAATTACAATAAATAATGAATTTTATTCAATTTCTACTCTTCCTCTTCATTCTACATTCTTTATACACGATTCTATTATTTACTTATAAGTTCTTTCAAAGCTGTTTACCTGAGTCATTGTCACTAAATTATCTATATCTTGAGTTACAGATTTCCAAATTAAGATCCGTAAATTTTATATGAAACTAGAATCAGATATATTCTTGCCATAAAATTTTCATAATTTTTTATTTAGCCAATAAGTACAGTTTATTCTTTAAAATCACCCCTATTCTGTTGTCGGACAGTTCCGACCACTCTTTGCTAAAATTTAATTATCATTTTATACAGAATTCAAATGATGTCCTAATTTATTTCTTATAAAATATACTCATTAAGGAATCTAACCATGTAAATTATGTCCCAAGATAATTTTTATACAATTTTTAATGATTTTTCCAAGTCAGAACAGGGGATCTCGAAATCACTCTGAACTAGTCTTACTAAAATCTAAATATCTCAAAATAAAGAATTTCTTTGCTTTCTCTGTTTCTTTCACATGAAAATAGACTCAATAAGCTTTAATTTCATATCTCACTCAACTTATAATTCCATTTCTACCATTTGTGGTGATTTTTCAAAGTTACTCTTCTGCTGCTGTCCCAAAACTGTTTTCTTATAACTCATTTTACAATTTAATCCTAATTAAGTTTACTTATTTTCTTAACTTAATTCATACTTTGTTTCTTCTTAAATTCCTTCCATATTCAACTTGACCATCTAATATTCATATTAAAACTTTAATTTCTAATTTCTTCCAAATTAATCCTCTAACACAACTTATAGCATATTTTACAATTTAATCCTCTTACTAATTCTAACTTAAATTTCATTCAATTTAATCCCTGATTCATCTTTTTCTTCAACATCAACTACACTTGAAAACCTACAAACTCTCAAAATATCAACTTAGTTTCATCAAAATCTTGCTTTAAAGCTTCTAATATATCAAAATTAAGAGAAAATGGCTAAATTGACTTACCTTTTAAAGCTTAAAGCTTCAAATCCCTAATTTCTCCTTTTTCTCTTCTTTCCTTCTTTTCTTTTCCCTGTGTCGAAATGCTCTCTGTTTATTTGTTTTGTTCCTTTTCTATTTACTTTATGTTATAATAATATAATATATAATTATTATATTAAATTAATTTAATATAATTTATTACTAATAATATATATATATTTTATAATAAAATCTAAGTAAAATCTTAGATTTTTATCTCATATGCCGCCTCAGCTTATGCTAAATGGCTTAATTGTCATTTTAGCCCTTTTACTTTCTTTTAATCTATAATTAGACTTTCACTCTTTATTCAATTTGATCCTTTTCCTAATTACTTTAAATTAAGCTAAATTCACTAAATAAAATCTAATTAAACACACTATTAGACTCATAATTACTCCTAATAATTATTTACTAACTCAGTTTACTAAGACGGAGGCCGATAACACATTTTTTTCTCTGGTTCCTACGGATTTTTGGGTCGTTACATTTCTCCCCTTAATAAATTTTGTCCTCGAAATTTACACGAGAATAGGTGAGGATATTTGTGCTCTCATAGTTTCTTCCGGTTCCCAAGTTGCTTCTTCCACACTATGGCTTCTCCACAATACTTTTACCAAAGGGACTCGTTTGTTTCTTAATTCTTTCACTTCTCGAGCTAGTATTTGAGCCGGTTCTTCTTCATATGACAAATCCGGTCTAATATCAATGTCTTCAGTAGAAATAATATGAGATGGATCCGATCGATACCTTCGTAACATGGAAACATGAAAAACATCATGAATTTTCTGTAATTCCGGAGGTAAAGCAAGTCGATAAGCAACCGGTCTGATTCTTTCAACTACTTCATATGGCCCAATGTAACGAGGACTTAATTTTCCTTTGCGGCCAAATCTCAAAAGTTTCTTCCAAGGCGATACCTTTAGAAACACTTTATCACCTACTGAATACTCTATATCCCGTCGCTTCAGTGTCGCATAAGACTTTTGTCCGTCAAAAGCTACTTTCAACTTTGCTCTCGATCTTTTTAACTATTTCTTCGTCTCCTAAATTAATTTCGGTCCAACTATCTTTTCTCATTCAACTCATCCAACATACCGGTGATCGGCATCTTCGATCAGTATAATGCTTCATATGGAGCCATCTGAATCTTGGATTGGAAACTATTATTATAAACAAATTCAGCTAACGGCAAGTATCGTTCCCAACCCGATTCAAAGTCAATAATACAAGCCCGAAGCATGTCTTCTAAAATTTGAATTACCCGTTTCGATTGTCCATCAGTTTGTGGATGAAATGCAGGACTGAAATTAAGTCGAGTACCCAAAGAATCATGTAACTGCCTCCAAAATCTCGATGTAAATTGTGGATCCCGGTCGGAAATTATAGATATTGGAATACCATGCGACCTCACAATTTCTGGATATAAACTTCAAAGAAGCTTCAGAAGACCAATCACCCCGATCGCTATAAAATGAGCAGACTTAGTAAGCCGATCAACTATTACCCAAATGACATTCTTTTTGCTCGACGACAGTGGCAATCCCGTAACAAAATCCATTGTAACGCTATCCCATTTCCATTCAGGAATACTAATAGACTGGAGTAATCCTGTTGGTACCTGATGTTCGGCTTTACTCGTTGACAAGTCAAACATTTACTGACATATTCAACTATATCTTTCTTCATCCTCGCCACCAATAAAGCTCTCAGAATTACGATACATTTTGTTCCACCAGATGCAATGCAAAGGTGCCATCATGTGCTTCTTGAAGAATCATCTTCTTTAATTCAAGTAGTGGAACACAAATCGATTTTGAAACCTCAAACAACCATGTTCATCAATACTAAAATTCTCGATCGTACCATTCTCGAACCATTTCTCTTTCTTTAATAATTTGTCATCTTCCATCCGAGCTGTTCTAATCTGATCCAACATCATCGGCTTTACCCTTAACTCATCTAACAAGCTTCCATCATCATTAACACTGAGCCGAGCAAACATTGCTCGTAATTCAATCGCAACTTTTCTACTTAATGCATCAGCTACCACATTTGCTTTTTCCGGATGATAGTCTATAACACAATCATAATCTTTTAGAAGCTCGATCCACCGTCTTTGCCTTAAATTCAACTCCTCTGCGATGTAAGATATTTGAGACTTTTATGGTCTGTAGATGTAACATTTCTCGCCATAAAGATAATGCCTCCAAATCTTTAAAGCAAAAATTATCGCACTAACTCCAAGTCGTGCGTCGGGTAATTACGTTCATGTGGCTTCAACTGTCTAGATGCATAAGCAATGACTTTCCCATCTTGCATCAATACACAACCCAAACCACTCAAAGAAGCATCACTATACACAACAAAATCTTTCCCCGACTCTGGTAATGTTAATACCGATGCCTCTGTCATCATTTGCTTCAAAGTCTCAAAACTTTTCTGACACTGATCATCCCAAACAAAAGGAACATTCTTCTGTAATAGTTTAGTCATTGGTAGTGCTATCTTTAAGAATCCATTTACAAATCTTCGATAATATCCAACCAAACCGAGAAAACTGCGCACCTCCGATACATTCTTTGGCGCCTTCCACTGAACAATTGCTTCAATCTTCTTCGGATCAACTCTAATTCCATTAGCAGATACTACATGTCCTAAAAATACCATTTCTGACAACCAGAATTCACATTTACTTAATTTCCCATATAATTGTTTTTCCTGCAGAATCTGTAAAACTTTTCAAAGATGCTGATCATGTTCTGCCTCTGTCTTTGAGTATACCAATATATCATCAATAAAGACCACCACAAACTGATCTAAGTAAGGCTGGAAAATGCGATTCATCAGATCCATAAAAGTAGCTGGAGCATTGGTCAATCCAAACGGCATTACCAAAAATTCATAATGGCCATAACGAGTACGGAAGGCAGTCTTAGGCACATCACTTTCCTTCACCTTCAGCTGATAATACCCGGATCTCAAATCAATTTTAGAAAATACTGAAGCTCCCTTAAGCTGATCAAATAAGTCATCTATACGAGGCAATGGATATCGATTCTTGATCGTTACTTTATTCAACTGTCGATAATCAATGCATAACCGCATAGAACCATCTTTCTTTTTAACAAACAACACTGGAGCTCCCCAGGGTGAAATACTTGGTCGGATGAAGCCTCGATCTAGTAAATCTTGCAACTATACTTTCAACTCTTTCAATTCAGTAGGCGACATTCGATACGGAGGTATAGAAATTGGTGTTGTACCTGGATACACCTCAATAGCAAATTCAACCTCTCTATCAGGTGGTAAACCCGGTAGTTCTTCTGGAAATACATCTGAAAACTCGCATACAGTCCTAATCTGGCTGCACTAGCTCCCAACTGAATCAGAATTAATAACATATGCCAAATATGCTGAACAACCCTGCTGTAATAATTTATTAGCCTTCATCGCTGAAATAATACGTATCAAACCACTGGTACGGATGCCATTCACTTCAATTCTATCCCCGTTTTCTGCTTGAATACTAAACCTCTTTTTATAACAGTCCAAAATTACCTCATGTTCAGATAACCAATCCATACCCAAAATGATATCGAAATCGCCAAAAGGCATGATCAACAAATCCACAGGAAACATTTTATCATGTATTATTAACGGGCATATCTGGCATACTCTATCTACTAACACTATTTGTCCCAAAGGGCTAGACACCTCTATGTAAACTCTAGACATTTCAGATTCTAACTTCCCCAAATCAACTAATTTTGAATTAATATATGAATGTGACGAACCCGGATCAATTAAAGCATAGATAGCTCAGAATGCAATAAAAATATACCTGTCACCACGTCGTGTGCATCTCCTTCCTCACGGGTCCGAACTACATACGCTCTGGCTGGTGCTCTAGCCTCCGATCACAGTGCAACTATATCATCGCTTTCTTCTAACACCCCACTTCGGACACGTAACCACCTCTACTAGATCCTCTCGCCAAGAGTGAGACACCGATCTCGAGATCTGCGGTGTGATACTTTCACTTTTGGACAATCTTGAATGAAATGATCTGTGGACCCGCATCGAAAACATCGTTGAGTTATCCTCCAACATTCACCTAAGTGCTTCTTTCCACAGTATTCACAGTCTGGGACATCAATGTTCCGTGAAGGCCCTTTTACACTGCCAGTAGAAATAGTAGTCTGTTTACCCTGACCTTTATCACCCCTATCAGATCTGAAACTTGGCCTCCAACCACTTCTTGATTCTCTGGATCTCTTCGGTAATGGATTAGAACTGGTAGTGCCCAAACGTTTTCCAGCTAATTTACCCATTTCTGACTTTTTGTCCAGGCCTAATACTTGTTCTATCATTTTCGCTCGCTCAATCAGATCAACAAGTTCAGTAATTCTGAGACTTACTAATTGAATCTTGATTTCATCTCGCAGTCCCCGTAAAAATCTTTTACAGCTATCAGCTTCTGTTGGAATGAACTCAGTAGCATATCAACTCAATCGAGAAAATTCTCTTTCATAATCCACTACTGATAGATTACCTTGCTTCAACATTAGAAATTCCTGCTTTTTATCTTCAATATATAACTCTCCAACATACTTCTTTTGAAATTTCTTTTGAAATAATTCCCACGTTACCTGTTCTGCTGGCAAATGTCGGATTACAGATTCCCACCACAGATAAGCTTCGCCCTGAAGTAATGAAACAACACAGATTAAGCATTCCCGGGGGGTACATTCTAATTGTTACAGAACTCGTTTAGTTGATTCCATCCAATTCTTCTCACAGATGGATCAACTCTGTCGACCTATAAATTCAGTAGCACCGTATTTCCTTAACTCTTTTATCGGGCCCGCCTCTGAGTTGATACAGGAGTTGTGGCAGGAATAATCTCTGCCACTCTTTGTAGAGCATCAGCAATAATTCTTAATATATCAGAATCATCTCTATCATTTCTTCTTTCTACTCTAGGAGGTTGGTCTCTCATCAGGTTACTAGGTGTTACCGATTCAGTTTCATTTAAACCGTAAGATTCTTCTTCCCCGATATGCATTTCTTCATCAGTATCATTTATTCTTTCATCTGACATCTTTTATCTATAAAACAAAAACAAATAAACAGGCCAGCATCCAAAATTCTCGACTCAATTTCAACTCAAAAGTGGCATGTGCTATTAGACTCACTTCCGAGCTCAATTTAGCCCGAGAATCGGCTAAACTTGATAGCTCTGATACCAACATTTGTACACCCCCTAACCCTAAACCGTCGTCGAAACAGGGTTACGAGGCATTACCGGACAACTTACGAATTATTCACAAATAATATAACACTCATAGTATAATTATTAAATAAGTTCCTATAATAGACTTTCAAAGGCCACAACATTTATTAAAAAAAAATAGAACGAGACGGGTTCGATTACTCCATTTTTTTTTTACAAAAATTTCGGCAGCATTTCTGCTTATTTTTACCTAAAACCTCCTGGAAATTCAAATCAAACAACTAATACCAATGTTTCAATCAAAGAATTTACATCTTAATCACTACTAAATCATGCTTAATCTGTTGATTTATTATTTAAATTTTTAAAATGTTAACATATAAATAACTAATTCATATCCTTCATTTCATTTCAAAATTTCATAATTATCTAATTACAACAAATTCATTTAACTATATATATATATATAACTCATGTACAACCACCTAGTACGTGCCACTTAAACAAAAAGAAGAAATACATCACCAAAATTTTCTTGTTGAGTCGGGTTTGTCTTGGATGTTGGACCGGATCCGAAACTCTAATGACTCATGCGACGAAACAATCAGCATTGAGTATTCCATACTCAATGGTATTACCATAAAGTAAACTATTTAACATTAATAATTTACAACATCAACCATAAGCTTTATAAATCATTAAAACTAATTATACATAATTATATATCACTTCATAGATCTTAAATTCACATTTCATTTTCATATACTAATTCAATTCATAATTTAACTCATCCATTCTTTCTCATATCTTTCAATAGAGTCAAATCAATCAATCTCATTTCCAAAATTTCATTTCAATTATTTACCCTATTAACAATGCTCGGACTCTGATAGATACGTGGATTCCACCCAAACACACCAAAGTATCCAACTCAATCACACCGAATATCCAACCCAATCACACCAAAATAATATAAATCCTCCATAACACACCAAGATAATATAGCCTCCCAAACACACCAAGATAATATAACCTTCCAAACACACCAGTAAGGCATTGAATGCCTCTTCGGATAAACCGAAGTATATATAATAGAATTATCTTCTCCGCCGAGCTACAAATCTCCTCATCACATCACAAATCCAATGGCATGCCATTTGTATCAAATCTAGTCCGACAAGTTAATAGGGTATTATTTTACCTTTCCAAATTCAATTCATTTCACAACAATTTCAAATACTTGATCAATTCAAAACATCTATTATATCAATTCACATATAATTTAATATTCACACATATTCGTACTTAATTTCAAATATTATTACTTTCCTTATCTTAATTACTCCTTAACATGTACTATAAATTCAATATACATTTAATAAATAGTTTGAGTTATAGTAATACAAACCCGAAATACACGTTTACTCCTCAGCGATCTTTTCTTTTCCCTTGGATGCCGATGCCTCTTTTTCCTTGTTAGCTACAAAAATAATAATAATTTACATTATTAATTACAGCATTAAATTACAATAAATAATGAATTTTATTCAATTTCTACTCTTCCTCTTCATTCTACATTCTTTATACACGATTCTATTATTTACTTATAAGTTCTTTCAAAGCTGTCTACCTGAGTCATTGTCACTAAATTATCTATATTTTGAGTTACAGATTTCTAAATTAAGATCCGTAAATTTTTTATGAAACTAGACTCACATATATTCTTACCATAAAATTTTCAGAATTTTTGATTTAGCCAATAAGTACAGTTTATTCTTTAAAATCACCCCTATTCTGTAGTCAGACTGTTCCGACCACTCTTTGCTAAAATTCAATTATATTTTTATACGGAATTCAAATGATGTCCTAGTTTATTTATTATAAAAATAGACTAATTAAGGAATCTAACCATGTAAATTATGTACCAAAATTATTTTTATACAATTTTTAATGATTTTTCCAAGTCAGAACAGGGGATCCCGAAATCACTCTGAACTAGTCTTACTAAAATCTAAATATCTCAAAATAAAGAATTTATTTGCTTTCTCTGTTTCTTTCATTTGAAAATAGACTCAATAAGCTTTAATTTCATATCTCACTCAACTTATAATTCCATTTCTACCATTTTGGTTATTTTTCAAAGTTACTCTTCTGCTGCTGTCCCAAAACTGTTTTCTTATAACTCATTTTACAATTTAATCCTAATTAAGTTTACTTATTTTCTTAACTTAATTCATACTTTGTTTCTTCTTAAATTCCTTCCATATTCAACTTGACCATCTAATATTCATATTAAAACTTTAATTTCTAATTTCTTCCAAATTAATCCTCTAACACAACTTATAGCATATTTTACAATTTAATCCTCTTACTAATTCTAACTTAAATTTCATTCAATTTAATCCCTGATTCATCTTTTTCTTCAACATCAACTACACTTGAAAACCTACAAACTCTCAAAATATCAACTTAGTTTCATCAAAATCTTGCTTTAAAGCTTCTAATATATCAAAATTAAGAGAAAATGGCTAAATTGACTTACCTTTTAAAGCTTAAAGCTTCAAATCCCTAATTTCTCCTTTTTCTCTTCTTTCCTTCTTTTCTTTCCCCTGTCGAAATGCTCTCTGTTTATTTGTTTTGTTCCTTTTCTATTTACTTTATGTTATAAAAATATAATATATAATTATTATATTAAATTAATTTAATATAATTTATTACTAATATATATATATTTTATAATAAAATCTAAGTAAAATCTTAGATTTTTATCTCATATGTCATTCTCAGCTTATGCTAAATGGCTTAATTTCCATTTTAGCCCTTTTACTTTCTTTTAATCTATAATTAGACTTTCACTCTTTATTCAATTTGATCCTTTTCCTAATTACTTTAAATTAAGCTAAATTCACTAAATAAAAATCTAATTAAACACACTATTAGACTCATAATTACTCCTAATAATTATTTACTAACTCAGTTTACTAAGACGGAGGCCCGATAACACATTTTTTTCTCTGGTGCCCACGGATTTTTGGGTCGTTACACGGCCAATGCCCAAATGAAGTGAGTCAGCATCTTCGGTTTAACAGAACAACAAGAGAAGAGGTAAAGAAAGAAAAGAAATAGAAGAAGAATCCCTTACCAAAGTAACAAGGAGATGCCGATTGAGAAGGCTAAAAGGGTGTGCTTGCACTCCAAAAGATTCGACCTAGGAGGATGAAACAGTGCAAGACTATCGGTTCTTAAGGGTGAAGAAGATAGAAAGAAAAGAGAGAAAAACCGTTAACATGGAGATCAAGAAGACTTTACCTTTCCACTAGTAAAACCAAACACAAAGAAAAGAAACAGTTCGACCCTCTCCCAAATGAACGACTACAAGGTTAAATGGTGGCTATCCAATGAAACAAGAAGGAGGGAAGAGAAACAAAGAGTGTTATGGTTTTGGTAGAGAAGAAATGTACCAAAGTTACTAAAATGCAAAAGAAAGGGAAGATGGTTTTGGCTTTGGAGAAAAGTGTAGCAAAAAGAAGAAGAAAGTTGGATGAATACGGAGGATTATGGGGAAAGATTCGGCCAACACTTACAATGGAAGAAAGATGGAGCACAAGAAAAGAGATAGGGATTTAGGTTATAGGGAAAAGATGTAGAGAAAGAGACTAGATAAGAGTGCTATAGTTTTCTTTAATAACCAAAAGAAAATGACACCAAAATCAAAATGAAAAGAAGAAAGGGAGGGCTCTATGGACGGTTACTACACTGACCGGACAAGCAAAACAAATGAAATGAAACAATGCCTCTAGCCTAAAGAATTTTTGGCACACCCCAAGCTAGCACTAAACCGAATTCTTTCCCCCCTCAAGCTTCCTACATTCGGCCAACTCCACAACCAACACCAAATCATTTGACCAATTCAAACTCCACCCCCTCTTTATGGCCACTCATTCAAATGGCTTGACTCATTCAAGCAACAACCTTGGAGAGTCCTTGCCGAAACCACCACCTTAGCTCCTAAGCACAAAAATAAAGCTTCTGAATGCTGTTGACGCGACTCGAACTCCTTCCCCTTGCTGCTCCCTTGTGACACCACACCCCTGCACCTTAAGTGGCTCCTTCTTTCCACTCCACCACACCTCTTATTGTGTCAACAAACGCAAGAGATTATCCTTAAGACCCGCTTCACCCAGCTCTCCCCTAAAGAGCCTAAAAACAAAATTTACACCAAGGCTCAAGCTTAACCCCAAGCCTTTCCGGGACCCCCAAACATACCAAATTAACAATCAGAGCATGCCAAACACACAGCAACACATAAAATGCTGAACCTCTAATTCCAGGATGTTACAGTTCTACCCCTTTAAAGAAATTTGGCCTCGAAATTTACCTGGTCAAAAGAGGTGAGGGTATTGCTGTCGCATCACATTCTTTGGCTCCCACGTGGCTTCCTCTGAACCGTGATTCCACCACAGAACTTTTTCCAACGGAACCATCTTCCTTCGTAATACCTTAACATCCTGGTCTAAGATTTGAACTGGCTCCTCCTCAAAAGATAAATTCGGTCTCACTTCGATTTCCTCCACTGGCACTACGTGAGATGGCTCCGAACGGTAGTGCCTTAATATTGAGACATGGAATACATCATGTATTTGTCTCAATTTCGGGGGTAACTCGAGCTAATATGCCACTGGTGTCACACTCTTCAACACTCCATAAGGCCCGATGAACCTGGGGCTCAACTTGCCCTTCCGTCTAAACCTTAAAACCTTCTTCCAAGGCAAAACTTTTAGAAAAACCTGGTCACCCCCGGAGAACTCGATATCCTTACACTTCAGATCTACATAAGATTTCTGCTTGTCAGAAGCTTCTTTCAACCGACCCCGAATCAACTTAACCTTTTCCTTTGTCTCTAAAACCAATTCTGAACCCAATAACTATCGCTCACCTAACTCTGTCCAGAAGGTAGGAGTGCGACACTTCTGACCATATAACCCTTCATAGGGTGCCATCTGAATACTGGATTGATAGCTATTGTTGTATGGGAATTCTGCCAACGGTAGAAAATCCTCCAAGCTACCTCCGAAATCGATAACATAGCCTCTCAACATGTCTTCCAAGATCTGAATTACCCTCTCAGACTGACCATCAGTCTATGGATGAAACGTTGTGCTGAACCTGATGCAACGCCTTCCAGAATCGCGATGTAAACCTAGGGTCTTTATTTGATATGATAGACACAGGTACCCCCTGCAACCTCACAATCTTTGCCACATACAGCTTGGCTGACTTCTGTAGTGAATAATCAACCTGAACCGGTATGAAGTGAGCGGACTTTATCAACCGATCTACAATTACCCACACTGAATCCTTCTTCGTAGGCGTTAGGGGTAGCCCACTAACAAAGTCCATCGTTATCCTCTCCTACTTCCAAAGTGGAATCTTTACTGGCTATAGCAACCCTGAAGGCAACTGATGTTCCGCCTTTACCTGCTGACACGTCAGGCACTTACTTACAAAATTAGTAACCTCTTCCTTTAGACTCGACCACTAGAACTATTCCCGTAAATCTCGATACATCTTACTCCCACTAGGATGCATAGCGTATGGGATACTATGCACTTTCTACAGAATCTTCTGCCTTAACTCGAAATCGCTTGGCATACAAGCCTTCCCACAAAAGCACAAAACCCCATTATTGTTCAAACTGAAATCTTTTGTCTCACCCCCTGCCCCTAACTGAAACTTAGAACTTAGTGATTCATCAGATGACTGCTTCTCTCTAATCTGACCGACCCAAGAAGGTTTCACTTGAAGTTCTGCTAGCAAACTTCCATCATCAAACAAGATGAGATGAGCAAACATTGCTCTCAAGTCTGATATTACCTTATGGCTCAATGCATCTGCCACTACGTTAGCTTTACCCGGGTGGTACTCTATCGAGCAGTCATAGTCTTTCAACAACTCAATCCACCTCTGCTGCCTTAAATTCAACTCCTTCTAAGTAAGGAGATATTTCAAGCTCTTGTGGTCTGTGTAGATGATCGACTTCTCCCCATACAGGTAGTGTCTCCAGATATTCAAAGCGAAAACTATCGCAGCCAACTCCAGATCATGCGTAGGATAATTCACCTCATGCGGTCTCAACTGCCGAGACGCATATGCTACCACTTTCCCCTCTTGCATCAACACACATCCTAACCCAGTGTGTGACGCATCGCAGTAGACAACAAACTCCTTGCCAGCCTTAGGCTGAATCAATACTGGTGCCTCTGTCAAAATCCTCTTCAACTTCTCAAAGCTTTCCTGTTGCTTATCTAACCAGATAAACGATACCCCTTTCCGTAATAACTTGGTTAATGGTGTAGCTATTAATGAGAACCCCTCAAAAAATCTTCTGTAATACCCAGCTAACCCAAGAAAACTTTGAATTTCTGCCACAGACTTAGGGGGTTTCCAGTCCAATACGACTTCAATTTTTCAGGGATAAACCTTAATTCCCTCAGCAGACACAATATGTCCCAGAAAAGTAACTTCTCTCAACCAAATTTCACATTTACTGAACTTGGTGTACAACTACTTTTCTCTCAAAATCTGCATAACTACTCGTAGATGCGAATCATGCTCATCTTTCATCCTTGAATAAACCAAAATATCATCTATTAACACTACAACAAACTGATGTAGATAGGGTTGGAATACCTAGTTCATCATGTCCATAAACGCAGCTGGTGCATTCGTCAACCCGAACGTCATCACTAAGAACTCGTAGTGACCATAACGAGTTCGAAAAGCTATCTTATGAATATTTGCCTCCTTGACCTTGAGCTGATGATAGCCTGACCTCAAGTCTATCTTTGAGAAAAATGAAGTGCCTCGCAGTTGATCGAACAAGTCATCAATCCTTGGCAACGGGTACTTGTTCTTAATCATTAACTTGTTCATTGCCTATAGTCAATGCACATCTGCATCGACCCATCCTTTTTCTTAACAAACAACACCGGCACTCCTTAAGGTGACATACTTGGTCAGATAAAACCCCAATCCAACAGTTCCTGAATTTGAGGTTTAAGTTCTATCAACTCCTTCGGTGCCATCCTATACAGAGTAATGGACACTGGCGCTGTTCCCGTAAGAAGATCAATACCAAATTCCACCTCACGATCCGGAGGTAAACCTGGAAGCTCTTCTGGAAAGACATCTATAAACTCCTTCACTGTTCTAACATCCTTTATAGTCAACTTCTTGGCTTTCAATGCACTAACAAAAGCTAGGAAAGGCTCACATCCTTTTCTCACCATCCTTTCAGCCTTAAGAGCAGACATCACATTGGACAAGTAGTTCCTTCTTTCACCTATCACTAACACTTCATTATCCTCAGGAGTCTTTAACACCATGCGCTTAGCAGCACAATCCAAGTTCGCTCGATACTTCACCAACCAGTCCATGCCTAAGATCAAATCGAACTCGCCGAACGACAGTTACATCAAACCAGCCAGAAAAACTATCCCTTAAACTTCTAAAGGCACACTCTTAAAAAGTTTGTTCACCACCACAGATTGTCCTAAAGGGCTACTCACAGTCATCTCCCTAGAAGCAATCTCAAATTCTATGTTTAGAGTTCCAGACACAATACTAGCTATATAGGAATGCGTAGACCCAATATCAATCAATGCAGTAAAAGGTAACCCGAAAATAAGGAACGTACCGGTTATGACGTCTGGTGCATCGCCCTCCTCTCGGCGTCTGGCTACCTAGACCAACCCAGGCTGTCTTGCATTTGTGTTCCTAGCACCTCTGCCCAGTGCTCCACGTCCTCGGCCAAAACCATTTCCACCCTTAGCGGGACCACGACCTCTCTGTGGTTGCTGACCACCTCTTCCAGGCTGAACATAATTCTGACCTACTGGTCGCGCTTTGCTTGGCTCTTGCGGACAATCCCTTACCCGATGATCCACTGATCCATATCTAAAACATCCATTACTTCTTGCCCAGCACTCCCCTGAGTGAAACTTCCCACACGTAGCACATTACCGAGGCCGACTAACAACAACAGCCTCAGACTCGACTCGCCCATCGAACTGGGCCTCTTTGCCCCAGATCCTCGACGACCAAGATTTCTTTTATTTATCTTAGCCTTTATCCTACCAATCTTCGGATCGCCTTACCCTTTGGTTATCTTAGCCTTCTCAACCAATACGAAAAACTCCCTTTCCCATTGCGGAGCTATCAGTACTCGTAACTCATCCCTTAGGCCATCTTCAAATCAGACACAACGCTCATCATCTGTTGAAATAATACCCCGGGCATAATGGCTTAGACGTAGGAATTTCGCCTCATACTCGGCCACTGTCTTACTTCTCTGAACCAAGTTTAAGAATGCTTTTCATTGAGCGTCCACATAACATGACCCGATATACTTTCCCTGGAACACAGAATTGAAGAAATCCCAGGTAATGCAGTCAGCTGCTGTACCATACCTTATCGTGAGCCACCACTGGTACGCCTTATCTCAAAGGAGAGACACCACTCCCTTTAATTTCTCTTCTGCGCTACAGTCAAGATCATCCATGATGTGCTCAACTACCTCTAACCAGTACTCAACTACGTTAGGAGCCACACCAAAAATGCCCCTAAACATTTCAGCCCTATTGGCTCAGAGTCGTTCGGACACAGATTTTTGAGCCCCTAACCCCGTGCTCGCTCCAGCAACTCTCTCCAAACTCGTAACATGGCCTGAGACACAGCATCGTCTCCGCCAGTTTGGTCCTGAAATTTTGCATCCGCAAGTTGCGATGCTAGCACTTCACCTTCCGGCCCATGCCCTGATTTCGAAGGTCCAGCCCTAACACCTCAGCCTCTACCACGACCGCGCATACCACGTCCACGTCCCTTAGTGCTCATGACTACCGATTCTAACTAATCTGATTAAAAGTTTTATGAATTAGTATTTCTTTCACTGTTTATTACCGAACAGTCATATGAAAATAGCATTAAAAGTAGATTCTCGCAATTACAGATATACCTAAAGGTTTCAGTCTCTAAAGTTGAATTTTTTAGTACTAGCAATCATAGCACAATACAATTACTTCATGCAAAACAACCAACAGTCAGAAGAGACTCGGGTGCCATGCTTCCAGAAAACATGTATTTTTCTAAACCATTTTCTAAACAAACTTTTGAAAATATTTTTGAACCTCATACCCACAGTCGAGTTTTTGGAACCTAGGCTCTGATACTATAATTGTAACACCCCAAACCCGGCCTAGACGTTACGACTGGATAGGGTATGTCACAGGAAAAGGTTGTTTAAAAGAATTTTGGAATTTTAAAGAAATACCACAGTTTTGAAAACATTTCGGTTTGTGTTTATAACTTGAAAATAATATTTAGATAAAGATTTTCTTACCAACTCCTATTTCAAAGAACTATTAGGTGAAGTCGGGTTTACCGAGACGAAAACCAAAAATTAGATGCAATTTGAAGCGTGATATCTTGAAATTAGTGTTTGTTGGTTTAAGAGAAATTCCTAATTTAATTAGTCGTTCGCCATCATTTGTTAACACTTTGAAAACTATTTGTTTATGTTATTAATTTTCTGAAAAACCCCTTATTCAACAGTTTATAAAACATGCAAGTTCGGCATTATATCAAAACCCAAATTAAAGTTATAGCGGCCTTACTACATAACCAAAATCCCAATTAAAAATAAGTCTAAATAAAAGAAATGAGTTTACAAGAAAAATATTGCATGGCCACCTCGAGTTTGGCTCTACTCTAAATCCGCGATCTAATGGTTACCTATAAAATTAAGCAGAGGGGTGAGTCACCGAGACTCAGTGTGTAATTCCCCGTATAATGCAATCGGCCTTAAGCCCACATAATATAACATATTAAACAGATGATGTATGCAATGCAACCCAGCCCAACCTAGTTTCCATCCTCTAGGTCACCTGAGTCAGCCAAACATCCGTGGCATTATGCCACTGTGGTTTTTGACCACCGTGGTCCTAGAACACTCGTGACAAAGTCACTAATATATATAATCGTGGAGCCAACCAAGTGTGGTTTCAGACCACCGTGACGATCTCTGATAAGTTTATGTATATGTGGGGCTAACCCATTGTGGTCTTAGACCACCGAGACAAGTCACTGATATACGATTACATGGTTTCAAACCACTGTGGTTCTTAGAACACCGTGACATAGTCACTAATTCACACTTCCCCTTTCATTCAATCTCGAGCCCGTGCTCATTTCATCATACCAAATATGAATGCATCATACTCTCAATGTGTAATAATTAATTATTTTATACATGCATATATTCGATAGTATCATCACAACAGAACTTACTCGGTGTCCCCAACCCTTCCCTTAAAGGTATCTCAACTATCAAGTCTTTCATTTCGGCTTTCAGCCAGCACAGTTAATAACACAACAGTAAAGAAGCGTGTGAGAAATACACACCTGATAACACTCAAGAATAAACTCTCTACGTCGATGCTTTCACTAGCAGGGACAACGACTATTTGTCTATCCCAAGCAGACGTCGGATCTCTACCACAACCCAGCGGATAGTCTCGAACTACCGACACCGCATGCCTTTTAAACTTAGGAATCAAGACTAGGGGTTCACTCCCTTCTTTTGATTGACCGACACTTGCATCCATGGTAAGAGTCTTTAATCAGAAAACTAGGTTAAAGCAACGAAAGAGAATAAGGATAGGTACCAAATCACAAGAAGCTTCTTACCTCGACCAATGAGAACTAACACTAGAAGGTTGGCTTACAAAATCGAATGACCCCCTAGATAACACCAAGTTAGAACGATTCCCAAAACTGAATAAAAGAAATGACCTTTTGGCCAATCAAAAAACAAGAAGGGACCCCCCTTTAATCCAATCGGCCAACATCCAACTTACCAAAGGCCACCTGAATGTAGGCTACACGATGAAGAGAAGATTAGAATAAGCCCTTCTACAATCGGCCAATGCCCAAACGAAGCGAGTCAGCATCTTCGGTTTAACAGAATAATAAGAGAAGAGGTAAAGAAAGAAAAGAAATAGAAGAAGAATCCCTTACCAAAATAACAAGGAGATGCCAATTGAGAAGGCTAAAAGGGTGTGCTTGCACTCCAATAGATCTGGCCTAAGAGGAAGAAACAATGCAAGACTATTGGTTCTTAAGGGCGAAGAAGTTAGAAAAAAAAGAGAGCAAAATCGATAACATAGAGATCAAGAAGACTTTACCTTTCCACTAGCAAAACCAAACACAGAGAAAAGAAACAGTTTGGCCCTCTCCCAAACGAACGACTACAAGGTTATATGGTGGCTATCCAAAAAAATAAGAAAGAGAGAAGAGAAACAAAGAGTATTACGATTTTGGTAGAGAAGAAATGTACCAAAGTTACTAAAATGCAAAAGAAAGGGAAGATGGTTTCGGCTTTGGAGAAAAGTGTAGCAAAAAGAATAAGAAAGTTGGATGAATAGGGAGGATGATGGGGAGAGATTTGGCCAACACTTGTAATGGAAGAAAGATGGAGCACAAGAAAAGTGATAGGGATTTCGGTTATAGGGAAAAGATGTAGAGAAAGGGAGTAGAGAAGAGTGCTACAGTTTTCTTTGATAACCAAAAGAAAATGACACCAAAACCAAAATGAAAATAAGAAATGAAGGGCTCTATGGATGGTTACTACACTGACCGAACAAGAAAAAAAAAAGGAAATGAAACAATGCCTCTAGCCTAAAGAATTTTTGGCACACCCCCAAGCTAGCACTAAATCGAATTCTTTCCCCCCTAAAGCTTCCTACATTCGGCCAACTCCACAACCAACACCAAATCCCACAATTTTCTCCTACTTTCACTCCCCTTCAATCATTTGAATCAGTTTGACTAATTCAAACTCCACCCCCTCCTCATGGCCACTCATTCAAATGGCTTGACTCATTCAACCAACAACCTTGAAAAGTCCTTGCCGAAACCACCACCTTAGCTCTCTAAGCGCAAAAATAAAGCTTTTGAATGCTATTAACGCGACTCGAACTCCTTCCCCCTGCTGCTCCCTTGTGACGCCACACCTCTGCACGTTAAGTGGCGCCTTCTTACCACTCCACCACACCTCTTCTTGTGTCAACAAACACAAGAGATTATCCTTAAGACCCGCTTCACCTAGCTCTCCCCTAAAGGGTCTAAAAACAAAATTTACACCAAGGCTCAAGCTTGACCCCGAGCTTTCTCGGGACCCCCAAACATACCAAATTAACAAACAGAGCATGCCAAACACACAGTAACGCATAAAATGCAGAACCCCTAATTCCAGGATGTTACACCTCTAACATATAGAAGTCAAGTTTTGCACTTTTTGCAATTTGGACTTTTTGACTAAATTGAGTGCCCAAATGACAAAATTTTCGAACAAAATTTTCATGAAATCGTCCCCTAAAATTGTATACTATAATAATATAATAAAAATGAATTTTTCTTCATCGAATTTGTGGTCTCGAAACCATTATTCTGACTAGACCCAAAATCAGGTTGTTACTATTCTCCACCCTTTAAGAATTTTTGTCCCCGAAAATCTTACCAGAAAATAAGTTTGATTTTCCCATAGACTCCTCTGTCTCGTGACACTACCAAAGAACTCTCACTAAGGTTATGCTTTTATTTCCCAACTTTTTAATCTCTCGTGTTAAAATTCCAATCGATTCTCTATTATACAACACATCAGCTAAATCATAATCCCTACCGAAGAATTCATAATCAGAGAGTCCAATCGATACCATTGAAACATAGATACACAAAACACATTTTGAATCTTCTTCCAAGGTAATACTTTCAGAAGCATGCTATAGCTGAACGGGAATTTCATATCCTCATGTTTCAAATTCACATGCGTTTTCTGACAATCTGAAGTGGATTATTAATTGCCACAAATCACTTTTATTTTTGTACGATTTCTAGTTGGATAGTCTCTGAAACATATAACTCAATTAATCTATCATGTTACATACCCGATCATCAGAACATCTATTTTAAATAACTGTACATTTTATTACTCCTGAATGAACAAACGAGCTCCTACTGAGCTTCGTACAAAATTTTTTACATAAGCTCTAAATTACTTAGTGCACAAATTCTATCTCGGAATAATGATAATAGTCATTAGGTCCGACCTGAAATTCAGAATCAAAAATCATCTCACAATGTACTCGTTTAGTTTACCACTCACTATCACATTCTTGAGGTTCTCAATCTTGCAAAGAAAATATCGCTTTAGCTTCTAATTTTGCTAGATTTAGATTGTCATCAAATAAGATTAATCATGTATCCATTACTCACCAAATAATCAAAGGTTTTCCATTCAAGCATTTGTAACTATATCTACTTTCCCAAAGGTTAATAGATAACTACCCACAATGTTTCAATAGTTCAAGCCATCTATGGTGATTTAAATTCAAATCCTCCTGTGACATTAAATACTTTAAACTCTTGGGATTAGTAAACATATGACATTTTTCATCGGAAAACCGATGTCATCAAATTCTCAACACAGACATAAAAAGTGGCCGACTCTAAATCGCCCGTCAGATAGTTCCTTTCATGACTTTAACCATCTGAAAGCATAAACTATCATTTTACATTCTTATATTAAAACACAATCCAATCTGTTTGATAGTGCATTACTAAAAAATTACAAATTCTTTACTTAATTTAAACTGGACCCAGAACCAGTGTTTCGGTTAATAACACCTTCATCAATTTTCAACTTTACTAACACTCAACAGACCATTCAAACTTTCACAAATGTGATAACTTTATCAATCAAAACAACTTTAACTCATAATAATATCATCCGATTAGAACCGACCTAATAGGTATATCTCTGTATCACACCTTTTTGAATATAAATTCTTCATTTAGACTGTTCGTTAATTTACTCATGAATGTACAAGATTTTATTTTCTTGCCTGAGGATAAACATAAATGCATATAACTCAAATTTCTTTTCGACTAACCAGTTCTCTCAGATAAAAATACCTTAGTCGATCTCAACTATCAAATTATATCATATCAAAATGCTCCATTCTTCATGTTGTTAAAACAACTCAAACATACAATCTTTCAAAATTTTCTCACATGCTAGTCAAAGATCTTTACAACTGTATTAGCTCAAGGAAACAAAATATTCTGATTGAACTCATTGACCTTAATCGAACTTACTTGAGAAAAGAAAACCATAGTACAATTTGAGCTTGAGCTTCCACTATCTACACCTTTGCTGATGTTAATTCCTTTCACGAAAATTAGAGAAGTCCTGATGCCAAAATCACCATGTTCCTATGTTCGAACCAGAAATACAACCATAATAGACATAGTTATCATAAGCCAAAGAACACACTTTAAAGATGAGCCATGATTGATAATTTACAAAATAAAGATGATAAGAAAATCGAGATAAAGAAATCCAAGATGCTATATCATACTGGAAATTCAAGAACATAACTCATAAGAAAATAATAAAGATCTTGATGATTCCTTAAAGAAAACCAGAAGAAAAAGAATGCTCATACGCTCTAGAATCCATTGTAACAGAGGTAATATATTTTCCAAATGTATATAATAAACAAAACAATATCTAGTAGAAACAGAAGAATAGTCTCACATAAATTTTCACCAACAACTTTTATTCCAAACATAATAGAATAAAATCGCACAGAGAGAGATAAGATATGCTGCTCATCAACTAACTAGATCAACTGTGCTCTCATCTAACATTATAAGCATCTAGTATTCTCATATGATAAGAATTTCATCAGAAAATAAACAATCACATATATCTCTAAGGATAAATGAATATACAAAATACCTAGGAGAGATCATCATAATCTATTCAATTACAACTATTACACTTAGACATCTTTACGATTCAAATATCATTTCTCTGACTAATTCTATCATCACTAATCCCGTATTATTCCATTCACTAACGAAAATCAATTCGGAAGAAATTCCAACAAATACATACTTTAGACATCATACCTGAATGAGTCGATTAGCCGAGATTAACTTTTTCTTTAACCGTGGCATCCCAAAGTTCGAATGATCTTTAGAATAACTTGACATCTTTTCCAGAACTGTATTCACTTGCCAAATATTTTTAAGTCTGACCACATTATTAGTCATTCCACTATTGAACTATTTAGTCTCTTACTTGTGAGCTCATTCAGCTTAAGTCTCGTGAAATTTCATTATAAAATACCACATTGGTAAGGGGGTGAGGTCGTAAAGCCTTTAACTCAACTATTATAAATACACACATATAACTCAGCATTCATATCAACATAATATCTTCACAATCATATAATTCACTTCAAGCTAGTTTAACATACATATTTATATCACATGAACTTTTCGATTATCTATATTCAAACAAGTGTTCTTAAACATACATTCCATAAATTTGAGTAAGTTTACTTATCACATTCACTTAATCAAACAAATTAGGTACATAACATCATTTGAGTGCCAAGCAAACACAAATGAGCTTATCACATTATAAACTTTCATTTCACTTCACCTTTCCATATTTCAAAAATAATTCCCATTGAACTATTGTAATTTCGATGGATACGGGTAGTATACTCAAGGCATGCATGTCAACAATCCGTCAATTCATATTCAAAAGTGCCCTTTTGGCACATATTCATAGAGCACACTCTTGAGCCACATATGATATAAGAGGATTGCCAATCCAGGCTAAATCCTTTCAGTAATGTTTGCTCTAAAGGCCTTACTCTGGATTACCCGTCCGAGCTAAATCCATTTTATAACATATGCTTGACAGGGCTTAATTCAGGATTACTTTTTCGGGCTAAATCCTTTTTGCAAAGTTTAAAATATTTTATTCGTTTTATAAAATCACCATAATCCATCGAAATACAACGTTCAATCGGAACAACGAAATTTTATCCATAATTCTCAACTTATGGTTATTTCATTTTGTACATCATCACATACATATCATGAACTTTTATTCATACCTTTCCAAGTTTCGACTTATCACAAACACATTTTCAAATATCTTAGTATCACTTTCAGTGTTTTCAAAACTAGCTCGGTTGAAAAACATCTCCATCTCAACAAAACAATTTCATCAGAGTCAGGAGATATCACACTATCATAGGTAGTAATATGGCATGTATAGCTAGACTCACATACGCTATGTTACTCTGAGAATCGACTAAACCATAGCTCTGATACCACTAAATGTAACACCCCATACCTGTATTCAATGCCAGAATAGGGCTCGAGGCATTATCGAACTTATAACACAAGCATTCATATAATTTCAAGTCATAAATTTGCGTCCAAATTAAAACCATTCATATTCAATCATAAAGGCCCTTATACGAGTCTACGAGGTCCAAAACATGCTTTGGAGGTGGTTCGGGACTAAACTGAGAACTTTAAAAATTTTTAAAAAATTTAGAAAAATTTTATTAGAAGCAGGGCTCACACGCCCGTGTGACCCCGGGACATGCCCGTGCTTCAGACCGTGTTCAAATTAGGGAGCTTTCTGACTTGTGCCACACGGCCGTGCCACACGCCCGTGTGTTAGGCTGTGTAGCACACACGGCTGAGATACACGCCCGTGTCTCTGCCCCTGTGCTCAATTCTTGACATTCTATTTTGTAACAATTAAGGTGCAGGGGACACACGACCAGGACACATGCCCATGGGGCAGACCGTGTGTCACACACAGTCTAAACACACGCCCGTGTGGAAAAATTAAAGGCTATTTACCAAGCCATTTGCCAGCCTTGTACACACATACGCTTACACCAATTGAAGGCACATACATAATATACTTAGGTAACCAAATCATCCACAATTAGGACCAACACAATATCCACATCTATCATACTCACAACATTACTAAGTCACAATTGACTACTTTCAAGATACCTAATTGTACACCACTTTATCATTTCATCAATAGACCACATTTCCAAACATCTCACATTCATGTCATAAATAACATTTCTATCATTCACCAAGCATGCCATGACCATATCACCAAAGTTATTAGCACACACACACACACACACACACACACACACACACACACACACACACACTTAAGCTTGCAACCATGATAGCCCAAATAAACCAATCTACATGGCCAATTATCAAAACAAACATTTAACAATCACAAGCCAACACATTGGCTACAATCATAATGACATATTTAACAAAATGACTAAGTCCCTATACATGCCATAGACTTAAAATACTTGAATTCATTTATACCCAAAATGATAGCTTGATAGTATGATAGGATCTCCGGCGATCTCCAACTCGAGCTAGCTCAATAACCCTATAAGACATTAGAAAGGAAGGGGGTAAGCTATATATATAGCTTAGTAAGTCCGTATGAAAGTAATAAGCAACTTTTACCAATCATTCTCTAAGTCTGATAATATAAACATAAGATAACATAAATTGCTATAAAACTCACAGTTATAATTTATTCAGTCACATTGTTTACAAGCATATTTTAACATGTTTTGACATTACCCTAATAATCGTAATATCTCCATTATAACAAATTACCACAACCAACCAATCATTTCATATCTCATAATAAACATGCACATTAATTACTAGTATTCACCTCTCAAGCATATACTCTAACTGTAACAACCCTAACCTGTATTCGTCGTCAGAATAGGGTTATGGGGCGTTACCGAAACTTTTTAGAATCTTTTTAGATAAATCATGTCAATCACTATTCATTAAGCGAGATCATTCGTAACATCCCTTAGATGGACCCTTGAGGTCCAAAATAAGCATTTGAATCGAGTCGGGACTTAATCAAAAACTCTAAGAATTTTTCGTTACATTTCAAAAAAATTCCAAAGTGCAAGGCTCACACGCCTGTGTGGTCCAAGGGACACGCTATGCATCAGGCCATGTGGTTAATTAACTCAATTCAAATTAGGTTGAGGTTTCACAAAGCCAAGACACACGCCCGTGTTCAAGGTTGTGTCACCCACACGGTTAAAACACACGCCCATGTCTCTTCCTGTGTGCTCAATTTTCAGCATTCTATTTTCTCAAATTTAAGGTGCAGGGGACACATAGCCTAACCACATGCCCGTGTTACCAGGCCGTGTGTCACACACGGTCTAGACACACGCCCGTGTGTCTGCCCATGTGGAAAAAATAAAGCCATTTCTAGCTTCATTTCTCACCCCAATCTTTACCATAATACTACACCACATCTTGCATTCATAACCCAACAAATCCAAGCATTTTATTCAAGTTAATTCTGTAATAGCTCGATTTTAGGGCTAGTTAGAACAGTGGTTTCGGGACCACAAATTTGAAGCATCAAAGTTTATTTTATTATATTTTTATGGTCTACAATTTCACAGAATAATTTTGTGAAAATTTCGTTCAAAAATTTTGACGTTTGGGCACTCAATTTAGTCAAAAGGACTAAATTGTAAAAAGTGAAAGGTTAAGTTCTACTTGTTAAAGGTGTCCAATTGCTATGAGATTTTAAATTAGAGGTCCTTAGATGGCAATTAGACTATTCTACTTTAAGTTGGACAAAAATAGTGTAACAACCTGATTTAGGGCCTAAACGGAAAAAAATTGAAGTAGAAAAATTTATTGCAATTAAGTTTTAAAGTTTATAGTGTGATAGAATGATTCTGTGAAATTTTCTTTAAGAAAATTTATCGATTGGGTGTTCAATTTGATAATTAGGACTAAATTGTAATATGTAAAAAATGTAAGTTCTAGAAGCTAAGGTACTTATTTGAAATGGTTTTTTTTAAAGTGGAGGTCCTTAAATGGAAATTAAACCATTATATTTTGGACAAAAATGGACAAGGATGGATGAAATACTAAAGGTGTTAATGAAGGGCATTTTGGTCATTTGGTAATAAAAGAAATAAAAATTGATAATAGGCAAAAAACATGTTCATCTTCTTCATATGTTGGCCAAATGTTGCTATGGACACATGGCTAGGGTTTTCAAGCTTTCAAGCTCAATAGTAAGTGCATCCAAGCCCCATTTTTAATGTTCTTTACATTTTTGAGATCCCTGTAACTCGGTTTAGCTATTTCTACCATTATTTTGAGCTAGGCTTTGTGATTAAAAATTTACCCATGGATGACATGCATGTGTTTTGATGTCTAATGGTAGAATATGAATGCTCAGTGTGTAATAAATGACTTTTACTAAGTGATTTTCGATGAAATCTCATAAAAGGTCTAGTTTGTAAAAAGTTGAAAAATGTATAAAAATGTGTGAATGAATGCAAATTATGGACTATTATAGTTATGAAAATGGTTCGACTAGGACTAAAATATAAGGAAATTGAATAAAAATTATTTTACGAGCCTAGGGGAAAAAGTGTAAATATGACAAAGTTTAGGGGAAAAATGTAATTTTGTCATAATATGATTTTTGGACTGAATTGAATAGTATAATAACTTAATAAGTCAAATGTGATATTTTAGATAAAGAAAAATGAGTTTCAGACTTAGAGTGGGGGAAAGATGAATATTGGATGACTCGGTCCTTTTTGCCATTTTAAGTCGAGGTAAGTTCGTATGGTAAACATTAATGTTTATTTGTTAAATTGACAAATAATTTATGAAATTACTCGTATTATTTGTTGAATATTAGAAACTAGTGTTCGAACAAGTAAACGCAGGGTTAAACTATTCTGTTCAGTGCTAAATGATAATTTGACGGAAAATACCATGGACGAACCATGGCTTAGTGTGACAATGTGAAAACTATGTGAAATTGTGACTAAGTGAATCCGAGTGCTGGTCTAGTACGTCCTACCAGTGGCTGGGTATTCCGGTATATTACAGATACCTGACAGCTTGTGTGAGCAACACTGAGTAGTTACGTATGACCGACAACTTATATGAGCACACCCGAGAATGTAAATGTGAATAGCTCAAGAATGAGCTTATATGTGTTATGTGATTATGTGATGTCCGGGTGCTGGTCTTGTATGTCTACCAGTGGCTAGGTAGTCCTGCATATGTTGCGGATCCCTAATAGCTTGTGTGAGCAACACCGTGTAGCCACGTTTGACTGACAGCTTGTGTGAGCAGATTCGTGAATGTTAAGTAATTTGGGTGCTGGTCTTATAAGTTCTACCAGTGGCTGGGTAATCCGGCATGTGTTGCGGATACCGACGACTTGTGTGAGCAAAGACTGAGTAGTTACAGATGATCGATGACTTGTGTCAGCAGACCCAAGAATGTAAATGTGAATAGCTCGAGAACGAGCATATATGTGAAATGTGATAAGAGGTAGCTTCAGCTACATATATGTGGCACGTATGTGCAAGCGTTCTGAGTATCCGTTAATATTCCCATGTGTTCAATGGGAAAATGACTAAAGTGTAAATGAATGTGATTATGTGATGATTAAGTGCAGGTATATGTATGTATACACTCATGAGCAATGTGCTCGGTATGTAACAGCCCGATTTAGGGCCTAGTCAGAATAGTGGTGCGAGACCACAAATTCGAAGTAGTAATATGAGTTCTTAAGGTATCGAGATGTTTGCATGATATTATGATAGCATTATGTAGAAATTTGATGGAAATTTCCATTAAAAGGGTCCATTAGGACTAAATTGCAAAAGTTGTAAAATATGAGTTTCTAGAAGCTTTTTGTGTGAAATAGCTTTAGAATATTAATTGGAATTCCTTAAATAGCAATTTTCCCAAATTATAATTTTTGGACAAAAATGGACATGAGTTAGTAAATGGTGAAATTTTAAAGAGAAGGGCATTTTGGTCATTTAATCAATTAAATGATTAATAAGGGAAAAAGATGACAAAAATCATTCTCATCTTCTTCCCCAAGTGCCGAAAATTGAAGGAAGCCATAACTAGGGTTCTTCAGTTTTTCAAGCTTGCTAGTAAGTTCATCTTAGCCCCGTTTTTAATATTTTTCGTATTTTTGGAGTCCTCGTAACATGAATTAGCTAATTTTATCTATAAGATGAGCTAAGATGCATGTTCAAAAATCTACCCATGTATGACATGTTTGTAAAATGATGTTTTAAGAGAGAATATGAGAGTTTGATGTTAGATAAATGTCTTTTCCTAAATGAATTTCATGAAAAATGCTAGAAAGGACTAGTTTGTAATAGTTGTGAAATTTGCCATACATGGTAAAAATAGTAAGAATTGGTTATAACTATAGTTGAGACAATGAATCGGTTGAGCATGAATTATTAGAAAGTTTAATGAAAATCACTTTACGAGCCTAGGGGCAAAAGTGTAATTATGAGAAAGTTTAGAGGCAAAATAGTAATTTTCCAAAGTATGAGTTAAGAGTCAATTTAGTCAATGTAAGTATTAAATGATCTAAATTATTATTATAGATCAAGAAAAATGAAGCTCGGATCGAAACCGAGGCAAGAACAAAATCGGGGACTAAATTGCATATCTACATACATTTTGTATATCGAGGTAAGTTTGTATGATTTCTAAGCTTTATGATTACTATCATTGATTTGCTTAGTATAATGTACATTATTACCATAGAAATGCTTAATACTATGTTAAATAAAGAAATCAATGAGATTAAGCATGGGAAAGTCCCGATTGAAGTTGAATTACTTAGGATACTCGATCTACCACATGAGATGAGAAAGTCTGTATAAGACCAAGCCAAGGCAAGGCATCGGCAATCAAGCAAGTTATCATGTAAGTCCAAGAGAAGTCTTGGCATTGAAGAGTGATTTTCATTAAACTTTCTAATAATTCATAAGTACTTGGAGGCTCTCCAATGCCATGCCTTGACTTAGGCTTACATGGGTCTTAAAAAGTGATTTTCATTAGAAAGTTTAATGAAAATGTATAGGCCATCAAGTCTATTATCATTTTGTATATGGCTAAGTGATTAGCCAAAATTGACTAAGTATGTATGTTTATTGATATCAATGAAGTAGGTAGTATTGTTCATGAAAGATGTAGTGCTTGAGTTGTTGAATTGAGAATGAGATTGATCTTGATTTCAGGGTGGTAATTGGCTTGGTAAATAGCCTTTAAATTCCCACACGGATAGACACACGGGCGTGTGTCTAGGCCGTGCGTCCCTTGCACTTTAGTACTTTAGGTCAGAATAGACTACGGGTAAATCCCACGGCCGTTTGTTTAGGCCGTTTGTTTAGGCTGTGTGTTACACACGGTCAGAACATGGGCGTGTGCCCCAGGCCGTGTGAATAAGTCAATATATCAAGGTATAGCACATGGTCTAAGTCCACGGGCATGTCAAGGCCGTGTGAAATTAGTCAGTGTCAACCACGGTTGGAGGACACGGGCATGTCTTAGGGGTACATGGGCGTGTCCCAAGCCACATGGGCGTGTGACCCCTATTTCAAGGAAAAGTTCCCGTTTGAATTTCGAAAGTTCCTGGATATGTGTTTAAGGCTTCATAGGCCTGTAAATCGTATGTTTTTTCTAAGAAATAAGAGTTTCTAATTCGAAACAAAATTTTACAGCCCGTAGGTACATGTTTGAGTGACTTCAAGCATGGTAATGTCTCGTATCCAATCTTAGCCTCGAACTCGGGTATAGGGTGTTACACGGCAGGTGATTGAATTTTGGTAAGAATATAAATGAGTAAGTTATACCTATGAGAGTGACCTTGTGATTATAAGTCCATGCTTATGATGTATGAATATGTGGTAAATGTGATTGATGATCACGTGTGAGGCTTTTAGGCCAAATTAAATTGAGAAATGATATGTTGAAGTATTTGTTGTTGATGCTTAGGTTAAATTGGCCAATGAATGGCTTGTAAATATTTGATAATGACTAGTTATTGGAATGGCTAACCATGGATATACTTTGGTGTTTTATGTGTGTAAATGAAAAATTAATATAAAGGAAACATGAAAGACTAAAATTAGCAATAAAACAGTTTGGACAGCAGCAGTTGTATCACTTTGAAAAATCACCAAAAAATGGTGGAAATTGAATTAGAGGTTTAATAAGATATTAAATTAAAGCCTATTGAGTCTATTTCTAAATAAAAGAAACATAATAAGAAAAAGAATTTCATATGGTGAGATATTTGGATTTTAGTGTGACAGGGACAAAATGATTTCGGAATCCCCTGTTTTGACTTGGAGAATTCATTAAAAATTGTACAAAAATAATAATGGGATAAAATTTATATATTTGAATTTATTGATGAGTATATTTTCAAGAGAAACAAATGAGAACGTCATTAGAGTTCTGTACAACGAGATAATTAATTTTTAGTGAAGAGGGGTCGGAACTGTCAGGCAGGGAAATAGTGGAGAATTTAAAGAATAAAATGTACTGATTGGCTGAATCAAAAATTCTTGAAATTTTATGGTAAGAAAACATATGAGTCTAGTTTCAGGAAAAATTAGCGAATATTAATTTGGAGTTCCTTAGCTCCAGATAAAAATAATTTAGTGACTATAGCTCGAGTAAACTGCTCAAGATGAACACAAATGAATTATGAAATTTTATGTAATAATGATGATATTATCTTGAGAGCTTATAACGAGGATTGTTAAAGCATGGTAATCAATTTTTTATTGTTTACATACATACTTACTAAGCTTTATAGCTTACTCCGTTTTTTTTTCGTTTATATAATGTACTCAGGTTAGCTCGGGTTGGAAGTCGCCAGAGTACCTATCACACTATCAAGCTTACAATTTAGGCATCGATGATTTTATACTTAAGGTTATGGCATGTATAGGGAACTTGGTCATGTGTATATGTTACTATAAGTTGTACTAGAATAATGACCTATGATATTCATAGTTCATTGTTGTATAAGGCCATTTAATATGGCCAATAAATTGGTTATGCTATAAACTCATGATGATGCATTCCATGGTTGAGTAAATTATATGCTATGACTTGTTACGTGCATGTGGTGGATGTTTTGGTATCTTTAATATGTCATGAAATGTGTCATTCAAGTTAACTCAAGTATGGGCATGGTAGGGTAGAAATTGGCTTGGAAAATAGCCAACATCTTGACTACACTCAGGCAGAGACACGGCCGTGTGTCTCAGCCGTGTGGAGGACATGGTCTAGCACAAGGGTGTGTGACTCTCCAAAACAAGAAAATTTTCTAAATGTTCCAATAGTTTTAAAAGTTTTTTGTTTAGTTTTGAATTGCTCCCAAAGCATGTTTTGGGCCTCGTAAACCCATTTTAGGGACTTGATAATATAAGATAAAATTTTTAAATTTTAAACAAAAATTTATGCCTTGAATTTGTTCAGTTGCAAGTGTTATTGTCTAGTAACACCTCGTACCCTGTTTCGGCGTTGAACACGGGTAAGAGGTGTTACATTTAGTGGTATCAGAACTATGGTTTAATCGGTTCTCGGACTAACCTAGCATGAGTAAGAGTCTAGCTATACATGCCATATGTGGACCGTGATAGTGTGATATCTCCAGGCTCTAACGAAATTATTTTGTTGAGACAGAGGTGCTTTCCAACCGAGCTATTTTCAAAAATGCTGACATGACACTGAGATGTTTGAAAATGTGTTTGTGATAAGTTGAAATGTGGTAAGGTACGAATAAGAGTTCATAATATGCATTTGATTATGTATAAAATGAAATAACCATAATTTGAGAATTTTTGGTACAATGTTACTGTCCTGGTTGAATGTCGTATTTCGATGAATTATGGTGATTTTATGCAATAGATAAAATGTTATAAATGTCGAGAAGTTATGAAAAAGGAATTAAACGTGTAAATCGAGTAGAATGCTAGAAATGGGTACATTCGTTTAGAGACTTATGATGGATTGACGATAAAGACCATGGGTTGACCATGGCAACATGTGAAATACGTAATTTCGTAAGACGTTCTCTAATTCGACCAAGTGTAGTAAATGAAAGTGTGTGAGGATTTAAAGGATAAATTTGTAGTGAACATGAAATTGAGCTTGAATGAATGATTTTATTAAAGGAATATTGTGTATGGAAGGATGTGATAGTAAATTACATGTTGTAAATGGATACTTAAAGTTTGATAATTGATGTATGAAACTAATATGGGAAAGTGAAACTAAATGAAGGTTTATATTATGACAAGCATTCATGTTTGTTTGGCATTCACATGATATAATGTGCCTAACTTGTGTGATTAGGTAAATGCGATAAGAAAATTTTTCAAAATTTACGAAATGTATATATAAACGCGTCTGTTCGAATAAGATAAACAGAAAATTTGTGTAACATGAATATGTGTGTTAAATTGCCTAAAACAACTGGTGTGTTATGATGGAATTTTATGAGATTTATATTGAATGAACTCACAAATGAGAGACTAAAGAATTTAGTAGCGGATCAACTATTATGGTGGCCATATAAAAGAATGAGTCGATAGAACTAAAAGAGATATTCAATCATTTTGAAGATCATTCAGATTATGCAAGGCTAAGGTTAAAGAAGTCAACTTTGATGAAACAAAACATAAAGGTATGATACCTAAAGAATGTACTAATTGGAAGTTTTTCTGAGTTGGTTTATGATAGTGGATGGAATAATATAAACCTAATGATGAAAGAATTAGACAGTGAGATAATGGTTGAATTGTATCGATAGCTAAGTGCAGTGATTATAGTTGAGTAACCTACCTTAGTTCCTTCTGGGTATATTATGTGTTCGATAAATCTCAGAGGTGTATGAGGTTATTTATTTTCAAGTAAAACTTTTATCGCAAAGGGTACGATAGCTAAAGATACTGGTAGGCGAAGGCCTTGTTGACCTGTTTGGATTATGTTCGGCATTTTCCTATCTTTCATTTGTTTTTCATTTATTTTATTAAAGAAAAGATGATGACAAAATTTGTGTGATGTTGGTATCTGGTTCCTACTGGTCATTGTTCTGTTTAGTGTACAAGAAGATTATGTTGATTCTGTTACAATTGATTGTAGTGTGGATGATTGATGTTTCTTTCGAAATTACTCTGAGACCTCGTTGAGGTATATATCATTTGGTAGGAGTTGTGTTCTTAAATTTTGGTATAGTTTGATAGCTGGAATATTATTTATCTATATAGTTGAAATGTTGACTTTATTTTGGCATTTTGATTTTAAAGTATCCGATGGTTATGGCTTTATCGAAGTTCAACATTGTGATGATTAGTAATGGAAGACAGTTTGGATATGCACCTTCCTTCCTAGTTGTAATTGAGTTGAAATTGGTAAATGTGAAAATAAAAAAAAAAATATTAATGTTAATCAAGTGGTGTAATGGAGGGGACCATCGCGCTTGAGAAGCCTAATTATTGGTATTACTTATTAGTAAAGTTAGAAACAGTTGAAACATGATTGACAAAATCACCGATTCTGATTTAGCCTGAGTTGAGAAAAAGGTTTATGTTTTTCAGTTAAGTATTATTGCATGACCTGGGTATAAATAGTACTAAAATGTAAACTGATGGTTCATATTTTTATACGGTTAATACCACATTAAAAGAGAAATGTTCGACCAGTGATTTTGTAACAGCCCGATTTAGGGCCAAGTCAGAGTAGTGGTTGCAAGACCAAAAATCCAAAATAAAAAATATATGTTTTATGGTTTTTATGAGGTCTATGACATGTTTGCATGGTTGTGTGAAAATTTCATGAAGAAATTTTATGATTTAGTGATCAATTTATCTTTTAGGACTAAATTGAAAAAATTGAAAAATAAGAGATTCTAGAAGTTTTAAGTATGAGATAGCATTAGAAAATTTATTAGAGGTCCTTATTTAGTAATTAGACCATTATATCTCATGATGGACAAAAATGGACATGGAAGTAGGGGCGTAGCTAGGGGGGCTGGCATAGGCCCCGACCTCCTAAAAAGTAAAATTGCTATTTAGGCCCTTAAATTTTTTTAAAAATTTAAAATTAGTAAAGGTAAAATTACACTTTGGTCCCCCTGAAATTATAAAAATTCAATTTAATCCTTTACAAATTATAAAGAAATAAACTATAAAAAAATTAAAATTTCATCCGGCCCCCTAAAAAATTGTCCTGGCTTCGCCCCTGCATGGAAAGGAAAAATCTCAAGGAAGGGCCTTAAGGGCATTTTGGTCATTTGGTTAATAAATTAATAAAAAGGGAAAAGGAAGTCAAAATTGGTGTCCATCTTCATCCTCTATAGCCAAAATTTGCAATGAGCCATAGCTAGGGTTTTGTTTCACTTTCAAGCTTGATTGGAAGTACCTCCTAGCCCCGTTTTTGATGTTCTTCATATTTTTGAAATCCTCGTAGGTCAATCTAGCTATTTCTACCACTATTTTGAGCTAGAGTTTATGTTTAAAATTTCACCCATGGATGATATGCATGTATTTTGATGTATAGTGGTAGAATATGAAAGTTTGAAGTGTGATAAATAACTTTTGCTAGATGATTTTTGGTGAAATCAATAAAAAGCACTTATTTGCAAGAGATGAAATAATATGTGTATAAAATGTAAAATAGTTAAAATTTTGGGCTGCTATAAGAGAGATTATGAATCGGCTAGGCTTGGGTGTCAGAAAATGAACACATTTAATCATACGAGCCTAGGGACCATTTTGTAAATATGTGAAAGTTTAGGGGAAAAATTATAATTTTTTCCAAAGTATGATTCATGGGCTATTTTAGTCAATGTGATAATTAAATAAGTGAAAATTTTCATTATAGATCAAGAAACACGAAGTCCAGACCTAAACCGAGGAAAGAACAAAGTGGTGGACTAAATTAAACAACTATCTATATTTTAGGACCGAGGTAAGTTTGTGTGTAATAAATCAACATTATGTTATTATGTACTTAAATGCTTGGTATTGCATGAAATGTATATTCTTTTTATGAAATTGGTTAATGAGGTCTCGATGAAAAAAATAATGAAGTTTTACTATATCGAAGTCCCGGTTAAACCTTAGGAATAGAAAGGATACCCTTGTCATGACATTAGATTAATAAGGTCCCGTATAAGATCGTATCAGGGATATGGCCTCGGAACCAAATTGAGATCCCGTGTAAGGCCATATCTGGGATATGGCATCGGCATTGAATGGTGATTTCGTGTGTGGCCACACAGCCTGCCAGCACGGACTAGGGACATGGGTGTGTGTGACCACACGGCCTAACCACATGGGCGTGTTCCTTTCCACACAGGCGTATTCCTTTCTACACGGGCGTGTAGCCCTGTTTTGAGAAAAAAATTTTGAGTGTTCATAAGCTTCCGGTTCAGTTCTGAACCACTCTATATGTATGTTTCGGGTCTCATAGGCCCATAATAGGGATGTTGTGAACACGAATGAATAGTTTTAAGTTGGAATGAAAATTTATGGCCAGATTTTGTATGGTTAAGCATGTTAAGTCCGGTAATGCCTCCTACCCATTCTGCTGTCGAATACGAGTAATGGGTGTTACATTTAGTAGTATCAGAACTACGATTTAGTAGATTCTCGGACAAATGTAGCATATGCACGAGTCTACTTATACATGCCATACGTATGTGTATATACATAATGATAGTATGACGACTCCTGACGATTTAAAATATGTTTTCGTATAGGAAATGAATCCCTATAGAGTAGTGGCGGATGATTTAGAAAGTAATACGCCGGCCCTGCCCAAGGTATGGTGCCAACTGAAAATTAAAATAGACCAGTGATTGTGAGTCAGAGAGGAGGAGAAGAGGCTAGGGAAGCCTTTCTCCATATGATGAATGCTTGGTATACAAAGTTCGTTCGAACGAACCCGAATGCTCAACCCCCTCCACCCCCACCTGTTCCTCAGGTTAACCCTGTAGCTCTCCAAGCTGTAGACATGATAAGAAGGGAAAAGCCCCCGGTTGATAGAATCCAGAAACAAGGAGTTGAGGAATTCCGAGCTAATAAAGATGACAATCTAGAAAGAGCAAAATTTTAGCTTGAAAATACCATCAGGGTATTTGATAAATCGTCTTGCACACCCGAAGAGTGTATGAAATGTGTTGTGTCTCTCTTCAGAGATTCAGCTTTTCAGTGGTGGAAAACCCTTGTGTTGGTTATACCAAGGGAGAGAGTTAATTGGGAATTTTTCCAAGAAGAGTTCCGAAAGAAGTATATTAGCCAAGGGTTTATCGATTAGAAAAGAAAGGAATTCCTTGAGCTAAAACAAGGTCGAATGACTGTAACCGAATATGAACATGAGTTTGTAAGGTTCAGTAAATACACTCGAGAGTGTGTATCCACCGAAGCCATCATGTGTAAGAGGTTTGAGGATGGATTAAATGAGGACATCCGATTGTTTGTTGGTATTCTAGAACTGAAGGAATTTGTTGTGCTAGTAGAGAGAGAGCTTGCAAGGCCGATGAATTGGCCAAAGAGAAAAGAAAGGCTGAAATTGAGTCCCGTGACTCAAGGAAGAGACAATTGGGTAAGTCATTTCAATCCTTATCCAAGAAATCGAGAGAGTTCACTACTCGATCATCTGCTTCAGTTAGGTTCTCAAACGGAAGTTGTAACACCCTTAACCTGAAACAGTCGTCGAAATAAGGTTAAGAGGCATTACTGAACAATAGAATCATTTCACATCCCATTTATGACACAAAGTCAATCATCATCATAACACATCAAGACATAATCAAATAGTCCCTTATTAAGGCCTACAATACCTCAAACACATGCTAGAGAGGGGTCAAGACTAAACCGAACACTTACGAAAGTTTTAGAAATTTCAAACATTCAATGAATCTGTTAAGGCTACACGCCCGTGCCACCAGGCCGTGTGCCTCATACAGTCACCAAACACCCCCATGTCTCTAGGCTGTGCCAAAACATAGCAAGCATTTGACTTCTTCACACGGCTAATAGGCATGCCTGTGTACCATGGCTGTATGCTCTTAGGCCATATATTGACTTATCACCGCAGCTACTAGGCACGCCTGTGTACCATGGCCGTGTGTCCTTAAGCTAGCTACTGACTTAGCCCCACGGTCACTAGGCACACCCGTGTGCCACAACCTTGTGACAAAATTGGCCATATGAAAGACCAATTTACCACCCATACAAGGGTCAAACCTACAAGCACATTTTAGCATGATTACACAGACAATTTGGCAACCAAATTCATGTCAAGTGGTCAACATATCATCTCATAAAATCTCATTTACAACCATGTTAACTAATAGACTAAATTGCACCACTTAAACACATTCAATACCAATATGATTCATTTCCAAATTCTCTATTTCATACTAGTATCATATCAACACAAAGTTTACCATTCATAATTCATTTTCTTTACTCATAAACCTTACCAAAACATGCATCATATATCAATACCATTCATGCTTAAAACTAACATATATCTAGCCACATCACATGGCTATTTACACATCTCAAACATGATTCAAATAACTAGCTTATACATGCCATATTTCAACTATGTCATCTTTCCAAAAGTATCCAAAATAGATTGCCGATAGTGTGATTGAGATGCTGTCGATCCCCAGATCCGAGCTAGCTTTACTGGCATTGTAAAACAGAGAAGCAATCACACAGTAAGCTTTCAAAAGCTTAGTAAGTTCGAAATATAATACTATTAACTCAATAAATTATATCAATGTACAAATTGAAACATCACATCGATAATTTACCACTAATAAACAAATTTAACTTATCCAATACTCACATAGAGTTCCATTCAAATAGTTTCAAATTTCATCCAACACATAGATATATTACATACCTTTTTCAACACCTAGTACTCACCATCCATGCTACAAAATCATTCGATTTTATCATTCGATCACTCTTTCCTATTTTCTTGCTTATTTCGCACACTCAATGCCGATTATAAACTTTACATACTTGTCATCGCACACTTAGTGCCATTATGTTAAACTGAACTTATATCGGTATCGCACACACAGTTCCAACTCAATAAGTCGAAGCTTCTATCATCTCGCACACACAGTGCCAAACATTTCTATCCTGTTTCTTATTTTGCACACTTAGTGCTTTCTAATTCAATTCCACACATAGCGTTTCTCAGCTCAAAGTTATATAGATATGTATTCAAATCACATCACATAGAACATAAATTAAGAACATGTACTATATCCGAACTTACCTCGGACGTCTAACTATCAAAATAATCAATTAATCGAGCACTTTATCTTTGCCTCGATTTCAATCCGAACCTCTCCTTTCTTGGTCTATACACATTCAAATTCAATCCATTCAATTTGATCCATACACACACATTTAGGAAATTTTACAAAATAGCCCTCACATTTTCACATTTCGACACTTTAGTCCCTAATTCACAAAATCATCAAATACAGATAATCTCAAAGCATATATGCTTAGCCGAATTCTTCCCATGCTAACACAAGCTCACACTTTTCATTTATTTCACATTTAACCCTTTAATTTCTCATTTTCTAAATTAAGCCCAAAATACTCAAATTCACTAAAAATTCCAATACAAATTATGTTAATCCAACACCAAGTTTCCATATTTCACTATCAACTAACACATAGCTCAAGTTTTCATCAATGACTCATCGCAAAAATGTCATCAATTCACAAAATTTTAACATGGGTTAGTTAGAGCACGAAGCAACGATTACGAAAACGTAGAAATTAATAAAAACCGAGCTCAAACATACCTTAAATCAAGATGAATAATAACCGAAATTTTTAAAGCTTAAAACCCTTCTTTCATCCTCAATTTTTGGTGGAGCAAAGATGATAACAATGACCATTTTCCATGTTTTATAATAACATATTAAACATAATTATTAATTTACCAAACTAACCTTTTAATAAACATATAAGACAAACATACATTAAGGCTAATTTTTCATTTAGCCATTCCCTATCCTTAATAATGGCTTAATTTCCTCTTAAGGCCATCTTATTATGAAGATAACAACACTTAGATACTTATAAATCAGCACACAGCTTTTATACTTTATGCGATTAAGTCCTTTTTCTTAATTCGGCACACCATCGATCAAATTATCACACAGAATTTTCACACAGACTATGTCACATAGAATCAAAACCAAATATAATATTAAAATAATATTTTGACCTCAAATTTGTGGTCTCAAACCACTATTCTGACTAGGGCCTAAACTGAGCTGTTACAAAAGTAAAGGTAAACAATACTCAGTTTCTAAAGCTCAGACCACATCGATTGCTAGTGTTGGTAATGCTCAACCAAGTAGACTAGAATGTTCACAGTGTGGTAAACGTCACCCCGGTGAATGCCGAGCAAATGAGAGAGCTTGTTTCAAGTGTGGTTCCCAAAATCACTTCATCAGAGATTGCCCAGAGATGGTTGAAAAAGAGAAATTTCAGAGTACAAGATCGGGAAGTACTACTAGAGGGAGACCACAGAGAAATTGGGAAATGGAATGAGTAGTAAGAATAAACCTAGAGAGCAGACTGCAAGATCTGAGGGTAGAGAGCCTACGAGGACTTATGCGATTTGCGCTCGTGAAAAGGCGTCATCCCCTAATGTGATTACGTGAAACACCCCAAACCCGGCCCAAAAAGCCTAACCGGATTTGGTATGTTCCTCGAGTAAATCTATAGCAAATTCTCATTTTGTTTAAGAAAAACTTGATGATTTTGTAGAAAAGCATTAAGTTAACATTTTAGGTTAAAATAAATTTGTAAAGTAAAATTTATATCTTTTAAAAACATTACTTGTAGGAGGAATTGATAAATCAAAAGAAAACCACTTTTAAGGAAATTACTTTAAAACACATATATATATATATATGTTAGTGACAAAAACATTTTAAATTTTTATTTATCGAAAACTATTTAGTTATTTAATAGTTATTGTTCATGGCAAAAAAAAAAAAAAAATTCCAAACACAAAATTAAAGATAGTTTATAGTGGCCTTATTACATGAAATTGGCAAACCCATAATAAAGTCTAAATAATAAAAATTAACTTAATAAGTTTAAGTAGGAAAATTTCCAAACTTCATTATTTCAGCATTGGCCACCTCGAAATCCTTGCTGACCCGATCCATCGCTCTACGAATCATTTGAAAAGTTTATCCCACAAAAGGGGTGAGTCATAAACTCAATGTATAACACATACATTAAAAAAAACCCATTTGATTAAGCCTTTAAGCCCATTAATTACACATATGGCCATAGGCCCATTTAAGTCATATTTGGCCAAAAGCCCATTTAGCTCATATTTAGCCCAAAAGCCCATTTTCATAGCAGATCAAATAATAATCATTCAATATTACATGGTTATGTACATGAAATGAAATGTAAGCCCGGCCCACCTAAATATCCATCCGCTACACACCACCCGTACCAACCAATACACCGTGGGGATTACTAAATCGACCCTCCATCCGCTACACACCATCAAAGGCAGTTGCAGCAGTCAACATGCACATCGCCCTTATAATATTGTGGCAAAGCCACCAGACAAATGTGACCGAAGTCACCAGATTTCAAATATGTGACTGAAGTCACCGGATTTCAAATATGTGACCGAAGTCACCAGATCCACATATGTGACCGAAGTCACCGGATTTCAAATATGTGACCGAAGTCACTGGAAATGTGGTAAAACCACCAGAATACTTCCCCTTCATCAATAATACCCATATGCCCATGCACATACATATCGATAAATTTTCATGCTATTTACCCCACAGATCATAATATAGTCATACTTATCTCACATTTATGCATATAGCAAAATGAACAAAATATTGGGGTAAACATACCTGAATATCGTATACCACTAAATGGTATCCAAAATCACAATCATACACATGGTCATATAATCACATTTAAATATATGTAAATCTATGAGATTTTTAATGTAAGGTTACACACCTTATGACAGTGAGAACAATACCCTCTCGCTCGTCAACACCTAATTAATTTTCACACTTGATTAGTATAAACTTTCACTAATAAAACTATGTTTATTGATGAGGATCTAAATCCTTACCCTCGGATTCTCGAGCAGCAGTTATTTATGGTTTTCTCCACTAGATGGATCAAACCCCCGATATTCCACCAACGTAAAGTGGTTCGATTATACGACTACTTCAAATAACCGATCCTCGTTAGCATAGGGTCCACAACCCGTGGAAAGTCTCTAACCGATATGATTTCTTCGTTTAAAGTTTGATGGTAAAGGAATGCCTCCTCTCTTCCAAACACTCCATCGCCTTTTTTTACCTATCTTGTTAGTCTTAAATCGCCCCTAAAATAACGTTGATTAGTGATCCATTCTAAAAGAATTGATATGATCGAAATTAAAATCCTTACCTTGATGATCTCGAAAGATCACTTCTTAAAGGTTGTCTTCAACAAAGATCCTTAAAAATCCTTTCCAAGGATTTGGCCTAGGACAGAAAAATAAAAGGATTATGAGACTAAAATAAGAAGAAGATCATGAAAATGATTGATAAAATCCTTACTTGATTCACTTGAAGGTTCAGCCTTGAACAAAAAGAAGAAAGGAATTGATGATTCGGCTTTAACAAAAAGAGAGAAATATTGTGCTTTGACTATGGTGGTTTTGGTTGAGAATGAAGAAGAAAGAAGTATGAAAAGAGAAGGAAAGAGATAAGGAAGAAAAGAGAAAGAGAAAGAGAGAGATTAAAGGAAGAAGATGATGATGGTGATGTTATTTTTCAAGAAGAAAAGAGATTGGTTTTGGAACCTATGCTCATTCGGCCAAAGAGGGAGAAATGAAGAAAATTGGTTCTTGAACTTTTGTAGTTTCGACAATGAGGGAGAAAGAAAAGAAAGTGATTCTTGAAGACTTTAAATTTTGGTTACAAAGAGAAAGAAAGGTGTTTTGAAAAGAAACTAAAAAGGCCTTTCAAACCGAAATGGTAAATTGCAAGATGATCAAAAGAAAAGAGAAAGACTTCTCTTTTGTGTAATAGGCATTCGGCTAGGAAGGAAGCTTTTGGAGAAAATTGGTGAAATTGAAAGCCAAAACAAAATAAAGCTTTTACCTAATGTCACCAACAACTTTCGGCTAGGAGAGAAACCTTTAGAGAAAAGAGGAAAGATGTACAAAAATGTAAGACATTTTGGCCAACTATCACCCCTTATTCGGCCAACAAGGAAGCCAACATACTCCCCCATTTTGCTCCACATTTCTTCCCTATCAAACCTTAGTTGTGCTATCACCATTAACCACTCCCTTTAGCCCCTAAAACCATCCAGGTTCATGGTCAAATGACCATGAACAAGTTTCCAAAACATTGCCCACATATCATGCCTTTTGTCCCCCCTTCTTACCATCCTATTTTGATTTCATGCCATAAGTCCTTAGCTTGCCTTATCCACATGGTCAAATAGCCAAAAATAAAAGAATGCTCATCCACTCTAGAAAGTTCTTGGCCGACACTATGGGGAAGGAAACAAAAGAAATAAAAATTCTCCCATTTGCTAGCTAGGGGATTCGAACCTCTCCCCTCAAGCACTCATCCATGCATCCTAACCACCTTGCCAATTACTCATCTAATGCTTTAAATTCCTTGTCATTAATTCTTAAAGCCTAGCTTGTTTAGCTCCCTCTTAATTATTAGAAATTAAAAGTTTCACTAAGCATTCACTTAATTAATGAAGCTCAAATAACTTCCAAAATACACTCAATAATAATTAAGCATGCAACATCATTCAATTAAGTAGAAAATGCATAACCCCTAATTATCAGGATGTTACAGTTCTACCCCCTTAAAATAATTTCATCCTCGAAATTACCTGGCTAGAATAAGTGAGGGTATTGCTGTAGCATCGCTTCCTCCGGTTTCCACGAAGCTTCTTCTGATCCATGATTACGCCATAATACTTTGACGAGAGGAACTGACTTTCTCCATAAAACCTTTACATCTCGCTCCAGAATTTGAATTGGCTCCTCTTCATAGGATAAATCTGGTCTTAATTCCACCTCCTCAACTGGCACTACATGAGATGGATCTGACCGGTAACGGCGTAACATTGAAACATGGAACACATCATGGATTTGCTTCAATTTCGAAGGCAAATCTAAATGATATGCCACAGATCCGACCCGCTTCACAATCCGATAAGGTCCAATGAACCTGGGACTTAGCTTCCCTTTGCGACCAAATCTCATCACCTTTTTCTAAGGTGAAACCTTTAGGAAAACTTGGTCCCCCACAGCAAACTCTATTTCTTTTCGCTTTAGATCTGCGTACGATTTTTGTCTGTCAGATGCTTCCTTTAACCGAGCCCAGATTACCTTAACCTTTTCTTCGGATTCAGCCACTATCTCTAGATCCAAAATCTAACGTTCCCCTAATTCTGTCCAACACGTAGGAGTGCGACACTTCCGTCCATATAATGCTTCATATGGTGCCATCCGAATCTTTGGATTGAAGCGTTGTTGTACGCAAATTCTGCCAACGGTAAGAATTCCTCCCAACTTCCCTTGAAGTCCATTACACATCCTATTAACATATCTTCTAAGATTTGGATTACTCTTTCAGACTGACCGTCCGACTGAGGGTGAAATGCCATAATGAAGTCCAATCTGGTGCCCAAAGCCTGATGCAATGCTTTCCAAAATCGAGACGTAAACCTCGGATCTCTGTCCGAAATAATCGACAACGGCACTCCATGCAATCTCACAATCTTAGCCACATATAACTTCGCCAATTTCTGTAAAGAGTAATCAACCCGAACTGGGATAAAATGTGCAGATTTCGTCAATTGGTCCACTATCACCCATACAGAGTCTTTCTTAGTAGGCGAAAGAGGAAGCCCACTAACAAAGTCCATGGTGATTCTCTCCCACTTCCACTGTGGAATTTTTATCGGCTGAAGCAATCCCGAAGGTATTTGATGTTCAGCCTTGACTTGCTGACACGTTAAACACTTTCTTACAAACTCCGTAACTTCTCGCTTAAGTCCAGGCCACCAAAACTGATCTCGCAAATCTCGGTATAACTTACTTCCTCCAGGATGCATAGCATAGGGACTACCATGCGACTCTTGAAGAATCTTTTGCCTCAACTCCTGATCCCTCGGCATACAAACTTTACCTTTAAAATACAATACCCCATCACTGTTAATACCATAATTTTTCAATTCTCCACTCTGCACCTGCCGAAGCTTTACACTCAGATCATCGTCTACTAACTGTCTCTCTTTCACTTGACTCAACCATGTCGGTTTAACTTGAAGTTCTGCCAACAAGCTTCCGTCATCGTAAAGATTGAGATGTGCAAACATTGCCCTTAAATCTGGCACCACTTTTCGACTTAGAGCGTCTGCCACCACATTCGCCTTGCCCGGGTGGTACTCAATAGAACAGTCGTAGTCTTTCAACAACTCTATCCACCTTCGTTGCCTCAAATTCAGTTCTTTCTGAGTCAGTAGATATTTCAGACTCTTGTGGTCCGTGTATATCACTGACTTTTCCCCATATAAATAATGTCTCCAAACTTTAAGAGCAAAGACTATAGCTGCCAACTTCAAATCATGCATCGGGTCATTAACCTCGTGTGGTCTCAACTGCCAAGACGCATACGCAACTACTTTTCCGCCTTGCATCAGAACACATCCTAATCCTGTGTAAGAAGCATCACAATACACGACGAAATCCTTTCCTGCCTCGGGTTGAATCAAAACTGGAGCTTCAGTCAAAAATTTCTTGAGCTTCTCAAAACTCTCTTCGCTAATGACCCACACGAAAGGTACTTCCTTTCTCAACAATTTCGTTAAAGGTGCACTATCGATGAGAATCCTTGACGAATCTTACGTAGTAGCTGCTAAACCCAAGCTGCGAACCTCATTACGGACTTAGGTGGTTTCCAATCTAGACCTCAATCTTCCGAGGATCCACCTTATCCCTTCGCCGACACCACATGGCCTAAAAATGCAACCTCTTTCACCAAAATTCACACTTCTTTGAATTTGGCATGACTTCTTCTCCTTAAAACTCGTAACACAATCGGAGATGCTCATCATGTTCCATTTAGACTTAGAATACACCGGGATGTCGTCTATGAACACCACGATGAATTGATCCAAGTAGGGCTGGAAAATTCGATTCATCATATCCATGAACGCAGCTGGGGCATTCGTCAATCCGAATGGCATTACCAAAAATTCATAATGCCCATATCTAGTTCGGAAAGCCGTCTTATGGATATCCACTTCTTTCACCTTAAGCTGATGATACCCCGACCTTAGATCAATCTTTGAGAATACCGCAGCTCCTTTAAGCTGATCGAACAAGTCGTCAATCCTCGGCAAAGGATACTTATTCTTGATGGTCAGCTTATTCAACTGCCGGTAGTCTATACACATCCTCATCGATCCGTCCTTCTTCTTCACGAAAAGGACCGGTGCTCCCTATGGAGACACACTAGGTCGAATAAATCCACGATCAAGCAACTCCTGAATCTGAGCCTTAAGCTCAACTAATTCCTTCGGTGCCATTCTATATGAAGCAATAGAAACTGGCGCCGTTCCAGGCAATAAATCAATCCTGAATTCTACCTCACGATCCGGAGGTAATCTTGGAAGTTCTTCCGGAAAAACATCTACAAATTCATTCACAGTCCTAACTCCCTCAACAGTTGCTTCCTTAGCCTCCAAGGCACTCACCAACATCAGGAAGGCTACACATCCCTTTCTAACCATCTTTTCTGCCTTAAGAGCGGATACTACATTAGATAAGTAGTTTCGTCTCTCGCCCATCACTACAACTTCCTTGTCATCAATAGTTCTTAACGACATTCGCTTAGCAGCACAATCTACATTTGCATGATACTTCACAAGCCAGTCCATGCCTAAGATTAGGTCGAATTCTCCGAATGGCAACTCCATTAAATCAGCTGGAAACTGTATCCCTTGAACTTAAAGGCACTTCCTTAAAAGTTTGTCTACAACTCATGCATCCTAAAGGACTAAATACAGATCATCTTCCTAAGGTCACGATTTAAGAAGTCACATGCAAAGTCCCAGATACTTCACTAGCGATGTAGGAATGAGTTGACCCTATATCTATCAAAGCAATAAAGGGCAACCCAGAAATTAGAAACGTACCCATGATAACATCAAAAGTGCCCACGCGTCCTCTGCTGACGAATTGCATACACGGACACATTTGTCTCGCCTCAGAGCTACCACTACCTTTGCCTGAAGTTCGCGACCTCTACCGGAACCATTACCTCTTCCATTTGGACCACGACCCCTTATCGGTTGTTGTCCACCTCGGCCGACTCGATTAGCACCACGACTTCTTTGGCGGTTCTTCTCTGAATTCATTGGGCAATCCTTGATCATATGATCCTTCGAACCGCACTTGAAACGTCCGCCGGTCTTTTTCCAGCATTCTCCCGAGTGCATTTTTCACATTGAGTACAAGTACGATTTTGTCCACCCATAGTAGTCTGTTGACCTCGCGGTCCATCATTTCTTGACTTCTTCTGAAAATTCTCGGACGACCTTGAAGACCCATAGCTTCTCTTATTCTTGCTCGAGCCTCTGTCTCGGTTCTGTCTCTCAGTCCGTTTAGCCTCTTTGGCAATTCCTGCCCTTTCCACTAAGATTGCAAAATCTCTTTCACGGTACGGAGCAATCATCACTCGTAGCTCATCTCTAAGTCCATCTTCAAATCTGATGCACCGTTCATATTTCGTAGCCACTATCCCTCTAGCATATCGACTAAGTCGTAAAAATTTTGCTTCATATTCACTATCGACTTGTTTCCTTGGACCAAATTGAAATGTCTTCCTCTCGGGAGTCGATGTAGGTAGCTCCAACATATTTTCCTTGAATTTAATCTTAAAATACCCCAATCCGATCGATCCACGTGGGTACTCTCTTTGATAGTGAGCCACCACGGTAGGCTTCATCACGGAGTAGTGAAATAGCACCTTCACTTTTCTTCATCGATCAGATCTAAATCGTCCATGATCCTCTCGACCGCCTCCAACCAAGATTCACTACATTTGGAGCTACTCCAGATACTCCCCGAAAACCTCGGCTCCATTTGATCTAAGTCTCGACTCTCGACTTTGAGACCCATTTCGAACTAACCGCTACACATTCCAAAACTCGCGAGACGACTTGTGATCTGCGTCACCTCCTTCATTTTGTTCTTGAAATTTCGCCCAACGGTGGTGGTGGAGCATCATTTTTGAACCTTGACCAGATCTAACTAGTTCGACACGACCATTCTTCCTCGTCCACGTCCACGACGTCCACGCCCCTAGAACTCATGTCTACTACGTGTCTTATCTATTTTACGAAAAAGTCTTATGTATTAGAGTCTTTTCACTTCTTATTAATGGGAAGTTTTATAAACAGATATTTAGTAGTTTTTACAAGTAGCACACAAACACCTAGGGTCCATGTCTCTAAAGTATAGTTTCCTTAGGCTTATCAAACATTCATATCACTTTATCAAAGTACTTACGATGGATCGGCCGAGAACTCGAAAGTGCCATGCTCTTATAAAACCATTTTAACTTAAGAAAACTTTCAGAAAGTCATTTGGGCCACATTTTTGAAAACGTTGTGGGCTTCAAAACCCAAGGCCGAGAGTTTAAAACTGGGCTCTGATACCAAGCTGAAACACCCCAAACCCGGCCCAAAAAGCCTAACCGAATTTGGTATGTTCCTCGAGTAAATCTATAGCGAATTCTCATTTTTGTTTAAGAAAAACTTGATGATTTTGTAGAAAACAGATTAAGTTAACATTTTAGGTTAAAAATAAATTTGTAAAATAAAATTTATATCTTTTAAAAACATTACTTGTAGGAGGCGATAAATCAAAAGAAAACCACTTTTAAGGAAATTACTTTAAAAACACATATATATATATATATAGTGACAAAAACATTTTAAATTTTATTTATCGAAAACTATTTAGTTATTTAATAGTTATTGTTCATGGCAAAAAAAAAAATTCCAAACACAAAATTAAAGATAGTTTATAGTGGCCTTATTACATAAAATTGGCAAACCAATAATAAAGTCTAAATAATAAAATTAACTTAATAAGTTTAAGTAGGAAAATTTCCAAACTTCATTATTTCAAACATTGGCCACCTCGAAATCCTTGTTGACCCGATCCATCGCTCTCTGAATCATCGAAAAGTTTATCCCACAAAGGGTGAGTCATAAACTCAATGTATAACACATACATTAAAAAAACCCATTTGATTAAGCCTTTAAGCCCATTAATCACACATATGGCCATAGGCCCATTTAAGTCATATTTGGCCAAAAGCCCATTTAGCTCATATTTAGCCCAAAAGCCCATTTTCATAGCAGATCAAATAATAATCATTCAATATTACATGGTTATGTACATGAAATGAAATGCAAGCCTAAGCCCACCTAAATATCCATCCGCTACACACCACCGTACCAACCAACACACCATGGGGATTACTAAATCGACCCTCCATCCGCTACACACCATCGAAGGCGATTCTGCGGTCAACATGCACATCGCCTTATAATATTGTGGCAAAGCCACGGAAAAATGTGACCGAAGTCACCAGATTTCAAATATGTGACCGAAGTCACCAAATTCACATATGTGACCGAAGTCACCGGATTTCAAATATGTGACCGAAGTCACCAGATCCACATATGTGACCGAAGTCATCGAATTTCAAATATGTGACCAAAGTCACCGGAAACTTAGTAAAACCACCAGAATACTTCCCCTTCATCAATAATACCCATATGCCCATGCACATAAATATCGATAAATTTTCATGCTATTTACCCCACAGATCATAATATAGTCATACTTATCTCACATTTATGCATATAGCAAAATGAACAAAATATTGGGGTAAACATACCTGAATATCGTATACCACTAAATGGTATCCAAAATGACAATCATACACATGGTCATATAATCACATTTAAATATATGTAAATCTATGAGATTTTTAATGTAAGGTTACACACCTTATGACAGTGAGAACAATACCCTCTCGCTCGTCAACACCTAATTAATTTTCACACTTGATTAGTATAAACTTTTACTAATAAAACTATGTTTATTGATGAGGATCTAAATCCTTACCCTCAGTTCTCGAGCAGCAGTTATTTGTGGTTTTCTCCACTAGATGGATCAAAACCCGATATTCCACCAACGTAAAGTGGTTCGGTTATACGCACTACTTCAAATAACCGATCCTCGTTAGCGGAGGGTCCACAACCCGGTGGAAAGTCTCTAACGCCGATACAACCCTTCGTTTAAAGTTTGATGGTAAAGGAATGCCTCCTCTCTTCCAAACACCAGATCGCCTTTTCTTACCTATCTTGTTAGTCTTAAATCGCCCTAAAATAACGTTGATTAGTGATCCATTCTAAAAGAATTGATATGATCGAAATTAAAATCCTTACCTTGATGATCTCGAAGATCACTTCTTAAAGGTTATTTTCAACAAAGATCCTTAAAATCCTTTCCAAGGATTTGGCCTAGAACGAGAAAAATAAAAGGATTATGAGACTAAAATAAGAAGAAGATCATGAAAGCGATTGACAAAATCCTTACTTGATTCACTTGAAGGTTCGACCTTGAACAAAAGAAGAAAGGAATTGATGATTCGGCTTTAAAAAAAGAGAAATATTGTGCTTTGACTATGGTGGTTTGGTTGAGAATGAAGAAGAAAGAAGTATGAAAGAGAAGGAAAAGAGAAGGAAGAAAAGAAAGAAAGAGAGAGATTAAAGGAAGAAGATGATGATGGTGATGTTGTTTTCAAGAAGAAAAGAGATTGGTTTTGGAACCTATGCTCATTCGGCAAAGAGGAGAAATGAAAAAATTGGTTCTTGAACTTTTGTAGTTTTGACAATGAGGAGAAAGAAAAGAAAGTGATTCTTGAAGACTTGAAATTTCGGTTACAAAGAGAAAGAAAGGTGTTTTGAAAAGAAACTAAAAGGCCTTTCAAACCGAAATGGTAAATTGCAAGATGATCAAAAGAAAAGAGAAAGACTTCTCTTTTGTGTAATAGGCATTAACTAGGAAGGAAGCTTTTGGAGAAAATTGGTCAAATTGAAAGCCAAAACAAAATAAAGCTTTTACCTAATGTCACCAACAAATTTCGCTAGAGAGAAACCTTTAGAGAAAAGAGGAAAGATGTACAAAATGCAAGACATTTTGGCCAACTATCACCCCTAACCCAAGTCAAAATTCGGCCAACAAGGAAGCCAACATACTCCCGTTTTGCTCCACATTTCTTCCTATCAAACCTTAATTGTGCTATCACCATTAACCACTCCCTTTAGCCCCTAAAATCGTCTAGGTTCATGGTCAAATGACCATGAACAAGTTTCAAAACATTGCCCACATATCATGCCTTTTGTCCCCCTTCTTACCATCCTATTTTGATTTCATGCCATAAGTCCTTAGCTTGCCTTATCCACATGGTCAAATAGCCAAAAATAAAAGAATGCTCATCCACTCTAGAAAGTTCTTGGCCAACACTATGGGAAGGAAACAAAAGAAATAAAATTCTCCCATTTGCTAGCTAGGGGATTCGAACCTCTCCCCTCAAGCACTCATCCATGCATCCTAACCACCTTGCCAATTACTCATCTCATGCTTTAAATTCCTTGTCATTAATTCTTAAGGCCTAACTTGTTTAGCTCCCTCTTAATTATTAGAAATTAAAAGTTTCACTAAGCATTCACTTAATTAATGAAGCTCAAATAACTTCCAAAATACACTCAATAATAATTAAGCATGCAACATCATTCAATTAAATAAAAATGCATAACCCCTAATTATCAGGATGTTACATTACGAGTACATTTTCTCTCTATGATACTCACGTTGTTGCTTTAATTGATCCGGGATCTAGCCACTCGTATGTTTGTATGAAATTAGTATCCGATATGAACATGCCTATAGAGTCTACAGAATTTGGGATAAAAGTGTCAAATCCCCTAGGCAAATGTGTGTTAGTTGAAAAAGTATGTAGGAATTGTCCTTTGATGATTAGAGGTCATTGTTTTCCAACTAATCTTATACTTTTGTCGTTTGATGAATTTGATGTAATTCTTGGTATGGATTGGTTGACCATTCATGATGTGGTAGTAAATTGTGGAAGAAAAATTATTGAGTTGAAATGTGAAAGTGGTGATATTCTTCGGATTGGATAAAATGAATTAGATAGCTTGCATGTAGTGATTTCTTCTATGACTGCTCAGAAATGCATAAGAAAGGGTTGTGAAGCTTACTTGCCTTTGTGATGAATGCCAAAGAGACCGAGTTAAGAATTAAATCAGTGCCGATAATATGTGAGTATCCAGATGTATTTTCGAAAGAATTGCCCAGGTTGCCTCCAGTTAGAGAGATTGAATTTGGTATTGATTTAGCCCCTAGTACTGCGCCTATTTCGATTACTCAGTATAGGATGGCTCCGACAGAGTTGAAAGAATTGAAGGCTCAGTTACAAGAGTTGACAGATAAAGGTTTCGCAAGACCGAGTTATTCTCCGTGGGGTGTTCCTATATTATTTGTGAAAAAGAAGGATGGTTCTATGAGGTTATGTATAGATTATCGTTAACTTAATAAGGTAACCGTAAAGAACAAGTATCCCTTGCCAAGGATTGATGATTTGTTTGACCAATTGAAGGGAGCCATTGTTTTTTCCAAGATAGAATTGAGGTTTGGTTATTACTAATTGAGAGTTAAAGACTCAGATGTGCTGAAAACCACATTTCAGACAAGGTATGGTCACTATGAATTTCTAGTTATGCCTTTTGGATTAACAAACGCCCCTGCCGTGTTTATGGATTTAATGAACTGCATCTTTTGGCCATATTTGGATAAATTTGTTGTAGTCTTTATCGATGATATATTGATTTGCTCTCGTGATGAGAACGAGCATGCTGAACACTTGAGGATTGTTTTACAAATTTTACGGGATAAACAGTTATATGCCAAGTTTAGTAAAAGTGAATTTTGGCTTAAAGAAGTTAGATTATTGAGGCACATTGTTTCGAGTGATGGTATTTGAGTTGACCTGAGTAAGATTCCAGCAATTGTAGATTGGAGACCACCGAGAAATGTGTAACACCCTTAACCCGTAATCCCCACCAGATTCGGGCACGAGATGTTACGAATAATTTACCTGATCGCCACTTAGGCTCAACGTGACTACTCTTCTCGAATCACTTCAACTACTACACACTCAACCTATGAGATCTCGATCGTACCTACGAGAACTCTTGGCACCATATCGGAAGTCTTACGGTCTATAAAATTTCATTTCATCTAAACAGGGAGTGCATGCCCGTGCTAGATGATACACACGCCCGTGTGTAGTTACATACGCCTATGTGCTCACACCGTGTCCAAAAACCCCAAAATTCTGCCAAAACTCACACGGCTAGGGCACGCCCATGTGAAATGGGGGCACGCCCGTGTACCCTTACAACATACCCGTGTCTTTTGCCCGTGGGAAGTTACTGACTAATTTAGCATGACCTGGACACACTCGTGTCCCTACCCTGTGTCTTACACGGTTTATGCACACGGCCGTGGGATTTGCCGTGGCCTATTCTAATTAGTAATAATAAGGTGCAAGGTTAGCACGGCCTAGACACACGCCCGTGTGTCTACCCGTGTGGCACATCAAGGCTATTTGCTAGGCTTCTAGCATCCCTATATCTTACTCTACATGAGTTTATTCAACAACTAACAAACCTCTCTTAATCCACATGCACTTACATTAATAACATTGAAATTTCATAAATGATAAAATATGCCATCATTCTTGGCAATTTACAAAATTAATGTCTTAGCAAGAGCCAATACACCTTTGGTCAAAATAAGAAAATAATCTAACTAGTTTAGTCTTATTCATGCCATATACAAAATCACTAATCTAATTATACCGAAGTAAGCAAATAGTGTGGGCGGTCTTCTAGTTATCAGCGTACCCCAGCTCAGCTCTTAAGCCCTATAAGACAATGGAAAAGAAAGGGGGAGTAAGCTTTAAGCTTAGGAAGTTTACATGTAAACAACATAACATTTTTGTATGTGCTAAACAATTATATAGCATTACACACTAAACAAGAAACAATCCACATTCATAATCATGCTTACTCATTTCTTCCATTTCCACATTGCAACCATTTCACAAGCCTAATGTATATATTCATTAACATGTCTCCCTACACTTAGCACCACAATGTCACATAATACAACACGTCACAATCTCTTAATCAACTAATCATATCAAATTACTCGGTGGTTTCGCACTTAGCCCACCATCCGTCTTTATTAGGGTGGTATCGCACATAGCCCATCGTAATTAAATGTTAAGGTGGTATCGCACTTACCCCACCATCAAGTATTGATATAACACACTCACAAATCCCTTCCATTTTTTCATACTAGAATTATTCATTAACTACCACTTTCTATCTACTTGAATTATACATGTTCTCAATTATGCTATGCACTGATTAAAAATAATAGTGTGCATGTAAAATGCATCGTTTACACGTAAACTTACCTCGGTGCAAAACGTGTTAGCTAGCGATTTACTCAATCACCTTGCCTTTCCCACGGTCGAGGTTGATTCCACGCTCTTCTTGATCTATAACAACAGAATTCATTCGTTTAGATCATTCTATGATCATAATACATCAAACTCTACACTTGGGCAAAAATTACCATTTTGCCCATTTACATTGGCAAAATTACGATTTTGCCCCTAGGCTCGTAATTTATTTTTCATCACATTTTCTCAATAAACAAGCATAAATGAACATTTATTTCTCTTACAACTACTCACCATTTAAACTATTTAATGCATTTATGACACAAACTAAATCTTTGCATTCAAGTCCTATTTAGGTGTTTTCATGCTAACACCTTTCACAAAAGTTGTTTCTCACCTCCCTAACATTCATTTTCTTCCATGAAAACTCAGATAACAACATAAATACTCTCAAGGAAAGTCCTTATACTTTCAACCATATCTCAAATTAGTCCCCTCATTAGCTAGCTTAAGCTTTAGGGACTCCAAAAGCACAAAAATTATCAATTAACACCACCAAAAATCACTTACTTGGGTGAGGACAAGTTGGTAAAATTTCAAGGCTTTCAATACCCTTATTTTTAGTGTAAAAATTGGTGGAAGAGGAAGAGAAGAGAAAAAGATGATGGCCTTCCCTTATTTTATCATATTTTAATCAACTAGTCAACAACTATCACCAAATTTGACTAAAAATAAATGCTCTTGTCCCCTTTTGCTATCTATGGTCGACCAATACATCCTTTAGGGCCTAATTGCACTTTAAGGACCTCTAATTTAGTACTCTATGGATATTGGACTCCTCTACCTTGAAAAATATAACTTTTGCACTTTATGTAATTTAGTCCTTTTTCATAATTAAGCATGCTATCACTCAAATTAAAGCACCAAAATTTTCACATAGCCATATATTAATACCATAACACATAAAATAATACTAAAATAATTTCCTCAACCTCAGATAAGTGGTCCCAAGACCACTGTTCTGACTAGCCCCAAAATCGAGCTGTTACAACTCTCCCTCCTTTTTGGGATTTTTGCCCTCGAAAATCTTACCGGTAAAGAGGTTTGTATATTGCTCTCTCATGGCTTCTTCTGGTTCCCACGTAGCTTCTTCTACACCGTGCTTTTTCCACAACACTTTTACTAAGGCTATTTCCTTATTCCTCAACTATTTCACTTCTCGAGCCAAGATTTTAATTGGCTCTTCCTCATATATCATGTTTGGTCGCATCTCAATTTTCGTGGGAGAAACAACATGCGAGGGATCGGAACGATAATGACTTAGCATTGATACATGGAACACATTGTGAATTCTCTCTAACTCTACCGGTAAAGCCAACTGATATGCCACTGGCCCAATCCTTTCGGTAATTTCATACGGCCCCATGAATCTCGGACTCAATTTACCCTTTCGACCAAATCTCAATATTTTTTTCCACGGTGACACTTTCAAAAATACTTTGTCACCCACTTGAAACTCAATTTCTTTTCTTTTCAAGTCCGCTTATGACTTTTGTCGGTCTGAAGCAGCTTTCAGACTATCCCAAATTACTTTCACTTTTTCCTCAGTTTCTTTAATTAAATCAATCCCATGGATTTGCTTCTCACCCAACTCGGTCCAATACAAAGGAGTCTGACACTTACGACCATATAAGGCCTCATACGGTGCCATCCATATGCTCGATTGATAATTATTGTTGTAAGCGAATTTGACCAAAAGGTAGGTATCTTTCCTAACTACCTTCGAATTCTAACACATAGCATCGGATCATATCTTCAAGAACTTGGATTACTCTCTCAGATTGGCCATCAGTTTGAGGATGAAAAGCAGTACTAAAATTAAACCTTGTACCTAAGGCCTCTTGTAACTTCTACCAAAACCTCAAAGTAAATCTCGGGTCTCTATTCGAGATAATGGATATAGGCACTCCATGTAATCTTACTACCTCTACAATATACAACTCGGCTAACTTCTCTAATGAATAATCAATACGTACCAGTATAAAGTGAGCCGACTTCTTTAACCTATCAACGATAACCCATACAACATCTTTCTTTTTCGATGTCGAAGGCAACCCCGTCACGAAGTCCACGGTGATTCGATCCCACTTCCACTCGGGAAAAATCACTGGTAGAAGTAATCCCGAAGGCACCTGATGCTTCACTTTCACTTGTTGACAAATCAGACATCTTGTTACATACTCTGAGATGTCTCTTTTTATTCCTGGCCACCAATAAAATTTATTCAGATCATTATACATTTTCTTGCTGCTCGGGTGTACTGACAAATGACTATTATGTGTTTCTTGTAAAATTTCTCGGATTAACTCATCATCTTTAGATACATAAATTCTATCATGGAACATTAAACAACCATTCGAACTTACCCGAAATTCAGAATCAGCTCCTGATTCACAATTAGCTCTTTTAGCTAACATCTCATTATCATTCCTTTGAGCTTCACATATTTGTTGGACAAATAGTTGCCTAGCTCTCAACTCAGCCATTATAGCACCATCATCGTACAATGACAAACTCATGCTCATTGTTCTCAAAGCATACAAAGATTTTCTACTTAAAGCATTTGTAACTATATTTGCTTTCCCCAGGTGGTAATCGAAAACTAACTCATAGTCTTTCAATAATTCAAGCCATTATCATTGCCGTCAATTTAACTCTTTTTGATTCATCAAGTACCTCAAACTCTTATGATCCCTAAAAATTTGACACTTCTCACCATATAAATAATGTCGCCAAATCTTTAGTGCGAAAACGATTGCGGCTAACTCTAAGTCATGAGTAAAATAATTCTTCTCATGTGGTTTTAGCTGTCTTGAGGCGTAAGCGGCCATCCTACCCTCTTGCATCAACATACAACCGAGACCATTTAAGGACGCGTCACTGTAGACCACAAACTCTTTTCTTGACTCCGACTGTACCAAAACCGATGCTTCTGTCAACAACATTTTCAATCTCTCAAAACTCTGTTGGCATTTTTAGTCCATTCAAATGTAACATCCTTCTGCAATAATTTCGTCACCGGAGTAGAAATCATAGAAAATCCCTCCACAAACCGTCTATAGTACTCTGCCAAACCTAGAAAGCTTCTAACTTTCGACACGTTCCTCGGCGGTTTCCATTCCATAATAGCCGAGATCTTTCCCCGATCAACTCTAATGCCTTCCCCTGACACAACATGTCCTAGGAATCTCACCTCTCAGAGCCAAAACTCACACTTGCTAAATTTAGCATATAATTGCTTGTCTTTCAAGGTCTGCAAGACAATTCCCAAATGCTTTGCATGATCACACTCATCTCGGGAGTAGACCAATATGTCATCAATAAAAACAACTACGAACTTGTCGAAATACGGTATAAAGATAGGTTCATTAAGTCCATAAAAATTGCAGGAGCATTTGTTAAATCGAACGGCATGACCAGAAACTCATAATGGCCATACCTCATCCTAAATGCTATTTTCAGCACGTCTTCCTTAATTCTCGGCTGATAATATCCGGATCTCAAATCAATCTTGGAGAACACCATAGCTCCCTTAGATGATCAAATAGATCATCTATCCTCGGTAAAGGATACCTATTTTTCACTGTCACCTTGTTGAGCTGTCTGTAATCTATACACAATCTCATCGATCCATCTTTCTTTTTCACAAATAATACTGGAGCACCCTACGGCAAAAAGCTTGGTCTTGCAAAACCCTTATCCGTCAACTCTTGCAACTGGACCTTCAGTTCTTTCAACTCCAACGGTGCCATCCTGTACGGAGCGATGGAAATAGGTGCCGTTCTTAGAACTAACTCAATTCCAAACTCAACCTCTCTGATTGGAGGTAGTCCAGGTAACTCTTCTGGGAATGCATCCGGATACTCACATACAACCGGCACGGTTTCAACCTTTGCCTCAGACTCTTGACTATTCAGTATAAAGGCAAGATACGACTCACATCATTTTCTCAAATATTTCTGAGCTACCATGGAAGAAATCATCACCGGTAGGTTATCTGACTCACTTGATTCAATCCGAATAACATCTCCATTTTCACACTTCAATTCAATAAATTTACTACCACAATTCACTAAAACGCTATGGGCAGTCAACCAATCCATACCAAGAATCAAGTCAAACTCATCAAACGACAGCAATATAAAGTTTTCCAGAAAATAATGACCCCTAACAGCATAGGTTCTTGCAGGCACCCAACCCTCTGACCTCATAGTAGTGTCTCGTGATACACCTCTACCACTAGTCCCACCTCCCGGGTTCTTTTGTGGCCTACCTGTAAAAGATGCACTGCTTGATCTTACCTCTTGCTTCTTTCCCTTATCATCTCTTTCAAGAAAGTTTCGAATGAAATGGTTGAGGGATCCACACTTGTAGTAATTTTGATTATTTCCCCAACACTCCCCAGTGTGATGTCTGCCACAACTTGGGCACTCTCGCTTGGACGTTGGATTACCCACACTTGCCATTGAGATGGCCTGAACTCTTGAACTCGAATACGTATTACCTCGATCTCTCTGTGAATACCTAACTGACGTAGTCATCCGAGGGTTCCCTTCTCTAGACCTCTTCGATGGAGATTGGTATGACTTACTCATCGGTCTCTTCCTTGCATCACGAGCCTCACTCAGGGCTTTCCTCTTTTCCTTACTCAATTCTTCGGCCTGACTAGCCTGATCCACCAGTATCACAAATTCTTTTAGCTCTAAGATCCCAACTAAAAGTTTGATGTCTTCATTTAACCCGTCTTCAAACCTCTTATATAGGGTAGATTCCGTGGATACACATTCCTGTGTGTACTTACTGAGCCGAACAAATTCGCGTTCATATTCTGCCACAGTCATTTTTCTTTGCTTTAACTCAAGGAATTCCTTCCGCTTCTGGTCTATAAATCTTTAACTTATATACTTCTTTCGGAACTCCTCCAAGAAAAAGTCCCACGTCACCTCTCTTTAGGAACTACTGATGTCAATGTTTTCCACGAGTCCCTCAACAAAGATACATCGCATTTCAAACTCTCCTCAGGGGTACAGGAGAGTTCATCAAAAACCCTCATAGAGTTCTCAAGCCAGAACTCCGCCTACTCAGGGTTATTATCTTTGTTAGCTCGAAAATCTTTAGCCCCTTGCTTCCGAATTTTATCTACCAGGGGCTTATTTGTCCTCACTATTTCTACACCTTGGGGAGCCACAGGAACTGGCTGAGGTATAGGAGGAGGTGGAGAAGGTTGAGCATTGGAATTAGCTCGTACATACTCGGTGTACCAATTGCTTATCATTTGGAGAAAGGCTTCTCAAGCCTCTTCTCCTTAATCCCTAGTCTCGGGTTCATTTTGTACAGGCGCGGTCCCTTGCGTAGGAGTCGACGTATTACTAGCTACATCATCAGTAGCCGATTGATCGGAATCCATATACTACATAAAACAAATTTTTAAAAATCATCAGAAGCCACCACACTATCATTATATGCTTATGGCATGTATAGCTAGACTCCCACGCACGCTACGGTAGTCCTAGAACCAACTAAACCATAGCTCTGATACCACTAAATGTAACACCTCTTACCCGTAATCCCCGCCGAATTTGGGATGAGACGTTACTGAATAATTTACCTGATCGCCACTTAGGCTCAACGTGACTACTCTTCTCGAATCGTTTCAACTACTTCACACTCAACCTATGAAATCTCAATCGTACCTACGAAAACTCTCGGGACCATATCGGAAGTCTTACGGTCCATAAAATTTCTTTTCATCTAAACAGGGAGTGCACACCTATGCTAGATGATACACACGCCCATATGTAGTCACACACGCCCATGTGCTCACACCGTGTCCAAAAACCCCAACATTCTGCCAAAACTCACACGGAAAGGGCACGCCCATGTAAAATGGGGGCACGCCCATGTACCCTTACAACATACCCGTGTCTTCCGCCCATGGGAAGTTACTGACTAATTTAGCACGGCCTGGACACACCCGTGTCCCTACCGCATGTCTTACACGGTTCATGCACACGGCCGTGAGATTTGCCGTGGCCTATTCTAATTAGTAATAATAAGGTGCAAGGTTAGCACGACCTAGACACACGCTCGTATGTTTACCCGTGTGGCACATGAAGGCTATTTTCTAGGCTTCTAGCATCCCTATATCTTACTCTATATGGGTTTATTCAGCAACTAACAAACCTCTTTTAATCCACATGCACTCACATTGATAACATTAAAATTTCATAAATGATAAAATATGCCATCATTCTTGGCAATTTACAAAATTAATGTCTTAGCAAGAGCCAATACACCTTTGGTCAAAATAAGAAAATAATCTAACTAGTCTAGTCCTATTCATGCCATATACAAAATCACTAATCTAATTATACCGAAGTACGCAAATAGTGTGGGCGGTCTTCTAGTTATCGGCGTATCCCGGCTCGGCTCTTAAGCCCTATAAGAAAATGGAAAAGAAAAGGGGAGTAAGCTTTATGCTTAGGAAGTTTACATGTAAACAACATAACATTTTAGTATGTGCTAAACAATTATATAGTATTACATACTAAACAAAAAACAATCCACATTCATAATCATGCTTACTCATTTCTTTCATTTCCACATTGCACTCATTTCACAAGCCTAATATATGCATTCATTAACATGTCTCCCTACACTTAGCACCACAATGTCACATAATACAACACCTCACAATCTCTTAATCAACTAATCATATCAAATTACTCGGTGGTTTCGCACTTAGCCCACCACCCGTCTTTATTAGGGTGGTATCGCACATAGCCCACCAAAGAGATTAGTTACGGTGGTATCGTACATAGCCCACCAAATGATAAATAGATGATGGTATCGTACATAGCCCATCGTAATTAAATGTTAAGGTGGTATCGCACTTAGCCCACCGTCAAGTATTGATATAACACGCTCACAAATCCCTTCCATTTTTTCATACTAGAATTATTCATTAACTACCACTTTCTATCTACTTGAATTATACATGTTCTCAATTATGCTATGCACTGATTAGCAACAATAGTGTGCATGTAAAATCATCGTTTACACGTAAACTTACCTCGGTGCAAAACATGTTAGCTAGCGATTTACTCAATCACCTTGCCTTTCCCACGGTCGAGGTTGATTCCGCGCTCTTCTTGGTCTATAACAATGGAATTCATTCGTTTATATCATTCTATGATCATAATACATCAAACTCTACACTTGGGCAAAAGTTACCATTTTGCCCTTGTACATTGGCAAAATTACGATTTTGCCCCCAGGCTCATAATTTATTTTTCATCACAATTTCTCAATAAACAAGCGTAGATGAACATTTATTTCTCTTGCAACTACTCACCATTTCAACTATTTCATGCATTTATGACACAAACTAAATCTTTGCATTTAAGTCCTATTTAGGTGTTTTCATGGTAACATCTTTCACAAAAGTTGTTTCTCACCTCCCTAACATTCATTTTCTTCCATAAAAACTCAACTAACAACATAAATACTCTCATGGCAAGTCCCTAGACTTTCAACCATATCTCAAATTAGTCCCCTCATTAGCTAGCTTAAGCTTTGGGGACTCCAAAAGCACAAAAATTATCAATTAACACCACCAAAAATCACTTACTTGGTGAGGACAAGTTGCTAAAATTTCAAGGCTTTCAAAACCCTTCTTTTTAGTGTAAAAATCGGTGGAAGAGGAAGAGAAGAGAAAAAGATGATGGCCTTCCCTTATATCATATTTTAATTAACTAGTCAACAACTATCACCAAATTTGACTAAAAATAAATGCTCTTGTCCCCTTTTGCTATCTATGGCCAGCCAATACATCCTCTAGGGCCTAATTGCACTTTAAAGACCTCCAATTTAGTAATAAATGGCTATTGGACTCCTCTACCTTGAAAAATATAACTTTCGCACTTTATGCGATTTAGTCATTTTTCACAATTAAACATGCTATCACTCAAATTAAAGCACCAAAATTTTCACATAGCCATATATTAATACCATAACACATAAAATAATACTTAAATAATTTCCTCAACCTCGGATTAGTGGTCCCGAGACCATTATTTTAACTAGCTCCAAAATTGGGCTGTTACAATTCTCCCCCCTTTTTGGGATTTTCGCCCTCGAAAATCTTACCGGTAAAGAGGTTTGGATATTGCTCTCTCATGGCTTCTTCTGGTTCCCACGTAGCTTCTTCTACACCGTGCTTTTGCCAAAACACTTTTACTAAGGCTATGTCCTTATTCCTCAGCTGTTTCACTTCTCAAGCCAAGATTTTAATCGGCTCTTCCTCATATGTCATGTCTAGTCGTATCTCAATTTCCATGGGAGAAACCACATGCGAGGGATCGGAACGATAACGCCTTTGCATTGATACATGGAACACATTGTGAATTTTCTCTAACTCTACCGGTAAAGCCAATCGATATGCCACTGGCCCAATACTTTTGGTAATTTCGTACGGCCCTATGAAATTTGGACTCAATTTACCCTTTCGACCAAATCTCAATATTTTCTTCCACGGTGACACTTTCAAAAATACTTTGTCACCCACTTGAAACTCAATTTCTTTTCTTTTCAAGTCCGGTATGACTTTTGTTAGTCTGAAGCAGCTTTCAGACTATCCCAAATTACTTTCACTTTTTCCTCAATTTTTTTTAACTAAATCAATCCCATAGATTTGCCTCTCACCCAACTCGGTCCAATACAAAGGAGTCTAACACTTACGACCATATAAGGCCTCATACGGTGCCATCCGTATGCTCGATTGATAACTATTGTTGTAAGTGAATTCGACCAAAGATATGTATCTTTCCTAAATACCTTTGAATTCTAACACATAGAATTGGAGCATATCTTCAAGAACTTGGATTACTCTCTCAGACTGACCATCAGTTTGAGGATGAAAAGCAGTACTAAAATTCAACCCTGTACCTAAGGCCTCTTGTAACTTCTTTCAAAACCTCAAAGTAAAACTCGGGTCTTTATCCGAGATAATGGATATAGGCACTCCATGTAATCTTACTACCTCTGCAATATACAACTCGGCTAACTTCTCTAATGAATAATCAATACGTACCGATATAAAGTGAGCCGACTTCGTTAACTTATCAACGATAACCCATACAACATCTTTCTTTTTCGGTGTCGAATGCAACCCCGTCACGAAGTCCATGGTGATCCGATCCCACTTCCACTCGAGAAACATCACTGGTAGAAGTAATCCCGAAGGCACCTGATGCTCGACTTTCACTTGTTGACAAATCAGACATCTTGTTACATACTCCGAGATGTCTCTTTTCATTCCTGGTGACCAATAGAATTTCTTTAGATCATTATACATTTTTGTACTGCCCGGGTGTACTAACAAATGATTATTATGTGCTTCTTGTAAAATTCTCGGATTAACTCATCATCTTTAGGTTCACAAATTCTATCATGGAACATTAAACAACCATTCGAACTTACCCAAAATTTAGAATTAGCTCCTGATTCACACTTAGCTCTTTTAACTAACATCTCATTATCATTCCTTTAAGCTTCACATATTTGTTGGACAAATAGTAGCCTAGCTCTCAACTCAGCCAGTATAGCACCATCATCGTACAATGACAAACTCGTGCTCATAGTTCTCAAAGCATACAAAGACTTTCTACTTAAAGCATCTGCAACTATAATTGCTTTCCCGGTGGTAATCGATCACTAGCTCGTAGTCTTTCAATAATTCAAGCCATTATCATTGCCGTAAATTTAACTCTTTTTGATTCATCAAGTACCTCAAACTCTTATGATCCATAAAAATTTGACACTTCTCACCATATAAATAATGTCGCCAAATCTTTAGCGCAAAAACAATTGCGGCCAACTCTAAGTCATGAGTCAGATAATTTTTCTCATGTGGTTTTAGCTATCTCGAGGCGTAAGCGACCACCTTACCCTCTTGCATCAACACACAACTGAGACCATTTAAGGACACGTCACTGTAGACCACAAACTCCTTTCCTGACTCAGGCTGTACCAAAATCGGTGCTTCTGTCAACAACATTTTCAATCTCTCAAAACTCTGTTGGCATTTTCAGTCCATTCAAACTTAACATCCTTCTGCAATAATTTCGTTATCGGAGTAGAAATCATAGAAAATCCCTCCACGAACCGCCTATAGTACATTGTCGAACCCAGAAAGCTTCTAACTTCCGATACGTTCCTCGACGGTTTCCACTCCACAATAGCCGAGATCTTTCCCGGATCAACTCTAATGCCTTCCCCTGACATAACATGTCCTAGGAATCCGACCTCTCAGAGCCAAAACTCACACTTGCTACATTTAGCATATAATTGCTTGTCTCTTAAGGTCTGTAAGACAATTCCCAAATGCTTTGCATGATCACACTCATCTCGGGAGTAGACCAATATGTCATCGATAAAACAACTATGAACTTGTCCAAATACGGTAGGAAGATACGGTTCATTAAGTCCATAAAAATCGCAGGAGCATTCCTTAAACCGAACGGCATGACCAGAAACTCATAATGGCCATACCTCGTCCTAAATGCTATTTTTGGCACGTTTTGTTCCTTAATTCTTAGCTGATAATATCCAGATCTCAAATCAATCTTGGAGAACACCATAGCTCCCTTCAGTTGATCAAATAGATCATCTATCCTTGGTAAAGGATACCTATTTTTCACCGTCACCTTGTTGAACTATCTGTAATCTATACACAATCTCATCGATCCATCTTTCTTTTTCACAAATAATACCGGAGCACCCCATGGTGAAAAGCTTGGTCTTGTAAAACCCTTATCCGTCAAATCTTGCAACTGGACCTTCATTCTTTCAACTCCAACGGCGCCATCCTGTACGGAGCGATGGAAATAGGTGCCGTTCTGGGAACTAACTCAATTCCAAACTCAACCTCTCTGATTGGAGGTAGTCTAGGTAACTCTTCTGGGAATACATCCGGATACACACATACAACCGGCACAGTTTCAACCTTTGCCTCAGACTCTTGACTATTCAGTACAAAGGCAAGATACGACTCACATCATTTTCTCAAATATTTCTCAGCTACCATGGAAGAAATCATCACCGGTAGGTTATCTGACTCACTTGATTCAATCCGAATAACATCTCCATTTTCACACTTCAATTCAATAAATTTACTACCACAATTCACTAAAACGCTATAGGCAGTCAACCAATCCATACCAAGAATCAAGTCAAACTCATCAAACGACAACAACATAAAGTTTTCCAGAAAATAATGACCCCTAACTGTCAAAGGACAGTTCCTACACACCTTATCAACTAACATTTGTTTTCCTAGGGGGTTTGATACTTTTATCACAAATTCAATAGACTCAATAGTCTTATTCAAACTAAATGCCAATCCTATATAAATATAAGAATAGGTCGACCCCGGGTCAATCAAAGCAATAACAGAGGTGTCATAGAGAGAAAATGTACCCGTTATTACGTCCGGTGATGATGCCTCTTCTCGAGCGCGAACAACATAGGTTCTAGCTGGCGCCCAACCCTCTGACTTCATAGTAGTGTCTCGTGATACATCTCTACCACTAGTCCCACCTCCCGGGTTCTTTTGTGGCCTACCTCTAAAAGATGCACTGCTTGATCTTACCTCCTGCTTCTTTTCCTTGTCATCTCTTTCAGGACAGTTTTGAATGAAATGGTTGGGGGATCCACACTTGTAGCAATTTTGATTGTTTCCCCAACACTCCCCAGTGTGATGTCTCCACAACTTGGGCACTTTGGCTTGGACTTTGGATTGCCCACACTTGCCATTGAGGTGGCCTGAACTCTTGAACCCGAATATGTATTACCTCAATCTCTCTGTGAATACCCGACTGACGTAGTCATCCGAGGGTTCCCTTCTCTAGACCACTTCGATTGATATTGGTATGACTTGCTCATCGGCCTCTTCCTCGCATCACGAGCCTCACTCAGGGCTATCCTATTTTCCTTGCTCAATTCTTCAGCCTTACTTGCCCGATCCACCAGTATCACAAATTCTTTTAGCCCTAAGATCCCAACTAAAAGTTTGATGTCTTCATTTAACCCGTCTTCAAACCTCTTACATAGGATAGCTTCCGTGGATACACATTCCTGTGCGTACTTACTAAGCCAAACAAATTCGCGTTCATATTCTGCCACAGTCATTTTTCCTTGCTTTAACTCAAGGAATTCCTTCCGCTTCTGGTCTATAAATATTTGACTTATATACTTCTTTCGGAACTCCTCCAAGAAAAAGTCCCACGTCACCCTCTCTTTAGGAACTACTGATGTCAACGTTTTCCACCAATAGTAAGTCCCTCAGCAAAGATACAGCGCATTTTAAACTCTCCTCAGGGGTGCAGGAGAGTTCATCAAAAACCCTCATAGAGTTCTCAAGCCAGAACTCCGCCCGCTCAGGGTCATCATCTTTGTTAGCTCAAAAATCTTCAGCCTTTTGCTTCCAAATTTTATCTACCAGGGGCTTATTTGTCCTCACTATTTCTACACCTTGGGGAGCCACAGGAACTGGCTGAGGTATAGGAGGAGGTGGAGGAGGTTGAGCATTGGGATTAGCTCGTACAGACTCGGTGTACCAATTGCTCATCATTTAGAGAAAGGCTTCTCGAGCCTCTTCTCCTTGATCCCTAGTCTCGGGTTCACTTTGCACAGGCACGGTCCCTTGCGCAGGAGCCGGCGCATTACTAGCTACGTCATCAGCAGCTGATTGATCAGAATCCATAAACTATATAAAACAAATTTTTAAAAATCATCAGAAGCTACCACACTATCATTATACGCTTATGGCATGTATAGCTAGACTCCTACACACGCTACGGTAGTCCTAGAACTGACTAAACCATAGCTCTGATACCACTAAATGTAACACCCCTTACCCGTAATCCCCGCTGGATTCGAGCACAAGATGTTACTGAACAATTTACCTTATCACCACTTAGGCTCAACGTGACTACTCTTCTCGAATTGCTTCAACTACTTCACACTCAACCTATGAGATCTCAATTGTACCTACAAGAACTCTCGGGACCATATCAGAAGTCTTACGGTCTATAAAATTTCTTTTCATCTAAACAGGGAGTGCACGCCCGTGCTAGATGATACACACGCCCATGTGTAGTCACACACGCTCATGTTCTCACACTGTGTCCAAAAACCCCAATATTCTGCCAGAACTCACACGGTTAGGGCACGCCCATGTAAAATGGGGGAACGCCTGTGTACCCTTACAACATACCCGTGTCTTCTGCCCGTGGGAAGTTATTGACTAATTTAGCACCGCCTGGACACACCAGTGTCCCTACTGTGTGTCTTACACGGTTCATGCACACGGCCGTGAGATTTTCCGTGGCCTATTCTAATTAGTAATAATAAGGTGCAAGGTTAGCACGGCCTAGACACACGCCCATGTGTCTACCCGTGTGGCACATGAAGGCTATTTGCTAGGCTTCTAGCATCCCTATATCTTACTCTACATGGGTTTATTCAACAACTAACAAACCTCTCTTAATCCACATGCACTCACGTTGATAACAATTAAATTTCATAAATAATAAAATATGCCATCATTCTTGGCAATTTACAAAATTAATGTCTTAGCAAGAGCCAATACACCTTTGGTCAAAATAAAAAAAATAATCTAACTAGTCTAGTCCTATTCATGACATATACAAAATAATCTAATTATACCAAAGTAAGCAGATAGTGTGGGCGGTCTTCTAGTTATCGGCGTATCCCGGCTCGGCTCTTAAGCCCTATAAGACAAGGGAAAAGAAAGGGGGAGTAAGTTTTAAGCTTAGTAAGTTTGCATGTAAACAACATAACATTTTAGTATGTGCTAAATAATTTTATAGCATTACATACTAAACAAGAAACAATCCACATTCATAATCATGCTTACTCATTTCTTCCATTTCCACATTGCAACCGTTTCACAAGCCTAATGTATACATTCATTAACATGTCTCCCTGCACTTAGCACCACAATGTCACATAATACAACACGTCACAATCTCTTAATCAACTAATCATATCAAATTACTCGGTGGTTTTGCACTTAGCCTACCATCCGTCTTTATTAGGGTGGTATCGCACATAGCCCACCAAAGAGATTACTTACGGTGGTATCGCACATAGCCCACCAAATGATAAATAGATGATGGTATCACACATAGCCCATCGTAATTAAATGTTAAGGTGGTATGGCACTTAGCCCACCGTCAAGTATTGATATAACACACTCACAAATCCCTTCTATTTTTTCATACTAGAATTATTCATTAACTACCACTTTCTATCTACTTGAATTATACATGTTCTCAATTATGCTATGCACTGATTAACAACAATAGTGTGCATGTAAAATGCATCGTTTACACGTAAACTTACCTCGGTGCAAAACGTGTTAGCTAGCGATTTACTCAATCATCTTGCCTTTCCTACGGTCGGGGTTGATTCCTCGCTCTTCTTGATCTATAACCACGAAATTCATTCGTTTAGATCATTCTATGATCATAATACATCAAACTCTACACTTGGGCAAAAATTACCATTTTACCCTTGTACATTGGCAAAATTACGATTTTGCCCCTAGGCTTGTAATTTATTTTTCATCACATTTTCTCAATAAACAAGCATAGATGAACATTTATTTCTCTTACAACTACTCACCATTTCAACCATTTCATGCATTTATGACACAAACTAAATCTTTGCATTCAAGTCCTATTTAGGTGTTTTCATGCTAATACCTTTCACAAAAGTTGTTTCTCACCTCCCTAACATTCATTTTCTTCCATGAAAACTCAGCTAACAACATAAATACTCTCATGGCAAGTTCCTAGACTTTCAACCATATCTCAAATTAGTCCCCTCATTAGCTAGCTTAAGCTTTGGGGACTCCAAAAGCACAAAAATTAGCAATTAACACCACCAAAAATCACTTACTTGGTGAGGACAAGTTAGTAAAATTTCAAGGCTTTCAAAACCCTTCTTTTTAGTGTAAAAATCAGTGGAAGAGGAAGAGAAGAGAAAAAGATGATGGCCTTCCCTTATTTTATCATATTTTAATCAACTAGTCAACAACTATAACCAAATTTGACTAAAAATAAATGCTCTTATCCACTTTTGCTATCTATGGCCGGCCAATACATCTTTTAGGGCCTAATTGCACTTTAAGGACCTCCAATTTAGTAATCTATGGCTATTGGACTCCTCTACCTTAAAAAATATAACTTTCACACTTTGTGCGATTTAGTCCTTTTTCATAATTAAGCATGCTATCACTCAAATTAAAGCACCAAAATTTTCACATAGCCATATATTAATACCATAACACATAAAATAATACTAAAATAATTTCCTCAACCTCGGATAAGTGGTCCCGAGACCACTATTTTGACTAGCCCCAAAATCGGGCTGTTACAAAATGTATCCGATATTAGAAGTTTTCTAGGCCTAGCTGGTTATTAAAGACGGTTTGTCAAAGGATTTTCTATGATAGCTACTCTGATGATGAGGTTGTTATAAAAAGATGTTAAGTTCGATTGGACAGAATAATGCCAATAGAGTTTTGAGAAACTAAAGGCATTGTTGACTGAGGCTCCAATTTTAGTGTAACCTGAACCGAAAAAAGAATTTGTGGTTTATAGTGAAGCATCCTTGAATGGATTGGGTTGTGTACTTATGCAAGAGGGCAAGGTGATAGCTTATGCCTTTAGACAGTTAAAGCCGCACGAGAAGAATTATTCGACCCATGATTTAGAATTAGCCACTATTGTATTTGTATTGAAGATTTGGAGACACCATTCGTATGGTGAGAAATGTTAGGTATTCACTGATCATAAAACTCTAAAGTACTTGATGACTTAAAAGGAATTGAATCTAAGGCAACGAAGATGGTTAGAGTTGATAAAGGATTACGAGCTAGTGATTGACTACCACCTAGGAAAGGCGAACGTGGTTGCCAATGCCTTGAGTAGGAAATCCTTGTTTGTATTAAGGGCTATGAATACATGGTTGGCTTTATCAGATGATGGTTTTATTCTAGCTGAGTTGAGAGCTTGACCGATATTTCTCCAAGAGATTTGTGAAGCTCAGAAAGGCGACAGTGATTTGCGAGCCAAAAGAGTTCAATGTGAATCGGGTATGGAGTTAGACTTGCAGATTAGTTCTGATGGATGTTTGATGTTCCAAGATAGGGTCTGTGTATCGAGAGATGATGAGCTTATTCGAAAAATTTTGCACGAAGCACATAGTGGATGTTTATCTGTTCATCCAGGCAGTACAAAGATGTATAATGACTTAAAGAAAAGGTATTGGTGGCCGAGTATGAAGAAAGATATTTCTGAGTTCGTATCGAGATGCTTGATTTGCTAGCAAGTGAAAGCTGAAACACCAAGTACCTTCCAGCTTACTTCAGCCTATTATGGTTCCCCAGTGGAAATGAGACTGTATTACTATAGATTTTGTGACGGGTTTGCCTTTGACAACGAAAAAGAAGGATGGCGTGTGGGTTGTGGTTGATAGGCTTACGAAATTGGCTCATTTTATACTAGTACGCATTGACTATTCTCTTGATAAGTTGGCAAAATTGTATGTTTCAGAAATTGTGAGACTTCACAGAGTACCGTTGTCGATTATTTCAATAGAGATCCAAGATTTACATCATGGTTTTGGAAAAAGTTGCAAGAATCCTTGGGCACAAAGTTGAATTTTAGTAAAGCTTTCCATCCACAAACTAACAGATAGTCAGAGAGGGTAAAATAGATACTTGAAGACATTTTCCAATTTTGTGTTTTGGAATTTCAAGGTAATTGGTAAAAATATTTACCATTAGTGGAATTTGCCTACAATAACAATTTTCAGTCGAGTTTGAAAATGGCGCCTTATGAGGCATTATATGGGGGTAAGTGCCGAACTCCCTTGTATTGGACCGAACTAAGAGAGAATCAAATTCATGGAGTCGATTTGGTCAGAGAAACATAAGATAAAGTAAAAGTGATTTGTGATTGTTTAAAAGCTTCTTCGGATAGATAAAAATCCTACGCATATTTGTAATGAAAAGAGATTGAGTTTCAAGTTGGTGATAAGGTATTTTTGAAAGTGTCACTATGGAATAAGGTTTTTAGATTTGGCCGGAAAGGCAAATTGTAACACCCCAAACCTGACCTAGACACCATGACCGGATCTAGCATGTCACATGGAAAGGTTGTTAAGAAAGTTGCGTGTTTGTAAAATGTTCGTATTCTTTAAAAATTCGAGTTTAGGTGTTTGTTATTAAAAACCTGTTTAGCTCAATGCTCATTTCGAAATGTTGTGATTAGTTTGAAAATTGCTTTTATTAGGAGAATCGAGTTTGAATTGTTGGTAAAATCTTGTTATTAACAGAAATCATCTTCACTGAATTTTGAACATGTGATGTTTTGAAAACTGCTTCCAACGTTCAAGAGAACCTGGTGTTCATTCAATTAAAGTTTGGAAAACCGTTTGTTAACATTTTAGAAAATCCCGTATCGGACATTTAATAATAAGCAAAAAACAAATTAAAAGTTAAAACCAAATAAAATACCAAAGGCCTTATTACAAAACATAAACCCAATTAAAAATCAAATTTAAGGTAAAGCAAAACGGGAATTACTAAAGAAACGATGTATGGCCACCATAGAGTCCTCTTCAGCTCCAAATCCTCAGTGCTGGGGATTACCTGTAAAACTAATGCAGAGGGGTGAGTTACGAGAACTCAGTGTATAATTCCCCATTCGGACAAAACTGGACCCACCCACAGACGCAAATTAGGCCTTAGCCCATACGGAAGTACAATGGCTCGAAGCCCATACAGAAACAAATTGGGCCTTAGCCCTATTAGCGAGATAACATAGATAATACATGCAATGCAACCCAGCCCAGCCTAATGTTCCATCTGCTACACACCACCCGTATCCAGCCTAACACACTTGTGGGGATTTCTACAATCAACCCTCCATCTCTACACACCTCGATGGCAGTCACGCTGCTCATCGCTGAAATTGTGGCAGAGCCACCAGACTATCAAAATATATGTGGCACAGCCACCAAACCAAAATGTGACAGAGTCACCGAAATATGTGGCAGAGCCACCGAAATATACTTCCCTAAACATCAAAATCATCCTAATCCCATGCAACATACTATGGCATAATATTTAATGCATGCATGAACGTATCAATATATCAGTTAAACAGTTTACATAGTCATGCCAAATCTAACCGAAAGGGTATAATCATAAATTCACTCACCTGGCTATTTCCAAACTTATTCGCTAGGTATATCTCGTGAACTTACCCATTAAGGGTATTTTGGCTTTTAACTATTACACCGAATAATACATTATGAAACAAATAAAGGTGTGAGTTTACACACCTGATTACGTGAAGAACTATACCCTCCTGATCGCCGTCACCCCCACTAGCGTGGACAACAACAATTTGCCTACCCAAAACAGATGTCGACTCCTTTCCACAACCCAGCGAAAAATCCTGAATCGCTGACACTTTATGCCGTTTGAACCTGGGAGCAGGATCTACGAGTACACTCTCCTTAGACTCCTTTAAAGTAACCCCCTTAGATCGACTAGCACTCACCTCTATGAAGAAAGTCTTGACTAGTAAAGCATCATAGTGAAAGAAGGGTGGTTGTCTAACAAGAAGGTTCGGTTATGGCAGAGTAAAACGAAAAGAGAATAATCGCAAAGAAACCAGAGAGAGAACTCCTTACATTGATTAATGAGGAACCACACAATCAATAGATCCAGCTAAGGCTTAGATGTTAGGCCTAGCCAAGCCAAGAGAAGAAAGAGCCGAGAAGAATTATGAACGATAGAGAGAAACCTTTACCTTAGTATTACAAATGAGCCGAATAGAATAGCAAGGTTCGATGATCGTTGTTTTTGTCGAGTTTTAAAATTTATAAAAAGAATGATCGAACCTGGAAACTAACTCTGACAACGACTTAAGGCAAGTGCACCTATCAAATAGTAGTATAGCTTAGGCAAGACCGGATTGTCAAACCCAAAGGAACTGAAAGTACTAATACTAACCTTCTTTCTATAATTTAGCCTAAATATTAAGTGATTGGTTGTTTAATCTAAAACTAACTAATTTCTAAGCTAAAGACACAAAGACAAAAAGAATGAATTGGGAAAATACTGTCGAGAAAACTCAGTTGATTAAGACGATACCCTTAGGAAGAATTCACCTAGGATTCACTTGTTATCTAACAGTGAACCAGACGATTTATTCACTTGACTTGATCCGTAGGATTCCCTAATTTATATTAAGCCCTCTCTCGAGGCAAATAACGTCTAAACCTAGGTTGATTAATTGAAATCTCTTTCTAATAAAACCCCTAGAATCACATTAACTCGATCTATGGACTCCCATATTAGGTTTCACCCTAATCCGGCAAAATCTCGTCACCCTATCTCTAGGCGCGCGATCAACTCCGCTTAATTATGCTAGATCTACTCTTAGGCAGGGACTTTTGCTCCACCACTTGAGCACATTCAACTTGAATCAATATCCCGAAAATATTAACACAAGAATTAAACACACATAATTAAGAACAAATCAAATATTTATCATATAGTTCAGAAAACAATAACAAGATCTGTCTTAGGTTTCATCCCCTTCAGGTATCTAAAGGGTTTAGTTCATAACAATAAAAGAAAACATCTCAGAAGAAAAGATAAAACAAAACATAAGAAATCCCTAAAACTCCCTGAAGGAATTGAAGGAGAGATCTGCCGTCTTGAGTATAATTCTGACTTCTTGAGATGGATCAACTGGCTATCTTCGAGTGATTCCAACAAATCTGGCATTTCTGGCAATACTCCTTGGCCTAGCTAAACCGCTAGCTAACAAAAGCCTTGGCAGAAGGCTTCTGGCGAACTCCCCCTTTAAGTTGCCCCCTAGGGTGTTTATATAGACTTTGAGATGCCTTACTTGGCCCTTACATATCCTAATTCAAGTAGAATTTCTACTAGGGTGTTTGAATAGGCTTTGGAATGTGTTTCTTTGCCTCTAAGTATCCTATTCCGAGTAAAACTCCTCTTGGCCGCGGTAGGGACACACCCATGGCACACGTCCGTGTGAATCGATTTCAGGCCGTGGTCGAGTCTGCTGAAGAGACATGCCCATGTGTTTCGCGGTCCAGGCCATGTTAGAGTAGATTAGGGAGGCACGACCGTGTGGTCTTGGGCCTAGGCCGTGTTGATTTCGTGAGTTGGCCCAATTTGGTCCATTTTGAGCCCGTTTCTCGTTCTTTTAGTCTCTAGGTGCTTTCCTGAGTATAAAATATGAAAAGAAAGGATTAAGAGCACCTTTTTACACACTTCAGGGAATAAATCATCCAAAAGTATGCTAAATGTGGGATTAAAATATGTTACTTTTACGGTTTATCATTCGGCCCTAGCAGCAAGACCTTAGAACTCTTGATTTGGCTATTTGCAATAGAGGAGAGAAGCCGATTTAAAAGATGAAAAGAGAACTCAGTTGATAAAGAAAGAGTAAGAGGAACACTGAAAAAGAAGAGGGAGTTTTAGCTACCAACAAATGAAGAAGAAACCGACTCAAAAAGAATAGGGGAAGGTTCGATTGATGGAGGGAAGGGTAAAAAGACAATAAAGAAGAGAAGAGGTTTTGGCTAAAGTATAGCTAAAAGAAGCAGACTTCGAATGGAAGAAGAAAGGGGATTCGGCTATGTTGTGAGCAAAAGAGGAAAAAGGAGACGAAAGTTGAAGAGAAAAGATGAAGGAAAAAGAATGCACAAGTGGTCAACTTCTAAAGATTCGGTTAACACACAAATGAAAAGAAAAGATGGAGAAGAATAGTTGAGAGGCTCGGCACAAGCACAAATGAATACGAAGACCCAAAATGCCACCTAGAAACGTCACACTACACACAAAAATAAACCAATAAGGAGCTTAACAAATTCGACACACACACACACTAACAAAAACCAAAAATGCTCCTTAAGTACCTCCCCACTTTCGGCCAAACACTTCCACACACCCACTCCTACGATTTTCTCCTTGATTTCCTCCCCCACTCACTCTCCATCCACCATTTGAAATTGTTGCCAAGTCCCACCCCTCAATCTCCTCTACACCATCCTTTTAAACCCGTTTGACCAATTCAACTTCTCCTTGGTAGAGTCCTAGGCCTACTCCACCACCTCTCCACCTTGGACAAAAAAATAAAGCTCCTTGTTGCAGCCGATGGGATTTGAGCACCCTCCCCTCTTCCATGCTCCCCTGAGATGCCAACCACTAGGCCACCTTGCTACTTGTGACATCCAGACACAACAATTATTCTTAAGGCCTGCTTCCACTAGCTCTCCCCCCTTAAATGCCCAAAAAGAAAAAAAATTACCAAAGCTTTGGCTCCAACCCGAGCCTCCCCAGGACCCCCAAACACACCCAAATAACAAGCTAAATGAGCTAAACACATGCAATAACACAAAAATTCAGACCCTATTTTTAGGATGTTATAATTCTACCCCCTTTAAAGAAATTTCAGCCTCAAATTTACCTGATTAAAAGAGATGAGGGTATTGCTGTCGAATTGCCTCTTTCGGCTCCTACGTGGCTTCCTCTGAACCATGATTATGCCGCAACACTTTGACCAATGGAATCGATTTCCTCCTCAATACCTTAATATCCCGATCCAAGATCTGCACTGGTTCTTCTTTAAAAGACAGATCAGGTCTACCTCAATTTCTTCCATCGGCGCTACGTGAGATGGATCTAAACGGTAGCGCCTCAACATCAGAACATGGAAGACATTATGTATCTGACTTAATTTTGAGGGTAATTCAAGCTGATAAGCAACTGGTCCCACACGTTTCAACAACCGATAAGGCTCGATGAGTCTGAGGCTCAACTTGCCCTTCCGTCCAAACCTTAAAACCTTCTTTCGAGGGGAGACTTTCAAGAAGATGTGATCCCCCACTAAAAATTCTATCTCCCTACACTTCAAATCCGCATACAATTTCTGTTTATCAGAAGCTTATTTTAACTGATCCCGAATCAGCTTAACATTTTCCTCCATTTCTGAAATCAATTCTGGACCCAACAGCTATCGCTCACCTAACTCTGTCAATAGGTAGGGGCACGACACCTACGACCATACAACACCTCGTAGGGTGACATTTGAATGCTGGACTGATAGTTGTTATTGTACACGAACTCAGCCAATGGCAGGTAATCTTCCCAACTACCTCTAAAAACAATCACACAGCCCTTTAACATATCTTCCAGAATCTGAATTACTCTTTTCGACTAACCATCAGTCTGCGGGTAAAACGCTATGCTGAAATCTAGCCTTGTACCCAAAGCTTCATGTAACGCCTTCCAGAACTGAGATGTAAATCTAGGGTCCCTGTCTGATATGATAGACATTGGTACCCCATGCAGCCTCACGATTTCAACCACATACAGCTTAGCCAACTTTTGTAATGAATAGTCGATACGAACCGGTATAAAGTTTTTGGACTTAGTCAACCAATCCACGATTACCCACACTAAATCTTTCTTAGTAGGCGTTAAGGGTATCCCGCTAACAAAATCCATCGTTATCTACTCCCACTTCCAAAGTGGAATTTTCACCGGTGGCAGCAACCCTGAAGGCAACTAGTGCTCTGCCTTCACTTGCTGACATGCCAAACACTTACTCACAAAGCCGGTAACTTCCCATTTCAGACTAGGCCACCAATACAGTTCTTGTAGGTCCCGATACATCTTGCTTCCACCGGGATGCATAGCGTATGGGCTACTATGCGCTTCTGTCAGAATCATTTGTCTTAACTCAGAGTCCTTTGGCATACAAACTCTTCCACGGAAACACAATACCCCTTCACTGTTCAGCTCAAAATCCCCAATCTCTCCCCTTTACACTTGCTGAAGCCAAGAACCTAATGATTCATCCAACAATTACTTTTCTTTAATCTGACTTACCCATGTCGGTTTCACCTGAAGTTTCGCTAACAAGCTGCCATCTTCGTAAAGGCTGAGATGAGCAAACATTGCTCTCAAACTCGATATCACCTTATGACTCAATGCATCTGCCATCACGTTGGCTTTACCCGGGTAATACTCAATCGAGCAGTCATAGTCTTTTAACAATTCTATCCACCTTCACTGTCTCAAATTCAGCTCCTTCTGGGTGAGGAGATATTTCAGACTCTTATGATCTGTATAGATAATCGACTTTTCTCTGTACAGATAGTGTCTCCATATCTTTAGGGCGAACACTACTGCAGCCAATTCCAAATCATGAGTAGGATAGTTCATCTCATGCGGCCTTAGTTGACGAGATGCATACGCTACCACCTTCCCTTATTGCATTAATGCACAACCCAAACATGTGTGTGATGGATCACACTAGACGAAAAATTCCTTCCCAGCCTCAGGCTGAATCAATATCGGTGCCTCAGTCAGAATATTCTTTAACTTCTCAAAACTTTCCTGTTGTTTATCGGCCAAAACAAATGGTACTTTTTTTCGCAATAACTTGGTTAAAGGTGCAGCAATCAATGAAAACTCCTCAACGAACCTTCTGTAGTACCCAACCAAACACAGAAAACTTCAAATTTTTGACACTGACTTTAGTGGTTTCCAATCCAATACAGCTTCAATCTTTGAGGATCAACCCTAATTCCTTCGGTAGAAACAACATGCCCTAAAAAGGTCACTTCCTTCAGCCAAAATTCACACTTGTTGAATTTGGCATACAGTTGATTCTCTCTCAAAATCAGAACTGTCCGAAGATGAGAATCATGCTCCTCCTCCGTTCTTGAGTACACCAAAATGTCGTCTATGAATACCACCACAAATCGGTCTAGATAGGGTTAGAAGACCCGATTCATCATGTCTATAAAAGTAGCTGGTGCATTAGTTAGTCCGAACAGCATCACTAGAAACTCGTAATGCCTATAACGAGTTCAAAAAGTAGTCTTGTGAGTATCTGCCTCCTTAACCCTCAACTGATGGTACCCCGATCTCAAATCTATCTTCGAGAAAACTGAAGCTCCTCCCAACTGATCAAACAAGTCGTCAATCCTTGGTAGTGGGTATTTGTTCTTAATAGTTAACTTATTCAATGATGATAGTCAATGCACATACGCATCGACCCATTTTTTTTCTTCACAAACAAAATCGACGCTCCCTATGGAGATACACTTGATATGATAAAACCTCGGTCCAGTAACTCTTGGATTTGAGCTTTTAGTTCTACTAGCTCCTTCGACGCCATCGTATAAGGGGTAATGGACACTAGAGCCGTTCTCGAAAATAACTCTATGCCAAATTCCACCTCGCGATCCGGAGGTAACCCTAGAAGCTCTTCAGGAAAAATGTCCAAGAACTCTTTCACCATTTGACATCCCCTATAGACAATTCTTTAACATTCGATGTGCTAATGAAGGCTAGGAATGCCTTGCACCCTTTTCGCACCATCCTTTCAACCTTTAGTGCCGAAATCACATGGGGCAGATAATCTCTCCTTTCTCCTATCACAATTACTTCCCCATCCTCTGAAGTTCTTAAAACCATATGCTTTGCAGCGCAATCCAAATTTGCACGATGCTTAACTAGCCAGTCCATGCCTAAGATAAGGTCAAACTCGTCAAACGATAGTTCCATTAAGTCCGTCGAAAACACCACCCCCTGAACCTCTAAAGGCACATCCCTAAACAACTTGTTCACTATCATAGATTGTCCTAGAGGGCTAATCACAAATATTTCTCTACCAGCAATCTTAGATTTAATACCCAGTGTCCCAGATACAGTATAGGCAACATACGAATGAGTTGATCCAATATCTATCAAAGCAGTAAAGGCACATCAAATATAAAAAATGTACCAGTTATGACGTCTAGTGTGTCACCATCCTCTCGATGCCTAACCGCATAAACCAATCCAGGCTGTCTTGCATCTGTGTTCCCAGCACCTCTACCCGATGCTTCATGACCTCGACCAAATCCATTTCCTCCTCTGGCCAGACCACGACTTTTTGGTGGTTGTTGGCCACCTCTTTCTGGCTGTGCAAATCCCTGACCTACCGACCACGCCCTAGCCAACTACTATGGACTGTCCTTTATCAAATGATCCCTATATCCACATTTGAAACATCCTCCAGTTCTTCTCCAACACTCCCCTGGATGTGTTCTCCCACACTGTGCACAATGTCGTAACTGACCTATAGCAATTGGCACCACAGCTCGAACTGGCCCATCCAACCTAGGCCTCTTTTGGAAACCTCTAGAAGAACCTGACGTCCCAAAACCTCTCTTACTCTTGCCCCTATCCTTATCCCGGTTCTGTCTCTCAGAACATTTCACTTCTTCGGCGTTCTTTGCTTTTTCAAATAGAATGGCAAAATCTCTTTCCTGCTGAGGAGCTATCAGTACTCGCGGCTTATCCCACAAACCATCCTTGAACCATACACAATGCTCATAATCGGTTGCAACTATACCTCGAGCGTAACGACTTAAGCGTAGGAACTCTGTCTCATATTCTGCTACGAATTTGTTCCCTTGAACCAAATTCAGAAATGCTTTCCTCTAGGCGTCCACATAACTCGCCCTAACATATTTTCCCTGGAACGCTGTCTTAAAAAGTACCAGGTGATGCGATCCGCTGGAGTACCTTCCCTCACTATGAGCCACCACTGACATGCCTCATCTCATTGAAGAGACACTGCTCCTTTCAATTTTTCCTCCGCCGTGCAGTCCAGATCATCCATAATCCGCTCAACTGCCTCTAACCAATATTCAGCTACGTTTGGGGCCACACCAGAAATGCCCCTAAAAACCTCAGCTCCGTTTGCCTGAAGTCGTTTAAGAATAGATTTTTGGGCCACCGATCCAGTACTTGTGCTAGCAACCCACTCCAGAACTCACAACATAACTTGGGACAAAAAATCGTCCCCTCTAGCTCGATCATAGGACCCTGTATCGATCACTGGTGATGTAGTACTTCCATTTCAAGCATGTGCCCAAATGCCTTTGACCCAACCCCAGCACCTCAGCCACGTCTACTGTGTCCACGTCCTCTAATGCTCATGTTCATTGAATCAAATTAATCTGATTACAAATTTTATGAATTAGTATATAATTTTGATATTTATTAACAAATGTCTTATGTAAAGCAAATATAAAGGTTGTTTCCCCAGATTGAACTTCCTAATGTCTCAGTCTTTATAGACTTAGCTAACAGTTTCAGTATACTATCATTAACTCTAGTAGTTTCTTTCTAAAATAATTCCATCATACTATTAAACAAAATCAGAAGACTTACAGATTTGGTGCTGGAGACTCAGGTGCCATACTTCCCAGAAAAACATATGTTTTTAAACCATGTTTCAAACCAATTTTTGGAAAATGGTTTCAAACCCATTCCACCCTCCAATCTCCTCTACACCATCCATTTAAACCCGTTTGACCAATTCAACTTCTCATTGGTAGAGTCCCACGCCTACTCCACCATCTCTCCACCTTGGACACAAAAATAAAGCTCATTGTTGCAACCGATGGGATTCGAACACCCTCTCCCCTTCCATGCTCCCCTGAGATGCCAACCACTAGGCCACCTTGCTACTTGTGACATCCAGACACAACAATTATTCTTAAGGCCTGCTTTCACTAGCTCTCCCCCTTTAAGTGCCCAAAAAATAAATACCAAAGCTTTGGCTCAAACCCGAGCCTCCCCAAGACCCCCAAACACACCCAAACAATAAGAGCTAAATGCATGCAATAACACAAAAATGCTAGACCCCTATTTTTAGGATGTTACACAAATTGAGTCTTCGTTTTATTGGACTGTATGAGATTACGGAGAGGATAGGACTGGTAGCCTATCGGTTGGCTTTACTATCTGAGTTAGAAAAGATCCATGATGTGTTCCATGTGTCTATGTTACGCCGTTACCGATCAGACCCTTCATATGTGGTTGTACCGACGTAAGAAAAAGTGGGGAGGGTGGCATCTCCAGTGTGTAAAAGTCTCTGTCATTCAAGTCAATGGGTTTGCTGAATGGTGGAATGACACTAAGTTGTGTTGGACTTCAGTCTTAGGGTGGTGAATGGCGGTGTCGACTAAGGTCTATTTTCTGGTGGGTTTAAAGAGGTGATGTTGAGTTGTTGTCATTTATGTCGATGACTGAAGTTGTTGAGAGATAGTGGTAGTAGTGGTGGCGATTAATAGTGGTTGGCGGCTCTTATACAACTCAGTTTCATGTTCGTACCATTGTGAGGGTTGGTTTTATAGGTGTTATTTAGAGTTATTTAATGGGTGGAGGTGGCAATTTAAAGGTGTTTGGGGTTGCAATGGCGAGGTCGGATGGGTGTTTGAAGGAGGTTGAAACAACATCGGGTTTAGGGTTGTGGTGTAGCTAGGTTTTAGAATGGTGAGGTTGCATTTTGTTTTGTATCAGTGAAGGGTGGATCGATTTAGGTGTAACAACCCAGTTTAGATACTAGTCAGAATAGTGGTTTCGAGACCACAAATTCGAGGTCAAAAAAATATTTTAATATTATTTTTTGTTTTTACGATATGTGATTGAGTATGTGTGAAAATTCTGTGTTTAATTTGCGAAAAGGACTTAATCGCATAAAATACAAAAGCTGTGTGCTAATTGTTAAAGTGATAATTTGGCATGGCTTTTTAACTGGGAAGTCCTTATGTTGTTAATAAACCATTAAATGTCTGGATGGACAAAAATGGGCTAAGTTAGTGGAATTTTAAATGTTATATATTAAGGGTAAATTAGTAATTAGTATATTAATGTTAATATAATTAAAATAAAGCATTTGATGACCATTTTATCATCTTTTCTTCCACCGAATATTGAAGAAAGAATAAAGGTTTAAAGCTTTTGTATATTTGGCGCATTTGTGGCTTGATTCAAGGTTAGTTCTTGCTCGATTTTTGATAATTTCTATGTTTTTGTGATCATTGCTTAGTGTATCAAACCCATGCTTAAATTTTAGAAATTGATGGTGATTTTGAGATATGCCATTGATGACTATGTGAGCTTTGTGTTGTTAGTTGGTGGAATATGAAAGCTTAGTGTTGGATTAACATAGTTTGTATTTGGATTTTTATGAAATTGAGTAATTTGGGCTAAATTGTAAAAATGAAAGATTGGAGGACTAAAATGTTAAATAAATGAAATATATGGGCTTGTATGAGTACAAGGAGAATTTGGCCTAAGCATGGTATAATTAAATTATGTCTATTTTGTGATTTTATGAAATAGGGACTAAAGTGTCGAAATGTGAAAATGTGAGGGCTATTTTGTAAAATGCCCTAAATATGTGTGTTTGGACTAAATTGAATGAATTGGTGATTAAATGAGCTAAATTTGAATATGTATAGACCAAGAAAGGAGAGATTCGAATCGAGATCAAGGCAAAGACAAAGTACTCGATTGATCGGCTAGTCTTGGTATTTCAACGTCCGAGGTAAGTACGGATATAATACAAGTTGTTAAATTCATATCTATGTGATGAGAAATGAATGAATGTACAGTTAATGAAATAGCAATGATATATGTGAAATTGAGTAATGAGGCACTAAGTGTGTAATTAGAAATGAGGCAGAGATGATTAGCACTGTGTGTGCGAAATAGTGGAAGCTTCGAATTATTGATTTGGAACTGTGTGTGCGATACCGAGATAAATTCGATTTAAAGTACAAGGTTTGGAACCCCAAGAGCTATCATCAGTGATGAAGGATCCCACTTTGTGAACAAGTGGTTAAAATGGTTATTGGACAAGCACGGAGTGAAACACAAGGTAGCAACAGCTTACCATTCGAAGACGAATGGGCAAGTTGAACTGGAAAATAAGGAGATCAAAGGCATACTTGAGAAAGTAGTCTACTTGAACCGACGAGATTGGTCCACAAGATTAGATGATGCTTTATGGGCTTATAGAACAGCATACAAGACACCTTTAGGGATGTCACCCTATAGGTTGGTCTTTGGGAAAGCCTATCATCTACCATTGGAGTTAGAGCATAAAGCTTACTGGGCTCTTCAACAGCTTAATTTGGATCCTAAGCTTGCAAAAGAGAGACGGACGTGCCAACTCAACGAGTTAGAAGAGTTCCGAACGTTCTCATATGAAAATGCCAAATTACTTAAAGAAAGACTCAAGAAATGGCATGACAACCACATTCGAGTTCGAGAATTTGAAGCAGGTCTGCAAGTCTTGTTGTTCAATTCCAAATTGAAGTTCTTTCCAGGTAAGCTAAAATCACGTTGGTCTGGTCCATTTACGATTCACCAAGTCTATCCATACTGAGTTGTTGAACTCTAAGGTAAGGGAGGTAATTTTCGAATTAATGCTCAGCACCCAAAACATTATTGGGGAGATAAAATTGAACGGGATAAAATCTCGTTCATTTTATCGGATACTTAGTTTTTCATTTTTCTTTTTGAATAAATGATTTAGGGTATATTTTCGGGTTCAGTATGTTTAAATAAATTTTGTCTAGGAGATTGGAACTTAAGCGGGACCGTTTGTGACCCCTTCAATCTTTCCTGGGAATTTATTTTGACATAATTTTCTAAGAAATTATCCCCTAAGTGGAAAAATAAATTTTTAGTTTTTCAAATAAAAGGGTCAATTTTGATCCAAGTTTTAATTTGCAACTCAATTTTAAATTTTCATTAAGTCTAAGGACTTAATTGAATTATTTTTAAAATTTAGTCACTCTTTTTGTAAATAAAAAGAAAACTATGTGCCTTTCTTTGTGAATATTTTCAAAAGGATCTAGAATAAATATCTTTAATATTATTAATAATTTGATAAACTTTAATATATATTTATATTATTTATAATTTATATATTAATTTTATCAACTTAGCTTAAATTAGGATTAATTTTATTTTGATTATATTTTATTTTTATCTTAATAATTTAATAACAGTGAGACAATTTCATATTCATATATTTAATTATTGATTGTTATTTACTTTGAGTCTAATTAGAACTTAAGGATTTTTTTAATATTAAAATTTTCTAAGAATTCTACTACAAATCTTATTTCTCCCTCTATAAATACCATCAAACTTTCTCCCTCCATTCATCTATCTTCAAAACCCCAAAAGTGTCAGTAAGCCTAGCCTCAAAGACTCGGCGTGACCGACTCTAGCACTCCTCAAGAACTCACAGATAGACTTGTTCCAATACCATCGATCGGCTACGCTTCTCTTGCTCAAATTTGCCCAGCCGTGTTCTCAGACCTGCACTTAGCACCTGCACACATCCTAGCGCACCAGGCTAGCTTGCGGAAGATCCTGTACGCTACTGCTTGCCGAATCAACCCCTGTCGTACATTACTGCCTGCTCCCGCACCATTAGCTGCGAGCCTGGTCACCCTTTAAGCAGTTGATCGACACACCATCCTTGCACCAACTCCTTTAACCAAACCATCCAACCTCCTTCAAATTGCCATTTATTTTCCTTCATAATTATTTTTAGAGTTCTTATATTCTTACAAAAAAAGGTGGTAAGACCTAATTTTCTTTCAAAATTTTAATTTTATTCAATAATTTAAAATTTTAATTTATTGAATTATTAATAATTTTTATTAATCAAATTTTTGAGAAAATAAATTTTTCCATCTTATGATCAGGTTAATCATGCCTCGCAAGAGAACTCGTGCCTCTGCTCAAATTGGCGAAACACAAAGCAAGTTCCATTGTGTTGAAGCCAAAGTGAGATACGAAAGTATCTTCAAAAATCAACATATGCATCCTAAGAAAGGCTTCAGACTGAAGGAAAGCAACTACAGAGAGTTTATGGTACGTATTCGTCAATTTTTTGAATCCCTCAATTGGAAACTATTTTGTGAGAAGAGACCTAGTGTGGATGAGGAGCTAGTTCGTGAGTTCTATGCGAATTTAACCTCAAGCGGATGACAGAAATTTCAGTTCGTGGAATCAAGGTACCAATTAATTCAAATGCTATTAATGAATTATTTGAATTACCTGATTTAGAGAACAACAAATATTCATCTTTTATGAGCAATATCAAGCCTGAAATTCTAAAAGAAATTCTCGAGAAACTTATAGTTCAAGGTTCCAATTGGATTGTGTCAAAACAAGGAATCCGATTTAGCCTAATGCTTGACACCACTCGCGAAGGTATGGTTCTATTTCATCCGATTTAGCCTAATGCTTAGCTCACATAGGACTACACTCTCATTAGAGCGAATGGACTTATTATACTCGATCTTAACTAGAAAGACCATTGATGTGGGAAAGATCATCTAGAGGGAGATGTAAAATTGTGCCGTTAGACATTCTGGGCCTACTTACTTCCCCTTTACAATAACTATTCTGTGCTTGAAAGCTGAAATTCTTGCAAATGTAAAGAAGACAAGGTACACCCAAGGCACAATCATGGATTGGGACCTATATCGAATAGCCGGAGACTCTGTTCCACAACAACGAGTTGAAGAAAGTGAGGATCCCGAGGACCTTGAAGAAGAAGAAGATCCCACGATGCAATCATTTGGAATACCCGATAAGGTGGAATCAGTAGAACCAGAAGCGAAACATGATGCTGAAACTTCAATGTTTAGAGCTCCACCACCTAGCCCAGATCTTCAAGATGAGTTGTCAAAATTAATGGACCTAATGCAACATATGCAATGGCAGCAGCAAGCTTACTGGAGATACTAAAAAATAAGGAATGAATCGATGAGAAGTGCTCTTAAGAAAATATACAATGATCCATTTATTTTTGTGCCTGAATTTCCAGATTTCATATTTGAACCATGGAGTCCATTGTCGAAGAAGGAGCGAAGCGATTCATGCGAAGGCAATAATGATGGAGCAAAATATGAGTCCAATTTGGAAGGATCTGCAAATAAATAAAAGGAAGGGATCTTGACTTTATTTTTCTTCTTATGTTAATTTAGGATTAGGATTAATTAGGAATTTTTTATTTATGCACAATAAAATAAGAGATGGGAATCACAAGTAAATATGGACAATTAGTAAAGTCTAAAGTGTGGCAATAGGTATATACATGTCTAGGATTGGATCTACGAAGAGCTTGGTACTTAAGTAGTCAAATTGACTCACCTCCTCTTTTTTGGAATCCTACCTAGTGTATAGTATCTATTCACTTTAAACAATAAGGTCATTGTTCATTTTAAGTTGGGGGGACCGAAAATTGAAATGATTTCCACTCAGAATAAAAACTTCCTTTTAATTATGAATATGATATAATTTTGTTCAATAAATTTGAATTTTGTTAAGTATGCTAAGTTTAAGTATGAATAAAGTTTGATTATTTCAATAAGTTGTTATGTTAGCTTAATAATGACATGAAATGTATTTCTAATAAAGCATGCAAATCATGCCATAAAATTTTAGTTCTTTAGGAAAGTTGGGCATGCTTGAAAGTTTAAGTCTTTAGAATTGACTTAGTAGTTTCTTGAGGCGAAATCCTAGGAAGCATGGAACGTTGAAAATGATTTTGGCAATTGTTGTTTGGACTGTTTGAGCCTTTCAAGCCAACCATGATGAAATTTTTATTCTTTGAAACCCAACTTTTAGGCTTTATGGTCTAATTTTATTTGAACCCTTACAAAGTTAGCCATCACTTCCCTTAATTATCTTAAAAAATGTCCCAAACACTAGACTCAGTACTATTCAGAGTATTATTTGAAAATAAGTTTGGGGGAGTTGCAAAGAAGTATGAAATGCTCTAAAAATTGTAGTACATGCAGTAAAATACTCGAAAAAAAGCATATGTACTTGAAGTAAATTACACTAATGAGCATGTGAAAAGGAAAGAAAAGTTGATGTATTGAAGGTAATTATTTCAAAAGGTCCGATACAAGTTGAGTCTAGGGTTTTTAACTTAAAATTATGTATCTTTTACCTACCCCTAAGCCCGGCCACGTTACAACCTTGTTAAAGACCTATTGATTCAAAGTTCCAATGTTACCTACATTAGTGGAGAGAAATTGCTCTGTTCAACATATGAAGACATCAGTTAAGCTTAATGATTGCAGTTTAATTTTGAATGATATATATACTTGATAGCATAGTTATCAAATTTCTTGTTTTTGAGCATAAGTATATTGATTTCATGATTTTGGGAAGAATGTTGTTCTGAATGATTTTGTCAAAAGTGTTTCCGAGAAAATTCTTTTCAAATTTGTGCATTACTCGGGACGAGCAATGAATTAAGTTTGGGGGTGTGGAAACACAAAAAATTTACGGGTTTTTACATGCCCTTTTTAAATTAAAATCATGCTATTTTGGTTAAATTCTTGTCGAAAAATAATTAAATATTATAAAATAATTAAATTGTGTTAAAAATATGAACATGATGAATTTTAATTAATTTTAGAGTTAATTTTGATTAATTTTGACTATTTTCAACAAATTTGCACAAAGGGCATGTAACACCCCAAACCCGGTCAACACACCACGACCGAGTCAGGCATGTCACGGAGTGAAAACGTTTTGAAGAAAATAAGTTTCCGGTTTAGTTTCAGCGAAAAGATCTTCTTTATTTGCTTTGAAATTCCGAAAGGCTTTTTAAAATTCGTTCATCATTCATTGCTCAATAGAAAACGTTAAACCTCTTGGAACCCGAGTAATTCTTATTTAGTTAAATTTAAATCGTTTGTCTTTCAGCAAGGGAAACTTAGATTTTTCTTAAAAACTTTCGAGCCAACTTTATTATCCTTTTGAAAATATTGTTACCCGATCGTAAGATTTGAGGAAAAACCCGTTGTGTTGTATACTTTTTGAAAACTTTAGTTATTAAGTTATTTAAAACACGCTAATCAGTTTACTTAACAACATCCAGGAAATTAAATCAGATATAATAAAACCCTAAAAAAAACTAATAGCCTTATTACAAACCAAAATAAAATCAATTTAAAATGGAAGTACCCCAAACCGAAAGTCTAAATAAAACCGGAATAGATGTCGCATGGCCACCTCGAGTCCACCAGGCTCCGCATCCGCGATCTACGAGTCACCTGAAAAGATAGGGGAGAAGGTGAGTCACCAAGACTCAGTGCATAATTCCCCTCCCGATTATAACAACATACTTACACAAGTCATAATCAAGCAAACATATCATGCACCCAAACCTAGCCATCCACAACTTCTTTTTCTACCCCGTGTGGTACCAAACCACTGGTGGTGCCAAACCACTGGCGACCCAAAGTCACAAATAATCCATATGTGGGGCCAACCAATGTTGTGATACCAAATCACTGGCGACAATCCCGTTTCATCAAATGTGGGGCCAACCCACTGTGGTGGTAAGCCACTGGGACGAGTCGCTATGAGGTGCCAAACCTCTAGTGACCCAAAGTCACAATTATCAACTGTGGTACCAAACCACTGGTGGTGCCAAACCACTGGTGACCCAAAGTCACAGATATCAATCTTCTCCCTCCTCTTATATCACCCCCATAAATGCTCATGCACATACAAATCATGCCATCATGCTTAATCGTTAAACATATATCAAACATGACATAGATATTAACATCAGAAATCATGTACCATAATCTCAACCAAAATGGACTTACCCGTAGTCCTTGCTCATACCGTAAAGGTACCAAATTGAAGTCTACACAGTTTCGGCTTTTAACATAGTTTTAAGTTATTAACAGGTTTACATAGATTATGAAGTGTGTAAGTTACACACCTGGTTACTAACGCGATTACTAAATCCCGAAGATCCCGATCTAACGCACTAGATCCCCTTTTCCTACATTCGGCCAACACTTAGATCATTAGCAAAAGTCATTGGGCTTCACTTGCAAATCCCAAAGAGTGAGATAACGTACAATAAGGCCCTTACGAAGATTGATTACACCCAAGCCCTTATGCTTAAGTCGCACGCCCACAAATCTCGGAGATCTACTCCCTTCCTAGCCAACTAAACAAGGTCACTAATAGCCTTTGGCTTTTCAAAAGAATGATAGAAAGATTAGATCGACATGAACCCTTACCATAGACTTAATGAAACCGATTGGCAGAGAATAAATAACCCCGATCCACTACTTCAAATCCCGAAGAACCTAGGAGAAATCAGTTTCCATAGATGATTAGGAATCATGTCAACAAATGCTGAAATTCGTCTTTTGTCCCCATGTGAGTCGACAAAGAAAAGAGAAAGGAAATAACAGAGATTCGGCCAAGAACACTTGCCCTCTTCAAATCCGATTAGAGAAGAAACCAAGGGGGATCTATGCTTGATTGATATTGACCAAAGATAGAACAAGAAGGGAGAGTTGAGAGAGATTTGACAATGGGGTTGAGTGATCCGGTGATTCAAGCTATGGCTTTTGAAAGAAGAGAAAAGAACTTCACAATGGTTCGGCTTTTAGCAAAATAGGGAGAAGATAAGTGAAAGGGATTCGACCTAAGAGGTTTCGGTTCAAAGAAGAAAAGTGAGAACTCAAATGGGGTTCGGCTAGAGGCTCTTAAAGAGTTTCGACAATGGCCTAAGAAGCTTTCGGCTTTTGCTTCAAATGGTGCATTGAGGGAGAAATCGACAAGTTCAAAAAAAAAAAAAGGAAGGGTTTCGGTTTGCTTCTCAACCAAATGCATCAAGGCTTTTGCTAGCCGAAAATGTCACCTAGCCTGACTATGGAGAAACGGCACCCCTTACCCAGCTTCCCAACCTAATACTCCTCCCAAAACAAGAGTTCTAATTTTGGCAAGTACCTCAAACTCCTCACAGCCAACCATTCAAATGAGTTTGAATTATTCAAACTCCTAAATTCTCTCCTCTCCACCAGTTTAAATTAGTTTGACCTGATCAACAATTATCCGACAGAGTTTGAGCTGAGCACAACTCTTCCCTTCTTGGCATCAAAATGGTAAGCAGAAAATGGGATTTCTGCTGCTCGAACCTGAGCTCTCCTTTCCCTGCTTGTGGCGTCACCTCTTAAGGCCCTAAGTAGCGCCTCCTTGCCACTTTACCGAGGCAATTCTTGTTCTTAATTTCACCACGAAATATACTTAACCCTAACTCCTTCAGCTCCCCTTAACCAAAGAGTAAAAACAAAATTTTTCCCATAGCTCGGGCCTACCCTTGGCTTATACCTAGACCCTAACACCTCAATTAATAACACAATCAAGCTATACACATACAAATAGTTCAAACATAATAGCCCCTATTTAAAGATGTTACAGTTCTACCCCCTTAAAAATAATTTTCGCCTCGAAATTACCTAGTCAAAAGAGTTGGGGATATTACTGCCTCATCACATCCTTTGGCTCCCACGTAGCTTCTTCCACGCCATGGTTTTGCCATAATACCTTTACTAATGGAACTGATTTCCTACGCAAAACCTTCATATCCCGAGCTAGAATCTGCACTGGTTCCTCTTCCATGGTCAAATCTGGGCTCACCTCAATTTCCTCCACCGATACAACATGCTATGGATCTGAATAGTAGCGCCTAAGGATGGAGACGTGGAATACATCATGTATCTGACTCAGTTCGCTGGCAACTCGAGCTGATAAGCTACTGGTCCTACTCGTCTTAACACCTTATATGGGCCAATAAATCTTGGGCTTAGCTTGCCTTTCCTTCCAAACCTCAGCACCTTCTTCCATGGCGAGACCTTCAGAAAAACCCTATCACCCACTGCAAACTCAATATCTCTCCGCTTAAGATCGGCATATGACTTCTGCCTGTCCGAAGCTTCTTTTAGACGAGCTTGAATCAACTTAACTTTATCCTCGGTCTCAGCAACCAACTCCGATCCCAACATCTGACGCTCACCCAACTCTGTCCAGCATGTAGGTGTACAACACTTCCTACCATACAACGCCTCATATGGTGCCATCTTAATGCTCGCCTGGTAACTATTATTGTATGCAAATTCAGCTAACGGTAGAAACTCTTCCCAGCTGCCTCTAAAGTCCAAGACACAGCCTCTCAACATATCCTCCAAGATTTGTATAACCCTTTCCGACTGTCCATCCGACTGCGGATGAAATGCCGTACTAAAATCCAATCGCGTACCCAACGCCTGATGCAATGCTTTCCAAAATCTCGACGTGAATCTAGGATCCCTATCCGAGATGATTGATACTGGCACATCGTGCAACCTCACTATCTCTGCCACATACAGCTTAGCTAACTTCTGGAGTGGATAATCGACCCTTACTAGTATGAAATGAGCCGATTTAGTCAAACGGTCCACAATCACCCAGACTGAGTCCTTCTTGCTAGGCGTATGAGGTAGCCCACTGACAAAGTCCATAGTGATCCTTTCCCACTTCCATCGAGGAATTTTCTTTGGTGAAGTAAACTCGACGGCAATCGATGCTCGACTTTGACTGGCCGACACGCCGACACTTACCCACAAACTCAGTCACTTCCCGCTTCAGACCTTGCCACCAAAATTGCTCTCGCAAATCTCGGTACATCTTGCTACCTCTAGGATGCATAGCGTATGGGCTGCTATGTGCGTCCTGAAAAATCCTCCGCCTTAACTCGACGTCCTTCGGCATACAAGCTCTCCCTTGAAAACACAACACTCCATCATTGGTCAAGCTGTAACCTTCCAAACCACCAATCTGCACTTGCAATCTCCGAGCATTCAAACCCTCATCCACTAATTGTTTCTCTTTAATCTGCTCTACCTAAGTCGGCTTAACCTGTAATTTTGCCAGAAGACTCCCGTCGTCATACAAGCTAAGATGGGCAAACATCGCTCTTAGGTCTGACACTACCTTATAGCTCAACGAGTCTACAACCACATTAGCCTTGCCCGGATGATACTCAATTGAACAATCGTAGTCCTTTTGAGTCAAGAGATACTTCAGACTCTTGTGGTCCGTGTAGACTATCGACTTCTCACCGTACAAATAGTGTCTCCAAATCTTCAGGGCGAAAACCACTGCAGCCAACTCCAAGTCATGTGTCGGATAGTTAACTTCATGCGGTCTCAGTTGTTGAGACGCATATGCCACTACTTTCCTTCTCGATCAAGACACATCCCAAGCCAAGATGTCGATGCATCATAGTAGACCGTGAATTCTTTTCCTGGCTCAGGCTGAACCAAAATCGGAGCTTCCGTCAGAATCTTCCTCAATTTGTCAAAACTTTCTGTTGTTTCTCAGACCACACAAATGGAACTCCTTTCCTCAATAACTTGGTCAATCGGTTTGCGATCGAGAAAATCCTTCTACAAATCTTGGTAATACCGCGGACCTAGAAAACTCGAACTTCGCCACCGACTTAGGCAATTTCATCCAATCGCCTCGATCTTGCGAGGGTCCACTCTAATCCTTCACCGACACCACGTGACCTAAGAAAGTCACCTCCCTGAGCCAGAACTAGCACTTACTGAACTTAGCAAATAACTGCTTCTCCCTCAGTATTTGCAAAACTACCCGCAAGTGCGCATCATGATCCTCCTCAGATCTCGAGTACACTAATATATCGTCTATAAATACCACGACAAATTGGTCCAAGTACGGCTGGAACACCCGATTCATCATGTCCATAAATACCGCCAGTGCGTTAGTCAACCCAAACGGCATTACCAAAAACTCGTAGTGCCCATACCGAGTGGGAAACGCTGTCTTGTAAATATCAACCTCCTTCACCTTAAGCTGATGATACCCCGACCTTAGATCGATCTTTGAGAAAATTGATGACCCCTTAAGCTGATCAAACAAGTCGTCGATCCTTGGCAACGGATATTTGTTCTTGATCGTCAGCTTGTTCTGCTGGCAGTAGTCTATGCACATCGGCATTGTACCATCCTTCTTCTTAACAAAGAGCACAGGTGCTCCCCAAGGTGAAACACTTGGCCGGATAAAACCCCGGTCCAACAATTCCTGGATCTGAGCCTTCAGCTCCACCAATTCCTTTGGCGCCATTCTACGGGGCAATAGACACTGGCGCAGTTCTGGGTAACAAATCTATACCAAATTTAACTTCCCAATCCGGAGGCAAACCCGAAAGTTCTTCAGGGAATACGTCATCAAATTCCTTCACTGTTTAGACATTCTCCACTGCTGACTCCTTGGCCTCCAAGGCACACACCCAAACCAGAAACGCCTCACAGCCCTTCCTGACCATTTTCTTCGCCTTCAGTGCAGAGACCACATTGGATAAGTAATCTCTCCTATTATCTATCATCACCACCTCCTCACCTTCCATTGTCCTCAACACCATGCGCTTAGCGACGCAATCCAAACTGGCCTGGTACTTCACCAGCCAGTCCATCCCGAGAATTAGATCGAACTCCCCAAACTGCAGTTCCATCAAATCAGCCAAAAACATGACCCCTTGAAGTTCTAGGGGTGCATCCCTATATAGTTTATTTACTCCTACAGAGTGACCTAGAGGGCTAATTACTGTCATCTCCCTAGAAGTAGTCTCGAAGTCCAGGTTCATAATCTCTACTATACTACTAGCAACATATGAATGCGTCGAACCCACGTCTATCAAAGCAGTATATGGTAATCCAAAGATTAGGAACGTACCGATTATGACGTCCGGTGCATTGCCCTCCTCTCAACGCCTCGCTACATATACCAATCCAGGTTGTCTTGCTTCAGTGTTGCCTGCACCTCTGCCCGGTGACCCACGGCCCCGACCAGAACCATTTCCTCCTCTACCAGCACCACGACCCTCTGCGGTTGTGGTCCTCATTCCTAAACTGACCAAGGCCCTGCCCCTCAAATTGAATCCTGGCTAACTTCCATGGACAGTCTCTTACCCGATGATCCAGTGATCCATACTCAAAACATCCTTTGCCACCGGTCCAACATCCTCCCCAATGAGATTTTCCACACCGATTACATCATACCGATCCTTGATTAGCAACAGTCTCCCAAACCGATTCTACCGCCTTGCCTAGCCCTTTTCTAAGAGTTTTGGTGATTCGGATGGTCCAAACCCTCTCTCGCATCTATTCCTATCTCGCATTACGTCTCACCAATTCCTTAACCCTTCGGCTACTTTAGCCTTCTCTACTAACACAGTAAACTCTCACTCCTGCTTTGTGGAGCAATCAGCAATCTCAGCTCATCCCTCAGTCCGTCCTTGAACCTGACACATCGCTCTTGCTCCGTAGCCATGATACCACGAGCATACCGGCTCAACCTCAAGAATTTCGCCTCATACTCCGCTACGGACTTACTCCACTGAACCAGCCTTAGAAACGCCTTCTTCTACGCATCAATATAACTAGTCCCAACATACTTCTTTTGATAAGCCACCTTGAAATAATCCCAAGTGAGATCATCCGTTGTAGCACCATCCCGGACCGTGAGCCACCACTGGTATGACTCATCTTGGAGAAGTGACACTACCCCTTTCAGTTTCTCCTCAGCCGTCAGATCCAAATCATCCATAATTCGTTCCGTCGCCTCCAACCAATACTCAGCCGTATTGGGTGCCACACCAGAAACACCTCGGAACACCTCAGCCCCATTGGCTCAGAGTCGCTCAGATACAGATTTTTGAGCTCTCATACCTCCACCTACTCCAGCCACTCTTTCAAGCACCCGCAGCATTTTAAAGTGTTTTAAAATCAATTTCATAAATATTCCTTTTTACAGTCCCTGTGGGTACGATAACTCAACATTTACTTGTCACTTTATTACTTGTTGCAATTGCGTACACTTGCACATTTTCTTTGTTCCAGTGTTACAGGATTGGTGTGTGTATTTAGATGGTGGTGGTGTTTAGTTGTTGGGCTTGGTTTTGTGTTAAAGTTTGTTGGGTGGTGGGTTTGAAGTTTGGTTATAGATTTGGCATAATTTTTTTTGCAAATAATAAATAAATAAAATATATAGAAAATAAAAAATTAAAATGAATGGAAAATGAAAATTTCCTTTTTAATGGAATAAAATGACGATAAAATAAATAATTTTTTGTGGGTTGCCTCTCACGAATGCTTTTATTTAACATCCTTAGCTTGCCGACCTTTGAATTTAAATCCTTGGTTCTTCAAGAATGAACTCATCCATTTTGTGCATTTGGAATTTTTCATAGAAGGGTTTCAATCATTGATCGTTGACCTTGAAGAAATTCCCTATTTCTCCACTTTTGATTTCCACTACACCATGAGGAAAAAAATTGGGTTATATTGAAATGACCTTACAGTTTAGTTCAAAACTTACCAAAAATATTTTTAGTGTTGAGTCGTAAAGTAAGACTTTTGTCCCATTAAAAATTGTTTACTGGCTATCATTCAGTTATGAAACGCTTTGGTTTTGTCCTTGTATATTCAAGCATTCTTGTCTGTGTCCTACCAGATTTCCTCGAGCTCTTGTATGTTAAATTTTTGAGAATCACTTGTTGCTTCCAACTCCATATTACATTATTTTATATCCTAGAAGGCTTTGTGTTCCAGTTTGACTGGGAGATAGCACGGTTTATTGAAAACTAGTCGGTAAGATGACATGTCAATAGGTCCCCTATAAGTTGTCCAATATGCCCAAAGTGCATCATTTAATCGTAGACTCTAGTATTTCCTATCCAGCTTAACAGTCATTTGGAAGAACAATTTGATCTCTCAGTTTGAAACTTTAGTTTGACTACTAGTTTAAAGATGGTTAGCGGTGGTTATCTATTACTTCACCCCATAATTCTTCATAAGTGTGTTGACTACATTGTCGGAGAAGTGTGTTCGTCAATCTCTAATCAATTCTTTCGGTGTGCCGAACCTGCAAAACATAAAAGGTTTTAGAAAATCCACAATAGTTTTAACATAATCATTACGAGTAGCTTTAACTTCTACCATGTAGAAATATAATCTACAACTAAGAGTATAGAGAGATTGCCAAATGAAGAGATGAATGGCTCCATGAAATCTATGCTCCATAAATAAAAAATCTGGCATACATGTATGAGTGTAAGAGGCATCCAATTTGGATGGATCAAGTTAACCACCTATTGACATTTTTCCATAGGTTTTACAGAAAATATATGTGTCATGATTGTTGGCCAACATAATCGACATTCGAGTACCTTGTAAGCAGTACATTTAGTGTCAAAATGACCTCTACAAGCATAAAATTAAAAAATGTGAGAATGGCTTGTACCTCGATTTCTAGTTCACATTTTTTAATTACCTTATTAGAGTAGTGCTTAAATAGATAGGGGTCATCCCAAATGTAATGCCAAAAATCTTGTTTATTTTTGTCTTTCTCTAAACATGGTAAATTAGAAGGAATAGTACCAGTAATAAGGTAATTTACCATGTTTATAAACCAAGGATAAACTGCTTGTGTGAAAAAAAGTTTCTCGTTCTAGAATTCATATTTCAGTGGTGTCTAGTCATTAAAAATCGACAATCGACATAAATAGTCAGCCACCAAATTTTCACACCCATTCTTTTCTCTAATTTTAAGGTTGAATTCTTGCAAAAATTGGATCCATCTGATCAATCTCAATTTCACCTCTTTCTTTCCAATCAAGAATTTCAAAGCTGCATGGTTAGAAAAAAATAATTACTTTAGTTCCTAATAAATAAGATCTAAATTTATCCTAAGCAATTACAATAGCTATGAGTTCTTTTTCAATAGTCAAGTAGTTTTTTTGGGTGACATATAAAGATTTCAAGGCATAATAAATGACATGGGGCTCTTTAACGGTGCTTTGCCAAAGGATAGCTCCCATACTGTGATCACTCATGTCATACTTGATTTCAAACGAAAAGCCCCAATTCACTGATTTCATTATGAGAGCTAAAAACTAATTTTTGCTTCAAAGTATCAAATGTGTCTTTGCATGCTTTATCGAACTTGAACCCTTTGTTTTTCTACAAGAGGCGACAAAGTGGCTATGAAATCTTTGAGAAGCCCATCATGAAGCGTATGTAGAAACTTGCATGACCAAGTAAGGAATGAATCTCCCTCATAATCGTGGGGTATGATAGTGAGTTAAACACATTAGTTTTGGCCTTATCGACCTCAATTCCTTTAGAAGAAACAATATGACCTAAAATTAAACCTTTATCTACCATAAAGTGTCATTTTTGTAATTCAAAACAAGGTTAAATTCTAAGCATCATTGTAATATCTTAGCAAGATTGACCACACATTCATCAAAAGAATTACCATAGATAGTGAATTCATCCATGAAAACCTCAATGATTTTCTTTACATAGTCGAAAAATATGCTTACCATACATATCTGAAAAGTAGTCGGTGTATTTAAAGTCCGAATGGCATCCACCTATAAGTTAATGTGCAAAAAAGGCACATGAAAGTCATCTTTTCTTGGTCCTCTTAGGCTACTAGAATTTGGAAAATGACCTAAATATCCATAAAGACAATAATAATTAGTTTTACCAGCTAAACGTTCCAGTATTAGGTTAATTAAAGGAGTGGAAAGTGATGTTTTCGAGTTTAACTTCTTGTTATCTATACAAACTCGCCATCCATTTTTGGACTCGAGTGGGAACTAGTTCACTTGCCAAGTGCTTCACTATTATCACACTAGTTTTCTTAGGCACGACGTATATCGAGCTAACCTAATTACTATCTCAAATCGCATAAATCATCTCGGTGTCTATTACCTTAAAGATTTCCTTCTTTATGACCTACATCATTGACAGATTAGGTCGTCTTTGGGCTTCCCTTTAAGGTTTTTCATTTTCCTCTACAAGCATCCTATGCATACAAGTAAACAGACTTAAGCCTTTTATGTCAACTATTAACCATTCGATCACCTCTTTATAGTCCCTTAGAACACGAACTAAATTTTCCTCCTCCACTTCTACAATCTTACTCGAGATTGTAACCGGTAGAGTGTCATTTTATCCCAAAAAGACATATTTGAGGTGTTCTAGTAACAATTTTAACTCCAAAATAGTGTCTGCATAATATAAGGTAAAAGTTTTGATCGTGTGTCTATCGAGTTTTAAAATTTATAATGAATGAGATCGGACCTGGAAACCAACTCTGACAATGATTAAAGGCAAGTGTACCTATCGAACAGTAGTATAGTTTAGGCAAGACCGGATTGTCAAACCCAAAGGAACTAAGAGTACTAATACTAACTTTCTTTTTATTATTTAGCCTAAAACAAGTGAAGTTGCTTTAATCTAAATTAACGACTACTAAACTAAAGCTACAAAGACAAAAAGAATGAATTGGGAAATATCTTGAAGAGAAACTCAGTTGATCATGACGATACCCTCAGGAAGAATTCACCTAGACTTCACTTGTTATTTAACACTAAACCATATGATTTATTTACTTAGTTTGATCCGTAAGACTCCCTAACGTATATTAAACCCTCTCTCGAGGCAAATAAAGTCTAACCCTAAGTTAATTAACGAAACTCTCTTTCTCGAATAATAACCCCCTAGAATAATAGTAAATCGATCTATGGACTCCCATATTAGGTTTCACCCTAATCCGACAAAATCTCATCACCCTATCTCTAGGCGTGCGATCAACTCCGCTTAATTATGCTAGATCTACTCTTTATACAGGGTTTATTCCTCCTCCACCTAAGCACATCAGATTTGGATTAAGCATGCATAATTAAGAACAAACTAAGTATTTATCATATAATTCAAGAAACAATAACAAGATTCATCTAGGTTTTATCCCCTTCAGGTATCTGAAGGGTTTAGTTCATAATGAATAAAGAAAACATCTCAAGAGAAAAGATAAACCAAAACATAAGAAATCCATAAAACCCCATGAATGAATTGAATGAGAACTCTGCCATCTTGAGTAGAATTCCAGCTCCTTGAGATGGATCAACTAGCTATCTTTGAGTAATTCCCACAAATCTGACCTTCTGGCTCGACTCCTTGGCCTAGCTAAACACCCCATTTGCAGGTTACACTTATGGTGTTTATATAAACTTTTGGAATGTTTTACTTGGCATCTAAGTGTCCCAATTCAAGTATACTTCCTAGTCGGTGTTTGAATAGGCTTTGGAATGTGTTTCTTTTCCTCAAAGTATCCAAATCCGAGTGAAATTGCTCTCTCTAGCGGGAGGGGCACGGCCATGGTACAAGCCTGTGTAAATCATTTTCAGGACATGTCTTGATTTTGTCAATTGGGGCACGACCGTGTAAATCGTGGCATGGTCGTGTCTTAGTTAATTATCGAGGCACGGCCATGTGGCTTAAAGTCCAGGCCGTGTCGATTTCCTCTTTGGCCCAAATTGGCTTGTTTTAAGCCCGTTTCTTGTTCTTTTTGTCCTCGGGCGCTTTCTTGAGTAAAAACATGAAAAGAAAGGATTAAGAGCACCTTTTTACATAAATCAAGGGCTAAATCATCCAAAAGCATACTAAATTTGGGCCTAAAATATGTTACTTTTATGGTTTATCAAATACCCCTACACTTAAGCTTTTGCTTGTCCTCAAGCAAAATTCTCAACTTACAATTAAAACGATCTTTCCATAATTCACAATTTCTATCAACAATGCCTCATCATAATTCGCAGATAATTTATACATGGATAATTTAGCTCAAAGACTCCTAAAGATTCAAACAATATAAGTTATATATTTGTACCACGAAAACATAGGTGTCTCCCCTTATCTAAATAATTACCTTTAATTCAAATCTGAAAAGGATTGACATCCTCACTAAAGATTCACTGAAATCACTCAAAGTGTTTTAAGGTTCAAGAATAAGCACTCATAAGTCGAACCTGAAAAGTTAATCCCATAGGCTTGCCTGAAAATCAAATCTCCACCACTGTAATATGAGATGATACACAAATCAAAAGGTCTTTGATAGGGTTGTAATGGGCTTAGGTTAAAGGTGCAGATAAAGGCTGAATTAGAAGGTTTAAAATCGAGATTGACTTGAAAAATTACCTAACTAAAAATAATGAACTTGAAAATAAATGATTACATCAATTAAAACTTTGAAACTAATAATACTACGAGCTTTTTCTTTGATAATTGAAATTTAAATGTACAATCTCACTTTTTATACTACTAATGCTGAAGATACTTCTATTTTTTCATTTTTTAAGAACAAACTAGAAACATAATAAAGAAAACTTTATCAACTAAAATAAACTAATTTGATAACTGATCAAATCAGTTCTCGATAGAAGGGTATTTAAAAGAATGGTGATAACAAATACAAAGGGTTTTGGGTTAATATTAGCGGGTAAATCAATAAAAAGGGTTGTAAGGATCAAATGGGCTCACTAAGGGTTAATTTGTGAAGGTAGGATTCTTAGTGAAGTGAATGGGTTAAAACCTAGGTGCATTTATCATCTCAGTATATCAAATCATTAATGTGGTTTCGATATGTATAATCTAGGCAAGTTATAGAAAAACAATTCAGTGTTGACACACTCATAATCAATAAAGTGAGAATGAAAAAGAATATATGCTCTATAAGGCTCAAATCTCACAAAAATTATGGGTATTTGACATCAATCCTATAAATTTCAAAATTCAAGGTAATATTCAAATTCAGTTCAACAACCTAGAAAAATTTTTGATTCTTGAAAAATAGACTTATCATGCTTGATTCTCAAGTATTCTTCAAGTATAAATCATCAATGCTCAATTATCAATGACTTACTTAAAAACATATCAATAAAAATCATAAATCATTAGAAATTTCACCCTAATTGATAATATGAGAAAAATACTTAAAAATAAGACTAAAATCTAGGATTTTGGAATAATGCAAAAGGTTAGGTACTTTTACCCCCCACACTTAAGATGTACATTGCCTTCAATGAACAAAGATATATAAACAATAATGTAATCAAAAGAATCAAAAGAGAAGGGGAGAAGTAACACTTCTTTAATTTTGGATGAATTCCTTGTTCCCTTGTCGATTTAGAGGTGGTGGCATTTTCTATGGGCCTGGTGAGGTTGCTATTGGCAAGCATTGTGCTAGATGAAGAAATTGGGGAGCCTGCAAAGATGTAGCCAGGAAATCTAAAGAAACATTAAAAATATACTAATAATATAATTAAAAATAAAGAAAATAAAGACAAGGAGACTAAGAAGAAAACTAAAATTAAAAGAAAAGACTAATGGACTAAGGAGTCCTATTGTTGGATGGTTCGCGAGGTGGGTGTGACCTCTAAGGCTGTGGTGCATGATTCCCAAGCAGCCTTTAGAACCTGACATGTAACATCCTAAAATTTGGAATTTTATGTGTTGCGTTATTTTGGTGCTAAGCTGGTTAAATTATTAATTTTGTATGTTTAGGAGGTCCTCAGGAGGCTCGGGGTTTAATTGGACCTTGTAAAAACTTTTGGCATTTAGCACCTTAAGGAGATAGAGTAAGTGACGTTAAAGCTTATGGTAATAAATGAATAAATGGTTAGCATAAGTGAGCAATTAGCAAAGAGGTTATGGCATTAAGTGAAGTACCTTGAGGGAAGAGGTTCAATTCGCTTTGTGTGCATTTTTGACTTTTTTTTTTTTGCACTCTTTCATCAAGTGTCGGTCAAGCATGTTATTATGGTAAGTTGGACTTTTATTTTTATGGTAAGATGGCTAAAGAGATTAAGGAAAGGTTGAAGTTAGGGAAAGGAATCAAAAGGAAAGGGCAAGTAAGGGGAACAAGTGGCTTATTTCATGGTGAATGCTATGAAAAGTTTGGTTGGCAAAATGTTAACCCATTTGGCTATGAATATGGACGGTTTTTGGGGCTAAGGGGGATGGACGAATTTTGTTAGTATTTTGGTTAGGTTAGGTGCTAGTTTTGGTCAATTCCATTAGCAACAAGTGTACCATTTTTTCTTTTTCCAAAACTCTTTTCTCCTAGCCGAATTTGGTCTTTAACCATTGGTGGAAGTTTTGGTTTTTGTTTTGGCCAAAATTCATCTATGCAACTTTGGTGACATTTTTCTTTTTCTCTAAATTTTCCTTCTTACCGATTCTTCAAGTCATTGGTGAACTTATTCTCATCTTTTTTTCTTTTGATTGTCGAATGTACATCAACCTTTGAGACCATATTATTCACTCTTTCTCCTTTGAAAATCTGAAACCTCACAAACCCTTCTCTTCATCTCTCTCTCTCTCTTTACAAAATTTTCCAAACACCTCTCTTCTTCCTTTCAAATCAATAATTTCTAGAACCAAATTTTATTGTTTGTTTTTACTCCATAGCCGAATATCATTCACCATATTCCCTTATTACCGAATCTTTCATTTCATACATATTTTCTTCTCAACCGTATTACTACTCATACTTTGATCAATCGGCAAGTGATCCATTTCAACATTTTTTACTTTTATTCTTTCTCTTAGTGCCGAATCTATGCCTTGGTGTGGGATGGCCATATTGACCGAGACCATCACCATACTTTCTCTCATTCGAAATCACTTTTCTTCTCCGTAGAAATATAGTGGAAGGCCGAAACTTGGATTTTTCTAAAGCCATCGTTTAATCGCTAGAATTCGGTCCTAAAATATTTAAAGTAAGAGTTATTCACGGATTCTATAATCACTTTTTATTCATTAAGATGGTGATGATTAATCGATTTTATTATAGGGACTATATCGCTCGATCTTTCATCTTGAGATCATACGGATTTTTGTGGTAAGCCAACCCTATTCCTCAAATCAATCATTCATAACAACGTAATATTAGTTTTGACTAATATTTGATTTCAATGGAGTCAAGCAATATTGAATCGAAAGGGATAGTGATTGGAGATCGAAAAAGGAGCGGATTAGTGATCCCTACTCCTAAATTTAAGCGGAGGGCGGTATCGGCGATTCGGGACTTCCCACCGGGTTGTGGACCTTCATCCGGTGAGAATCAACTATTCAAGGTCGTTCACAATTTTGAGGCATCAGCGATTCAAAATTTTCCACCATGTTGTGAACCGTTAACCAGGGAAAACTGATAAATTGTGGTCACTCATGATTCCAAGGGTAAGCATCATAGATCGTTCATTTAGTGTTGATAAATTGCGTATGTCAACTAATCAAGCGTTGTAATATTTTAGGTGTCGACGATCGAGAGAGTGTAGTACTTACAGTAATCAAGTGTGTATTCTCACACCGTATTCAGTGGGTTAAAGACTATTATCGTATTTTTAATAAATCGCTTGATCAAATCGTATTTTGGTGAAATCGAAAAAATTGGCTTAGATCTCATTATTTGATAAAATTGATAAAATTGATAAAATTGGTATTAGCACCATGAAAGATTACGAAAATACCTTTGATGGGCCAAATCGATATATTTTATTACGCGAGCCAAATCGATATAAATCACTATATGAGCTGATTGATATATGAATATATGGGTCGATTGATATATGAATATATGGGTCGATTGATATATGAACATATGGGCCGATTGATATATGAATATATGGGCCGATGACAAATGAACATATGGGCTGATTGATATATGAACATATGGGCCGATTGATAAATTGCTATATGGGCCAATCTAAAAATTTGTGAAATGGGCCAAGATAATTCTCTACTTAATAGGCCAACTTGATAAATTGTTATAATGGGCCATAATTTTTTTGTAATAAATATCCGAATAAATTATTGTGATTCATTATGCATTATATACATGAATTGCATGGGGTGGGATAATGATGATTGGAGGAAGCTATTTGGTGGCTCTGCCACATATTTGGTGACTCTGTCACAATCTGTCTGGTGGCTATGCCAGGTAAATTCTGTTATTCTGGTGGCTTGACCACAACTAAATTTGCTATAAATAGCTTAATGCCTACGATTAGTGTGTTGGCGGGGTGGGTTGACTAAAGATCCCCATAGGTGTGTTGGTTGGTACGGGTGGTGTGTTGCGGATGGATTATTAGGCTTGGTTTGGGAACTGCATTTCACATACATGTTATATTTTTTTATATTGTTGATATTGTAAATGGGCTTAGGCCCAAATAACTGCTTAATGAGGTTTTGGCCCAGTGGGCAACGGTAAGTGGGTTACACATTGAGTTCTAGTAACTCACCCCCACTTTTCCTTATCCTTTTCAGGTAATAATCAGTGATGGAGACTTGGGCCATGGATCACTCGGTGGATGCCATACTACAAAAAACGGTTTAATTTGGAAATTTTGATTTCTTTAGTATTTTTAATTACTTTGCTATTTGAGTTAAGGTTGTAATAAGGCCTCAGGATTTAGTTTTGTTTTGTTTATTTTTTGATGAATTTATAATTTCCTCTAAGTATTTCAAATGGAAATTTTTCTAAAATCTTAAATAAACATTTTCTTAAAATGATAAAAAGGGTTTCATAGTAAACTTTTATAAACATATTTTTAACTCAAAATTTCTCTTAAATATTTATCAATGCTTTTCAAAATTATTTTCAATTTTTCTCAAACCATTAATGATATTTTAAAGCTACGACTTATAAGATTTTCATATCTCAAATTTTATTAAATTATCAATCGATCTTTTATACAATAACATTTTTAATGGGAATCGTTTTAATTGATCTATTCATGAAAAAAGACTTAGTAGTATTTTTTCTCACGTGACATGTCAGATCTGGCCTTAACGCATGGGCTGGGTTTGAGGTGTTACATGACACTAAGAAACTAAAAGAAATTAAAATATATTAATCAGAAGAGAAGTATAGATAAGTAGGATAAAGTGAAAAATAAACGTAAAAATAATTTTAAATGGACTAAAAGACCCTTGGCTTGGTGTTTGGATGAAGCGGCCGACATGAACTTATGTGTTGGGGTCTCCTTTGAGGAGACAATGCTTGCCTTCTTACACTTCTTCGGCATGATTCTAGTGTAGCTCAAGAGTCTGGACACCTTTTCTAAGGAAAGAAAGAAAAAGCAGGAATAAAGAATGAGAGGAGAAGGAGAAGGCTGTGGGGTCTAAATAGGATCTCAAATCTGGCACGTTCCCATGCCCGTGGATCGAGGGCATGTCAAATCACACGGCCACCTCACACGGCCGTGTGTGTGTGTGTTGTTTCACCATGCCCATTTTTCAGCTAACCACGCCTGTGTTTGAGAAGTCAGTAGCTTTACACGGTCGTGGGGCACAGCCGTGCCACTTTGTCGGTGCCCGTGGGGGAGTGGTTGGATCCGTGACATCGAGAATTAGGTGCAATTTGATTCATATTGCCCCTGCTATGTCCGTATGAGATTCTTGTGGTCCACACGGCTACAAACACGGCCGTGTGTAACACCATGTGGCTTTGAAATCTACACTTTTGTGTTAGTTGAAAACTAAATTTTTAGAAAGGAAAAGAAATTAAAAGCAAAATGGAAAGATATATTATGTTAGTGCTCGGGTTGCCTCCCGAGAAGCGTTCGTTTATAGTCTCAAGCTAGACTTTCCTCGAAATTGAAAAAAATCAGTGAGGTTTAAAGGTTTGAATATCTTCCCCATACTTACAGTTCCATCTCCTTGAAAAAGTTTAAGTCGAGAAGCATTTACCTTAAAAGTGCCGAATGTTGGGTTGCTTACCTCGACTATTCCGTGTGGGAAGATATTGTGTACCTCAAGAAGGATTTCTTCCTTTGGCTTCAGGTCTATTGTGATGATGTGCGGATCTGCTTTGTCTAACAGTACCTGGTCTCCTATTCTGAAGTGATTGGATGCTCCTACGAGCTCTTCTGGTGGTTCCTCTGGTTTTACTTCGTGTAGTTCTTCTTTGATGTGTGTCTTCTACTCTTCTAGTCTGTCGACCTTAAGGTTTTGATCCTTCTCTTTGTCGATTTGGGTTCTCTGATTTGGCTCAGGTTTGTATTCATGTGGTGTTTCCTGGGATAAAGGTTGTACAAATTGATTATCAACTGAATTGTCTTTCTTACCTTCATCGATTGTTGTCCTGGCCGAGTCAAGAGCATGAAGACTGATTGATTCGTCACCTACACAAAGTATGAGTTCTCCTATGGCAACATCAACTTTAGTCTTGGCAGTTGCTAGGAAGGGTCTTCCTAAAATTAAGGGGATTGTATTATCCTCATCCATATCTAAGACAACAAAATCTATTGGGAAAACAAATTTATCGATTTTGACAAGAACATCTTCGATAATGCCCTAAGAATTCTAACAGTTTTATTATACTCATCCTAGTTTGTTTGGGCTTCCCTAGACCTAGTCGTTTAAATAGTGTATAAGGCATGACATTTATGCTTGCCTCTAAATTAGCTAACGCATTATCAATAGCTAAACTACCAATTAAACATGGAATTGTAAAACTCCCTAGATCTTTTAGCTTTCGTGGTAGTCTATTCTATAACATTGCTGAGCATGCTGCGTTCAATTCCACATGGTGCTCTTCGTCTAATTTGCGTTTGTTAGTCAAAAGCTGTCTTAAAAATTTCCTCGAGTCTGGCATCTGAAAAAGAGCTTCAAGAAGAGGTAAGTTAATATGTAATTTCTTTTAGAGTTTAAGAAACTTACCGAATTGCTCCTCTGAATCGTCTCTTTTCATCGCTTCGGGATAATGTATGCGAGTTTGGTACTCATTGATTACCGATTTTGGCTTTTCTTGTGTTACCTCTACCTTAACTTCATCTACCTTGTTTTCTTATATTGGATTGGGTTCATCTAACCCCTTACTGTCATGAGCTGAGATGGATTGAATTTTCTCCTTTGGGTTAATCTCGGTGTCACTTGGTAGATGTCCTTGCGGTCATTCTGACATTAGCTTTGCGAGTTGTTCGACTGCATTAGTGACTTCCTTGACTGACTGAGGAAGTTCCCTGACTCTATTCTCGTTGCTTTTAATTGTTTTCTCAGTTTCTTGAAAACGATTTTCTGTGTTTGCCATGAATTTTGTCAGCACCTCTTCGAGGTTTGGCTTCTTCTCTTGCAGATATGGCTGATTTTGGAAATTTTGAGGAGGTTGTTGTCTTTGATTTCCTTGGTTTCCTTGGCCTCCCCATGAAAAATTTGGGTGGTTCCTCCAACCTGGATTGTAGTTATTACTATAAGGATTATTATTGGATCTGAAATTATTACCTATATAGTTCATCTGTTCGCTCTCTGTATCCGGTTGGTAGGGTGGGTACTCAGGATTCGCCACAGTTCCACTAGCGTTGCACTGCATGACTGGATGTACCTTCGAAGAACACAAACTATCAAGATTTTTAGTCATCATTTATACCTGTGTTGATAGCATGGTCACTGCATTGAGGTTGTAAACTCTGGTTGATTTTGTCGGTTTTGTCCTTGTAACTTGCCACTGATAATTATTCAGCGACATCTCTTCAATGAACTCGTAGGTCGCTTGTGAGTTACATTGTTCGAGGTTCCACCGTAATTTGAATTGATTAGTTGCCTCGTTAAGGGGTTTACACTGTTATAGAAAGTTTGGACTTGTAGCCACAAGGGTAGACCATGGTGTGGACACCTTCTCAAGAGATCCTTGTATATCTCCCATGCGTCGTATAATGTTTCTAAATCCATCTGCACAAAAGAAGAGATATCATTCCGTAATTTGGCCATTTTGGCCGGTGGGAAATATTTTAATAAAAATTTTTCGGTCATTTGGTCCCATGTAGTGATTGACCCTTGTGGTAACGAATATAACCACTATTTGTCTTTATTCCTTCATGAAAAGGGAAATAACCGAAAACGAATGGCATCATCAGAAATGCCATTTATTTTGAAAGTATCACAGAACTCTAGAAAATTGGCTATATGAGTATTCGGGTCTTCGTCCTGCAAACCATCAAATTGAACAAATAGTTGAATCATTTGTATTGTGTTAGGCTTTAATTCAAAATTATTAGCAGCTATAGTAGGCCTAACAATACTAGATTCAGCTCTTGTTAAATGAGGTTTAGCATAATCATACATAGTACGCGGAGCATTGTTTTTTGCCACATCTCGTGGTGGATTATTCTCGTCCATCCCTTCAGTAGGATTAGATCTGCCTTCTTGCTCTTCTTCTGTGTAATTTAGGGCTCACCTAATTTCTCTGGGATTCCTACGAGCAGTAGCTTCAATTTCACTATCGTATACTAGAGTTCCTGTCGGGTTCCTTGTAGTCATAAACTAGAGGTACCTGCTAGGAAAAAGAAGGGATTAAAATTAATAAAATAATTTGCAAAAATAAAAATAATGGCTAAAGTAATAAAAATAGAGCCTTCTTAATATTTTAACTCCCCGGCACCGGCGCCAAAAACTTGATCGTGTGTCTATCGAGTTTTAAAATTTATAATGAATGAGATCAAACACTGAAACTAATCTGAAACACCCTTTTGGCCCACGAGAATGGACCGGATCGGTATGTTCTAAAGTAAACCGGTTTGAAAAGATTCGATACTTAGAGAATTTAAAAAATTTAGAAAAATGTTGTTTGGATTGGGCTTAGATTGGAACCCATTTAATAAATTTTGAAAATCCAACTTAAGTGAGGTGACAAAACAATTTTAGGGTTTATTATTTTGAAAGAAATAAATTTTGTTTTCTTAACTTTAATTAAAAATAAATTGTAACACAATCAACATGAATAAGCGAAATAAAGAAAATCCAAGCGGGCCTTATGGCCTTATTACATCAAGTAAAACCCAAAATAAAAATAAAAGTAACTAAATCAAATAAAGTCCAAACTAAATAAATTCTCCGAATGTAGCATGGCCACCTTAACGTCTATCGGCCCGGTCCGTCACTGTTCATCACCTGAAAATAATAATTCCCACAATGGGGTGAGTCAACAGACTCAATGTGCACACAATACTATCATTCAATAAATCAGGCATTCATGTTCAAATCATTAAGTCCATACAATAATGAAACTATGATGCAACCCAAACCCAATCCTAATTAGCCATCCACTACACTCCCAGTACCAACACGCACAGTGGGGACTACTAAGTCAACCCTCCATCCGCTACTCTCCACGTTGTGTCTTTAGACACTATAATCAAATTTAAGCGTTGTGTCATTAGACCTTTGTTGTAACGAAGTTACCAAAATTTACGCAATGTGACCGTAGTCAACATATTTCGTTGGTGAGACCGAAGTCAACACCTTCGTTGGTGAGACCGAAGTCAACACCTAAATTTCGCAATGTGACCGTAGTCAACATATTTCGTTGGTGAGACCGAAGTCAACACCTTCGTTGGTGAGACCGAAGTCAACACCTGTTCTCCCCCTTTCACATAAAACCCGAATGCCCCAAAACATATATTTTGCATAACTTAAATTCGTGTTCATATTCATATATTTGCATGTTATTAAATAACATTTTTCACAATCCTATCGGAAGTAGGAAAGCGTGCACAGGTACTTTTTGCCACATTTGTGGTACATAGCCACGTTCACATTATTATTCATATCATATATTAAAATATTTAGCCATAAAATATCGAAGGATAGTAAGGTACACACCGATTTGCTTAATAGATTCCTTGAAATCCCAAAGAGCGATCTACCAATCTAGATCTTTATCTCCTAAATTGGCCAAATATTAAAACATATTAACAAACCTATTTGGCTTAAAACCAAATCCTAGTAGGATTTGTATTACTTACCTTGTTGCTGAATTCAATACTAATCGAATCCCAAAATCTATGCTATGCTCCTCCTTGTATTGACCAAGCACTAAATCTCATCCGGGGTTAGTTTGGCTTTTAAACAAACAAGAATTAGATCCAATTATCAAAATAGGCCTTAGTGAAAGCTATAGACACTTACCTTGTGGATTTCAAATCCGAAACTCACTTAGAATAACTAGGGAACACGTGGCCTATTGTGTACCTTGGAAAAGAACTTCTCCTTCCTTGTAGCCTACACTTAGTAAATCCCGAAAGATCTCTTCAAAGTTTGGCAACCATGAACGATAATGGGATTAGCCCTAGATTTTGATAAGTCTAAAATATAAAAGAAATCAAACCAAACTTAGATCTTACCCTTATTTGAAGGAATCGATTGCACCTTCGCTTCAACCTTGAAATTCGGCTTAGAGACTTGATGAACAATCGGCTATGATTCCTTATATATTCGATTTCAAAGATGAAAGAAGAGAGGAATAATAGGCTTAGTAGAAATCGGCTAGGAGGCTAAAAGAAAAGAAGAAAAGAATGGATGCTCAAGAAGAATATTGGCGGAAGAAAGAGAGAGGAGAATGAATAATGAATGGCCCTAGTCTCATCCTTTTATAGCCGAAATTACTAGGCCAAGAATCCTTAACTTGGCCACCACTCTTCCTTATTTTCCTAATTAAAGAATAATTCTTCATTTATCTCTTATTATTCACATATTTATGTGAATAAAACTCCTTTATTTATCTCTTATTATTCACATATTTATGTGAATAAAACTCCTTTATTCTCTCTTATTATTCACATATTTATGTGAATAAAACTCTTCCTTTTCTAGAAACCCATGCCGTCCACCTCCTATACGGAAGCAAAATAAAGCCTTCATTATTTGCTTCTGGATGACTCAAACTCAGCCCAAAAACCTCTTGTATTTGGGCCATTTCTTAAGACCTTAGGTGGCATCTTGGGCCACTTTTCCAAGTCCGTTATTGGGTCAAATTTCATGTACTTTATATTTTAGGGTCACTTGGCCCTAAGTTCCCCTTGGGCTCTAAAATTCGGCATTAGGGGTCAATTTTAAGTTTCCTAAAATTTTAAGCATGACTCTTGTAACTTGCCATTTTCTTACATATCCAAGTTTCCTAAAATGTTAGAGCTACCTAAATGTTTAGGTTTCCAAAATGTTTAGGTTTCCTAAATGTTTAAGTTTCAAAATGTTTAGGTTTCCAAAATGTTTAAGTTTCCTAAAATGTCTAAGTTTCCAAAATGTCTAAGTTTCCAAAATGTCCATTTCCATTTCCATTTCCATTTCCATTTCCATTTTCATTTCCATTTCCATTTCCATTTTCATTTCCATTTCCATTTTCATTTCCATTTCCATTTCCATGCATTTCTAGGTTTCCAAAAGTTTCACAAATTTATTCATAGTACTTGAAACTTGTCATTTCATACAATTAAACTGGAAATGCATAGGCCCTATTCAGGATGTTACACTAACTCTGACAATGATTAAAGGCAAGTGTACCTATCGAACAGTAGTATAGCTTAGGCAAGACTGGATTGTCGAACCCAAAGGAACTAAAAGTACTAATACTAACTTTCTTTTTATTATTTGGCCTAAAATAAGTGAAGTTGCTTTAATCTAAATTAACGACTACTAAACTAAAGATGGAAAGACAAAAAGAATGAATTGGGAAATATCTTGAAGAGAAACTCAGTTGATCACGACGATACCCTAAGGAAGATTTCACCTAGACTTCACTTGTTATTTAACACTGAACCATACAATTTATTCACTTAGTTTGATCCGTAAGACTCCCTAACGTATATTAAACCCTCTCTCGAGGCGAATAACGTCTAACCCTAGGTTAATTAACGAAAATCTCTTTCTCAAATAATAACCCCCTAGAATAGCAGTAAATCGATCTATGGACTCCATATTAGGTTTCACTTTAATCTGACAAAATCTCGTCACCCTATTTGTAATATCCGAGATTTAGAGGTTGCACATTTATCTTGTTTTGTGTGTTTGGTATGCTAGTATGTTGTTTGAGTGTGTTTGGGGTACCTTGGAAGGTTCGGGGTTAAGTCGGAGCCTTGGCCAAAATTTTGATTTTGGGCACTTTAAGAGGGAAGTTGGCTGGGGCCAGGGCTTAAGGTTTTTTGGTTATGTTTGATGACACAAGAATTAAGATAGAAGAGTGGTAAGGAGGCACCACTTAAGGAGCATGTAAGTGACGCCTCAAGGGGAGCAGAGGGGAGCAGGTTTGATTCATGTTGTCAGCAGAGTGGCTTTTATTTTTGTTCATGCGTCATAGGGCTGGATGGTGGAATCGGTTAGGAGCCTTGAAGAGTGGAGGTGACATGGTCAATTTTTTTTGAAAGGTTGGACAAGAGTAAAAAGGGGGATTTGGAACTTTCAAATTATTTTGAATGGTTCAAACCATTTTCAAATGTGTGTTCAAGAGTTTTTCAAAGAGAAAGTTGAGGGATTGAAATGAGGTAGGATGCTAGCCAAATTTTGAAGGGTGTGCTAGGTGGGTTAGGCATTCGGTTCTAGGGGGAAGTTAGTGTCGAAAAGTTGTTAAGGGTTAGCCTAGGTGGTGAGTTTTATTTTTGGCATTTGAGTGTGTTGCACCTTGGTCAATTTTGGTTCTCTCCTTTTGTATAGCCGTAAATCCCTAAGAGCTTTATTCATTCTCTTTTAGCCTAAGCCGAAACTAATTCTCCTCCTCTTTTCTCTTTTACAATTTGAGTTCTCTTTTCCCTCACCATCAAGCCAAAATAAGTCTCTCATATTTTTTTGTCAAAGGTGTTCTCTTTTGGTAACCTCTAGGCCGAACATTCCATCCATCATCATTCCATTTCTTCTTTTCTCTCTTCTTCCTCTTGGTATTCTTGGTAACAAGTGTGCATTTCTTCTTCATCTAAAAGTCGAACCTCAACACTCACTCCCTCTTTTCTTGCCATTTATCTTTTATTCATATATTGATCACACCTTTAAACCCCTTAGCCGAAACTTCTCCACTCCAACACCACTCCATATCATTTTCTCTTCTTCAATTTTTCATCATAGCTGAACCTATTTCTCAATTCCCCAATTTTGGAACCCCTCTTTTATTTGTCATTCAAGCCAAAATTCACTGTTCCTTTCGATCTTCTCAATCAAATTCTTCCTAGTGGTGGTAAGTGCTCTCTTCTTTTCTTTTAAAATCTTCCTTCCCCTTTGATTTCCGAAACAAAGGCTTTGATCCTGTTCCTTGGGTAGGTTGGTCAAATATAGGAAAGGTTCGATTTCTTAACTTCGGTGATCTGTCAAGATAAGTGTAGAACCCCTAGGTTCTATCAATTTCGGTAAGGACTTTTTCATTTAGAATAGTTATTTCGCTATTATCTTATCCAACGGATTTAACTTGGTCTTCTGACAAGACCGTTTCTTTATGGAATCAAGTACCAGCTAAGAAAATGAGGTGATTAAACCCGTGATCCCAGCCTCTAAATTCAAGAAGTGTGCGGTGTCGACAGTTCGAGACTGGCCACCAGGTTGTGGGCCGACTTCTAAAAGGGATAAATAGGTTGTTGTGATCCCCACGAGTGAGGACGTTAGTGAGATCGTTAGCTTAGTTCTTCAGGTTTACAGGTGTGTAATTATCACGCTATCTCCTTTTGTGTTTAAATCATATATGTGTTATGGTTGAAAACTGAAATATCGACAATGGTGATTGAATTGCCCAGGATGGGTAAAACCAAAACTTCAGGTTAGTATGGTATGTTTTATTTCGTTATTTTGTGGATAGTGTGACGCTATGTATACATAAAATATTGTGTGGATGACATCTTATAACCTGTTGTTATACTACATTGAATAAGCATAGGATTTGGGTTATTAATGTTTTACAGGGGAAGTGTACATCAGTGACACAGTTACATGGAATGATGTTTGGGTACCTCATTTTGGCATCGGTTATTTGGTCACCTAGTGATCGATTATTTGGTCACATAGTGATCGGTGGCTAGGCCACGTTTTATTATCTTTGCGTAGCATGACTGTTAGTATGACTGCCAAAGTGGAGTGTAGCGGATGGAGGGTCAATGGTAGAAATCCCCAGGTGTGTTGAGGATGGACAGATGAAGTGGAGTGTAGAGGATGGAAAATTAGGATGGGTTGGGTTATCATGTTAATCATTGTTGCATTGTATGAATTAGGCTTTGGCTGGTGGTGTTTTGGGACCTTGGCTCATATGTGGATTTACGTGGAATAATTGCACACTGAGTCTTGTGACTCACGCTTTCGTTTAACAATTGCAGGTGATTTTTAGCTTATCGGACTGGGCTGGAGGGATCTCGAGGTGGCCAAGCATGAGTTTTATTAATAAACACTATTTATATTAAGATTTATTATTTTACAAATTTTTATTTTGAGATGTAATAAGGCTATTATCAAACTTGGTAACTCTCTTTTGGGCTTTAAACTTTGGTTAATAAATGTAAACTACTCAATGAAACACTCAAGAATTTAAAACGCAAACTAAAATTTTATAACCTGCCAATGATGCTTCTTTTACAAAAACTTAATTATCGAAAAATAGGTAAGTGTTTTTAAATATCACCTAATTTAAAGGCTCGACTATTTGACTTTTTAAGTTTAATAAATAATGGGTTTTCAACTGAGCCTTAAAACTTGGGATTTTCCAAAGAGACTTAAAATTTGAAATTTCGTGAAATTTTCTCAATATTTTCCTAGTGACATACCAGATTCGGTCGAAGCGTTTGGGCTGGGTTTGGGATGTTACAATTTGGTATCAGAGCCCAGTTTAAAAACTCAGCCTTGGGTTTTGGGACCAAAAACATTTTTCCAAATTTGTATTTAAGATTGTATAAAAAGAAAAATTTATAGGAACTTGTGTTTTGAAAGAGTGGCACTCGAGTTCACGGCTCAGATCCCCCAGGTAAGTCTTCTAATTGTTATGTGATTTGCATAAGGTGGTTATATGATATATTGTCGTGGATGTTGGAAATTAGAATTTTTACTGTAGAGATAAAAACCTCTAGAAATGTATGAGTTTGGCGAAGAAACTCCCTATAATTTTATATGTAAAACTTTTCGCTAATAATCAAGTGGAAATATGCTGACCCATAAAATTTATAATCAGAGTAAAGCGGAGCGGTAGGTATGAGTGGTAGAGCACGTGGACGTGGTACTCGTGGCCGTGGGAGAGGTCAAGGTCATGAGGTTGAATTTTCGGAAGTGGGGAATGAGCCTGAGGCTGAGGCGCCAGCATCACCTATGTTAGAAATGGGCACTCAAGATAGAACTGGTGGAGATGATGCCCTTTCCCAAGTGATGTTGCATGTGTTAGAACGCATGGCCGGGGCGAGTACTGTAGCAGCAACTCAAAAGTCTATCCCAGAGTGACTCCTAGCTAACGGAGCTAAAATGTTTAGAGGTATTTCTAAAGTACCTCCAAACGTGGCTGAGTATTGGTTAGAGGCAGTCGAGAGAATTATGGATGATTTGGACTGTAGGGTGGAGGAAAAGCTGAATGGTGCAGTGTTTCTACTTTGAGATGAAGCTTATCAGTGGTGGCTTACTGTGAGAAAGAGTACTCCGGCGGACCAGGTGGATTGGGAATTCTTTAAGATGAAGTTTCAGGGAAAGTACATTGGGGCCAGTTACGTGGATGCTCAGAGGAAGGCATTCTTGAATCTAGTCCAAGGTAATAAGGCGGTAGCTGAGTATAAGGTAGAATTTTGCGTCTAAATTGGTACACCCGAAGGATAGTTGCGATAGATTATGAGTATTGTGTGTGGTTCGAGGATGGGCTACATGATGAGCTGCAGGTGGTAAAAGCTCCATAGCGGGAGAGAGATTTTGCTATCTTGGTGGAAAAAGCTAAGATAGCCGAGGAGGTAAAGCGAATGTAGAGGCAAAATAGAGACCAGGATAGGGGTAGAAATAAGAGAGGTTATAGACCATCAGGGTCATTTGGGGGTTTCCAGAAGATGCCTAAAGTTGATGGACCAGGTCGCATTGCAACGCCAACTACTATTTTTTGACAGTGTGCTCAGTGTGGAAGGCCACATGCAGGAGAGTGCTAGGGAAAAGATAAGGTGTGTTTCAGATGTGGGTCAAAGGATTATCTGATCAAGGATTGCTCGTCGGATAGGAACAGAGATCGGATGGTAGGTTGGGGGTATGTGTAGCCAAGTAGAGGTGGACAGTAGATGTCGAGGGGTCGTGGACGGAACAAAGGAGGGAATGGTTCTGGACGAGGTCGTGGAGCACTAGCAGAGGTGCTGAAAGTACAGAGGCAAGACATCCCAGGTTAGTTCATGCAGTCAAACGCTGGAAAGAGGGGGATGCACCAGATGTTATAACAGGTACGTTTCTCATTTTTGGGTTACCCTTTACTGCATTAATTAATATTGGGTTGACGCATTCTTATGTTGCTAGTGTGGTGTCTGAAACCTTGAGTATGAACTCTGAAACTACTTCTAGGGAGATGAATGTGCTTAGTCCCTTAGGGCAAACTATAGTAGTAAATAAACTTTTTAGGAATGTGCCTCTAGAAGTTCAAGGATTGGTTTTCCCGACTGATTTGATGGAACTCCCGTTCAGAGAATTCGATTTGATCGTAGGCATGGATTGGTTGGTAAGGTATCGAGAAAACTTGGATTGTGCTGCTAAGCGCATGGTGTTAAGGACTCTCGAGGGTGATGAAGTTTTGATTATAGGTGAGAGGAGTCAATGTAGTGTCTGCTCTAAAGGCAGAAAGGATGGTAAGAAAAGGGTACAAGGCTTTCTTAACGTTTTTCAGTACATTTGATGCAAAGGAAGTGACCATGGATGAGGTTAGAATAATGAAGGAGTTTGTGGATGTCTTTCCTAAAGAGCTTCCAGGATTGCCTCCGGATCGTCAGGTTGAGTTCGAAATTGAGTTACTTCCAGGTACAGCTCTGGTGTCCATCGCCCCTTATAGGATGGCACCGAAGGAGCTGGTTAAACTTAAAGCTCAGATCCAAGAGCTTTTAGACCGTGGTTTTATCCGTCCTAGTGTATCTCTATGGGGAGCGCCGGTGTTGTTTGTGAGGAAGAAAGACGTGACCATGCGAATGTGCATTGACTACCGCCAGCTGAACAAGTTGACTATCAAGAACAAGTACCCACTTCCAAGGATAGATGACCTGTTTGATTAGCTTAGGGGGGCCTCGGTCTTTTCAAAGATAGATTTGAGGTCGAGATATCATCAGCTTAAGGTCAAGGAAGCGGATATTTGCAAAACAACTTTTCGGACTCGTTATGGTCACTATGAATTCTTGGTGATGCCGCTTGGGTTGACAAATGCACCAGCTGCGTTCATGGATATGATGAACCGTGTTTTTCAACTCCATCTAGACCGGTTCGTTGTTGTTTTCATAAATGACATTTTGGTTTATTCTAAGACTGAGGAAGAGCACGATTCGTATCTTCGGGTGGTTTTACAGATTTTAAGGGAGAAACAGCTGTACGCCAAATTTAGCAAGTGTGAGTTTTGGTTGAAGAAAGTTACTTTTCTGGGTCATGTGGTGTCTACAAAAGGAATTAGAGTGGATCCCCAAAAGATTGAAGCAGTGTTGGGTTGGAAACTGCCCAAGTCTGTGGCTGAGATTTGAAGTTTCCTTGGTTTGGCTGGATATTACCATTCGTGGAAGGGTTCTCATTAATTGCGGCACCTTTAACCAAGTTGTTGAGGAAAGGGGTACCTTTTGTTTGGACTGACAAGCAGCAGGAGAGTTTTGAGAAGTTGAAGAGGACTTTGATGAAGCTCCGGTGTTGATTCAGCCTGAGGCTGGAAAAGAGTTCGTGGTTTATTGTGATGCTTTACACACAGGACTAGGATGTGTGTTAATGCAGGATGGGAAGGTTATTACGTATGCGTCTCGGTAGTTGAGACTGCACGAGATGAATTATCCCACGCATGATTTGGAGCTGGCTGCGGTGATTTTCGCTTTGAAAATTTGGAGACATTATTTGTATAGAGAGAAGTACGTGATCTACACCGACCACAAGAGCTTGAAGTATCTTTTAACCCAGAAGGAATTGAACTTAAGGCAGCGAAGGTGGATTGAGCTATTGAAGGATTATGACTACTCGATCGAATATCATCTAGGTAAGGCTAATGTGGTGGCAGACGCGCTGAGCTAAAAGGTCATATCAGACTTGAGAGCGATGTTCGTCCATCTTAGTTTATATGACGGCAGAAGCTTATGAACTGCAAGTGAAGCCGTCATGGGTAAGTCAAGTTAAATAGAAATAGTTGTTGGATGAGGCCTTGAGTACTCGACTTCTGCAAGTTCAGGGTGGTGAAGTAGAAGATTATAGTTTGAACGGCGACAGGGTTTTGTGTTTTCATGGAAAGGTTTGCATGCCAAAGGATGTGGAATTGAGGCAGATGATTCTTAAGGAGGCACATAATAGCTCTTATGCTATGTATCCTGGAGGAAGTAAGATGTATCGGGATCTGCGTGAACAGTTTTGGTGGCCTGGATTAAAACGAGAAGTTACGAGATTTGTGGGAAGATGTTTAACATGTCAGCAAGTCAAAGCCGAACACCAGTTGCCTTCGGGGTTGTTGCAGCTGATGAAGATTCTGCAATAGAAATGGAAGAGGATCACTATGGACTTTGTGAGTGGGCTACCCCTTACGCCTACTATGAAAGACTCGATATGGGTAATTGTGGATCGATTGACGAAGTCCGCTCATTTCATAGTTATTCGTGTCGACTATTCTTTTCAAAGATTGGCTAAGTTGTATGTGGCAAAAATTGTAAGGTTGCATGGGGTACCAGTATCGATCATATCAGATAGAGACCCTAGATTTACGTCGCGGTTCTAGAGAGCTTTGTATCAGGCATTGGGTACAAGGTTAGACTTCATCACGACATTTCATCTGCAGATCGATGGACAGTCTGAGAGAGTAATTCAGGTCTTGGAGGATATGCTGAGGGGATGTGTCATGGACTTTAAGGGTAGTTGGGAAGAGTTCTTACCGTTGGTGGAATTCGCATATAACAACAGCTACCAATCTAGTATTCAGATGGCGCCCTATGAAGCGTTTTATGGGCGAAGGTATCGTACCCCTACCTGTTGGACAGAATTGGGTGAACGTCGGGTTTTGGGTCCAGATTTGGTTGTAGAAACAAAGAGAAAGTTAAGTTAATTAGGGCTCGATTGAAGGAAGCATTTGATAGACAAAAGTCATATGCAGATTTGAAGCGAAAAGAAATAGAGTTTGCAGTAGGTGACCAGATCTTTTTGAAGGTTTCGCCGTAGAAGAAAGTGATGGGGTTTGGACGGAAGGGCAAGCTAAGTCCCAGGTTCATCGGGCCTTATCGGGTTTTGAAACGTATGGGACCAGTGGCGTATCAACTGGAGTTACCTTCTGAGTTGAAGCAGATTCATGGTGTGTTGCATGTTTCAATGTTAAGGCGCTACCGTTCGAATCCATCTCATGTCGTGCCAATAGAAGAAATTGAAGTAGGACCAGACTTGTGTTATGATGAGGAACCAATCCAGATCTTGGAACGAGACGTCAAGGTGCTAAGAAGGAAATCAGTCCCGTTGGTTAAAGTGCTATGGTGAAACCATGGAATGGAAGAGGCGACATGGGAGCCAGAGGATACGATGCGACAACAATACCCTCATCTCTTTGGATCAGGTAATTTTGAGGTTGAAATTTATTTAAGGGGGTAGAACTGTAATATCCAGGATTTAGGGGTTGTGCATTTATATTGTTTTGTGTGTTTGGTATGCTGGTATGTTGTTTGAGTGTGTTTGGGGTCCTTGGGAAGGTTCGGGGTTAAGTCAGAACCTTGGCCAAAATTTTGATTTTGGGCACTTTAAGCGGGAATCTTGCTGGGGCCAGGGCTTAAGGTATTTTGTGTAACATCCTAAATTTATGGGCCTATGAATTTAGTGTGAGGATATGTTTAATTTGTTAATTTAAGTGATGGGGTTCAAAATTGGGCTTAGGATTAGGCAAAGGCCTTGATTGAATTATTTTAAGGTGGCATCATTAACAATAAAAGAGGCCCAAGTTTTGGCCGCAAGGAGCCCATGTTTTTAGGGCCATTTTCGGCACCTAAAATGAAGCAAGGAGTGACGCCACACACAAGGAGTTAGGGGCCCAAAAATTTAAGTTTAATAAAGCCCAAATCTTTTAATTTAAGTAAGTTAAATTTCAGCATCAGGGTTAGTAGAGGTGGATGGCTACAAGGCTCAAAAATAGGAGAAATTATGTGGATTTTATAAGTGATAATATCATAGATAAAAAGGAGAAAAGTTAGGAGCTTATCTTCAAGGTAAGTGTTGGCCAAAAATCCACTACCTAGAGGAGTGTAAAATTTGGCTACTGCATGGCAAAGAGGGTGCCAGATTTCTCCTCTCTTTTAGCTTGAATTTAAGGCGATTTCGATTTTTAGCGATGAGGTGTGAAATATCTATAAATAGGAGGGCTAGATCCTTGCTTACGACATCGAAAACCCTAAATTCCTCTCCCATTGTGCCGAATTTCCCTAGCTTCTCCCTCTCAAATTTCTTTTCTCCAATTCCTTCAAAAGCCAAAACTCTTCTCCACTTTTTCCTCCTTGTGCCGATTTCTCTAAAAAGCCGAAGCATCCATAGTCTTCTCTTTTATTTATCTTATTTGAGAATTAGTTCTATACTTCCGGCATTTAAATCTTCTATTGGTATTGCCGAATCCTCTTTCTAGTGCTAGCTGAATCTCCTATGCTAAGGTAAGTGTCGATTTTTGATTAGTTCTCATGATCTATTCCCGGTTTTTGAAAGGCAAAAACTGAAAGCTAATAGTTTAATGGTTTTATGATGGGCTGCAATTCGGGATTTGAAGGAAGCTTGGTCAATTAGATCTAAAAGCCGAAAATAGCTAGTCTCCACTTTCAAGATTTTTAAGGTAAGAAGATTTCCCTAGATTTCTATTAGATTTGATCATTATATGCAAGATCTTAAGGTTATAATGAGAATTAACGATTAAATATTGTGATAGTAGTTTTGATAAGGACTTGTGATGGAATTAAATATGGATCAAGCAAAGGAGAAAATCCCTAAGTTTAAGAAAAGAGCAGTATCTACCATTCGAGATTGGCCACTTGGTTGTGGACCGGCTTCTGAACAACACCTTAGGCAGATAGCAGTAGTGTCGACTAAGGATAGCATCGACATAGAAAGCATCGTCTTATCGGTAATCAGGTGTGTAGATCTCTAACACACTAATAAACATGTATGTATGACTATATATATGTTATGGGCTTAAAAGCCAGAATGAGGCTATTTAGGCAGTGAATGAAAACCTAAAAGGGTTAGGCAAGGATGCAGTGCGTAAACATAGAACTCCTATGTGTATCGGAAAATATATATGATCGCATGATGTTTTCTTTATGTGTATGCATGGGGTGGGAATATGATATTGAAGGGGAAGTGCATGATAGGTCACTTGGTGATCGGTGGTGGAAATCCCACATATACAAATGTTAGGTCGCATAGTGATCGGTGGCTATGCCACATTCAATGATTCCTAATTAATAGGAATAGGCAGTGCGGCTGTCATTTTGGTGTGTAGAGGATGGAGGGTTGCTTGTAAAAATCCCCAAGGTGTGATGGTTGGTACGGGTTGGTGTATAGAGGATTGGAAACCTAGGATGGGTTGGGTTATTCATTATTTATCATTTACCATGTGATTATGATTGTTACCTTCACGTATGGGCGGGGCCCATAATGTGTTTAATGGGCTCGGTCGTTGTGTGCTTTGAGATTTATACATTGAGTCTTGGTGACTCACGCTTTCCTTTTCTACTCTTCCGGATGAGCGATAGATCGTGAACATGGGAGCCGAGATGAACTCGAGGGCCATCAAGTTTTATTTCTACAAATTATTTTTGGGATTTCTTTAAATTTTATTTCATTTTATTTGGGAATATTTATGTAATAAGGCCGTAGTTTTATTCAACTAAGAAGTTTTCAATGTTATGCAACTTATGAATTCATGGTAAGGTTTATTTATACTTAATAATAGTAATACAAGGATTTTAAATTTTAAAATGTCACTTATTTATCCAAATAATGTCCAATTGACTTACGATTTCCATAACGAACAAAGAAAAAGTTTTCAATGTACAACTCGTAGCATACCAGATCTGGTCAAAACGCATGGGCCGGGAGTGTTACATTTTGATTGGGTTTGATGACACAAAATTAAGATGGAAGAGTGGCAAGGAGGCACCACTTAAGGAAGCGGGTAAGTGGCGCCTCAAGGGAAGCAGAGGGGGCGGTGTTCAATTCATGTTGTCGTGAGTGGCTTTTATTTTTGCTCATGCGTCATAGGGTTGCATGGTGGAATCGGTTGGGAGACTTGAAGAGTGGAGGTGACTTGGTCAAATTTTTTTGAAAGGTTGGACAAGAGTAAAAAGAGGGATTTAGGACTTTCAAATTATTTTGAATGGTTCAAACAATTTTCAAATGTGTGTTCAAGAGTGTTTCAAGGAGAAAGTTGAGGGATTGAAGTGAGGTAGGATGCTAGCCGAATTTTGAAGGGTGTGCTAGGTGGGTTAGGCATTCAGTTCGGGGGATGTTAGTGCCGAAAAGTTGTTAAGGGTTAGCCTAGGTGGTGAGTTTTATTTTCGGCATTTGAGTGTGTTGCACCTTGGTCAATTTTGGTTCTCTCCTTTCATATAGCCGAAAATCCCTAAGAGCTTTATTCATTGTCCTTTAGCCTAAGCGAAAATAATTCTCCTCCTCTTTTCTCTTTACAATTTGAGTTCTCTTTTCCTCACCATCAATGAAACACCCCAAACCCGCCCAAAAGCCCGACCGGATTTGATATGTTCCTCGAGTAAAACTTTAGCAAATTCTCGCTTTGTTTAAGAAAAATTTGATGATTTTGAATAAAAGAGATTAACTTAAAGATTGGGTTGAAATCAAATTGTAAAGTAAATTTGTATCTTCTTAAAACATTATTTTAAGAGAAATTAATAAGTTAAAAGAAAACCAAATTTAATGAAAATTTTATTTATTACTTTATATATATATATATATATATATATATATATATATATATATATATTAGTGTCAAAAACAGTTTTAAATTATTTATCGAAAACTATTTAGTTATTTAATTAATAATTGTTCATGGCGAGAAAAATAAATTCAAACACAAAATTAAAAAACAGTTCATAGTGGCCTTATTACATAAAAATAGCAAAACCCATAATAAATTCTAAATAAGTTTAATAAGTTTAATTTGGAAAATCTCCAAAATACTTTGTTTGAGCATTGACCACCACGTAGTCCTCGCTGACCCGATCCATCGCGCTAAGAGTCATCTGAAAAATTATCCCACAAAAGGGGTGAGTCATAAACTCAATGTGTAACACATACATTAAAAAGCCCATTTGATCAAAGCCTTTAAGCCCATTAATAATTTTTATAGTCATAGGCCCATTTTTAGTCATATTTAGCCAAAAGCCCATTTTTTATAGCAGATCAAATAATAATCATTTAAAATCACACGGATATTTACATATAATGACATGCAAACCCAGCCCACCTAAATATCCATCCGCTACACACCACCCGTACCAACCAATCACACCGTGGGGATTACTAAATCGACCCTCCATTCGCTACACACCATCGAAGGCAGTTGCTGCAGTCAACATGCACATCGTCCTTATAATTTTGTGGCAAGGCCACCAGACAAATGTGACCGAAGTCACCAGATTCACATATGTGACCAAAGCCACCGGATTCAAATATGTGATCGAAGTCACCGGATTATGTGGTAAAACCACCGGAATACTTCCCCTTTATCAATTTTACCCATATGTCCATGCACATACATATTATTTAGTTTTCATGCCATTTACCCCAAAATCAAAATATAGTCATACTTATTTCACATTGATGCATATAGCAAAAATTAACGAAATATTGGGGTAAACATACACGAATATTGTATACCTTGAATGGTATCCACAATCATTATCAAACATATTGTTATATAAATCACATTTAATATAGATCTATGAGATTTTAGTGTAATGTTACACACCTTATGACCGTGAGAACGATACCTTCCGCCGCCAACGCCTAGTTAATTATCACACTTGATTAGTATACTCTATTACTAATAAAAATATACTATTGATGAGAGATCTAAATCCTTACCCTTGGATTCTCGAACAATCGTTATTTGTGGTTTTCTCCGCTAGATGGATCAAAACCACGACAACCTACTAACGAAAAGTGGTTCGAAGATCTTAAGGTTATAATGAGAATTAACGATTAAATATTGTGATAGTAGTTTTGATAAGGACTTGTGATGGAATTAAATATGGATCAGGCAAAGGAGAAAATCCCTAAGTTTAAGAAAAGAGCAGTATCTACCATTCGAGATTGGCCACTTGGTTGTGGACCGACTTCTGAACAACACCTTAGGCAGATAGCAGTAGTGTCGACTAAGGATAGCATCGACATAGAAAGCATCGTCTTATCGGTAATCAGGTGTGTAGATCTCTAACACACTAATAAACATGTATGTATGACTATATATATGTTATGGGCTTAAAAGCCAGAATGAGGCTATTTAGACAGTCGAATGAAACCCTAAAAGGGTTAGGCAAGGATGCCAGGTACGTAAACATAGAACTCCCTATGTGTATCAGAAAATATATATGACTGCATGATGTTTTCTTTATGTGTATGCATGGGGTGGGAATATGATATTGAAGGGAAGTGCATGATAGGTCACTTGGTGATCGGTGGTGGAAATCCCACATATACAAATGTTAGGTCGCATAGTGATCGGTGGCTATGCCACATTCAATGATTCTAATTAATAGGAATAGGCGGTCTGGTATCATTTTGGTGTGTAGAGGATGGAGGTTGCTTGTAAAATCCCCAAGGTGTGATGGTTGGTGCGGGTTGGTGTATAGAGGATGGAAACCTAGGATGGGTTGGGTTATTCATTATTTATCATTTACCATGTGATTATGATTGTTACCTTCACGTATGGGCGGGGCCCATAATGTGTTTAATGGGCTCGGTCGTTGTGTGCTTTGAGATTTATACCTCGAGTCTTGGTGACTCACGCTTTCCTTTTCTCTACTCTTCCGGATGAGCGTTAGATCGTGAACATGGGAGTAGAGATGAACTCGAGGGGCCATCAAGTTTTATTTCTACAAATTATTTTTGGGATTTCTTTAAATTTTATTTCATTTTATTTGGGAATATTTATGTAATAAGGCCCGTAGTTTTATTCAACTAAGAAGTTTTCAATGTTATGCAACTTATGAATTCATGGTAAGGTTTATTTATACTTAATAATAGTAATACAAGGGATTTTAAATTTTAAAATGTCACTTATTTATCCAAATAATGTCCAATTGACTTACGATTTCCATAACGAACAAAGAAAAAGTTTTCAATGTACAACTCGTAGCATACCAGATCTGGTCAAAACGCATGGGCCGGGAGTGTTACATTTTGATTGGGTTTGATGACACAAAAATTAAGATGGAAGAGTGGCAAGGAGGCACCACTTAAGGAGCAGGTAAGTGACGCCTCAAGGGAAGCAGAGGGGAGCAGGTTCAATTCATGTTGTCAGCAGAGTGGCTTTTATTTTTGCTCATGTGTCATAGGGTTGCATGGCGGAATCGGTTGGGAGCCTTGAAGAGTGGAGGTGACTTGGTCAAATTTTTTTGAAAGGTTGGACAAGAGTAAAAAGAGGGATTTGGGACTTTCAAATTATTTTGAATGGTTCAAACAATTTTCAAATGTGTGTTCAAGAGTGTTTCAAGGAGAAAGTTGAGGGATTGAAGTGAGGTAGGATGCTAGCCGAATTTTGAAGGGTGTGCTAGGTGGGTTAGGCATTCAGTTCCAGGGGGGATGTTAGTGCCGAAAAGTTGTTAAGGGTTAGCCTAGGTGGTGAGTTTTATTTTCGGCATTTGAGTGTGTTGCACCTTGGTCAATTTTGGTTCTCTCCTTTCATATAGCCGAAAATCCCTAAGAGCTTTATTCATTGTCCTTTAGCCTAAGCCGAAAATAATTCTCCTCCTCTTTTCTCTTTTACAATTTGAGTTCTCTTTTCCCTCACCATCAATGAAACACCCCAAACCCGGCCCAAAAAGCCTGACCGGATTTGATATGTTCCTCGAGTAAAACTTTAGCAAATTCTCGCTTTGTTTAAGAAAAATTTGATGATTTTGAATAAAAGAGATTAACTTAAAGATTGGGTTGAAATCAAATTGTAAAGTAAATTTGTATCTTCTTAAAACATTATTTTAAGAGAAATTAATAAGTTAAAAGAAAACCAAATTTAATGAAAATTTTATTTATTACTTTATAATATATATATATATATATATATATATATATATATATATATAAAAAGCAGTTTTAAATTATTTATCGAAAACTATTTAGTTATTTAATTAATAATTGTTCATGGCGGAAAAATAAATTCAAACACAAAATTAAAAAGCAGTTCATAGTGGCCTTATTACATAAAAATAGCAAAACCCATAATAAATTCTAAATAAGTTTAATAAGTTTAATTTGGAAAATCTCCAAAATACTTTGTTTGAGCATTGACCACCACGTAGTCCTCGTGACCCGATCCATCGCTAAGAGTCATCGAAAAATTATCCCACAAAGGGTGAGTCATAAACTCAATGTGTAACACATACATTAAAAAGCCCATTTGATCAAAGCCTTTAAGCCCATTAATAATTTTTATAGTCATAGGCCCATTTTAGTCATATTTAGCCAAAAGCCCATTTTTATAGCGAGATCAAATAATAATCATTTAAAATCACATGGATATTTACATATAATGACATGCAAACCCAGCCCACCTAAATATCCATCCGCTACACACCACCCGTACCAACCAATCACACCGTGGGGATTACTAAATCGACCCTCCATTCGCTACACACCATCGAAGGCAGTTGCTGCAGTCAACATGCACATCGTCCTTATAATTTTGTGGCAAGGCCACCAGACAAATGTGACCGAAGTCACCAGATTCACATATGTGACCGAAGCCACCGGATTCAAATATGTGATCGAAGTCACCGGATTATGTGGTAAAACCACCGGAATACTTCCCCTTTATCAATTTTACCCATATGTCCATGCACATACATATTAGTTAGTTTTCATGCCATTTACCCCAAAATCAAAATATAGTCATACTTATTTCACATTTATGCATATAGCAAAAATTAACGAAATATTGGGGTAAACATACCTGAATATTGTATACCACTGAATGGTATCCACAATCATTATCAAACATATTGTTATATAAATCACATTTAATATAGATCTATGAGATTTTAGTGTAATGTTACACACCTTATGACTGTGAGAACGATACCTTCCCGCTCGCCAACGCCTAGTTAATTATCACACTTGATTAGTATACTCTATTACTAATAAAAATATACTATTGATGAGAGATCTAAATCCTTACCCTTGGATTCTCGAACAATCGTTATTTGTGGTTTTTCTCCGCTAGATGGATCAAAACCGGCGACAACCTACTAACGAAAAGTGGTTCGTTTATGCATACGACTTCAAATAACCGATCTTCGTTAGCGAGAGGTCCACAACCCGATGGAAAATCTCTTATCGTCGTCTGACCCTTCGTTTGAAGTTTGAGGGTAAAAGCAGCCTCCTCTCTTCCAAACACTCATGCACCGCTCTTTTCGAACCTATCTTGTTAGTCTCGAATTCACCCTAAAATAAAGTTGATTAATAAACTATCTAAAAGAGACTATATAACCGAAAGGGACAATTCTTACCTTGGATGATTTGAAAGATCTCTCCTTAAATGTTGGTTTCAAAAGGATCCTTAACAATCCTTCCAAAGTTTGACCTAGGAGAAAATGAGAGAATTAAGTTTCTAAATTGGCTATTCTAAAAGAAATAATGAAAACACTTAATAAAAATCCTTACTTAACCACTTGAAGATTCGGCCTTGTCAAAGTAGAAGAAAAGAAATGATGATTCGGCTTGAACAAAAAGAAGAGAAAAATATGGTGTTTTTGGCTATGGTGGTTTCGGGTTTACAACAAAAGAAAAGAAGGATTGAGATGAAAATGGAGAATGGGAGTTTCGGCCTTAGCAAGGTAAATGAGAAGAGAAATTTGAGAGAAAGGGATGATTTGCTTTTTGGTAAAAATGGTTTCGATTGAAAGTGAAAAAGAAAGAAAAATGAAAGGAGAAAGAAAGAGAAAAGGAAGAAAAAGATGATGATAATGATGATTTCCAAAAGAAAAGAGATGAGTTTAGGGACTTATGTGCATTCGGCCATGAGGGAAAAAGTGAAGAAAATAGGTCTTTGAACTTTGGTACTTTCGGTTACAAAGAGGAAGAAAAAGATGTTATGTTTAGGAGAAAAGAAACTAGAAAGACTTCTCAAACCGAAATGGCAAATTGAAAAAGACCAAAAGAAGAGAAAAAGACTTCTCTTTTGTGTAGATAAGCATTCGGCTATGAACAAGGTTTTGGAGAGAAAATTGGTTAAAAATTTTGGCCAACTAACACCCTATTGCCTATGCAAAAATTCGGCCAACCTTACCAACATAATCCCCTTTTTCCTCCTCAATTCTTCCCCATCAATCCCTTGATTCCTAACATAATTAAACCTTCTCCCCTTAACCCCTAAAGCCGACTAGGTTCATGGTCAAATGACCATGAAAAAGCTTCCAAAACACCCTCCTTTCTTCAAGCCTTTTGTCCCCCCTATCTTACCATATCATCATGATCCCTTGCCATAACTTCTAGCTTGCCTTTTTCATATGGTCTACTAACCAAAAATAAGAAGATGACCATCCATTCTAGAATAGTCATGGCCGACACTATAGGAAAGAAAATAAAAAAAAATTAAAATTCTTTCATTTGCTAGCTAGGGGATTCGAACCTCTCTCCCCATGCATTCACTCATGCACCATTACCACCTTGCCAAATAACTTATTATGCTTTAAACCTCTTGTCAATATTTCTTAAAGCCTATCTTGCTTAGCTCCATCTTAATTATTAAAAATTTAATATTTCACTAAGCATTCACTTACATAATGAAGTTCAAAAATAAACTTCCAAAACACACTCAATCATATTTAGGCATGCAACAACATTCAATTAAGTAGAGATGCATAACCCCTAATTATCAGGATGTTACAATCAAGCCGAAATAAGTCTCTCATATTCTTTTGTAAAAGGTGTTCTCTTTTGGTAACCTCTAGGCCGAACATTCCATCCATCATCATTCCATTTCTTCTTTTCTCTCTTCTTCCTCTTGGCAATCTTGGTAACAAGTGAGCATTTCTTCTTCATCTAAAAGCCGAATCTCAACACTCACTCCCTCTTTTCTTGCCATTTATCTTTTATTCATATATTGATCACACCTTTAAACCCCTTAGCTAAAACTTCTCCACTCCAACACCACTCCATATCATTTTTCTCTTCTTCAATTGTTCATCATAGCCGAACCTATTTCTCAATTCCCCTATTTTGGAACCCCTCTTTTATTTTTCATTCAAGTTGAAATTCATTGTTCCTTTCAATCTTCTCAATCGGATTCTTCCTAGTGGTGGTAAATGCTCTCTTCTTTTATTTAAAAATCTTCCTTCTCCTTTGATTGCCGAAACAAAGGCTTTGATCCTATTCCTTGGGTAGGTTGGTCGAATATAGGAAGGGTTTGGGTTCTTAACTTCGGTGATCTGTCAAGACAAGTGTAGAACCCATAGGTTCTGACGATTTCGATAAGAACTTTTTCATTTAGAATAGTTATTTGGCTATTATATTATCCAACGGATTTAACTCGGTCTTCTAACCAAGACCATTTCTTTATGGAATCAAGTACCCGTCAAGCAAATGAGGTGATTGAACCCGTGATCCCAGCCCCTAAATTCAAGAAGCGTCGGTGTCGGCAGTTCGAGACTAGCCACCACGTTGTGGGCCGGCTTCTAAAAGGGAGAAACAAGTTGTTGTGATCCCCGTGAGTGAGGACGTTAGTGATATCGTTAGCTTAGTTCTTCAGGTTTACAGGTGTGTAATTATCACTCTATCTCCTTTTATGTTTAAATCATATATGTGTTATGGTTGAAAACTGAAATATCGACAATGGTGATTGAATTGCCCAAGATGGATAAAACTGAAACTTCAAGTTAGTATGGTATGTTTTATTTCGTTATTTTGTGGATAGTGTGACGATATGTATACATAAAATATTGTGTGGATGACATCTTATAACCTGTTGTTATACTACATTGAATAAGCATGGGATTTAGGTTATTAACGTTTTACAGGGGAAGTGTACATCAGTGACATAGTTACACGGAATGATGTTTGGGTGCCTCATTTTGGCATCGGTTATTTGGTCACCTAGTGATCGGTTATTTGGTTACATAGTGATCGGTGGCTAGGCCACGTTTTATTATCTTTGTGCAACATGACTGTCAGCATGACTGCCAAAGAGGAGTGTAGCGGATGGAGGGTCGATGGTAGAAATCCCCAGGTGTGTTGAGGATGGACAGATGAAGTGGAGTGTAGGGGATGGAAAATTAGGATGGGTTGGGCTATCATGTTAATCATTGTTGCATTGTATGAATTGGGCTTCGGCCGATGGTGTTTTGGGGCCTTGGCCCATATGTGGATTTACGTGGAAAAATTGCACACTGAGTTTTGTGACTCACGCTTTCGTTTAACAATTGCAGGTGACTTTTAGCTTATCGGACTGGACTGGAGGGATCTCGAGGTGGCCAAGCATGGGTTTTATTAGTAAACACTATTTCTATTAAGATTTATTATTTTACAAATTTTTATTTTGAGATGTAATAAGGCAATTATCAAACTCGGTAACTCTCTTTTGGGCTTTAAACTTTGGTTAATAAATGCAAACTACTCAATGAAACACTCTAGAATTTAAAACGCAAACTGAAATTTTATAACCCGCCAATGATGCTTCTTTTAGAAATAGTTTTTATCAAAAACTTAATTATCGAAAAATAGGTAAGTGTTTTTAAATATCACCTAACTAAAAGGCTCAGCTATTTAATTTTCTAAGTTTAATAAATAGTGGGTTTTCAACTGAGCCTCAAAACTTGGGATTTTCCAAAGAGACTTAAAATTCGAAATTTCGCGAAATTTTCTCAACATTTCAGGAAACAAACTAAGTATCTATCATATAATTTAGGAAACAATAACAAGATTCATCTAGGTTTCATCCCCTTCAGGTATTTGAAGGGTTTAGTTCATAATGAATAAAGAAAACATCTCAAGAGAAAAGATAAAACAAAACATAAGAAATCCCTAAAACCCCCTGAAGGAATTGAAGGAGAAATCCGCCGTCTTGAGTAGAATTCTAGCTCCTTGAGATGGATCAACTAGCTATCTTCGAGTAATTCCCACAAATCTGATCTTCTGTCTCGGCTCATTGGCCTAGTTAACCACCCCCTTTTCATGTTACACTTAGGGTGTTTATATAGACTTTTGGAATGCTTTACTTGGCCTCTAAGTGTCCCAATTCAAGTATACTTCCTACTCGGTGTTTGAATAGGCTTTGGAATGTGTTTCTTTACCTCAAAGTATCCAAATCCGAGTGAAATTGCTCTCTCCAGCGTTAGGAGCACGGTCGTAGTACACGCCCGTGTAAATCGTTTTCAGGCCATGTCAATTTCCTCTTTGGCCCAAATTGGCCCGTTTTAAGCCCGTTTATTGTTCTTTTCGTCCTCGGGTGCTTTCCTGAGTAAAAACATGAAAAGAAAGGATTAAGAGCACCTTTTTACATAAATAAAGGGCTAAATCATCCAAAAGCATATTAAATGTGGGCCTAAAATATGCTACTTTTACGGTTTATCATGTTTAGTTTGAGAAGAAGATAACTCAAGGTTGTTACCTTGGTCTGTGATAGGCTGCAGTGCCACCATTTCATTAACAATTTTACTTAACGACTCCTCATTTGTCAAAAGTTTCTCAAGTTGGTTAATAGTGTCACTATTAATGCTCCTATAAAGTACAATTTTGAACTCATCAATATCATAAAAATTAGTATACTCTTGAGTTAAAGGTTCAATGGTGTCAATACTAGAAACATTTAACACTTTACTAGGATGGGCCATGACCTCATAAACATTAAATTTGACGATTTCACCATCAAATTCCATAATGAACGTTCCATTTTTAACATCAATATTTATGCTTACGGTACTCAAGAATGGTCTCCTGAGTAGGATATTGGAAGAACTTGTTGAGCTATAATCCTCCATGTTTATGATATGGAAATCTGCAGGAAATATTTGTTGATTAACTTTAACAAGGATGTCTTCCAAGGCTCCTTTTAGATAGGCAGCCAACCTGTCCGCCAACTAAATTATAACACTTGTTTCTTTCACAGGACCCGTTGTTAAAAAAATCAAATTTGAATTTTCTTGCATAGTGGAAAAATAAAAAAATTTTGAAAGTCGAGCTAGTTTGTTATACTTACAGAAATAATTTTTTTCCTAAAATAGTACCTGGGTTTTGAGCAAGACAGATCCTAGACGTTTTTAGCTTTCAACCTAATGACCTTTGCTATTCTTGTACTATGAACTACCTCGAAGTGTGGGCTCGAACAATTTCAATTCAAACACAAAATTATAAATAATTTTCTTACTTTCAGTAGGAAAGTAAATCTCTTCCTCTTATTGCAATCGGTAGAATTGTTATTGCCGAAAAAGATAATTTATACTTAGAAATAAATTTTGACTTATTTTCAGGCAAAATAACACTATCTTAAAGTTGCGTGTAACTTATTTTTTTAGCTTTACCGGTGTCATCTATTTATAGTGAGAGATAGTGAAACCCTAGTTGAATTAGTAGGATACAAATAATATTTATTTAATAGAAAAGCAACCCCTTAGTTGATTTAGGAGTGAGTAGGGCGGCCAACCCTAGTTATTTTACTAGGTTTCGCACCCCTCGTACTTGTTATGAGGGGGTTTTAGGGCCTCTTTTATATCAGGTCCAATTATATGTGCTTCCTGAACTTTTAACACAAAATTCTATAATTTAATCCAACCCAAAACATATTTTTTTATTTCCTAAAATAAATATTATTTATTAAATTAATTAAAATAATTTAAAATTTAAAATTAAATAATTTTCTCACCCAATTCTAATTTTGTTAAAATCATGACAACTTTTAGTAAAAGAATCAATGACAAAATATATTTAATTTCTACATTCAATGGTTTTCATAATGACCGATAATTTAATTCTATTTTCAAACTTAATTTATTTAATTAAATAATAATTTGAAAAAGTTAAATTAATTCTCAAGCCATTTCCATACTAAGTAAAAAATCACATCCATTTTTGAATGCAACCCATTTCTCTAACTTTATCATTTCTATTCATTTGATTCAATATGCAATTCATTTTTTGTTTCAATGAGCTAGTGGAGGGATGGATAAGACATATGTAATTAGTGCTTAAATGATTTATAATTAAGTTTCAACTTTTCGCCTATTAATTATAAACTTATTTTGTTAAAAGTCATTCCAATATAGTATCGTGATTAAGCTCTCCCTAGTAACATTCCATTACGAGTGATACTCAATTAGTGCTCGTCTAATGACCTTATCATAAATGTGTTACTTTTATAGGATATCTTTAATCTATTTGGGATAAATCTGTCCTCCCAATATGATCCTATTTTATCTCATGGTAATTATTACATTTTCATGAAAACTCAATTACTATCATATAATAATTATGTCATTCATCATAAAGACAAACAACTCGTAGCCACGTTTACTTTTCATCTATCATGTAATTCCAATGAGAGAATATCATTTACCCATGACTTGGGTTATGAATTCCACTATTGTGAATGATGCTACATATTGCCAAAGTCATATCCTCAACGCATCACTTTCAGTTCCTCTTCTATTCAAGCTCGGACTTTTACTTACATTAAAGTATATGAGTGACGCATACATAGTCCACCATCCATTCAAGATTAATGTATGTCACACAATGAACATTAGAAGTGGATAAATCTATAAGCGTATTGATCTACCACGAATCAATGTGGCAAATTAGACTTTTCTGAAACACTTAAGGAGATTTTTCTCGAGCAAAATAGATTTTTTAGATTAGTTTTTTTGTTATTTTTGTAATTTTATATTTTTCAGATAATAAGTGAAAATCTCTCGTTTTTGTCTACTTTTTTTTACCCAAATTGACCGATAGTGCCATTGGGAGGCCTAATGTGTTTTAGAGTGATGTAGGGGCATGTCAGAGGTTGAAAACAAGTGAGAATGACATCTAGGTTAAGGGTACCTCTTGTAGTATAGATGACCAATGAGACTCTTCAATAGTATCGCAACATCCTCCTTGGGTATCATAAGATCCACCTCTCAAGAAAGACCCCAAGTTCAATACTTCTCAAGATATCACGATATCCTCTTTTAGGTATCACGATATTGCCTTCGTCAGAGGCACAAACTTGGACAAAAATGGCAACCTTTGTCTACCCAACCCACCAATCACACAAGGCCCGAGTAGAGACAATTTTGGTATCGAAAAGTCATCAGAAGACCCTTTAAAACATCCAAAAATTGATGAGGAGGAGAGAGAAACATTTAGTATAGTTTTAGGTTTAGTTTTCTCTAGGTTATCTTTAGTTTTTCTCAGCATTTTTCTAGGGTTTCTATTTTTCTCTTCTTCTACCTTAGGTTAGAGTTTATTTTTTGCATTTTTTTCTTATTCTTAATGTTTTTTGTGTTAGTTAAGTTAGTTAAAACTATAGCTAAGGTTTATTTACATTTCCAGTCCCTGTACCTTACTTTCAAGACTCTTTCAGTTTTATTTTAATGTATTTTAGTTTACTTTTCTTCAAATCTATTAAAGCTTGTTCCTTTTATGTTTCTTTCTTTAGATTTCTTTGTTAAATTCTTTTGGTTTCATGTTACTTAAGTTTTATTGCATAAAAATCTCAACTTTCACATTTTTCTCAAGTTTTACTTTTATGACTACTTTGTTTTCCATTGTTATGTTTATTTTCTTGACTTTGAGCATGTGTAGCTAAATCCTTAAGGAGGTTGGTTGATGGAGATGTGGATAAACTAAAATATTTGGACAAAGGACTAAACCATAACAAATTGGACTAATTTGAATAGAACTAAGAATTTAGGTAGTGACGCCCCTAAGGCAATATTAAGATAAAGTGAGAGTGGAAGAAAATATTGTCGTGCACCTGTTTGTTAGTCACGAATTAACCGACGAGATCAGAAGATAAACTAAACCTAATTTATCTAAGTCGGTAAAATTAAGATCGAAAGATAAAATGGAGCCACATGGTAGTTTACAAGATTTATGTCCCTAGTCTAAGATTTGGTGACCCACATCGAAGTCAATCAACCCCTATTAGTCATTTATTAGATAGTCACTCTAGTTTACATTTCTTACGATTTAGTCCCTATAGTAGAATATTTAATTTTTTTTGAAAACTTATCTTTTATGACTTGCCGTAATATAAAATTAGCCTCTATTGTGTATATTAGTTATTTCTCAATCACCTATTCTTTTGAGTTTGATCCTTGGAATACTTTGGTGTCTCATTGTAACACTATAAATATTGCAATTAACCTGTATGCTTGCAGTAAAACCAAGTTTTAAAAATTGTTTCATAAATTAGTTGTTTTAATATGGACATGTGCAGCTGGTCACAGATTCAAGATCTAGTCAGCATTCTCATCCACATCTCTATCTTATTGGAGTCATCCACTCCGATGCTCAAGAGAAAGCATCTCCCCAGTTGGATTTAATAGACAACATATTAGTTTTTCCCTTGGTTTATTCATTTCTAATTAGAATAAAGACATGTTTAGGTTCATCTACTAATATAAATTGTCTTCCTATATTACAATCTAACTACGTAATACTACTTAGTATTAGTTAAACATTAGACAACTAGTGTACTAAAATTTTCTTCCATTTTCTTTGCCTACAAAAAATCATTGAGGACAATATACAAAGGGTATTGATGTAATCATGAATAATTTTATTAAACCAATCTGTTCAAAAAAAATACAAGTGTACATAGATGAAAATACTACACTTAGGGCATCAGATCCAACATAATTAGTTTCTTCTGTATAGAATCAAACTTTCATAGAAATGTTGAAGAAGAGATTTTTTAGTAATACCATATTATGGGCAACTCACACATAACTTCTTAAAATGCTCTTTGTAATCGTAAAGTGATTCCACATCCCTTTGTTGAACACTAATGGTTTCCCTTCTTAACTTAACTACTTGGGATACTGGGAAAAACCTATCAATGAAAAAATGATACATGTCAGGCCATGTGTTAACCAAACCAGGAGGAAAAATAATCATTCTCTAGTGAAGTTAGCTAAAGAAAACTGAAAACTCGAAGTTTAATTTGGTCTTTGTAACTCCCTGTGATTTCATACTCAAGCAAACCATGTGGAATTCCTTGAGATGTTTATGCAAGTTCTCATTCTACAAATCATGAAGAGTGGGCAACAAGTGTATTAAGCCTGATTTGAGTTCAAATGGCCATCTGTCGTCAGATAGGTAATACATAATGGTTTATGTCCATTCAGTGCCTCAACAAGCTTCCCAATGGTACGGTCAACCATGACTTCAGTTCAAGAGGTAGATCTTCGTTGACTCTTTTATCATGACGCAGTTCATCGTTAACTTTTTTCACTTTTGTACGTCTATCTCTAATTTTGTTAATAAACCGAAATAGTAACATATTTTAATCCCACATTTAGCATGTTTTTGGATGATTTATCCATTTAATTATAGAAATAGGTGCTCTTAATCCTTTATTTTCATGTTTTATACTCATGAGAGCACTGGAGGATGAAAAGAACGAATAACGGACCGAAAATAGAGAACATGAAATCCTCACGGCCTGGGCCCAAGACCACACGGTCGTGCCTTACAAGAAAAGTTGACCACGGCCTGGACCCCGAAATACATGGCCGTGCCGTATCAACAGGATCGACCATGACTTGGCCACGATTTACACGGACGTGTGCCATGGGCGTGTCTCTGCCGCAGGTAATAAGAATTGCATTCGGATTAGGGTACTTAGGGGCAAAGAAGCATATTTCAAAAGCCTATATAAAGACCCTAGAGGCCAACCTTTAGGGGGCGTTCAGCTAGGCCAAAGAGCCAAGCCAGAGCAGTTAAATTCTGGGATTTACTCTAAGAAAGCTAGTTGATCCATCTCAAGTAGCCAAGACGGAGGAACTCTCCTTCAATTCCTTCAGGGGGTTTTAGGGATTTCTTATGTTTTGTTTTATCTTTTCTTCTGAGATGTTTTCTTTTCCAATTATGAACTAAACCCTCAAATACTTGAGTGGGATGAAACCTAAAATGGATCTTGTTATTGTTATCTAAACTGAATGATAAATATTTGAGTTGTTCTTAACTATGCGTTCTTAATTCTTGTTTTGGTATTTTTGGGATATTTATTCAAGTGTGATGTGCCTAGGCAGAGGAGGAAGAGACCCTGTCTAAGAGTAGATCTAGCATAGTTAAGTGGAGTTGCTCCGCGCCTAGAGATAGGGTGACAAAAATCTGCCAGATTAGGGTCAAACCTAATATAAGAGTCCATAGATAAAATTAATCCAATTTTAGGGTTTTTAATTAGAAAGAGATTTCAATTAATCAACTTAGGGTTAGACATTAGTAGCCTTGAAGAGAGGGATTAACATAAATTAGGGAATCCTACGGATCAAGTCAAATGAATAAATCGTTCGGTTCAGAGTTAGATAACAAGTTAAGTCTAGGTGAATTCTTCCTCAGGTATTGTCCAAACCAATCGGTTTTCTCTAAACTATTTTCCCCAATTTCTTCTTTGTCTTAGCACCTTTAGCTTAGTTAAATAGTTAATTTAGATTAGATAAAAATCCACTTAATTCTTAGGCTAAATAATGGAAAGAGAGTTAATATTAGTACTTTTGGTTTCTTTGGGTTCGACAATCCAGTCTTGCCACTAACTATACTACTGTTCGATAGATGCACTTGCCTTCATCGTTGTCTTAGTTAGTTTCCAGGTTCGATCATTCTTTTCTTATAAATTTTTAAGACTCGACAGACACGATCAAGTTTTTGGCGTCATTGTCGGGGAGCTAAAATATTAAGAACGCTCAATTTTTATTACTTTAGCCATATTATATTTTATTATTTTTGCAATTAAATTTTATTTTTATTTTTCTAAATTTTTTTTCTTCTCTCATCCTAGCAGGTACCTCTAGTTTATGACTAGAAGGAACCCGACATGACCAATAATTTACAACAATGATATTGAAGGAACCACACGCAAAAATCGTAGAGAAGTAAGGCGAGGCTTAAATTACATACAAGGAGAGCAAGAGGACGAAACCAATACCACCGAAAGGATGGCTGAGAATAATCCGCCACATCAAGATATGGCCAATCATCATGCTCCCCGAACTATGCATGATTATGCTAAACCTAATTTAACAAGAGCTAAATTGAGTATTGTTAGGCCTGCTATAGCCGCTAATAATTTTGAATTAAAACCTAACACTATCCAAATGATTCAACAGTTTGTTAAATTTGATGGTTTTCAGGACGAATACCCAAATACTCATTTAGCTAATTTTCTAGAATTTTGTGATACTTTCAAAATAAATGGCATTTCTGATAATGCCATTCATTTTCGGTTTTTCCCTTTTCTTTGAGAAATAAAGCCAAACAATGGTTACATTCTCTTCTACGAGGATCAATCACTACATGGGACCAAATGACCGAAAAATTTTTACTAAAATATTTTCCACCAACCAAAACTGCCAAATTAAGAAATGATATCTCTTCTTTTGTGCAGATGGATTTAGAAACATTATACGATGCATGGAAGAGGTACAAGGATTTTTTGAGAAAGTGCCCACACCATGGTTTACCCTTGTGGTTACAAGTCCAAACTTTTTACAACGGTGTGAACCCCTCAACTCGACAGTTAATTGACTCAACAGTCGGCAGAACCCTTAATAACAAAACTTCTAAAGCAGCTTATGAATTCATAGAGAAGATGTCACTGAATAACTATCATTGGCAAGTTACAAGGACAAAGCCAACTAAAGCAGCCGGAGTTTTCAATCTCGACGTAGTCACCATGCTATCAAGTCAGGTAGAAATGATGAATACAAAGATTGATGGTTTGTGTGGTTCTTTGTAGGTACATCCAGTTATGCAATGTGATTCAAACCTAGGAGGTGTGGTGAAACCTGAGTACCCACCCGACAATCCGGGCATGGAAAGTGAACATTTAAACTATACGGGTAACAATTTTACACCTTAAAATAACCCTTATAGTAATACTTATAATCCAGGTTGGAGGAACCACCCCAATTTCTCGTGGGGTGGCTAAGGAAATCAAAGACAACAACCTCCTCCTCCAGACTTCCAACAACAGCCCTACCCACAGTAAAAGAAGTCGAACCTTGAAGAGATGCTGATAAAATTTATAGCGGTGTTTGAAACTCAATTTCAAAACACCGAGACAACACTTAAAAATCAACAAGCATCGATTAAAAGAATCGAGAACCAGTTAGGGCAACTCGCAAAGCTGATCTCTGAACGACCACTAGATAGATTGCCAAGTAACACTTAGACTAATCCCAAGGAGAAAATTCAAGCCATAACCGCTCATGACAGTGAAAGGTTAGTATAATCTGAATCTGAGCCAAGACAAGAACATGTGGTAAGTGAAGGTAAGGTTGAGGTAAGTCAAGAAAAGCCAAAATAGGTAATTAAAGAATACAAACCTCATATACCTTACCCCAATGCGATAAAGGAAGACGACATAGAAGAACAATTCGGTAAGTTCCTTAAACTCTTAAAGAAATTACATATTAACTTACCACTTCTTGAAGCTCTTTCGCAAATGTCAGATTCAAGGAAATTTTTAAAATAGTTCTTAACAAACAAGTGAAAGTTAGATGAGAAGTCGCATGTGGAACTAAACGTGTAACATCCTAAACCCGGCCCAGGCATTACGACCGGATCTGGCATGCCACATGGAAAGGTTGTTAAAGAAACTATGCGATTGTTGAGAATTTTGAATTTTATGTTCATTTTGAAAATCAGCTTCGTTTTAAGGTTTGCTTGCACAACATTATTAACATTACTAACACCAAAAACTTGTTTTATAACAGAAATCAGATTCGGTGGGTTTTGGAAATGTGATGTTCTAAAAATAGTAGTTGTAGTTTTAAGAAAATCCCGTGTTAAACTATCATAGTTTGTGAACCGTTCATTAACATTTTGGAAAACAGTTATTTATGTTTTAGAAAAACTCCGCAATAATCAGTTCATGAAAGATAATAAATGTGTTAAAACAAAAACAAATTAAATCCTAGTGGCCTTATTACAGAACATAATCCCAAATTTAAAAATAAATATTAAGTAATGTAAAATGGAGTTTACTAAAGAAACGATGCATGGCCACCACAGAGTCTGCCTCGGCTCCAAATCCACAAGGTTAGGAATTACCTGCAAAATTAAGCAGAGGGGTGAGTTACGAGAACTTAGTGTGTATTCCCCTAAACGAACAGTAACTGGGCCCGAGCCCATTCAGATACCAACTGGGCCTTAGCCCTTACGAAATCGAATTGGGCAAAGCCCAAACAGGAACGAACTGGGCCTCAGCCCTAATAGCATGGTATAGAAGATAATGAATGCAATGCAACCCAGCCCAACCTAAATATCCATCCGCTACACACCACCTATTTCAGCCAAAACACACCGGTGGGGATTTCTACAATCAACCCTCATCCATTACACACCATCGATGGCAGCCACGCTGCTCATCGCCGAAATTGTGGCAGTGCCACTGAAATAATGTGACGAAGTCACCGAATTATGTGGCAGATCCACCGAAATAATGTGACAAAGTCACCGAAATACACTTCCCCTTTTCATGAATATCATATCCCATGCAACATGTTATGACATATTATTTTAGTGTATGCATGAATATAGCCATGTAGCGAAATATAAGAACATACACATTCATACCAATTTACCCGAGAGGGTATAACCGAAATCTTACGTACCTGAGTTATCTCCATACTCACCCGCTAGGGGTATCACAGTGGTTTACCCGTTAAGGCAATTTGGCTTTTGGCCAATATACAGATTAATACTAAACAAACAAATGAAGGTGTGATTACACACCTGATTACGCGAAGCACTATACCCTCCTAATCGTAGTCACCCTCTCTAACGGGAACAACCACGATTTGCCTATCCCAAATAGATGTCGACTCTCTACCACAGCCCGGCTAAAAATCTCGAAGCGTTGATGTAACACCCCCAACACGAAAACCATCACCGAAATAGGGTTAAAGGTGTTACTAGATAGATCGTAAACATTTATAGAATTAATCATACATGCATTCAACAATATCAAACATGGTGTCCCTTAAGTAGATCATTAAGACCCTAAGCATGCTTATAAACCGAGCCGGGACTAAACTGAAACACATATAAAGTTTCATGAAAAAAATTAAAAATTTTCTAGAATATAGGGGAGACACGCCCGTGGGGGTAGGCCGTGCCTAACCCATGGCTACATGACACACCCGTGCGACCTCCCCGTGGTTACGTACTGCCAAAATCAACACGGCTAACAAGCATGCCTGTGTGCTAAGGCCGTGTCCTATAAGGTCATATACTGCCATTTCTCGCACGACCTGTAGGCACGCCCATGCTATGGTCGTGTGCAGTTTAAGCCACATTCTGCCAATTTACCCACGGTCTTAGGCACGCCCGTGTACCTCAACCATGTGACATTATAGGCCATTTTACAAGGCCAATATGCCACCCACTTAGGGTCTTCCTATAAGCAATATATATATCAACACATACCTTGCATATATGGCAACCAAAACATACCAAATTGACCATTCAATTTATACACTCAATACCAATTCCAACCATGATGATTCCAAAGAAATAAACTCATATCATTACAAGAATAATTCATTCAATAGCTCACTCAAAACTTGGCCATTTCATAAGCTTCCACCTTACCAATATATGCATCATATATCACATTCATTCAAGCATATTACAAAATTAAACTTGCCAAAACACATGGCTAAGTTTACTTCTAAAAACATATATACATATCTAGTCTGTACATGCCATATTTAGCTATATACATTTCCAAAAGGGTACTAAAATAAGTTTTTGTAGTGTGATGACGATCCTTGACAATCCTGAGGCTTCAGTAGCTTCGACAACCTATAAAACAGAGAAAACACACACACAGAGTAAGCTTTCCAAAAGCTTAGTAAGTCATATACAAATAAACACATTGGCACATATATCAATCACTTAGCAACTATCTCATATATATAACTTGGTTCGTAAACTTATGGCCACATTTGCCACATTCAATATTTCAAGATTCACATTTTCATTTTCAATAATACTTTTCTTCATACCAAAGTCATATAGGTACTTACCTTTTATGCACGCTTAATGTACATTCAACGTACCTGAAACGGATAATCATTCACATATTTGCTCACAGCTCGTATTTATGATTCATTTCACAGACTTGCCCGTTGAACCTTTAGGAATCTAGTAGGATACTCAGTAAGATCGAAATAGTTGTACAATGCCAACGTCCCAGACGAGGTCTTATATGCACTCGAATATCGGTGCCACTATCCCAAATAGGGTCTTATACAAATTAAAACAATGCCAATGTCCTAGACATGGTCTTACACGTAAAACTCATGTCGATGCCAACGTCCCAGACGTGGTCTTACTCATAAAGCTTATATCAAAGCCAACGTCCCAGACATGGTCTTACATGAGATCACAAATCAACGCCAACATCTCGGACGTGGTCTTACATGAAGAAACAGAACAGATACCTATGTCATGACATAGCTAATCCTATCTATTCTTAGGTTCGATCGGGACTTCTCAGACTTAATCACTATGTCAGACTCATCTCGGAATTCATAAGCATATACTCTCATAGGAATACATTATCAACATTAGTCATACGAACAAGTATAATATCATACGAATACGTTTATTTGCATAGTGACTTACCTCGGATTCGATATATCGGAATGTAAACGGCTACTCGTTAACTTTCAGTTTCCCGCGATCTAAGTATGTTTTCCTCAATTCTTGATCTAAACATATTCAGAATTAATCCTTTTATTCACTAATTCGTTCAATTCAATCCATACACGCATATTTTGGGCTATTTACAAATTAGCCTTCACATTTGCACATTTTATCAATTTAGTCCATTTTACTCAAAACATCAAATTTCACAAGATCAATGCATACATAAGCTTAGCCGAATACATATACATCACATACAAGCCCACATTTTTCATCAAACTTGCAATTTAGTCCCTCAATTTACCATTTTCACAATTTAGCCTTATTTAGCTAAATTCATCAAAACTTCAAGAACATAACATGTTCGTTTAGCTCAAATCTTTCATATATCATCCTCAAACATTACAAAGCTTGTAAAATCATCAATGACATATTTCACATACATCATCAAAACACAAAATTGAAACATGGGTTGGATAGCACTCGAAGCAACGATTATAAAAACGTATAAATTATAAAAAATCGAAGTCAAAACTTACCTTAATATTGCTTAAAGCTAGCCAAAACATCCAAGGCTCAAAACCCTTTCTTTTCTTTCTAATTTCGGTGGAATAAAATGATGACAATGGCCATTATCATGTTTTTGTTTTATCAATTTAAACATAATTATCTATTTACAAAACTAACCTTTAATAAAACATATAAATAACATATAAACTAAGGTCATTATAGACCATATGCCATCCACTATCCAAAACATGGGCTTATTTTCCACATAAGGCCTCCCTCTCACAAAGACACATCAAATAGATACCTTATCAAAGAGCATGCTAATATTAAACTTTATGCTATTTAGTCCTTTTGTCAAATTAAACACATAGATAGACAAATTCGCTTACGAAAATTTACCACATGCTAATTCACATATCAACAGCACAGAAAATAATATTAAAATATTATACAGACTCAAATTTGTGGTCCTAAAACCACTGTTCCGACTAGGGTATAAACCAGATTGTTACAATTCTCCTCCTTAGGGATTTTTGTCCCCGAAAATCTTACCGTTAAACAGAGTTGGATATTGTTGTCTCATTGAATCTTCAGGCTCCCACGTAGCCTCTTCTAATCTGTGTCGATTCTACAATACTTTCACTAATGGAATTTTCTTGTCTCTTAACTCTTTTACTTCACGAGCTAAGATATGGATCGGTTCCTCTTTGAAAGTCATATCAGACCGGATTTCAATTTCAGATGGGGCAATCACATGTGACGGATCAGACCGATATCTACGGAGCATCGAAACGTGAAATACATTGTGAATCTTTTCTAGTTCAGAGGGTAACTTCAATCTATATGCAACAGGCCCAACACGTTCAATGATCTCATACGGTCCGATGAATCTCGGACTTAACTTGCCTTTACGTCCGAATCAAAGTACTTTCTTCCACGGAGACACTTTCAAAAATACTTTTTCGTCGATCTCAAATTCTATATCTTTTCGTTTTGAGTCTGCATAGGACTTCTGACGATCAGATGCTGCTTTCAAACAATCTTGAATCAGTTTCACTTTTTGTTCGGTATCTTTTATCAAATTGACCCTATGTAACTTATTCTCACTAAATTCAGTCCAATATAGAGGTGTACGACATTTACGTCCGTACAAAGCTTTATATGGTGCCATTTTGATGCTCGACTAAAAACTATTATTATACGCAAATTCGATCAACGGCAGGTATTGTTCCCACGAACCATTAAACTCAAGTACACAGCATCTTAACATATCTTCGAGAATCTGAATAATTCACTTGGATTGACCATCCGTTTGCGGATGAAAAGCTGTACTGAAATGCAATTCGTACTCAAAGCGTCTTGTAATTTCTTCCAAAATCGCGATATGAATCTCGGATCCCTATCTGACACAATAGATAGTGGCACCCCGTGCAATCTCACAATCTCAAAATATAAAGCTCAGCTAATCTTTCAAGTGGGTAGTCAGATCTTACCGGAATAAAATGGGTTGATTTAGTTAATTGGTCAACTACGACCCATATTGCGTCTTTCTTTCTCAAAGTTAGAGACAAACCAGAAACAAAGTCCATTGTTACTCTATCCCATTTCCACTCAGGAATTAGAATCGGCTGCAGCAATCCCGATGGATCTTGATGTTCGGCTTTCACTTACTGACAAACTACACATTTTGAAACAAATTCAGAAATGTCCCATTTTATACCAGACCACCAGTAGTGTAGTTTCAAATCATGATACATTTTAGTACTCCCCAGATGAACAGATAGACGACTATTATGTACTTCACTCAATATCATTCGAATCAACTCTAGATTTCTCGAAACACAGATACGATCCCAGAATCTCAAACAACCATCTACAATTTGAAATTCAGATTCAGAATTCATTTCACACTGAGTTCGTTTCGCTAGCAATTCATTATCAGATTTCTGAGCATCACATATCTGTTGTAAGAACAACAACTTTGCTTTTAATTCAGCTATCACAGAACTATCATCAGACAAATCTAACTGAGCTTTTAGAGTACTTAGTGCAAACAATGATTTTCTACTCAGAGCATCTGCAACAACATTTGCTTTCCCCGGATGATAATCTATCACCAGCTCATAATGTTTTATCAATTCAAGCCATCTTCTCTGACGCAGGTTCAAATCTTTCTGGGTCATTAGATATTTCAGACTTTTATGATCTAAAAACACATGACATTTCTCACCATACAAATAATGACGCCAAATTTTAAGTGCAAACACAATCGCAGCGAGCTCAAGGTTGTGTGTCAGATAATTCTTTTCATGGGGCTTTAATTGTCTTGAAGCATAAGCTACCACTTTGCCCTCTTGAATCAAAACACATCCCAGACCATTTAACGAAGCATCAATGTAAACAACAAATTCCTTACCCGATTCTGGCTGTACTAACACTGGAGCTTCTATTAATAGAGTTTTCAACTGGTCAAAACTTTTCTGACATTTATCCTACCATTCAAATCTGACATCTTTCTAAAGTAATCTAGTTAACAGAGTAGCTATAGTCTAGAAGCCTTTAACAAATCTACAGTAATAACCAGCTAAACCCAGAAAACTACGAACTTCTGAGACGTTCTTTAGAGGTTTCCAATTCAGAATAGCAGAAATCTTGCTCGGATCAACACGAATCCCAGAAGCTGACACAATATGCCCCAAAAAACTGACCTCATTCAACCAGAATTCACATTTGCTGAATTTTGCGTACAATTGCTTTTCCCTCAAAGTTTGCAATACAATTTTCAAATGTTCTCAAAGTAATTCTACTTTTGGTACTTTTAAAGTAAACTCTACACGACTCAAATTATATGATGATAGCACGGAAAAGGATTTTTCATTCTTTAAACCACCGTGAAGGTATGAATGAGAGGTAAGTCTAGCTTAAGACTTTAAGCAAGCGCTTTTCGGGAGGCAACCCGAGCACTAACCCATTTATTTTCATTTTCTTTTCTTTTAGCACCTAAACTACAGACTAACCAAGTTAATGAAGCGCGGATCATCACATCACACGACCTTACACACGATCGTGGTCATGGCCGTATGGATGCTATGAATGTTCATACTGACATGGCAGAGATAGATCGAGACAGGATGAGAAAAATATCTTTGAATCACGAACTCACCTAACACCACGGCCGTGCGACATAGCCGTGGCCGACACTGATGAACCAACACGGGCATGGCGACTTAAATACCAGGCGTGGGAGAAGTGACTAAACCACCACACGGCCATGCGACATAGCCGTGTGACATGACATGCCTATGATACACGGGCGTGGGGATGTACCAGAACTGAAATTTTCTATTTAAAACACCCCTTTCATCCATCCCCCATCCACTCCCCACTTTCTTTCATCCTTACTTTCTTCCTTCTTCATTTTATAAAAGTCTCAATCTACGCTTCAACAATGTCGAAGAAACAAAAAGATCCGAGTCCTGTCCCCATATGCGAGACAAATCAACATAAGCTCATGACAGTCGCTTCATTAACTCAACAAGCCAAGGGTCTTTGAGACCTTTTAACTTCTATTTTACTCTTCTCTTCTCCATTATTTTCCTTTTCTTTATTTTTCAGACATTAAATTTAGTTTATTTTGTTTTAGTTTCTTGGTTTTAGGTTCCAAAGGCTACTAGGGAATCACAACACCACGACCTTAGACACCACACCCACCTCGCTAACCATCTACAAATAAGGGATTTCTAGTCCATTCATCTTCCCTTTTAGTTTTATTTTAATTCATATTTTCTTTCTTGTTATCTTTATTTACTTTAATTATATAATTAATATAATTTAAATTATTATTACTGTTTCCTAGCTAATTCCTCACGAGTTACCCAATTTCTTCATCTAGCACAGGAATTAGAGGCGCCCCTTCTAACTTATCTTTAACCTTCGAATCAAGTTTCCACACTTCCAACTCAAGGAATCCATCCAAAAATTTAGGAAGTTTCACCTCTCTCCCTCTCTTTTGATTTTCTTATTTTATGATTATTATCTATCTTTGTACATTGAGGGCAATGTACATCTTAAGTGTGGGGGGTGAAAGTTTATTAGAAAAAGGGCCTAACTTTTTGCATTATTCTCAAATCCCTGAATGATATTCTGTCTTAAAGTAATTTTCTCATATCACTAATTAGAATGAAATTCTTGTTGATTCATGATTTTTATTGATATGTTTCAAATTAAGTCATTGATAATTGTGCATTGATAATTTAAACTTTAAGATACTAGAGAATCAAGCATGATGAGTCTATTTTCAAAAATTAAAATTACATTAGGTTGTCTACACGAATCTAAATTGTTACCTTGAAATTTGAAATTTACGAGGTTGACATCAAAATACCTATAATTTTGTTAGATTTTGAGCTTTTAGAGCATACATTCTTTTCGTGCTAACTTTATTGATTATGAGTGTGTCAACATTGATTTGCTATTCTAGAACTTGCTTCGATTATACATGTCGAGACCACACTATTGAGTTGATATACAGAGATGATTAAGGCACCTATGATTCAAACCACTTACTCCACTAAAAGTCTACCCTCATAATTGACCCCTAGTGAACCCCTTTGATCCTAACAACCCTTTTTATTGGCTCAACCCACTAAAATTAACCCGAAACCCATCTCGTATTTGTTATCACCATTCCTTTTGATTACCCTTTAATCGAGATTTGTTTTGATTAGTTGCCTAATTAGATTATTTTAGTTGTTAAAGTTCTATTAAATATTTGAATTATCAATTCAATCTCGATTCTAACCCTTTTAATTCAGCCTTTATCCACACCGTTAACCTAACCCCCATTACAACCTTTAAAAGACCTTTTGATTTGTGTATCATCTCATTTTACAGTGGTAGAGATTTGATTTTAAAGCAAGCTTTTGGTAATGACTTTTCGTGTTCGACTTTTGAGAGCTTAATTTTTTAACCTTAAACACCTTGAGTGATTTGAGTGAATCTTTAGTGAGGATGTCAACTTTTGTCGATTTTGAATTAAAGGTGATTATTTAGGTAAAGGAAAAAACATATATTTTCATGCTAAAAACTCATAACTTTGATTGTTTGAATCATTAGGACTCTTTAAGTTGAACCATCCATGTATAAATTATTTATGAATTATGATAAGGCATTGTTGATGAATATTATGAATTGAGGAAGTTCGTTTTAATTATGACTTAAGAATTTTGCTTGAGAACAAGCAAAAGCTTAACTGTGGGGGTATTTGATAAACCAAAATAGTAACATATTTTAATCCCACATTTAGCATGTTTTTGGATGATTTATCCCTTTAATTATAGAAATAGGTGCTCCTAATCCTTTGTTTTCATGTTTTATACTCAAGAAAGCACCGGAGATGAAAAGAATGAATAACAAGTCGAAAACAAAGAAAATGGGCCAAAGCATGAAATCTACACGGCCTGGGCCTAAGACCACACGATCGTGCCTCGCAAGAAAAGTCGACCACGGCTTTGACCCAGAAATACATGGTCGTGCCTCATCAACAGGATCGACCACGGTCTGGCCACGATTTACACGGGCGTGTGCCATGGGCGTGTCTCTGCTGCAGGAAATAAGAATTCTATTCAGATTAGGGTACTTAGAGGCAAAGAAACATATTTCAAAAGCCTATATAAAGACCCTAGAGGCCAACCTTTAAGGGGCATTCAGCTAGGCTAAAGAGCCAAGACAGAGCAGTTAAATTTCGAGATTTACTCGAAGAAATACAATTGATCCTTCTCAAGAAGCCAAAATCATACTCAAGACGGAGGAAGTATCCTTCAATTCCTTTAGGGGGTTTTAGGGATTTCTTATGTTTTGTTTTGTCTTTTCTTCTGAGATGTTTTCTTTTACAATTATGAACTAAACCCTCAAATACTTGAGGGGGATGAAACCTAAGACGGGTCTTGTTATTGTTATCTAAACTGAATGATAAATATTTGATTTGTTCTTAATTATGTGTTCTTAATTCTTGTTTTGGTATTTTTGAGATATTGATTTAAGTGTGACGTGCTTAGGTAGAGGAGGAAGAGACCCTTTATAAGAGTAGATCTAGCATAGTTAAGCGGAGTTGCTTGCCGCCTAGAGATAGAATGACAAAAATTTGTCGGATTAGGGTCAAACCTAATATGGGAGTCCATAGATCAAATTAATGCTATTTTAGGGTTTCTAATTAGAAAGAGATTTCAATTAATCAACCTAGGGTTAGACGTTAGTAGCCTTAAAGAGAGGGATTAATATAAATTAGGGAATCTACGGATCAAGTCAAATGAATAAATCATCCGGTTCAGAGTTAGATAACAAGTGAAGTCTAGGTGAATTCTTCCTCAGGTATTGTCCAAATCAATCGATTTTCTCTCAAGTCTTTTCCCCAATTTCTTCTTTGTCTTAGCACCTTTAGCTTAGTTAAATAGTTAATTTTAGATTAGATAAAAATCCACTTAATTCTTAGGCTAAATAATAGAAAGAGAGTTAATATTAGTACTTTTGGTTCCTTTGGGTTCGACAATCCAGTATTCCCACTAATTATACTACTGTTAGATAGGTGCACTTGCCTCCATCATTGTCTTAGTTTCCAGGTTCGATCATTCTGTTTATAAATTTTTAAGACTCGATCAGATACGATCATCTGTTGTCTATCATTTTAGACCCTTTTGGTCATTTATCGCATCTTATTACTTCTCTTCGTAATGCTCAAGCGATTTTCTCGATTTTAAGATCGAACTCTAGTGGTTCTCTTAGTCATGACCTAGTCATTAACACACAAATAAAGTTAGATTACTGCTCATCCTTGGCAACAGTGAAAAATTTTGATGGGTTTCGAATCCACCAAAATTAGTATTCCTATGACTAAACATAAATAATGTAACACCCCATGCCAAACCCATCCACCAGATCCGAGTATGGAGCGTCACAAATGGACCTACACTTAATTTTTGCTAACTTAACTGTCAATAAACAGTTTGAAAATAAAACTATTCAGTCATGAAACTAAAAATAATAATTCTTACAATTAAGGCCCCAAGCCATTGAATGTTTAATCTTTCAAATTATTTCTATCTCTAATTAGACTGTTTGTTTACAATGACACCTTTAAGGTTCCTATAACTTAGGGTTAACTACTTCAGAACCCTAACCTTAAGGACGTCATCTAGTTACACCATGATTGATCTTGAGGTGAAGCCTCCAATGGTACCCCCTTTCTATATGAATGGTTTTGATCCACTAGTGATCCTCGATCTCCAGTCCATCTGGCGTGGTCCCTCCTTTGAGCCATCAATCAACCTCGCAAATCTTACGAATATATGTCAACCACTTGTAAGTTCAAATGAACTTAGTGAGTTTCTTTACTACCCATAAATAACCCTATCACACAAGGGTAACGAATGTAAAATAAACTAAACATAAATTAACTCCCTACTTACTCATGGCAAGTATAACAGCCTAATTTTAGTGGGGTCAAAAATAGTTGTTTCAAAACCATGATTCTAACAAGATAATAAATATTTTAATATTTATTTAAAGTCTATGGGATTATATTAGGGCTGTATTAAAGTTTCGTTAAGAAATTTTGAGGTTTAAATGGTTAATTAGGTAAAAAGGACTAAATCGTAAAGGTTATAAAAGTGAGTTTCTATTAGTTAAAAAGGGCTAAATGGCTATGGAAAGGAAATTTAATGTATTTAGATGGCTAATATACCATAATTAAGTTAATGGATAGTTATGGACAAGGTTTTATTGAAATTTTTTATTAATAATAAGGGTAAAATGGTAAATTAGTAAATAAACATAAAATTCAATAAGCTAAAATCATCATCTTCCTCATTTGGCCATCTTTAAAACTAATTCTAGCATGAATACTTAGCTAGGGTTCAGTCAAGCTTCATTTCACCTTGCACGGTATGTTTTCAAGCCCCATTTTTAATGATTTTTATGTTTTTGAGCTTGTATTAGCTTAATCTAGCTACCATGGGGGTTAATTTGCAAAACTGTTAAAGGTTGAGGGACTTTCCATGGCTGAGTTTGAATGTGTTTTGGTGTTAGTTGATAGGTTATCAATATTAGTTGTTAAACAAACTTGTTTTGTTAAGTGACTTTTGATGAATTTTAGATTAGGGATTAAATTGTTGAAAGTGTAAATCCATGGGTTTTATTGTGAAATGTTTCTAATTATGGGCTATTTCAAGGTCTCTAGTAGAATTGGTTAACATATATTTAGGTTGAAATTGTTAAATTTCAAGTTATGAGCTTAAGGACTAAATTGTGAAAACTTAAAATATTAGGGGTAATTTCATAATTTTACAAAATATGTATTATTGATTGAATTGAATACTTGAAATACTTAATTGAATGAAATTATCTATTTAGATCGAGATAAACAACATCCAGATTCAAATCGAGGAAAGGTGAAAGCTTCAGATTAGTTTTCAACTCTAATTCTACGATTATAGTTATCTAGGTAAGTTCGTATAAATTATAATCTTATTAATGATCCCGCTTGAACCTTAAGAATTCTTAGGATATTAATGACATGTAATTAGGGATTTCATGTTTCAGGTGCTAGTCTTGAATGTTCTATCGATGGTTGAGGTCTAGCATTTATTATAGATTCTCCACAGCTCGTGTGAGCATTCCATAGTATCCAATGTTGTAACAGACCGATTTTGGGGCTAGTCGAAACAGTGGTTTTGGGACCACTAATCCGAGGTTGAAGAAAATTATTTTAATATTTCTTTATGTGTATAGCATGATTATGAGGATGCATGAAAGTTTTGGTGCTTTAATTTTAGGGATTGTATGCTTAATTGCGAAAAAGGACTAAATCGCATAAAGTGCAAAAGTTTCATTTTACAAGCTAGAGGTGTCTAATAGCTATGATATATTAAATTGGAGGTTGTTAAAGTTCAATTAGGCCTTTCTATAGGTGATGGCCAGCCAAGGGGGACAAGAGCATTAAATTGGTCAATATTTGGTGGCATTAGGTGGTAAAATGAATAAAATAAGACTAAATAAAGAAGTTATCATCTTTTACTATTTACATTTCTTCTTCCACCGAAAATTCAAGCAAGAATAGGGATTTTTGAAGCTCAAACTTTTAGCTAAGCTATTCCCTTGCAAATCAAGAAGAACGCGAAAACAACCTTGACCGGGGAAAAGGCAAGGTTTTGGACTAAATTGCTTGTAACACCCCAAACCCAGCCCAGAAGGCCCGAATCTGGCGTGTCACAATGAAGAAAACATATAAAGTATTTGAAATTCGTACTAAAATAAGTTTTGTTAAAATCAAGAAAAACAAGTTTATTTGAGACATTTGATAAAATACTACTAACCTCGAAGATTGATTGATAAATCGTTAGATTTGAACTAATAATCTTATAAAACGTGACTTTTGAAAATGACACTGAAAATTCGAGGAAGATTTTTGTAACATCCTAGATTAGGGGTTATGCGTTTGTGCATAATTCATGTGTAGTAGGTTTTGGCGGTGGTTGGAAGTGAATTAAGGGTTTTAAAATCCTAGGATGGAAGAAAGCTTTGGACAATTATTTTAAGTTAAAACAAGAAGTGATGTGGAAAAGTGGCAAGGGGCGCCACCTAAGGGGCAAGGGTTATGGCATCAAGTGAAGTACTTTGAGGGAAGAGGTTCGAATCCCATTGTGTGCATTTTTTTTAATGAAATAGCATGTTTACTGTGATATGGATGTGTGTTGTGCATCTTTAGAACCTTGGAAATGTAAGGAAATGTAAGGAAATATAAGGAAATGTAAGGAAATAAAAGGAAATATAAGGAAATGTAAGGAAATGTAAAGAAATGAAAAGAAATGTATGGAAATGTATGGAAATGTATGGAAATGTATGGAAATGTAAGGAAATGTAAGGAAATGTATGGAAAGGTATGGAAATGTATGGAAATGTAAGGAAATGTATGGAAATGTATGGAAATGTATGGAAATGTATGGAGATGTAAGGAAATGAATGGAAATGTAAGGAAATGTATGGAAATGTATGGAAATGTATGGAAATGTATGGAACGATTAGTTAAAAGAGGAAAGTGAACATTTTGGAAACCTAAGCTAAAAGAGGAAAGTAAACATTTTGGAAACCAAGCCAAAATAGGAAACTTGAACATTTTGGAAACACGAACATTTTGGAAACACGAACATTTTGGAAACCTAAACATTTTGGAAACACGGAAAATCTGAGCAGCGAAAATTTTAGGAAACTTAAAAATGGCCCCGGAATGTCGAATTTCAGAGCCCAAAAGGGAACTTAGGGCCAAGTGACCCTAAAAATATACAGTACATGACATTTGCCCCAATAACGAACTTGGAAATGTGGCCTGAAGATGCCACCTAAGGTCTTAGGAAATGGCCCAAATACAAAAGGTTTTTGGGCCTAAGTTTGAGTCATCCAGGAAGCAAATAATGAAGGCTTTATTTTTGCTTCCAGAAGGCTGAGGTGGACGGCATGGGTTTCTAGAAAAGGAAGAGTTTTATTCACATAAATATGTGAATAATAAGAGAGAAATAAAGGAGTTTTATTCACATAAATATGTGAATAATAAGAGATAAATAAAGGAGTTTTATTCACATAAATATGTGAATAATAAGGGATAAATGAAGAATTATTCTTTAATTAGGAAAATAAGGAAGAGTGGTGGCCAAGTAAAGGATTCTTGGCCTAGTAAATTCGGCTATAAAAGGAGGGGACTAGGGCCATTCATTATTCATTCTCCTCTCTTTTCCTCTACCAAATATTCTTCTTGAGCATCCATTCTTTTCTTCTTTTCTTTTAAGCCTCCTAGCCGATTTCCTTCTAAGCCTATTATTCCTCTCTTCTTTATCTTTGAAACCAAATACATAAGAGAATCATAGCCGATTGTTCATCAAGTCTCTAAGCCAGAATCTCGAAGGTTAGGTGCAATCGATTCCTTCAAATAAGGGTAAGATCCAAGTTTAGTTTTCCATTCTTTTATATTCTAGACTTATTGAAATTTAGAGACTAATTTTGATTATTAATCTTGGCCGAATCATGGAAGAAGAAATTCTTTTCCCGAAGGTACACCATAGGCCACGTGTTCCCTAGTTATTCGGTGAATTTCGGGATTTAAGATCCACAAGGTAAGTACCTAAAAGTATTCGGCCAAAGCTTGTATGATTATCTAGATCAGTTCTTTAATTATTAAAAAGCCGAAAACTAACCCATATTGAGATTCAAGGTTGGCCGAATATCAAGTGAAGGAAAACCAAGTTTTCGGGATTTGAATAAACACCAAATCGGCATCAAAGGTAAGTCTTTTTACAAATCCTACTAGGATTTGGATATCATAGCCAAATAGAATTTATGCTAAGTAATAAAGGATGAATCAAATGTAGGGACTAAGGATCTAAACTTTAGATCTAGCTTTTCGGAATCTAAAGGAATCGCTAAACAAATCAGGTGTGTACCCTACACTAAATCTTGATAGATTTACGGCTTTAATTCAATATATGTGTTAATATGAAAGTGTAAGAATATGGCTAAGGTACCGTGTGTATTCCACACTATTCTTATTAGTTTTATGGTTTAATTATGTTATATATGCTAATGTGAAAGTGAAAGAAAGTGGCTAAAGTGCCATAATATGGTGCAAAGTATTCAGGTACGTTTTCCTACTTCTACTAGGATTTCAAAAAGATGTTATATTTAACATGTGAACAGTGATGTGAAAGTGTAATAAAATATGTTATGCATGATATTTATTATTTGGGGCATTCGGGTCAATTGAAGAAGGGGAAGTGAATGTGATGACTTCGGTCTCACTAAGTGAAGGTGTTGACTTCGGTCTCACCAACGTTATATTTGAAAGTGATGACTTCGGTCTCACTAAGTGAATGTGATGACTTCGGTCTCACTAAGTGAAGGTGTTGACTTCGATCTCACCAACGTTATATTTGAAAGTGATGACCTCGGTCTCACTAAGTGAATGTGATGACTTCGGTCTCACTAAGTGAAAGTGGTGACTTCGGTCACATTAAGTGGTAACCGGTTACATTACGATGGTGGCTATGCCACAATATTATCGATGGGCGATGAGCACGTCATTGCAATGATCGCCTTCGATGGAGTGTAGCGGAAGGAGGTTGACTTAGTAGTCCCCACGGTGTCTGAGTTGGTACGGGTGGAGTGTAGCGGATGGCATATAGGTTTGGGTTGGGTTTGCATCATGATATTGAATTTTTATATGCATATGATTTTTATGGTGTGCCTATCTCTATTATGTTTAGTGTTGGTTACACACTCGAGTCTATCGACTCACCCGTTGTGGGAATAAGTTTGGTGATGGCGGTAATGGATGGGACGGCGAGAACTTGTGGTGGCCATGATCGACTTGAAGTTCGATTTAATTTGAATATTTATTATATTTTGAAATCTTGTACAATTTATTATTTTGGGTTTCATTTTATGTAATAAGGCCACCGTGATTTAATTTATTTTATATCTACTATAATTACTATGTTATGAGTTGAGGGCTTTATAAAGAGTAAGCCCACTTAGTATGAAATAAGTTTAAATATTTTTATCATTTGAAGCAAATGGGTTTCTGTTATAAAAATAAATTTGTTTTCAACTCAAGCCCAACCCACAACGAGCTATCTTCCAAAACTCACAGTTTTCAAAGTATTCGAATGAATTTGAACCGGGTTACTTCGAGGAACATACCAGATCCAGTCCATTCTCGTGGGCCGGGTTTGGGGTGTTTCAATTTGGTATCAGAGCCCAGTTCAAACTCTCGGCCTGTGGCCTAAGGCCCAAAACGTTTTTTTAACAAGGCCAAATGAGTTTTATGAAAGTATTTTTACAAATGGACAGGTATAAAGACATGGCCCTAAGTCTCAAACCCATGATCCACCGGTAAGTACTTCTATCCATTGTGTGATTTATATTATGATTTGTAGAAGGGTAGAAATGGAATGGAGCGTAGAATAGAGATTAAGTACTTGAACCTAGGACTAGTTACCCCAACAATTACATAAGACTTAAATGCCTAATCAAACAAACACATGATTAAGTCACCGAGCTAGGGTGTAAATGGCTTGTTGTGCGCATGTCTAGGAGTGGATTCATGAAGAGCTTGGTATTTAAGCGGTCCTAGTGACTCACCTCCTCTTTACTCGAATCCTACACAGTGCGTAATGTAGTTCACCCTAACCAAGAGGACTTAGTCACAGGCTAAACAATAACTAAAACCCGAAAGGGACTAGCAGTATTTTTATGGAAACCCTAATTTTAAAATTTCTAAATTACCCTCTTGATTTGAAAAGAATATTTTATAAATTTTCTTGAAATATTTTTGATTTATAAATTTACTAAAATACCCTTAGTGGCAAAATTACAAAATGCCCTAGGTTTATAAAATGTCCAACTACTCAATAGTTTTGCCAAAATTTCATTATGTTATAAAAGTCCAAAACCCTAATTTGCAAACTATCAAAATACCGTGATTTTGGAAAATTAAAAATTGCCCTAACTTCTAAAATTACCAAAATGACCTCGATTTCTAAAATTTTTGCAACTTCATCGTTTTGGAAAATAAATTTCTCAAAAAAAACCCTCAAAGTTCTACAACTTCGAAATAACCCTAATTTGTTAAATTTACAAAAGTTACCACGATTTGTGAAAAATTACCAAAATACCCCCGAGGTCGAAAATCAAAATACCCCGATTTCAAAATTTTTTAAAATTACTCGAGACTTTGAAATTTTCAAGATAATTGTTGATAAAATCACCAAGGAACTTTATTTCTGAAAATACCCACATAGGGGTAGTGGAAAACAACAATAACAACAAAAACTACAACGTTTCTCTAAATGAGCGAAAGTTCATACTTGTTTGATGGATGGATGAATGAATGAATGGAAAAGACTGTGTGTTTATATGAATCTGAAGAACCACTCCTAAAGTCCTTTTCATAAAATTTCTTCGCGGTTAATCGCTGAAACAAAATTTTTTATACATAAAACTTCTTAATCGATTAAATCACGACGTTAGAAATGAGTTCTAAGGGACTTGAATTTAGAGATTGTGCACTGGAAAGTATGATGGTTCTATTAAGATCGAGTCTTGCAGCGTAAGCATAGTGCGGTGAGAAGGATTGTCTGTTGTCGATGAAGTAATTTCGAGGACGAAATTATTTTTAAGGAGGGTAGAACTGTAACATCCTAGATTAGGGGTTATGCGTTTGTGCATAATTCATGTGTAGTAGGTTTTGGCGGTGGTTGGAAGTGAATTAAGGGTTTTAAAATCCTAGGATGGAAGAAAGCTTTGGACAATTATTTTAAGTTAAAAACAAGAAGTGATGTGGAAAAGTGGCAAGGGACGCCACCTAAGGGGCAAGGGTTATGGCATCAAGTGAAGTACTTTGAGGGAAGAGGTTCGAATCCCATTGTGTGCATTTTTTAATGAAATAGCATGTTTCTTGTGATATGGATGTGTGTTGTGCATCTTTAGAACCTTGGAAATGTAAGGAAATGTAAGGAAATATAAGGAAATGTAAGGAAATAAAAGGAAATATAAGGAAATGTAAGGAAATGTAAAGAAATGAAAAGAAATGTATGGAAATGTATGGAAATGTATGGAAATGTATGGAAATGTAAGGAAATGTAAGGAAATGTATGGAAAGGTATGGAAATGTATGGAAATGTAAGGAAATGTATGGAAATGTATGGAAATGTATGGAAATGTATGGAGATGTAAGGAAATGAATGGAAATGTAAGAAATGTATGGAAATGTATGGAAATGTATGGAAATGTATGGAACGATTAGTTAAAAGAGGAAAGTGAACATTTTGGAAACCTAAGCTAAAAGAGGAAAGTAAACATTTTGGAAACCAAGCCAAAATAGGAAACTTGAACATTTTGGAAACTGAACATTTTGGAAACACGAACATTTTGGAAACCTAAACATTTTGGAAACACTGAAAATCTGAGCCATGAAAATTTTAGGAAACTTAAAATGGCCCGAATGTCAATTTGAGCCCAAAGGGAACTTAGGGCCAAGTGACCCTAAAAATATACAGTACATGACATTTGCCCCAATAACGAACTTGGAAATGTGGCCTGAAGATGCCACCTAAGGTCTTAGGAAATGGCCCAAATACAAAAGGTTTTTGGGCCTAAGTTTGAGTCATCCAGGAAGCAAATAATGAAGGCTTTATTTTGCTTCCGGAAAATTGAGGTGGACGGCATGGGTTTCTAGAAAAGGAAGAGTTTTATTCACATAAATATGTGAATAATAAGAGAGAAATAAAGGAGTTTTATTCACATAAATATGTGAATAATAAGAGATAAATAAAGGAGTTTTATTCACATAAATATGTGAATAATAAGGGATAAATGAAGAATTATTCTTTAATTAGGAAAATAAGGAAGAGTGGTGGCCAAGTAAAGGATTCTTGGCCTAGTAAATTCGGCTATAAAAGGAGGGGACTAGGGCCATTCATTATTCATTCTCCCTCTCTTTTCCTCTACCAAATATTCTTCTTGAGCATCCATTCTTTTTCTTCTTTTCTTTTAAGCCTCCTAGCCGATTTCCTTCTAAGCCTATTATTCCTCTCTTCTTTTATCTTTGAAACCAAATACATAAGAGAATCATAGCCGATTGTTCATCAAGTCTCTAAGCCGAATCTCTGAAGGTTAGGTGCAATCGATTCCTTCAAATAAGGGTAAGATCCAAGTTTAGTTTTCCATTCTTTTATATTCTAGACTTATTGAAATTTAGAGACTAATTTTGATTATTAATCTTGGCCGAATCATGGAAGAAGAAATTCTTTTCCCGAAGGTACACCATAGGCCACGTGTTCCCTAGTTATTCGGTGAATTTCGTGATTTAAGATCCACAAGGTAAGTACCTAAAAGTATTCGCCAAAGCTTGTATGATTATCTAGATCAGTTCTTTAATTATTAAAAGCGAAAACTAACCCATATTGAGATTCAAGGTTGGCGAATATCAAGTGAAGGAAAACCAAGTTTTGGATTTGAATAAACACCAAATCGGCATCAAAGGTAAGTCTTTTTACAAATCCTACTAGGATTTGGATATCATAGCCAAATAGAATTTATGCTAAGTAATAAAGGATGAATCAAATGTAGGGACTAAGGATCTAAACTTTAGATCTAGCTTTTCGGAATCTAAAGGAATCGCTAAACAAATCAGGTGTGTACCCTACACTAAATCTTGATAGATTTACGGCTTTAATTCAATATATGTGTTAATATGAAAGTGTAAGAATATGGCTAAGGTACCGTGTGTATTCCACACTATTCTTATTAGTTTTATGGTTTAATTATGTTATATATGCTAATGTGAAAGTGAAAGAAAGTGGCTAAAGTGCCATAATATGGTGCAAAGTATTCGTGCACGCTTTTCCTACTTCTACTAGGATTTCAAAAGATGTTATATTTAACATGTGAGCAGTGATGTGAAAGTGTAATAAAATATGTTATGCATGATATTTATTATTTGGGGCATTGGGTCAATTGAAGAAGGGAAGTGAATGTGATGACTTGGTCTCACTAAGTGAAGGTGTTGACTTGGTCTCACCAACGTTATATTTGAAAGTGATGACTTGGTCTCACTAAGTGAATGTGATGACTTGGTCTCACTAAGTGAAGGTGTTGACTTGATCTCACCAACGTTATATTTGAAAGTGATGACCTCGGTCTCACTAAGTGAATGTGATGACTTGGTCTCACTAAGTGAAAGTGGTGACTTGGTCACATTAAGTGGTAACCGGTTACATTACGATGGTGGCTATGCCACAATATTATCGATGGGCGATGAGCACGTCGATCGGCAATGACGCCTTCGATGGAGTGTAGCGGAAGGAGGGTTGACTTAGTAGTCCCCACGGTGTACAGGTTGGTACGGGTGGAGTGTAGCGGATGGCATATAGGTTTGGGTTCGGGTTTGCATCATGATATTGAATTTTTATATGCATATGATTTTTATGGTGTGCCTATCTCTATTATGTTTAGTGTTGGTTACACACTGAGTCTATCGACTCACCCCGTTGTGGGAATAAGTTTCAGGTGATGAGCAGTAATGGACCGGGACGGCAGAACTTGTGGTGGCCATGATCGACTTGAAGTTCGATTTAATTTGAATATTTATTATATTTTGAAAGTACTGTACAATTTATTATTTTGGGTTTCATTTTATGTAATAAGGCCACCGTGACGAATTTATTTTTATATCTACTATAATTACTATGTTATGAGTTGAGGGCTTTATAAAGAGTAAGCCCACTTAGTATGAAATAAGTTTAAATATTTTTATCATTTGAAGCAAATGGGTTTCTGTTATAAAAATAAATTTGTTTTCAACTCAAGCCCAACCCACAACGAGCTATCTTCCAAAACTCACAGTTTTCAAAGTATTCGAATGAATTTGAACCGGGTTACTTCGAGGAACATACCAGATCCAGTCCATTCTCGTGGGCCGGGTTTGGGGTGTTTCAATTTTCATATTAAAAATATTTGTAAAAATTTTATTATGAATTCCATTTATTAATCGATTTTGGAAAACCTTTATTTTAGCTTTTAGAAAAATTCTCGTTTAAAACAATTTAAGCAAAATAATAAGTAAACCAACCATAAAGCAAATAATAGTATAGTTCAGAGGCCTTATTACAACTTAAACCAAAATAATAAAATAACGGGAATAGAAATTTAAAATTTAATAACACTATTTCTAAAGTATGGCCTCCACTGAGTCATCGATGGCCCAAGTCCACCTCACGGAGCATTACCTACAGGGTTAAGAAAGAAGGGGGTGAGTTACTTAGGACTCAGTGTGTAACCCACTCACCGTTGTTCACTGGGTCAAAATCCATATAACAAATATTTGGGCCTAAGCCCATTTACAAATGTAACAATATAACAAATATAAAATGCATGTGATATGCAATTCCCAACCAAGCCTAAATTTCCATCCGCTACACACCACCCATACCAACCAACACACCTGTGGGGATCAAGTCAACCCGCCCCGCCAACACACCAATAGCAGGCATTAAGCCAATTATAATATTTGTGGCAGAGCCACCGAACTAGATTTTGGCAATAGGCCATTTAAAATATTTGTGGCAGAGCCATCGAACTAGATTTTGGCAACAGGCCTTTCTTCTCTTCGTCAATTACCCCAACCTATGTAGTCATGTATATATAGATAACGCATAACAATATATTCATAAGGTAAATTTCAACGAAAAGCCCATATTACAAGTTATCAATTTGGCCCATTAGTCGATCTAGCAAATTTTGGCCCATTTAACGATCTAGAAAATTTTGGCCCATTTAACATATTTTGGCCCTCATAACAAAATATATCAGATTGGCCCATAAAGTAATATGTCAATTCAGTTCATTAAGCAATTTTGTATTTCGGCCCATTAGGGGCAATTCTGTAATTTGGCCCATAAGGGTGTTTTCGTAATTTTACTCATCGAGGGTAATTCGGTAATCTCTCAACCCAGGGGTATTTTGGTAATTTACCCTCTAAGGGTATTATGGTAATTTCACAACCTAGGCTTAACTACTAATTTGGAGCATAAAATCGAAACTATCCATCTGTGTCATATTGACTAAATTGACCATAACTCGAGTTAGAAAACTTGAAATCTAAATCCGTAAATTTTCCTTGGAAGTAGACACATATATCTTTCTCCTATAATTTTTCCAGAATTTTTAGCTTAACCATTTAGTACAGTTTATTCCTTAAAGTTTTCCTTGTTTCACTATCCAATGATTCTGACCTCTCTTTCCTTAATCACAAATACCGTATTGTACACTTTTCATCTACTGCTCCCGCTTGTTTCCAAAATAGGTTCAGTAAGGAATCCATACATATAAATTATATCCCATAATTCACTTTTTACAATTTTATATGATTTTTCCAAAACAAAACAGAATACCCCGAAGTCATTCAGAAAAAGTCTCACTAAAATTAACATATCTCAGAATATAATATTCCTTTTCCTTATCCGTTTCTTCCATATTAAAGTAGACATAGTAAGATTTAATCTGATATCTTACTCACTTTGTAATTCCTTTTATCCAATTTTTCATGATTTTTCAAATACACGACACTATTTCTGACCGAAACTATTTTATTACAAAACATGATTACCACTACGATCATACGCACACCCGAGTGATTACGGATGCCGGTTTCCAGTTTTATTCGGTATTTCTACCGAATCACAGAATATTTCATGTAAAATTTCAAAGAGATATGAGACTTACTCACCATTTCAAACATATATTCGGAAAGTACGGGATTACACACCTTGATTATGAGTTATGCTTTCTACCGATTTCAAAACCACAACGGTGATCTCCCTCGATGCACCAAGAATCGATCCTTATCGATATCCAATTACCACAGTTTGAATTCAGCTAGAACAATACACGGTCTTCCACTTAAAGCACTACGAAAAGAGAGAGTGAATAAAACATGAAGAAGTGGAGGATAACACCTGTAACACCCCAAACCCGGCCCATGAGCCCTGACCGGATCTGGTATGTCACAGGGTAAAAACGTTTTGAAAGATTTTGATGTGTGGTGAAAATCTGAAGAAAATATGTTAAAGTTATAAAACAGTGTTTGATAAATCTCAGGAGGGATTGATTTTTTTTCAAACTTGGTTGTGTTGAAAACCTTTGAAAACATTTGATCATTCAAAATTTAAAGTCATCAGGGTTATAGTTGACTTGGTGTATTTGCTACCCGATGGTAAATTCTTTGAAAACTCGTAGAAGTTATTTAGTTTGAAAATATTGCTTTTAATCGATTCCCTTAACATTTATAATTTCATTTGTAATATAGTATAAGTAAAGTAAAAACAACTATGTAAACATCCAAATAATAATTAACGGCCTTATTACAACCCAAATTAAAAATGTAGAAAGTAAATAAACATGAACAGAATCAAATAAAATTCCAAAACCAAGGAACAAGCATGGCCGCCTCGAGTCCTCTCCGGCTCCATCTCCGCGATCTACTCATCTGCAAAATAATATGGGAAGGGTTGAGTCACCAAGACTCAGTGTGTAAATCCCCCACCCGGAAATGCAACTCATACACAAATTATTAATAGACATGCAAACATGCAACCCAACTAACCATCCGTACTCCTTTAACTACCCCGTGTGGTCAAAACCACTGGTGGTCAAAACCACTGGTGACTAGAGTCACAAATCAAGTGATGGGGCCAACCCATCATGTGGTCAAAACCACTAATGCCCATAGGTCACAATTTATTAATATGTGGTCAAAACCACTGGTGGTACCAAACCACTGGGACTTAGTCACAATTTAACAACGGTGTGGTCAAAACCACTAGTGACTGAAGTCACAATTAATCTGATGGGGCCAACCCATCTTGTGGTCAAAACCACTGGTGATAGTCCATAAAGATCATCCCCCTCCTCTCATCAATCCCACCATTATCATGCTTACATAACAATTATCATAATTCCATATATCATGCATTTATGTATAGCATAGCGTTCAATAGCATGTGATGGCATACACAAACATACATCATAGATCTTGTAATAGGGGACTTACCCGGAATCCATGCTTATGCCCACAAGGCAAAGTTACAACACAAGAGGTTATACAGCAACGTAATAAACAGTCTATGCTAATAAAGTGTGTACAAGTTTACACACCTATTTACTCGTGAGACTAGCAAATCCCGAATATACTAGCGAAATCTCGAGAGGTTGTTTCCCCCTACAATCGGCCAACACATAAATTCTTAGATCTAATATCCATTCGACTAAACTAAAGATCCTGAAGGATTAATCGCGCTCATAACCAAAATATGGCCCTAGGCTGAATCTTACCATCACTTACCAAAGCAAATCGAAATCCCGGAAGCCTTTGTTTGCCTTGGCTGATTAGTCCCTAGATCCATGGCACACAATCAGTTATACTTTAGGTACCAAAAATGGCCTTTGGCCGAATATAACTAATTACTTACCACACTTACCGAAATCCCGAAATTGTCACTTGACTTGTTGAGATCCCTACCAAAACACTTGTTAGAATCGGTTTGCACACTTATACATAATCAAGGCCTACGACCGAATGTTATATATGCCTTACCTTGAAGAATCAAATCCTGTTAGGCTCTCCTCAATGTACCTTAACGTCAACTACACACAAAACGTACACTATTAGAACCATAACCACATTCACCAACTTACCAAGGCTTGTTTCTCAAGCTTTCGGCACACAAAAAGGAAGAGAAGAGAAACCGAAAGCTAAAGAGAGACACTTACCAACCTTTGAAATCGACAGCACCTTCCTTAGGGGGATTCAGCTTATGCCCTTTATGGTAGGGGATATTCAGCTAACAACTCAAATGGAAGGTGAAATTTTTAGTAGAAGAGGGGGTAGGTTCGGCCAAGTAGAAGAAAAGAAGAAAGGAATTTTAGAGAACCTTTAGACCAAGAGGACTAGTGAGAATTCAACACAAATTAGGAAGAAAGAAAACAAGTTTTTTGGCACCCCCTCACTTGGCCGAATATGCCATCACAAAGAGCCCTTCATTCAGCAACCTCTCCCTTTTTTTGTGATAATTCCTATCTTTTGACTATCACCTATTTAGTTAAATTAAATACAATACCTATATTCTATCCCCTCCTTTATCAATTTTTCAAAATAAAACAAAGAAATAAAATAAAAATAATAATAATAATCACTCTTCTTAGCCGAATAAAACAAGGTTTATCCTTATCAAAATGAGAGTCCCACATGCAAGCCATCAGCTCCCAGGTTTATCCTTATCAAAATGAGAGTCCCACATGCAAGCCATCAGCTCCCTCTCCCATTCACGCCAATTTGCAAAAAAAATAAAAACACCAAACTGCAACTCCCATGGTTCGAACATAGGACCTGATGGAGCAAACTGCCGCAGCCCCTTACAACGTTCCATGCCACTCTACCACATTGACTTTCATGTCCATAATCCTCGCCATTTATTTTTAAGGCCTTCCTAGCCCATCACCTTATACATAACACAAAAGAAAATGAAACTCCCAATGCGCAAACTCGGTAGCTCGAACCCAAGACCTGCGCCCATCGTCACCTTCAAGCTCTTAAGTGGCGCATGAAAGCCACTTTGCTACTGACTCATTTCGTGACATAAACCCCTTACAATCCCTTTTAAGCGCTCCTTCCTTAACTCCCTTTTGCCTTAACTCCAAAGGTAAAAAAAAAACATTCTTGCGCTTCCACCAGGACTCGAACGTGAGTCCTCCCTCCTGCACCACCTTGCACCTCAGCGCCTCAAGCCACTATGCCAATTTATTCCTTGTGTCTTGCTTCTCCCGAAATTTCTCTTAACCCCTATCTCACTTTGCTTCCTCTTCTAAAGCACTAAAAAGAAATTTTAGCTAAAACACCCCACACCCTACCTACGAACTGGACCGGATCTGGTATGTTCCTAAAGTATGTAGGTTTCAAACACGTTCGATACTTAGAGAAAATTTGTAGATTTTAGAAAACTATTGTTTCGAGTTGGGCTTAGATTGAAAACCCATTTATTAAATCTCAGAATCCAATTTGAGGTAACGTGTCCAAAATAGATCTTAGCAAAATATTAAAAGTAATGTAAAAACAAAGAATAATCCATCGGGCCTTATGGCCTTATTACATCAAATAAACCCAAAATAAAATTAAAAAGGTAATAAAATCAAATAAAGTCCAAATTTCTGAATAAATTCTTCAAGTGATGCATGGCCTCCTCATGGTCTACCGGCCCGGTCCGTCACTACTCATCGCCTGAAAAAAATAATTCCCACAATGGGGTGAGTCAACAGACTCAATGTGCACACAATACTATCAATCAATAATTCAGGCATTCACGTTTAAATCATCAAGTCCATATAATAATAGAATTCATGATGCAACCCAACCCAAAACCTATAAGCCATCCGCTACTCTCCACCCGTACCAACCTGCACACCGTGGGGACCACTAAGTCGACCCTCCATCCGCTACTCTCCACGTTGTGTCATTAGACACTATTGTAACCGAAGTTACCAAAATTTCGCAATGTGACCGTAGTCGACATATTTCGTTGGTGAGACCGAGGTCAACACCTAAATTTCGCAATGTGACCGTAGTCAACATATTTCGTTGGTGAGACCGAAGTCAACACCTGTTCTCCCCCTTTCACATAAATCCCGAATGCCCCAAAACATATACATAGCATAACTTAATTAATTTCATGTTTATATACATATATTCGCATGTTATTAAATAACATTTTCACAATCCTATCAAGTAGGAAACGCACAGGTACTTTTTGCCACATTTGTGGTACATAGCCACATTCACATTATTATTCATATCGTATATTAAAATATTTAGCCATATAATATCGAAGGATAGTAAGGGTACACACCTTTTCGCTAATAGGTTCCTTGATATCTCGAGAATCCCGATCTAATTTTTAGATCTATTAATCCCTATATTCGCCCATCAATTAGAACACATTAATAAACCCCTTTTTAGACAAAACCAAATCCTAGTAGGATTTGTAAGGAAAAACTTACCTTTGCCGATTTGGTGATTACACAAATCCCGGAAGTTTGGGTTTTCCTCTACTTGATATTCGGCCAACCCTTGTAGTTCAATATGGTTAGTTTTTCGGCTTTTCAAAAATTAAGGAATGGATTTAGATACTCACACAACCCTTAGCGAATATTTTAGAGGCTTACCTTAGAGATTCCAAATCCGAAAGTTCCCTTTTTGTCTTGAATATCTGTCGAAATCCCTAAAGATCATAGGTTAGATTTGATCTAACTTTAATAGTTGGTAGATGGCCTTTAGTCGAATGTGTCTTACCTTAATTTTCCTTGGATCCGAAATCCAAACTCCTCCTCTAACATTGACCATAGACAAAAAAGAGGTTATTTTCTTAAGCCTTGTTTAAATTGATTTAAAAGAACAAGAATCAATTGTTCTTACCTTAGATCCTTGATCTTTATGTTCAACGATGGTGGAAACCCGAGATCCCTTGTATATTCGGCCATGATCAAAGAGAATAGGAATTAAGCCTTTTACTTTCGGCAACTAGAAAGAAAGAAAATTGAATGGCTTAACTTACCTTGAAACCTTCAATCACTTGTTTCCTTGTCTTGGAGTTCTTGAGATCCGCTATGGAGATCTAACCGAGATTGGGAGAGAAGAGTTTTGACTAGGCAATGGAAAAGGAAGGAAAAGAAAAGATGGAGTCCTTTCTTGGGGAAGTTTCGACAATGAGAGGGAGAAGGAAGAGCAAAATTTGGCAAGTGGAGTGAATGAGAGAAAAGTCTCTTTTCCTCTTTTAAGCTGAATCGCTAGACCAAGAGTCCAAAACTTGGCCACTACTCTCCCAAGTGATAATTTAATCTTCATTAATTATCACTTTATTAAATTAAAATAACCTTTAATCCATCTTTTAATTCCTTATTTATCTTAGTAAAATAAATCCTCTATTTATCACTTTAATTTGACAAGTTTCAATTAAAATGAAACTCTTCCTTTCAAGCAAACATGTGCCGTCCATCCCTAGCCTTGGGAAACAAAATTAAACCTTCAATAATTCTGTCCATGTGACTCGAACTCAGGCCATTAGCCATAAGCCTTAAGTGACACTTGTGCCACTTTTCCAAGCTCGATTGTATGACAAAATTCACCAACTTTTTCTTTTAAGGCCCTCCCCGCCTTATCTCCTATTTTGGGCTTTAAAATTTGTCATTCCTACCTTATTTCTAAGTTTCCTAAAATTTTCACATGGACTCAGTAACTTGCCATTTTCTTACATCCTCGTGTTTCTAAAATGTTCAAGTTTCCAAAATGTTTAGGTTTCCAAAATGTTTAAGTTTCCTAAATGTTCGTGTTTCCAAAATGTTCAGGTTTCCAAAATGTTCGGGTTTCCCAAAATGTCTAAGTTTCCAAAATGTCTAAGTTTCCAAAATGTCCATTTCTATTTCCATTTTCATTTTCATTTCCATTTCCATGCATTTCTAGGTTTCAAAAGTTTCACAAATTTATTCATAGTACTTGAAACTTGTCATTTCATACAATTAAACTGAAATGCATAGGCCCTATTCAGGATGTTACATTAGCTCTAAGTCAGACCTAGCTCGGGGTTATGACTAGACCCTAAAACATATCAAATGATCATAGCATTCATTTCCTTCCAAGCAAGCACATGAAAATAATAAAATTGCAAACAACCCATAATTCAGGATGTTACAACACCATTTTCGGTTACGATCACGATATACAACTGAATAGTGATAATTACTTATTCGGCTAAAGAGGAAAGAATATGATCATAAAAAAGAATTCACATGTTGATTGTACATAAATGACTACTCGAATGGAGAAGAGAGTTCAATAGAAGGGTGGAAGATTCGGCTATCCAAAAAGGGAGATAGACAAGAGATGAAAATCTTGATCAAACAAAAGAGCAAGAAAGTGCACAAATGTGCTAGGGGAATTCGGCCAAAGTAAAAAGAAAGAAGAAACACATGGTCACCAAGGCTTGTAATTTCGGCACAAAGCAAAGGAAAACGAAAAGAATTTGAGAGGAAAACAATGCACTATTGTTTTACTATGTTTCGGCAAGGTAGGTTGGAAAATTGAGGGAAATGGCACAAAGTTGCCAAAAGGATTTCTGGCCAAAACAAAGCTAGGATTTTACCAAAAGCCAAAATAAAATTTCAGCCACCTAACTACTCCAAAACCGTCCACATGCATCCCCCCTTAGGATTAGAGTTTGGCCTTCTAAGCTTTCCAAAACATCATCTATGGAATTAGCCTCATGTTCCCCTTTCTTTCCTATTTCTCTTGATTCCTTTCCCCAACTTCAACCTTGCCTTATTCTTTTAGCCACCTTACCAAAATAATGAAGTCCACCATTGCCATATTTATTCCTTGACAAACACATAAGGAAGGGAAGAAAAAGTAAAAGTCAAATTGCATACAAAGTGATTCGAACTCCTTCCTTCAAGGTAATACATGTGGTGCCATAGCCTCTTTACTAACTGCTCACTAAGGCTAGCTATTTAATCAATTATTTCCATATACTTTAAGGTCACTTACTCTATCTCCTTAAAGTGTTAAAATACCAAATTTTTCCTAAGGCCTAATTAAACCCGATACTTCATAGAAACCTTGTAACTTTCCAAATTCACTTAACTAACAAGTCCAATTTGCAATAGTGTCATTCTCTTGTTCTTAGAATTTTAAACATTCTTATTCCAAGGCCCATTGGGCCCAATCCTACTAAGCCCAATTTCAGGATGTTACACTGCCAATTAATGCATTTTGCACCAAGGTAAGTTTATGTGTGAACGATACATTCTTATTATGTATGCTTTTAATTATTAATGCATTGTGTGGATGTAAATGCTTATTAGTAAGATTTATTCAGAATGGTAGATAATAGGGAAATTCTTTGAATGAACCTTTGGAATAGAAATATGAGTACGAATGAATATCCACAAATATGTAATTATCATTTTGGTGGGCTGTGTGCGATACCACCTTGTTACTTATTAACGATGGGCTAAGTGTGTTACCATCATATTTATTTTAATTTTGGTGGGCTATGTGCGATACCACTGTAATTATCATTGTTGGTGGGCTGTGTGTGATACCACCCTATTATTGATAAATGGTGGGTTGTGTACGAAATGACCTGTTATATCTTGTATCATTCTGAAGTATTCATCGAGAAACTCATTTAGCTATAAATTTCATATGGCTTTGTGGTGATAAGTGCAGGGCATAAGTACAAGTAAATGTGAGCAATTTATATGGTATGTGATTGGGATGTGGTAAGAGTTGAGATGAGTACGCATGATCATGAGAATATGAATTGTTCTTACATAGTATGTAAGGTTTCTGATTAATTAGCATATGGTATGATGTTTATTGTTTACATATAGACTTACTAAGCTTAAAGCTTACTCCCTTCTCTTTTCACTTGTTTTATAGTGTCGAAGAGCTAGCTCGGGATACGGAGATAAGAAAAGGATTACCCATACTATCAACACATCTTAGTATAGTTAGATTTAGCATTTTGAATATGGCATGTATATGGACTAGACTTAGTTGAATTTCATATTGTTTTGGCCTAATGTGTTGGCTCATTCAAGGATGTACTCTTTTGTATAAGGCCATAGTTGATGGCTCTTTCTTAATGATCTATGAAAAGATGAGGTTATTCATGAATGTGGAAGTTGCATGATTAGTTTACTTGGTTTAACTATGCATGAATGGGTTGATGGTTGAATGTGATTTAGGTTTGTATGAGTTGGGGTGATAGAAAGAGCTTGGTAAATAGCCTTGTTCTTGTCCACAGGGTAGGCACACCGGTGTGTGTCTAGGCCATGTGTGACACACGGTCAATCCCATGGGTGTGTGGTTAGGCCGTGTGTCCCCTTGCATACTAGGTTTACAAGTCAGTAAGCTCAGTAAGAACCATACGGGCAGAGACACGGTCGTGTGTCTCAATCGTGTGGGGGACACAACCATGGACATGGGCATGTGGCCAGGCCATGTGAAGTCTGCACCTAAAATTAGGAATTTAATTCACCACACGGTCGAAGTACACGGGCGTGTGCCTTGGTCGTATGACATTTATGGGAGATGACGTCAAAAATAGAACGCCAAAGTTTTTACACATGGGCTAAGATATGGGCGTGTCGAGGTCGTGTGAGGGATATGTGTAACACCCTGAATTAGGGGTTATTTGTAATTTAAATAAATTTCCATGTGTGCTTGAAGAAATAAATATTTTAATTGCTAGACATGTTTTAAGGGTCTAGTTATAACCCCGATTTAGGTCAAATTTGGAATTAAAAATCTCTTCCTAAGTGTTTTAAAGAAGGGAGCTAGGTGAGAAAGGGGTTAAGGGGAAATTTGGGCGGATTATGACACAAAGAATAGGCTTGGCACAAGTGGCTTGATGCGCCTAAGGTGGTTGGCAAGGGAGGTCTTGGGTTCGATCCATAGGAGTTACAAGGAGGAAATGTTTTTCCTTGTGGGCTTTTTGGGCGTTAGGCCTAGGAAGGCCTTATAATTAAAAGGTGAAGGCCTTATGTCATGAAATTTTAATGGGGAGAAGTGGCAAAGGGCGTTGGAGAGTGAGGGCTGCAGTGAGGTCTTGGGTTCGAGACATGAAGGAAGCAAGGAGTTTTATTTTTAGGCTTTGGCGTTAAAGGAGTAAGGGCCAGGAAGAAGGCTTATAATTTAATGGTGGGGTAAGTTGACATGAAAGTCAATTGGGAGAGTTGGAAAGGGTCGTTAAGGAGGTCACATCTTGTTGCCTTCACCGTGTCATTGGTTCGAACCCGTGGGTGCACCTTGGTTTTATTTTCTTTTTCTCTTTTTGGCTGCTAGCGTGAAGGAGGGGGATGTTGGCAGCATATAGGACTCTTAAGTGATAAGATAAGGCTTATTTTTTTTTTGCTTAATTTCGGCTGGAAGGGGGGAGTAATTAGTGGTTTACTTGCTTTTAATTTGTTCAATGAAGATTAGGAGGTAGATGGAAGATTAAACCTTGCATTATCTTGGATAATTCAAGGCTGGAATTATCACAAAAACAAGGTGTTTGCTGATTTGAGGACTCTCTGGGGGCTGACCATAATCAGTTTTTATAGCAAAGAAGTGCCAAAAAGTTCAACCAAAACTCTTTTCTCCTCCCTAAATTTGCTGCTGCCGAATTCTCCATTGTTTCATAGCCAAAATTATTCAAAACTTCCAGCTTTTCTTGCTTCCTTTTAGCCGAATATACCCCCTCTTTTAAGAGAAAATTTCCAGCTTCTCTTGTTCTTCTTAAGCTGAAAATGCTTCTTCTTCTTTTAATTTTCTTCTTTGGTGAAACCACTCCAACCTTTGCCCAAAACCCTTCAAAATTTCCTTCTTTTCTTTCCCTAGTAGCGAACCTATCTCTAAAATTCCAGCCCTCCAAATTGTGCTTAGTAGAATCTCCCTTGAGGAAAAGGGGTGCCGATTTTCAATAAGTGTGGAAAGGGGTAATCCTCTCCTTTAAAATTAAAGTTATGGCCTATGACTTTTACTAATACGATTAAAGTGATTGTAGGAAGCCATAACCATTAAGGAAAGCTTTGATTTATTCCCTAAGGTAAGTGGTGGTAAGGATCTATTTTAATAGACAATATTTTTAGTGATCGAAAAGCCGAAGGCTACTAATATGTATGGTTGCCGATTGTAGGGAAGGGAAACGGATTTACATATCGTGAGGTGGTTAGTGTTCAAAGGATGTGTAGGTAAGGTTTCGGGTTCGTGTGAAACCCTTTGGTACAATCTTGGTTTGGTCGAATAGGCTTTTGATACTAACAAAGATGATTGGCCGAATGTAGGGTCAAGATCTAGTGTTGTAGATCGGAGTTTCGAGATCTAGGAATTACGATAGTAACAGGTGTGTAAGATCTCACTACACACTTTATTAATTTCATGACTTTATTGTGTGCCCTTAATCTTTTGGTTGTGATTAGCTTGTGGCATAATCATGGTTTCCGTGTAAGTCCCCTGACTTGTGATTTTTGATATTCGATTTGCATGCCATCACATGATATTAAATGCTATGACATGATGATTGATGTATAAGCATGTGATGGTGGGATTGATGAGAGGAGGGGGATGAATTATGGACTGCCGTCAGTGGTTTTGACCACAAGATGGGTTGGCCCCATCAGATTATTTGTGACCTATGGTCATCAGTGGTTTTGACCACAACGATTGAATATTTGCGACTAAGTCTCAGTGGTTTGGTACCACCAGTGGTTTTGACCACATTTGATATATTGTGACCTATGGTCATCAGTGGTTTTGACCACATGATGGGTTGGCCCCATCATTTAATTTGTGACTCTAAGTCATCAGTGGTTTTGACCACACGGGGTAGTTGAGGAGTATGGATGGTTAGGTTAGGTTGCATATTTGCATGTTAATTAATATCTTGTGTATGAGTGCTTTACCGGGTGGGGGATTTACACACTGAGTCTTGGTGACTCACCCCTTCCCTTAACATTTTGCAGATGAGTAGATCGCGGAGATGGAGCCGGAGAGGACTCGAGACGGCCATGCTTGTTTTTCATATTTGGAACTTGTTTAATTCAGTTTTAGTTATTTATTTTCTAAAGTTTTTATTTTGGGATTGTAATAAGGCCGCTATTATTATTGTTGGATGTTTATTGTATTGCTTTATTTTACTCATACAAATGGAATTTCATAATTATTAATTGAACCGGTTAAAAGTTTTTTTTTAAAACTAAGTAACTACTACGAGTTTTCAAGGATTACCATCGGGTAACAAATTTTACCAAGTCCCCAATAACTCAGACGATTAAAAATTGCTACATGATCAAATGTTTTCAAAAGGGTTTCTCTGCCCAACTGTATTTATAAAAAGCCCAACTAAGTTTTCAAACCCCGTTTTCATACCTTAGCCAAATTTTACCCAGTTCTCACCAAACTTTCAAAATGACTCAAATTCTTTTACTCTGTGACATACCAGATCCGGTCAGGACTCATGGGTCGAGTTTGGGGTGTTACAACATTGGCCAGGGACACAGACGTGTGTCTGGCCGTGTGAAAAACCCTATAGGTTCGAATTGAAAAATAATTCCACACGGGTGTGGAACACGGGCATGTCATATGCCATACGGGCGTGCCCCTTTATCTACGCGGGCATGTGGATTGTTTAGTGAAAATTTTCTAAGATTTTTTAGAGAGCTTCAAAAAGGTTCAACTTGATCCTGAACCATTCCTAATGTGTGATTTAGGCCTCGTAGGCTTGTTTAATAGATGCTATGAGAAGCTTTAATTTGGAGTGGAAAGACAAGTCTTGGTATCACATAATTGTTTGTGTATAAGTCTAGTAATGCCTCATACCCTATTTCGGCATCGAATACGGGTAAGAGGTGTTACAAATGTAATTCTTGATGGTTCAACGGTTAAGTAAAGGAAAGGCATGCTATGTATACAATTGCAATGGTTCATGATCTTATGAAAAATTTGATGAGTTAAATAAAGTGTATATGAAATCTACTTATGATATGATTGAACTCATATGTATCATGGATGAACTTACTAACTTGTGAGTTTGATGGTGCTTGTATAGGATTTTACTAAGCTTATGGTCTTGGTAATGATATTATGCTTATTCTATAAATTTTACTAAAGAAATGGTAAGTTATGCTCGAGTTGATAAGAGCTTACTAAGCACTAGTTGCTTATGTAGTTACTTTCTTTTGTTTCATAGATTATTTAAAGCTCGATCGGTTGGAAGTTTGACAAAGATCTATCACACTATCCAGTAACCATTTTGGTAGTTTTTTAGTTATTTTGGCCAAGGTTATTAATGGCATGTATAGGACCTTTTATAATGATAGTTCTTGAATGTGTTAATGGTTAATTTGGTATGTGTATGCTTTTGGAGTTTATGTTTGGTTTAATGGATTTTAATGTCTTGTCATGTTAAGCTATTTTGACCATTCTAAAGTACCTGTATATAAGATTTTTTTTGGTATGTTTGTGATGGTATGTAAATGGTCATATGTTATATCGTTTGGTAGTTAAAGGAACTAGGTTTTGTGTTTGAAATGTGGCTATGTTGCATTGCTTTGGTTAATTATGTTTTGGTATAAATGTGGTGCCTTTGAATGGCATATTGGTTACATGAACTAGGTTGATTGAATTGGTATGTTTAGATGTGTTTGAATGATGCTTAGGTCTATTGAATGTGTGCATGAATGGAGTGGTTAAATAGGTATGTTTTGGCCTTGAAATGGCTTAATTTTAGGGTCAATTTATGGAGCACACGGCTTCGGACACGGGCTATCACATGGTCATTTGTCACATGTTAATGTTGTGTGTATCAAGTTAGTATGTTACACGACCATGTGTCACAAGTCAAAGAGTTACAAGGTCTACCACATGGCCTGCGACACGGGTGTGTAACCCAATTCAGTGAGTTACATAGTTTGAGACACGGCTGGGACACAGTCGTGTGTCCCTTTGTTGGATTGTTACACGGCCGTGTGACCCCTATTTTTGAATTTTGCAACTTTTTCCCAAATCTTCTGATTCGCTTCAAATTAGTCTCGAATTGCTTTTAAACTATTTTTAGGGTCTCGAAGGCTCAATTTAAGGCCTAAATGCATATGTTTGGCAGTTTTTTAATAAGATTTATTTAATTAATGTTAAATGATTTTTATTGAGATGTTTTAATGTTAAACATTAATTTGATTGTTTGGTAATGCTCGTAACCTTAATCTAGTGACGAATATGGGTTAGGGGGTGTTACATTTTAGGGTATCAAAGCTATAGTTTAGTCGGTTCTTAGACTGAATGTAGCATGCATGGAGTCTAGAAATACATGTCATTCTATAACCTATGGTAGTGTGATATCTCCTGACTCAAATTGAATTATGTTTTCATATAGATAAAAGATGTCATCCAACTGAGTTGATTCCGATGAGGTTGAAAGTAATGCACAAGCCTCCATTCATGGAGTAGCAAGTAGTGGGCTCATATCTGAGGGCCAGGGAAATGAGGTGTGTCAAAACCATTTTCTTATCGAGTTTTGAAAAGCGGGGATCGGCTTTAAAAATATGGCGTCACCACCAATCCTTTTTGTTAGGTGTGATCGGGTCACCTATAAAATAAATTTTGGTCTACAAATTTCAAGAAAAAAATAGGTTCGGGAGTCGGTTGTACGAGGAAGGATTAGCACCCTTGCAACGCCCAAAATCGGTACCAAATTGATTAATTGATGCCCTAATGTTGAAAAGTTTGAAATGATTTTGAAATTTTATTCATCTTTTTTTTTTTATAATTTTAAATAACTTGATTGAATATTGAGATTCCTTTGTTCCGAAGGAATAGAGTATCACATCCAGCACGATTGCATACGACAATCTGAGTCCTCAAATTCAAGATCATCCCCAAAATTCTCCAAGCACATGTATTGGAATTTTGAAAGGGTATTTGGTTATTTGGACAAACAAAAAACTACAACCCAGCACAATTGGGCACGATTTCTTCGAATTTCCAAATGCACAAATACTACCTTATTTTGAAAATATGGACAAAGTTTGAAAAGATATTCATTTATTTGGTCAAACAAAAAACCACACCCAGCACGATTGGGCACGATTTCTTCAAATTTCCAAATGCACAAATATTACCTTATTTTGAAAATATGGACAAAATTTGAAAGGATATTCGTTTATTTGGTCAAACAAAAAATCACACCCAACATGATTGGGCACGACTTCTTCGAATTCCGAAATATCAAATATTGCATTGTTTAAAAACTTTTAAATAAGTGATTTTAAAATCGACTTACAATGCTTTTATTGAATCATTAGATAATGAGAAACAAAAACATAATATCGAGCATGGAATAATTTACATGGATAAGATAATATACAAATGAATAATCATAATATGAAATTTGAAAAGAACGAATTTGGATGCATACAATAGCACGCAAATTAATACAATTAAAATATAGCAAACGAATAAACAACTAATATATAAAATAGTTTGCGTCAATTTAAATAATGCATATGTAAATAAGACTTGATATAAAATAATGTGTATATATAAAAATAATGATGTATAAAAATGTTTGGAATAAATAAATATGTAATTTAAAATAGAGTCCTTAAAAAATTATATACATAATAGATTCTAAAATAAAATATTAGGTAGGAGAAAATCAAAGTAAAACATATATAAAAATAATATATGTTAATCTACATAAGTAATATACATGAAAACAAAAAGACTAAATTTAATAATTTATACATAAAAATAATATATCAAGGTTTTAAAATAAACAATATATATATAATAAAATAGGAATAAAAGGAAATAAATTAAGTAAATAAATAAATTTAAAAACTATACCTATACACATAAATAGATTTAAAAGAAAATACATATAAAAGATAATATGAAATCCATAATATATATAAATAATTTAGTAGGAATTATATGTGTATGTAAAAGAATATATAAAAAAAATTTATAAGCATAAATAACATATAAAAGGAAATTAATAAAATCTAGAAAAATTTAAAATATATAATATTAAATATTAATCTTTAAAAGAGAATAATTAAAAAACAATAAACAAATAATTAACAAAAATAATTAAAGGACTATATTGAAATCAGAACAAAATTAGGGGTCTAAAAAAGCAAATAACTAAAGTAAGAAAAAGCAAGGACCCTAACAACACGCGCTTAGACTTGAAGGGACCAAATGGGTGAATAACCCAGTTCATAATGCGTAGCATTTTGTTGGGCTGAGGCACGGATCGAATTAGAATGAAATAAACATAACAAGGCAAAATTGCAAAAACAGAAAAATGCAACATGGGACTTGATCGAATAGCGTCGCAAGAGGGAGGGGCCTGTAGTGTAAATATTCCAAAGTCTATAAAACATACGGATCCCATTTCAACGGGTCGGGTAATTGGGTTGAGCCTCTAAACGACGCCATTTTGGTCATTTAAAGACCATACCAAAACGACGACATATCATTGGCTTATAAAAACCAAAAATCAGTTAAAAAAAACATTTTAACCCTGTCCTTAAAAAAAACAAAAGAAAATCCTCTGAAAACAAGCCCTAGCCCTTCGAGCTCCGGCCATAGCACGGCCAGGCTCCGAGCATCAATCCACTGGGCTCCTCCACTTCCGCCACCGCATACAGCGATCGGAGAGACCTAGGAGGGCTATTTTAACCCTTTGAAACCTTCTAAACCTGAATCTAAACGCCCGATACACAAAATTCAACCTGAAACTCCCAAACATAGGCAATGACCCTTCATGTTCGAGACTTTTCAATTGCGAAACAATGCAAAGTTTGTATCTTTTATTCTCTTTTATGTATGTATGATATATCGAAGTAAAAATAGACTAAAAAACTAACAAATACCTCTTCTTTGGTATTTTTTCTTGTATTTGAAAATAGTGAAGAAGACCCTTACAGATATTTTTGCTTCGATTTTTATAACTGAAAAAGGAAAATAAAAGAAAAATAAAAATACAATCTTTTTTTCTCTGCTTTGTTGTTGTTTTGTTCTCTTGCACAAGTACGAGGTGACGTGGAGGTACAAGGGTGGCATACGGAGGCCGTACGGTGGCGACGTGGCGCGGGGTAGCTTGCAGCGCTGCTTGGCTAGGGGGTTCTAGGGTTTCTGAAATGTTAGGTCATTTGGGCCACTTGGGCCGTGTAAAAATTGGGCCATTAAGCTTTGGGTTTACTTTCTGGATTTGTGAACTTGTTAATGGACTTTGGATTTTATTAATTATTGGTTTTTTTATTTAATTTCTAATGGGTTTTGTTCTGGTTTTATTTTTTGTTTGGTTAATTGGGCATTGGTTAATGGACTGGTTAATGGGCCCCGGGCAAATTTTGGGCCTTACAGCTGCCCCTCTTTACTCATTGTCATGTAACGAGAATGAAGTAAAGACTTATTGGCACCTCTTTTCTTCAAGTAGCCTTACTGCATCTTTCAGGGTACAGGAAATGATGTCTCAACTTGCTCCAGCAGAATTTTAGGGAGAAGAGATTTGTAACTTCAACCTGTTCCACTGGGACTTAGTAACATCCTAAAATTTAAAATTTTATGTGTTGCATTATATCTTGCGATAGGTTAGTTAAAAATATTAATTGTGTATGTTTGGGGGTCCTAAGGAGGCTCGGGGATGAATTGGGCCTTATCAAATTTTTGTATTTAAGTAAATTAAGGAGAGAAGGTAAGTGACATCAAGGTTTAAGGAAATAAGTGAGTAATTTGCTTGCATAAGTGAGCATTTGGTAAATAGGATGTGGCGTCACATGAAGGGTTTTAGGGGAAGAGGTTCGAATCCCTCTTGGTGCAAATTTTGATTTTTTTTTGTGCTATTCATCCATAGTGTAGGCCATGGTGGTATTTTAGGCAAGGGAAGACTTTTTAAGTTTGGAAAGGTGGCTAAGAAAATAAAGAAAAGATGAGTGGAAGGAAAGAAGGAAAAATAAAAGGAAAGAATAGGGAACATGTTAGCTTAAGGTGTGGAAGATGTTTTGGAAGGTTTTGTTGGTCAAATTTTTTATCCTTTTTTGGTATGGTACACACGGTTTTGTTAGGGGAGGGAGAGCCGAATTTTGCAAGCCATTTTGTTAGTTTTGGTGCTTGAGAGGTATTTTTTTTTTGTTTGAACACTTTGAGTTCCTTTTCCAAACCTTTTTCTTTTCTTGTCGAATCATTCAAGACCAAAAAATTTGTTCATTTTTCTTTGTCTTGCCAAATTCTTTGTCTTGACGAAATCCCTTTGCTTTGTCTGAAACTTCCTAGTCCAAAAATAAAATTGTTTATTTTCTCCCTTGCTTTGCCGTAACACTCAACCTACTCTTGCCCATTTTCTTTTGATAGCCGAAACTACCTAGGCACTCTTCCTCCATCCATTCTTTTCTTTTGATCCTTTCATCAACCTTTTCTCTTTTCTTAAATTGACATTTTCTTGTGATCAAACTTTCTTGCCCATTTTCTATCCATAGCCGAACCTAGTACCACTCTACTTCTTCACCATTTCTTTTCCTTTCATGTTCGACAATCTCTTCTTAATCGAATCGGTAAGTGATCTTATATCCCTCTTTTCACTTCATTTTCTCTTCCTAGCCGAATATGTGTGTTCATCGTTATTCAGTTAGTTTACTTTGTTTCTTATCGAAACATCACTCTTTCCATCACTCTCATGTTGTAATCAATACTTTTTCTTAGTGTTATAGTGGGTGGCCGAATACCATATCATTGACGATTCAATTCTAGCCATAAGTCCAATAGGTGAAAGTTGGATCTACTACTGTCAAGGTAATGGATCTCTTTAAAGTTCATCTCGACATCTCTCAATATTTTATTATTCCGTTAAAACGGAATGATAGATTTGTCTAATCAGTTGCTATAGGAACTAAATCGCTCGTTACTTGATTCTACGGAGATAGTAGTAAGCTGAACTCTTTTCCCTTAGACAATCTATATATATTGTAATATCGTTTTGATTAAGACTTTTTCTAATGGAGGCAAGCGGTACCGAATCAAAAAGAAAAGCGATTGGAGATCACAAAATGAGTGGATTTGTGATTCCTACTCCTAAGTTTAAGCGAAGGGCAGTATGGGCGGTTCAAGATTTTCCACCCGGTCGTGGACCATCATTCGGTGAAAATTGACAAATCGTGGTCGTTCACGATTTTGATAGTAAGTATTCTAGATCGCTTGGTTTAGTTTTGGATTAATAAAAATCTCATCCGTTAGATTAATCGAGTGTTATATTGTCATAGGTGCCGATGATCAAGAGAGTTTAATACTTACCGTAATCTAATGTGTAATCTTACACCATAATCATGTAAAATTATGATTTGGTAACATGTCGAATAAGTAGATTATTATCATTATACGGCTAAAAATCGTAACATTAGCATAAAATGAGGAATATGCTTAAAGTATACTATTTTGAAAGATTTGACAAAATTGGCATTAAGATTGTTAAAATTATGAAAATGCCCTTATGGGACGAATTACGAAAATGCCCTTATGGGCCGAATTACGAAAATACCCTTATAGGCTGAATTAAGGAAATGCCCCTAATGGGCCAATATGCTAGAATGCCTTAATGGGCCAATTATTAATGCTTAAATGGGCCTAGTCATTGTAATAAATTACTTGATAAATGGTTGCTATTTATATGCGAACATCTTAGTATGTATGTTGCATTTTCATATATTACATGGGTTGGGGAAAATGTTGAAAAGAAGTGTTGTCTGGTGGCACTGCCACGATAAATTATTTATTATAATGTTTACACATGATATCGGTGGCTTGGCCACAATAAAATATTATACATGGCAATTTACCTGTGCTTTGGCGTGATTGGCGGGGTGGGTTGACTTGATCCCCACAGGTGTGATGGTTGGTACGGGGGTGTGTTGGATGGATGGGTTGGGTTGCATACATTGCTTATATATATATTCTGTTATGTAAATGGGCTTAGGCCTAAGATATTGAAATATGGGTTCAGGCCCAGTGGACAAAGGTAAGGAGATTATACACTGAGTTCTAGTAACTCACCTCATTTCCTTAACCCTTACAAGTAATGCTCAGTGATGTGGACTTGGGCCATGGATGACTCGGTGGAGGCCATACTTCAGAAATGGTGTTTTATTTTGAACTTTAAATTTTTGTTTCTGTTCTCTTTACTATTTTGGGTTTCTATGATGTAATAAGGCCTCTGGAGTATTTTGTTTTTGCTATATGTTTGACGTACTTTTATTTTGCCTGAATTGTTTTAAATGGGATTTTTCTAAAAATTTAAATAAAGATTTTCTAAAGTAGATTAACAAAAGGATTTCATAACCAACTTTACAAAAATTTTAACTCGAAAATTATCTCTCGAATTATCAGTAATATTTTCAAAAGTGATGGTTTATAAGATCTCTAGTTTAAATTATCGATTTATCAAATCAACCTTCGAGGTTTGTAATAGTTTATCAAATATTTCAAATCAAACTTGCTTTCTTGATTATAACAAATAACACTTTTTAGTATGAATAAAAATGACTTAACATGTTTTTCTCATGTGGCATGTCAGATCCGATCATAACGCATGGGTCAGATTTTAGGATGTTACATTTTATGGTATCAGAGTTCGATTGTAAAACTCAGCTATGGTTTGGATTCAAAAACGTTTTCCAAAGCTGATTGAATTTTAAATTATAAATGCATATTTTAAAGGAAGTATGGCACCACGGGTGTCTGGCATCAAGTCAAGTAAGTAAATATTATCATTTTATGATTATGATTATTGTGGTATGACTGTAAAAATACTCTAGAACTTTTAGCCTTAGGAGCTGAAACTATAGAGATTGAGACGATTGGATGCGTTTTTACGAAAACAACTTTACTTCTTATACTTTATAAAAAATCGTTTAATAAACACTGAAATAGCATACTGATTCATAAGACTCTTAATCAGATAAATCGAATTAGCAATTATGAGCGCTAGAGGATGTGGACGCGGTAAACGTGGCCGTGGTAGAGGCCGAGGTGCTAGAGTTGTGTCTGAGGCGTCGAGACATATGCCTGAGATGGACACACCTGCGTCACCTGCAACTGAAACTGGGTCACACGATCGACTGAAAGAGGACGGCGCACTGTCCCAAGCGATGTTGCGAGTTTTGGAAAGGGTCGCTAGGGCAAGAACTGAGTCGGTAGCTCGTGGGTCGGTATCTGAGCGACTCAAATTGAATGGGGCTGAAGTCTTTAGGGGTATTTTGGGTATAGCCCCAAGTGTAGCGAATACGGGCTTGAGGCAGTAGAATGGATTATAGACGACCTGGATTGCACAGATGAGCAGAAACTGAAAGGAGCTGTGCCATTGCTGAGAGACGAGGCATATTAGTGGTGGCTCACTGTTCGGGAGGGCTCAGGTTGATCACATTACCTGAGAACTCTTTAAAATTACATTTCAAGGAAAATATGTCGAGGGTAGCTATGTGGATGCCGAAGGAAGGAGTTCCTGAATTTGGTTTAAGGAGGTAAATTTATAGCAGCATACGAGGCAAAATTTCTACGTCTGAATCAGTATACCTTGGGAATAGTGCCTATTGACTACGATCGCTGTGTGCATTTTAAGGATGGGTTGCTGATGAGTTGTGGGTATTGATAGCCCCACAAAAAGAGAGGAATTTTGCCACACTGGTGGAAAAAGCCAAGATAGCTGAAGAGGTTAAACGCTTGGAGAGGCAAAATAGAGACAAGGATAGGGGCAGGAACAAGAGAGACTCTGGGTACTTAGGTTCTGTTAGAGGGTTTTAGAAGAGGCCCAGGAATGAGGAGCCAGCTCGAGCGAGAGTACTGGCTGTTACTAATCTGTTACAGCCATGTGTGGATTGTGGAAAATTTCACCCTGGTGAATACTGGAGGAGAAGCGGTGGTTGTTACAGATGTGGTTCCAAAGATCATCAGTTTAGAGATTGCCCTCGACAGCCTGCTCAGGCTCGGGGTGTTCGTAATGATGTTGTGCAGCAAGCTAGAGGCGCTCAGCAGCCATCGAGAGGTCGTGGGCCAGGTTGAGATGGTAATGGCATAGGACGAGGTCAAGATGCACCGAGTAGTGGTACTGGTAATAGGGGCAACGCGGAGGCGAGACAGCTAGGGTTGGTCTATGCGACCAGACTTCGAGAGGATGGCGATGCACTTGATGTAATAAATGGTACGTTCTTCATATCTGCTGTACCTATTACTGCTTTGATAGATATTGGATCCACCCATTCGTATGTTGCTTGTGCTATATCTAGAAATCTAAGCATTAGATCTAAGATTGCTGCTAGAGAAACAACTATAATTAGCCCTTTAGGACAGTCGATGATAGTAAATAAGTTGTTTAGGGATGTGCCCTTAGAAATTCAGGGGGAAATATTTCTAGCGGATTTGATGGAACGACCATTCAACGAGTTCGACCTTATTTTGGTCATGGACTGGTTGGCGAAACACTGTGCGAACTTGAATTGTGCTGCAAAACAGATGGTACTAAAAGCTTCAGAGGATAAGGAAGTGATGATGATAGGTGTGAGAAGAAATTATTTGTCTAATGTGGTATCGACTTTAAAGGCAAAAAAGTTGGTGCAAAAGTGGTGTGGAGCATTCTTAGCCTTTATCAGTGTGTTGGATGCCAAAGAGTTGTCGGATGAAAGTGTTAGAACGGTGAAAGAGTTTTTAGACATCTTTCCCGAGGAGCTTCCAAGATTGCCTCCAGATTGGGAGGTAGAGTTTGGCATTGAACTATTGCCAGGAACGGCTCGGTGTCCATTGCTCCTTATAAGATGGCAACGAAGGAGTTAGCGGAGCTTAAAGCTCAAATTCAGGAGTTGTTGGATCGCGAATTCATTCGACCAAGTGTGTCATCGTGGGGAGTGCCAATTTTATTCGTTAAGTAGAGGGATGGGTCAATATGTATGTGTATCGATTATAGGCAATTGAATAAGTTAATGATCAAGAATAAGGATCCGTTACCGAGGATCGACGATCTATTTGATCAGTGCGAAGAGCTTCAGTGTTTTCGAAGATAGACTTGAGATCAGGATATCATCAGCTTAAAGTCAAGGTGGCGGATATTCATAAGACTGCGTTTCAAACTCGTTATGGGCACTACGAGTTCTTGGTGATGCCATTTGGGTTGACTAATGCACCAGCTGCATTTATGGACATGATGAACCAGGTTTTCCAACCCTATCTAGACTGGTTTGTGGTGGTGTTTATAGACGATATCTTGGTGTATTCAAAGACTGAAGAAGAGCATGATTCGCATCTACGAGTTGTATTGTAGATTTTAAGGTAGAAGCAACTTTATGCCAAATTCAGTAAGTGTGAATTTTGGCTTAGGGAAGTGACCTTTTTGGGGCATGTCGTGTCTGCCGGAGGAATTAGAGTTGAGCCCCGGAAGGTCGAGGTTGTGTTGGACTAAAAACCACCGAAGATAGTGGCCAAAATTTTAGAGTTTTCTAGGGTTGGCTAGTTATTATAGGCGGTTCATTGAGGGGTTTTCGTTGATTGCTGCTCCCCTGACTAAGCTGTTGCGTAAGGGAGCACCGTTTGTGTGGTCAGACAAGCAGCAAGAGAGCTTTGAGAAATTAAAGAAGATTCTGGCAGAAGCACCAGTATTGATTTAACCTGAGGCTGGTAAATTGTGATGAATGACACACGGGTTTGGGATGTGTGTTGATGCAAGGTGGAAAGGTGGTGGCTTATGCATCTCGTCAATTAAGGCCACATGAGGTGAACTGTCCTACTTATGATTTGGAGTTAGCTGCAGTGGTGTTTGCTCTGAAGATTTGGAGACACTATCTGTATGGTGAGAAGTCGATTATCTATATGGATCATAAGAGTCTGAAGTACCTCCTTACCTAGAAGAAGTTAAACTTAAGACAACGGAGGTGGATAGAACTATTGAAAGATTATGACTTCTCAATCGAGTATCATCCCGGAAAGGCTAACATAGTGGCAGATGCACTGAGTCGTAAGGTGATATCGGACTTGAGAGCAATGTTTGTTCATCTCAGACTGTATGAAGATAGTAGTCTGCTAGCCAAACTTCAGGTGAAGCCTATGTGGGTAAGCTAGATTAAGGAAAATCAGTTATTAGATGAAAGGTTGGGTTCTTTACTTTAACAAGTGGAAGGTGGTGTGATAGGGGATTTTGGATTGAATAGTGATGGAGTATTATGTTTTCACGGAAGAATGTGTATGCCTAGGGGTTTGGAATTGAGACAAATGATTCTGCGTAAGGTGTCTAGTAGCCCATATGCTATGCACCCCAGGGGAAATAAGATGTACCGAGACCTCTGTGAGTAGTATTGGTGGCCAGGGTTGAAATGGGAAGTTACTGATTTCGTGAGTAAGTTCTTGACATGTCAGAAGGTGTAGGCGGAACATCAATCGCTGTCAGGGTTGCTACAACCTGTGAAAATTCCATTATAGAAATGGGAGAGGATAACAATGGACTTTGTTAGTGGGTTACCCTTATCGCCTACTAGGAAAGATTCAGTATGGGTCATAGTAGATCGGTTAACGAAGACTACTCATTTCCTACCTGTCCGTACGGATTATTCGTTACAGAAGTTGGCCAAGTTGTATATAGCAGAAGTTATGAGGTTGCATGGGGTACCAGTGTCTATCATATCGAACAGGGATCCTAGATTTACATCACGGTTTTAGAAGGCTTTATATGAAGCTTTGGGTACAAGACTAAATTTTAGCACAACGTTTCATCCGCAATTAGATGGTCAGTCGGAGAGAGTGATCCAGATTCTAAAAGATATGTTAAGAGGCTATGTAATCGATTTCAAGGGTAGTTGGGAAGATTTTCTATCATTGGCAGAGTTTGCGTACAACAACAGCTATCAATCCAGCATCTAGATGGCACCCTACGAGGCGTTGCATGGTCATAGGTGTCGTACTCCTACTTGTTGGACTGAACTGGGGGAGCGGCAGTTGTTGGGTCCTGAGTTGATCACGGAGACGGAGGAGAAAGTTAAGGTAATTCGGGCTCGGTTAAAAGAAGCTTCAGATAGACAGAAATCATACGTGGACTGAAGCGTTGTAACACCCCAAACCCGGTCAACATACCATGACCGAATCTGGCATGCCACTGGAGTGATAACCTTTTAAAAGCAAACTTAGAAAATTTGTTTTGCAGTATGAAAAGTTTAGAAATCTCTGCTTGAAATCTACGTATTGTTGTAAGTTTTTAGAAAACATTTGAGTTATCTTTGTTATCATAATTTAAGTGGTGTTACCCGATGGCAACGCTTTTAAGAAAAACGAAGGAGTTATAGTTTTGAAAACATTACTTTTTACCGGTTAACTTAACAAAACCATCTATTCAACATAGTCAAATAATAGCAAATAATAAATAAAAACCCAAAATAAAACTTAGCGGCCTTATTACAAAACCTAAAACCAAAATTTAAAGAAAATTAATATAATTGAAATAGTAACTAAAAGAAATCAAAATCCAACGAACATGCATGGCCGCCTCGAGTTCTCCCGGCTCCATCTCCGTAATCTATTCATCTATAAAATATAAAGGAAGGGGTGAGTCACCAAGACTCAGTGTATAAATCCCCAACCCGATAGTGCATTCACTTACACAAGCTATCAGTAAAAACATGCAAATCATGCAAATCATGCAACCCACAACCTAACCATCCAATCTCCTTTAACTACCCCGTGTGGTCAAAACCACTGGTGGTCAAAACCATTGGTAACCGTAGTCACAAATATATCAGTGTGGCCAAAACCATTGATGACCGAAGTCACAAATCAAGTGAAGGGGCCAACCCATCGTGTGGTCAAAACCACTGATGACAATCCCATAATCAGCATGTGGGGCCAACCCACTGTGGTACCAAACCACTGGGACGAGTCACAATATTCATATGTGGTCAAAACCACTGGTGGTCAAAACCACTGGGACTTAGTCACAAAATATAATATCAAGACGGGGCCAACCCGTCGTGTGGTCAAAACCACTGGTGACAGTGTAAAATAAATCATCCCCCTCCTCTCATCAAACCCATGATAATGTTCATAACAAACATGCCATAGTATCGAATGATTATGCAAATAACATATAACATAGCATCAACAGATCATGACGATGTATACTAAAAGTCACATAACAGGGGACTTACCCGTTTGTAAGCTCATGTCCACAAAGCATACTCTCTGATTCAATAGTTATAATGGTAACACAATAAGCATATTATACTAAATAGGAGTGTGTAAGCGTTACACACCTGGTTGCTAACGTAATCACTAAATCCCAAAGATCCGGTCTACTGCACTAGATCCCCTTTGCCCCTACATTTGTCCAACACTTAGGTTATCACCAAAGCCATTCGGCTATACCAATAAATCTCGAAGGATATGTCACACTTTAGTAGTACTCACCTTAGTGCCGATTTGGTTTCCAACCAAATCCTGAAGCTACACAATAATCCCCCTTGCAATCAGCCAAACATAGAACACGCAAATGGTTAGCCTTCTGCTTTTGGACGATTAGGAAATATATCTTGAAACGTTTAATCCTTACCTAGATTGGCCACCAAATATTGGAGATTCACTACACACCTTCCTACAATCGATTAACACCACATCAACTTTCATAGCCATTCGGCTATGATTAACAAATCCCGAAAGGAATAAACCATACCACAAGAACCACACCTACCTTAATGCACAAGATCTCTCTGGCTTTTACAAAGATTCGGCCCTAGCATCCAAAGATAGAAGAATCGGCAACCAAAAGAAAAGGTGAGACTACTAAAAGATTCGACCATAATCCGAAAGAGAGAAAGAGAAAGGTAGTAATGAAATAACAAAGACTTACCACACTAAGATTTGGGATTCAGCAAAGAGAATCAAGAAGAGATGAGTGTCGGAACTTGGGATGATTAAAAGAAAATGCAAGAAGAGAGGGGTTTATGAGCAAGGTATTCGGCCAAGATGAATGAGAGGACTTTCGGCACAAAGGGTTTGAAAGAGAGAAGAAAAAAGATAAGTGTAGAGGGTTCGGCTATGGTGTTTCGGCTTCAAGGTTTCAAGAAGAAAAGAGAAAATTCTTGTGACTCACAATTTCGGCCAAGATAACTCAAAAGATGGCCACTCACACCCTCAAAATTCGACACTGCCCCCCCATCCATGACCGAAACTATACTCCCCTCCAAAGTCCCATATTCAGCCAACTCTCTTCAAATGAGTTTCAAAATATTCCAACTCCTCAATTCCCCTATCTACATCTATTTGACTCCCTCTATCCTTATCCCCCAGAGTCCAACCTGAGCACTCCTCCTTCTAGCTTGTGGCATCAAAAATAAATAAGCAGAAAGGGATTCCTGCAGCTCGAACCAAGATCCTCCTTGCTCCTTGTGGCGTCACCTCCCTTGTGACTTAAGCGGTGCCTCCTTGCCACTTTACCAAGGCACTTCTTGTGTATAAAACTCCCAAAAATTCCTTTTAACCCCTAATTCTTCTAGCTCTTTCTTCTTAAGTGCTAAAACAAAATTTTTAGCCATGTCCCGGGACTAACCCAAGATTATGCCTAGACTCCAAAACATATCAAACCAACACAGCATACTTACCAACACATGCAACCACATGGGATGTTACAGTTCTACCCCCTTAAAAATAATTTCGACCTCGAAATTACCTAGTCAGAAGAGTTGAGGGTATTGCTGCCACATTCCATCCTCTGGTTCCCACGTGGCCTCCTCTGAACCATGGTTCCACCATAACACTTTCACCAGGGGTATTTTCGTAAAAATTTCTTTTTTAAAAAAAAATATGGTTCCAAGTGATATTACAAAATAAGGGTATTTTGAAAATTTCAATTCAAGGGTACTTTGGCAATTCTCCATACTGAGGGCATTTTGGTAATTTTATAAGTCAGGGGTAATTTGGTCTTTTTTCCAAATCAGGGGTACTGTGGTAATTTCAAAACTAAGGTTTAAAGTGTTTCGAAGCAAAACATCTGGCCCCTATCGGGTTTTAGTTATGAAGTTTAGCCTGTGAATAAGTCATCTTAGCTGGGGTGAACTGTCACTACGCACCAGGTAGGATTCGAGTGGAGAAGAGGTGAGTCACTAGGACTGCTTAAATACCAAGCTCCCCCTGAATCCAATCTTAGACATGCGCACAACGGTTGCCACACCCTTGGCTTAGTGACGAACTCACAGGTTTGTTTAGTGGATCATCAAGTCTTATGCATTTTATGTTGGAGTAGGCTATTCCTAGGGTTCAACAATTCCTAATCTACTAATCTACAATCCCGAAATACCCCTTTCCCCCACATATAATTCACACAACAGTCAGAAATACTTACTTGGGCGGATTGGTGCCGGAGACTTGGTGCCATACTGTTCAACCCATGTACCTTTTCCACAAAAATTTTCAAAGTCAAATTTAAAACATTTTGGACCTTGGGCCCACAGCCGAGCTTTTGAACTTGGCTCTGATACCAAAATTGTAACACCCCAAACCCGATCAACATACCATGACCGAATCTGGCATGCCACGGAGTGATAACCTTTTAAAAGCGAAACTTAGAAAACCCATTTTGTAGTACGAAAAGTTTAGAAATCCCTGCTTGAAATCTACGTATTGTTGCAAGTTTTTAGAAAACATTTGAGTTATCTTTGTTATCATAATTTAAGTGGTGTTACCCGATGGCAACACTTTTAAGAAAAACGAAGGAGTTATAGTTTTGAAAACATTGCTTTTTACCGATTAACTTAACAAAACCATATATTCAACATAGTCAAATAATAGCAAATAATAAAGAAAAACCCAAAATAAAACTTAGTGGCCTTATTACAAAACCCAAAACCAAAATTTAAAGAAAATTAATATAATTGAAATAGTAACTAAAAGAAACCAAAATCCAACGAACATGCATGGTCGCCTCGAGTCCTCCCGGCTCCATCTCCGCAATCTATTCATCCGCAAAATATAAGGGAAGGGGTGAGTCACCAAGACTCAGTGCATAAATCCCCAACCCGATAGTGCATTCACTTACACAAACTATCAGTAAAAACATGCAAATCATGCAAATCATGCAACCCACAACCTAACCATCCAATCTCCTTTAACTACCCCGTGTGGTCAAAACCACTGGTGGTCAAAACCACTGGTGACCGTAGTCACAAATATATCGGTGTGGTCAAAATTACTGATGACCGAAGTCACAAATCAAGTGATGGGGCCAACCCATCGTGTGGTCAAAACCACTGATGACAATCCCATAATCAGCATATGGGGCCAACCCACTATGGTACCAAACTACTGGTACGAGTCACAATATTCATATGTGGTCAAAACCACTGGTGGTCAAAACCACTGGGACTTAGTCACAAAATATAATATCAAGACGGGGCCAACCCGTCGTGTGGTCAAAACCACTGCTGACAGCCCAAAATAAATTATCCCCCTCCTCTCATCAAACCCATCATCATGTTCATAACATACATGCCATAGTATCGAATGATTATGCAAATAACATATAACATAGCATCAACAGATCATGACAATGTATACTAAAAGTCACATAACAGGGGACTTACCCGATTTCTAAGCTCATGTCCACAAAGCATACTCACTGATTCAATAGTTATAATGGTAACACAATAAGCATATTATACTAAATAGGAGTGTGTAAGCGTTACACACCTGGTTGCTAACGTAATCACTAAATCCCAAAGATCCGGTCTACTGCACTAGATCCCCTTTGCCCCTACATTCGGCCAACACTTAGGTTATCACCAAAAGCCATTCGGCTATACCAATAAATCCAGAAGGATGCGTCGCACTTTAGTAGTACTCACCTTAGTGCCGATTTGGTTTCCAACCAAATCCCAAAGCTACACAATAATCCCCCTTGCAATCGGCCAAACATAGAACACACAAATGGTTAGCCTTTTGCTTTTGAATGATTAGGAAATAGATCTTGAAACGTTTAAGCCTTACCTAGATCGGCCACCAAATCCTGAAGATTCGACTACACACCTTCCTATAATCGATTAACACCATATCAACACTATGATTAACAAATCCCCAAAGGAATAAACCATACTACAAGAACCACACCTACCTTAACGCACAAGATCTCTCTGGCTTTTACAAAGATTCGGTCCTAGCATCCAAAGATAGAAGAATCAACAACCAAAAGAGAAGGTGAGACTACTAAAAGATTCAACCATAAACCAAAAGAGAGAAAGAGAAAGGTAGTAGTGAAATAGCAAAGAGAATCAAGAAGAGATGAGTGTAGGCACTTGGGATGCTAAAAAGAAAATGCAAGAAGAGAGGGGTTTATGAGCAAGGTATTCGGCCAAGATGGATGAGAGGACTTTCAACACAAAGGGTTTGAAAGAGAGGAGAGAAAAGATAAGTGTAGAGGGTTCGGCTATGGTGTTTCGGCTTCAAGGTTTCAAGAAGAAAAGAAAATTCTTGTGACTCACAATTTTGGCCAAGAGAACTCAAAAGATGGCCACTCACACCCTCAAAATTTGACACTACCCCATCCATGACTGAAACTATACTCCCCTCCAAAGTCCCATATTCGGCCAACTCTCTTCAAATGAGTTTCAAAATATTCCAACTCCTCAATTCCCCCATCTACATCTATTTGACTCCCTCTATCCTTATCCCCCAGAGTCCAACCTGAGCACTCCTCCTTCTAGCTTGTGGCGTCAAAAATAAATAAGTAGAAAGGGATTCCTGCAACTCGAACCATGATCCTCCTTGCTCCTTGTGGCGTTACCTCCCTTGTGACTTAAGTGGCGCCTCCTTGCCACTTTACCAAGGCACTTCTTGTGTCTAAAACTCCCAACAATTCCTTTTAACCCCTAATTCTTCTAGCTCCTTCTTCTTAAGTGCTAAAGCAAAATTTTTAGCCATGTCCCGGGACTAACCCAAGATCATGCCTAGACCCCAAAACATATCAAACCAACATAGCATACTTACCAACACATGCAACCACATGCAAAATGCAGAGACCTCATTTTAAGGATGTTACAAGCGTAAGGATATAGAGTTTGCAGTGGGAGATCTGGTCTTTCTGAAGGTCTCACCTTGGAAGAAGATCTTTAGATTTGGACAGAAGGGCAAGTTGAGCTCTAGTTTCATCGGACCATACCGAGTGTCGAAAGGTGTTGGGCTAGTGGCTTATCAGCTTGAGTTACCTCCGGAGTTAAGTCAGATACATAGTGTATTCCATGTTTCTATGTTAAGGCACTATCATTCAGATACATCTCATATTGTACCAGTGGAGGAAGTTGAGTTAAGACCTGACTTGTCCTTTGAAGAGGATCCAGTACAGATTTTAGAACGGGACATTAAGGTGCTGAGAAGGAAGTCGGTACCATTAGTCAAAGTACTTTGGCATAATCTCGGATCAGAGGAAGCTACTTGGGAGCTAGAGGACACGATTCGGCAACAATATCCTCATCTCTTCTAATCAAGTAAATTTCAAGGCCGAAATTTTCTTTAAGGTGGATATAATTGTAACATCCTAAAATTTAGAATTTTATGTGTTGCATTATATCTTGCGATAGGTTAGTTAGAAATATTAATTGTGTATGCTTAGGGGTCCTAAGGAGGCTCGAGGATGAATTGGGCCTTAGCAAAATTTTTGTTTTTAAGTAAATTAAGGAGAGAAGGTAAATGACATCAAGGTTTAAGGAAATAAGTGAGTAATTTTCTTGCATAAATGAGTATTTGGTAAATAGGATGTGGCATCACATGAAGGGTTTTAGGGGAAGAGGTTCGAATCCCTCTTAGTGCAAATTTTGATTTTTTTTTTTTTTGCTATTCATCCATAGTGTCGGCCATGGTGGTATTTTAGGCAAGGGAAGACTTTTTAATTTTGGAATGGTGGCTAAGAAAATAAGGAAAGGATGAGTGGAAGGAAATGAGGAAGAAGAAAAGGAAAGAATAGGGAACATGTTGGCTTAAGGTGTGGAAGATGTTTTGGAAGGTTTTGTTGGTCAAATTTTTTATCCTTTTTTGGTATGGTACACACGGTTTTGTTAGGGGGAGGGAGAGCCGAATTTTGCAAGCCATTTTTTTAGTTTTGGTGATTGAGAGGTATCTTCTTTTGTTTGAACACTTTGAGTTCCTTTTCCAAACCTTTTTCTTTTCTTGCTGAATCACTCAATACCAAAAAAATTGTTCATTTTTCTTTATCTTGCCATGTTTTTTGTCTTGTCGAAACATTCCCTTTGCTTTGGTTGAAACTTCCTAGTCCAAAAAAAATGTCCATTTTCTCCCTTGCTTTGCCCTAACCCTCAACCTACTCTTGCCCATTTTCTTTTGATAGTCGAAACTACAAAGGCACTCTTCCTCCATCCATTCTTTTCTTTTGATCCTTTCATCAACCTTTTCTCTTTTCTTAAATTGACATTTCCTTGTGATCAAACTTTCTTTCCCATTTTCTCTCTAGAGTCGAACCTACTACCACTCTACTTCTTCACCATTTCTTTTCCTTTCGTGCTGGACAATCTCTTCTTAATCGAATCGGTAAGTGATCTTATATCCCTCTTTTCATTTCATTTTCTCTTTCAAGCCGAATTTGTGTGTTCATCGTTATTTGGTTAGTTTACTTTGTTTCTTATAGAAACATCACTCTCATGTTGTGATCAATACTTTTTCGTAGTGTTATAGTGGGTGGCCAAATATCATATCATTGACGATTCAATTCTAGCCATAAGTCCAATCGGTGAAAGTTGGATCTACTATTGTCAAGGTAATGGATCTCATTAAAGTTCATCTCGACATCTCTCAATATTTGATTATTCCATTAAAATGAAATGATAGATTTGTCTAATCGGTTGTTATAGGAACTAAATCACCGTTATTATTCACTCGTTGATTCTACGGAGATAGTGGTAAGCCGAACACTTTTCCCTTAGACAATCGATATATATTGTAATATCGTTTTGATTAAAACTTTTTCCAATGGAGGCAAGCGGTACTGAATTTAAAGGAAAAGTGATTAGAGATCACAAAAGAAGTGGATTTGCGATTCCTACTCGTAAGTTTAAGCGAAGGGCAGTATCGGTGGTTCTGGATTTTCCACTGGGTTGTGGACCATCATCTGGTGAGAATCGACAAATCGTGGTTGTTCACTTTTTTTAGAGTAAGTATTCCAGATCGCTTGATTTAGCTTTGGATTAATAAAAATCTCGTCCGTTAGATTAATCGAGTGTTATGTTGTCATAGGAGCAAATGATCAAGAGAGTTTAATACTTACTGTAATCAGGTCTGTAATCTTACACCGTAATCCCGTAAAATTATGATTCGATAACATGTCGAATAAGTAGATTGTTATCATTATACGGCTAAAAATCGTAACATTCGCATAAAACAAGGAATATGCTTAAAGTATACTATTTTGAAAGATTTGACAAAATCGGCATTAAGATTGTTAAAATTAAAAAAATGCCCTTATGGGCCGAATTACAAAAATGCCCTTATAGGCTGAATTACGGAAATGCCCCTAATGGGCCGATATGCTAGAATGCCTTAATGGGCCAATTATTAATGCTTAAATAGGCCTAGTCATTGTAATAAATTACTTGATAAATGGTTGCTATTTATATGCGAACATCATATTATGTATGTTGCATTTTCATATATTGCATGGGTTGAGAAAAAATGTTGAAGAGAAGTGTAGCCTGGTGGCATTGCCACAATAAACTATTTATTATAATGTTAACACATGATATCGATGGCTTGGCCATAATAAAATATTATAAATGGCAATTTGCCTGCGTTTTGGTGTGATTGGCGGGGTGGGTTAACTTGATCCCTACAGGTGTGATGGTTGGTACGAGGGTGTGTTGGATGGATGGGTTGGGTTGCATTCATTGCTTATATATATATTCTGTTATGTAAATGGGCTTAGGCCCAAGATATTGAAATATGGGTTCAGGTCCAGTGGACAAAGGTAAGGAGATTATACACTGAGTTCTAGTAACTCACCCCGTTTCCTTAACCTTTGCAGGTAATGCACAGTGAGTGGACTTGGGCCATGATGACTCGATGGAGGCCATGCTTCAAAACTGGTGTTTTATTTTGAACTTTAAATTTCTATTTCCGTTCTCTTTACTATTTTGGGTTTTTATGATGTAATAAGGCCTCTGGAGTATTTTATTTTTGCTATATGTTTGACGTACTTTTATTTTGCTTGAATTGTTTTAAATTGGAATTTTTCTAAAAACTTAAATAAAGATTTTCTAAAGTAGATTAACAAAAGGATTTCATAACCAACTTTTACAAACATTTTAACTCAGAAATTTTCTCTTGAATTATCAACAATATTTTCAAAAGTCATGGTTTATAAGATCTCTAGTTCAAATTATCGATTTATCAAATCAACCTTTGAGGTTTGTAATACTTTATCAAATATTTCAAATCAAACTTGCTTTCTTGATTATAACAAATAACCCTTTTTAGTATGAATAAAAATGACTTAACATGTTTTTCTCATGTGACATGTCAGATCCGATCATAATGCATGGCCGGGTTTTGGGGTGTTACAAACTTCAAGGTGATAAGAATCTAGAGGGAAGAGATTTGTAATTTCGATCTTCTCACTGAAACTTCTCAGAAATAAAAGTTGGTCCTCAATGTAATCTCAGGGAGGATGGATTTGTAGCTCAACCTGCTCTACTGGAACTTCGAGGATATGAGATTTGCTATCTTCAATATGCTCCACTGCAAACTCAAAGATGCTAGATTAGTATCTTCGATCCGCTTCGCTTAGGAAGGCAAGATCTGCTATCTTCGACCTATTCCACTGCTGGTCAGGGAGATAGGGCTGGTGGCTTAAATCTATTCCACTACTGCTTAGGGAGACCAGATTTGTCGTTCGATCTTGGTTCCCTACTGCTTAGGGTGACAAGATCTACAATCTTTGACCTATTCCACTGTTGCTCAGGGAGATAGGATGGCAGCTTAAATCGTGTTCCACTACTATTTAGGGAGACAAGATTTGCCTTCAATCTTGGTCCACTACTACTTAGGGTGACAAGATATGCAATCTTCGACCTATTCCACTGCTGCTTAGGGAGATAGGATGGCGGCTTAAATCGTGTTCCACCACTGTTTAGGGAGACAAGATGTGCCTTCGATCTTGGTCCACTACTGCTTAGGGTGACAAGATCTACAATCTTCGACCTATTCCACTGCTGGTCAGGGAGATAGGGCTGGTGGCTTTAATCTGTTCCACTACTGCTTAGGGAGACTAGATTTGCCGTTCGATCTTGGTTCCCTACTGCTTAGGGTGACAAGATCTACAATCTTCAACCTATTCCACTGCTTGTCAGGGAGATAGGACTGATGTCTCCGATCTACTCCTATAACTTCGGGATTGCCAGATCTACTATCTTCGATCCGCTTCGCTCAAGAAGGCAAGATCTTTGAATTCACCGATGTTGCAACAATGTCCTCTAGGGGACCTGTCCTGTAAAATCAATTTTGTATTTATGCTTATGCAAAATGGTTAGGATGCACTGACCAGAATGAATCTAATGCTCCTAACTAAATGTATTATGGATGACATTTGCATGAATGCAGAATGTCATGAGAATGGTCTTTTTACAAAGATTAAGATGCAATGATCGGAATGAATCAAATGCCCCTAAATAGATGTGTCTTATCGATGACATTTGTATGAATGCAGAATGTCATGAGAATGATTTCTTACAATGATTAGGATTTAATGATCAGAATAAGTCAAATGCTCTTAACTAAATGTGTTTTGCATGAATGCAGAATTTCATGAGAATGATCCCTTTTTAAAAGTTTAAGGTGTCATCGCTCATTATTAAGGCTTTATCACTGATGTATTATGCTTCCATCTTGTTCGGCTGGTGTTTTCAACAGAAAACCTAAGAAAACGATTATATCTTGCTCAACAGATTTGCCCCACTTCAGGGTTCATCTCATTGTGACTTAGGGGTATAAGATCTGAATCCATCCCACTGCAACTCCAAAATGTAGGATTTGTTTCTTTTTCAATCCATCCCATTGCTATTCAAGGGTATAGGATTTGTGTCATTTTTCATCCATACCACTGCGACTCGAGGGTAGAGGACTGTAACTTGTTCAATCAACTAATCGCTCCTCGAGGTGACCTAACCAAATGTGTATGCATGACACTTGCATTGTAACACCCCTAACCCGTATCGATCGCCGGATTAGGGTTACAGGCGTTACCAATAGCCAAATCCTTTTCAATTGATTAATTCATATCCTAAATAGATAAAGCACATGGGCATAATATATATATATGTATATATAAATATACTTAATATACAAGTTAAAACATATTCAATGTAATCATCCACAAATACAAAATGATCAAACAATATACTTCTATCCTCATTATTAGCATATTTATCTATTTTATTCTATGATACAAACACCTATTTAGTACCACCCCTTTGTATACATTTCATGCAAACATGCCTCACGTACCATTTCGTTTTAAACCAAAGCACACCGAACCTTGTAATTGGAACTACTAATAAGCATCATTATGATTACATGCATACATCACTTGACATTACACCTATGGACTAATAGACAATACACTTCATATGTATATCTATATACCTATATCCGAATATGCATAACCTTAGCTTTTAATGCATAACCACAATATAACTTTGCATGTTATATGCATAGATCAAAGACCGAATGTACCAACTAAACTTCCATAATTCATGCAAAATTTATTTTACTTATTTGTACTACAATTGACCATACATAAACATAGGTCTCAAAGCCAACTTAACCTAAAAACACAAGCATATAAACCATGCCTTGATCGAACATTCATTACCACTTTTCCATAATTTGTAACTACTTATATTTATCATTAACAATGAATCCAACAAGTTAACTTACATACACAAACTTTGATTATAACATCACTACTATCACCTAACCGAATCAACTATATTAAGCAACAACGACCCAAGTCAAGTTTTTCTCCAACAAAATACATATCGTTCGTATCACCCATTCACATTTTAAATAATACCTAAACCACATCCGAATACGAACAATAATTCATATCATGAGCAAGCCATTTCATCAAAACTCATGAACAAAGTTTAACCAAAATAGATAGCCATCTTCGCATGGCTAAATATATATACATGATTAAGTATCATTAGTGATATAGCTTAGTCTAGCCTATACATGCCTTTTCGAATCAAAAACTAAGTTTATCAATACCAAAAGAGAATCGATAGTGTGGTTGACTTCTTCAAAGATCTTTCGAGTCCGTAGCTTGAGTAAAAAATCTATAAAATAGAAGTAGACAAGAATACACACAGTAAGCATGCTAGCTTAGTAAGTCTTAAGCAAAAACATTATCACATTCAATGGTAAAACATTTAAACAACCAACTCATAACCTTAATAAAAAGTTCTTATCTTATATATATATATATATATATACACATTATGGCCGAATATGCATACATATATAACCAACTTGTACATTTCCTTATACCTTTACAAATACCTTTAACTACTTATGCTTTCATTTATCCAATTTTCTTATCACTTTGATCTTCCTTTTCTCAATAACATCATATACGTACATCTATACACTTATATGCATATTCATAGAACACTTAAGTAGGAATAACACATACCTTACTACCAAATTAACAAATTCACTTCCACATGCTTAGGCATACTTAATTCACTCCACCAAAATCATTAGCACTTAATTTTCTCTTAAAATAGTAATTCAATAGCTAGAACCTACTAAACATTACTTGAATCTCACGCACCTGCACTAAGCCTGTTGAACTCAGAGTCTGAAATCATAACACCGGCATTAAGCCTACTAGGCAATAAGCCCGAAATATATCACAGGCACGAGGCCTGCTAGGCATAAAGCCCAAAATACATCACCGGTACAAGGCCTGCTAGGCATAAAGCCTGAAATACATCATCGGCACGAGGCCTGATAGGCATAAAGCCTGAAATACAATGCAATTATTCTTATAATACACATTTCTAAAAGCTAATTTCACAAACCAATCACATACTTCACATTTTTCCCAAATATTATATCAAAGGTACACATTCATATCATATTGTCAATTTATGCATTCAAGCCAATTTAACCCATATACATTCGACATTTACAATAATATACACTCAAATTTATCGAACATCATCATTTAACAGGTTCATAAATAATTCTTTGATATATTTTAGCTTAAGGACTTGCCTCGACTATCGACGAACCGCGTAATTCGGCTATTCGATAACCTTTGTCTTTTCCCGATCCAAATCCATTTTTCTTTGTTCTTGATCTACATATTAAAAATAAGCTCATTCAAGTACATTTCATTTCAATTTAGCCCCAAAGCACATAAATGGGCAAATTACCATTTTACCCCTAATGTTTCACATTTTTACCATTTAGTCCTATTTGCATAAAACACAAAATACACAAAATTTTTCAATAGTACTCAAGGGCCGAATATCCCTAGGGACCTTACAAGTCCATTTCTTTCAGTTATTTTGTAAAAAAGTCCCTCTAAATTTTTATTTTTTTCAATTTAACCCAAATACTCAAATTCACTAAAATTTCCAATACAAAACATGTTAATCTTTAACATATCTTTAATATAAACTCATCAAATATCAAAAACCACAAAAGTATGTTAATGGCCGAATATCATTCATGTACTAATAACAAAAATTTCAGCATGGGTCAGCTAATACTCTAAGCAACGATCTCAAAAAACGTAAAAATTATCAAAAATCGAAATCAAACTAACCTTAGATTTGAGCTTACAAATGCCAAAACCTATTACATTCAGCCATTAGAAGAATAAAAGATGATAATGATTTTTTTCTCATGTTTTATTTAACATATAATATGATATTTCATTATTTACTAAATTAACCTTATATATATAATATACATAGCATACAAATAAGGGCATTGTTGGTACATACCGTCCACTACCTTATAAAATGGTCCAATTGCCCTTTTAGTACCTCATTTTAAAAAGCCATCATCATTCTAGCACTTTACACTATAGTATGCAACTTTTATACGAAACTTTTATACGCGATTTAATCCTTTTTGTTAAATTAAACACTCAAACGATAAAATTTTTATACGAAACTTTCACACACATTAATTCACACATAATAAGCACGAAATATAATATTTAAATATTTCTCAGACTCGGATTCATCGTCTCGAAACCACCATTTTGATTAGGGTCAAATTTGAACTGTTACAACTCTCCCCCCTTAGGGATTTTCGTCCCCGAAAATCTTACCGTTAAATAAAGTTGGATATTGTTGCCTCATTAAATCTTCAGGCTCCCATGTAGCCTCTTCAACTCCGTGCTGATTCCATAATACTTTCACTAATGAAATTCTCTTGTTTCTCAACTATTTTATTTCCCGACCTAAAATACGGATCGGTTCTTCCTCATATGTCATATCGGATCGAATTTCAACCTCTGACGGAGTGATCACATGTGACAGATCCGATCTGTACTTACGAAGCATCGAAACGTGAAATACAATATGTATCTTTTCTAATTCAGAGGGCAACTTCAATCTATAAGCAACAAGCCCAATACGTTTGATGATTTCATACGGTCTAATAAACCTCGGGCTTAGTTTGCCTTTTCGACCAAATCGTAGTGCTTTCTTCCACGGAGAAACTTTCAAGAATATCCAATCTCCGACCTGAAATTCAATGTCTTTACATTTCAAATCAACGTAAGACTTTTGACAATCTGATGTAGCTTTCAAACTATCTCTGATTATATCCACTTTCTGTTCTGTTTCTTTAATCAAATCGACCCCGTGTACCTTATTCTCACTGAGTTCAGTCTAGTATAATGGTGTTCGACACTTGCGACCATACAAAGCTTCGTAGGGTGCCATTTTGATACTAGATTGAAAGCTATTATTGTAAGCAAATTCAATCAAAGGCATGTATCGTTCCCACGTACCTTCAAACTCGAGAACACAACATCTCAACATGTTCTCAAGTATCTAAATAGTTCGTTCAGACTGACCGTCTGTCTGTGGATCAAAGGCTGTGCTAAAGTGGAGTTTAGTACCCAAAGCATCTTGCAACTTCTTTCAAAACAGTGATGTGAATCTCGGGTCTCTGTATGAAACAATGGAACCCAGCACACCATGCAATCTCACAATTTGTGACACATACAATTAAGCAAGTTTATCGAGTGAATAGTCTGTACGAACTGGCACAAAGTGAGCTGATTTAGTCAGTCTATCCACAATAACCCAGACTGCGTCCTTCTTCCTCGGTGTCATAGGCAAACCGAATACAAAATCCATTGTGATTCTATCCCATTTCCATTTAGGTATCATGATCGGCTGAAGTAACCTAGAAGGCACTTGATGCTCTGCTTTTACTTGCTGACAAATTAAACACTTTGAAACAAATTCAAATATATCCCGTTTCATGCCAGGCCACCAATAAAACTGTTTCAAATCATTATACATTTTCATGCTACCCGGATGTATCGAAAATTGACTATTATGAGCCTCGCTCAAAATCATCTGAATCAATTCCATATTCTTCGGGACACATATTCGACCTTTGAAGTTCAAGCAATCATTTGCATCAATTTGAAACTCTGACTCTGCATCATTTTCACACTGAGCTCGTCTAGCAATCAAGTCTTTGTCAATTCTTTGTGCATGACAAATTTGTTGAATAAAGATCAGTCTTGCTTTCAACTCAGCTATGATCGAACCATCACCACAAATGACGATATGTGCGTTCAATGCACGAAGAGCAAACAATGATTTTCGACTTAATGCATCTGCAACAACGTTAGCTTTCCCCGGATGGTAATCAATCACCAGTTCATAGTCTTTCAATAGCTCTAACCATCTGCGTTGTCTCAAGTTCAAATCTTTCTGAGTCATTAAGTACTTCAAGCTTTTGTGATCTAAATAAACATGACATTTCTCACCGAATAAGTAATGATGCCATATTTTCAAAGTGAAAACAATAGCTGCAAGTTCCAAATCATGAGTCAGATAATTTCTTTTGTGGGGCTTCAATTGTCTCGAAGCGTAGGCTATGACTTTGCCTTTTGGATCAAAACACAACCCAAACCATTTAAACAAGCGTCACTATAAACAATGAATTCTTTACCCAATTCAGGCTGAGCTAACGCTGGAGCTTCGGTCAAAAGGGCTTTCATCTCATCAAAACTTCTCTGACATTTTTCTGACCATTCAAACTTAACATCTTTCTGTAACAGCTTTGTCAAAGTTGTAGCTATCATGGAAAAGCATTCGACGAATCGTCTGTACTATCCCGTAAGTCCTAGAAAGCTCTGAATTTTGGAGAAATTCTTTGGTGGTTTGTAATCAAGTATAGCCGATATTTTGTTCGAATCAACCCGAATACCTGAAGTTGAAACAACATGACCCAAAAAGCTGAATTCCTTCATCCAGAACTCACACTTACTGAACTTTGCATACAACTGCTGATCTCGTAAAGTCTATAACACTAATCTCAAGTGTTCAACGTATTTGGTTTCATCTTTAGAGTAGATCAGTATATCATCAATAAACACTACTACAAACTGATCTAAAAACTGTCTGAAAACCCGATTCATTAGATCCATAAATACAGCGGGTGCATTTGTAAGTCTAAAAGGCATAACCAAAAGCTCAAAGTGGTCGTACCTCGTCCAGAATGCAGTCTTTGGCACATCAGAATCTCTAACTCGCAATTGATAGTAACCCGATCTGAAATCTATTTTTGAAAACACTGAAGCTCTTTCCAACTGATCAAATAAATCATCAATCCGAGGCAACGGGTATTTATTATTTATAGTAACCTTATTCAGCTGCTGATAATCGATACACATTCACATAGTTCTATCTTTCTTTTTCACGAACAAAACTAGGGCACCCCAAGGAGAAAAACTCGGTAGTACAAAACCCCTATCTGTCAACACTTGCAACTGTGCTTTCAACTCTTTCAACTCAGTAGGTGCAATCCGATACGGAGCTATCAAAATTGGAGTCGTCCCCGATACTAATTTAATGACACACTCAATCTCTCGAATTGGCGGCAAACCCAGTAATTCATCAGGGAACACCTCAGGGTATTCACGCACAACCGTACGGACTCAATCGCTTTTGGACACTTTATTATCCGGCACATAAGCGGTAAGCTCAGCATCCTTTTCTCACATATTTACGTGCTAACATTGAGGATATTACTGTAGGTAACCCATTTAAATCACTAGATTCAACTCGGATGGTCTCACCATTCTGACATCTCAAATCAATGATCTTTCTTTTGTAATTCACCACTGCATCGTGTAAAGTTAACCAATCCATTCCCAGAATTATATCAAACTCATCGAAGGGTAATAACATTAAATCGGCTGGAAAGCAAGAATCCCAAATCATCAATGGGCAACCTTTACACACTTTATCAACAAGTACACATCTACCTAAATGATTGGACACACGAATTACAAACTCAGTAGACTCGACAGGTAAAGTCTTATTGGTTACTAGAGTTTCACACACATATGAATGAGTCGAACGGGGGATCCAATCTGGGGTAAAGTACCGGTAATGACATCTGGGGAAAAAGCATCCTCTCTGGCTCGTATAGCATAAGCTCTAGCTGGAGCTCTAGCCTCTAATCGAACTGTATTGTCCTTCATCCCTCTCTGATTGCCACCTATATTGTCTGAATGTTTGGGTGGTCTGCCTCGTGCTGACACGTTGCTCGGTTTATTATTCTGAGCCATATTTTGCTCTGCTAGCATCAGACACTCTTGAACAAAATGATCTGACGATACACATTTAAAACAAGACCGATCATGAAATCTACAACTCCCAGAATGCCATTTTTCACAATGCTTGCACTCAATCCGATCCTGTTGAACATTGCCAACACTAGCCATCGAAGTGGTTCGAGAACTCACTGGAGGTCAATCTCGTTTAGACAGGTCAGGAGTAGTCTTGTGTCGGTTAAAGTCATCTCTGAACTTCTTAGATGTTGAATGGAAATTTTTACTCAACGATCTTTTACGAGTATCTCTAGCTTCTGTCTCAACCTTTCTTTTTCCTTTTTCGAGCTCTTTAGCTTTGCAAGCTCGCTCGACCATTCCACAAACTCTTTAATCTCAAGAATGCCCACAAGTAACTTTATGTCTTCATTCAGACCGTCTTCAAATCTTCTGCACATAATGGCTTCCGAAGAAACACACTCTCTAGCATATCTGCTGAGTCTGACAAATTTTTGCTCATATTCTGTCACAGTCATTCGCCCTTATTTGAGTTCAAGAAATTCTTTACTTTTTTGATCAATGAATCTTTGGCTAATATATTTCTTTCAAAACTTGATCGCTGCAAAACAGTATAGTTTTAATATTTATAAAAGAGTGATCGAACCTGTAGATTGACTGCGACAACGATAGAGGCAAGCGCACCTATCGAACAGAAGTATAGCTCAGGCAAGAATATTTTATCAAACCTAAGGAACCTAAAAGTACTACTACTCACTTTATTTCTATTATTTAGCCTAAAATATGGAGTGATTGGTTTATTAAACAAAGACAAATGAAATATTTAAACTAAATCCAAAGACAAAAGAAACGAAACTTTGGGAAAAGACGTTGAAGAAAACTCAATTGATAAAGATGATACCTTCGGGAAGAATCCACCTATGACTTCACTTATTATCTACCTTTTCAATTCATATGATTTCTTCACTTAGCTTGATTCGTGAGACTCCCTAAACTATATTCAACCTTCTCTCGAAGTGAATAACGTCTAACCTTAGGTTAATTAGTGGAACTCTCGTTCTCTTATAATAACCCCCTAAGGAAGCAGTAAATCGATCAATGGACTCCCATATTAGGTTTCACCCTAATTCGGTAAAATCTCATAACCCTATCTCTAGGTGCCCGATCAACTCCGCTTAATTATGCTAGATCTACTCTTAGGCAGGGTCTATTCATCCTCCACCGAAGCACATCAGATAAAGTTAAGCAACATAATTAAGAACAAACTAAGTATTTATCATATAAATCAAAAGAATTAAATAACAAAATCCATCATAGGTTTCATCCCCTTCAGGTATCTGAGGGGTTTAGTTCATAATTAAACAAGAAAACATCTCTAGAGAAAAGATAAAACAAAACATAGGAAATCCTTAAAACCCCCTGAAGGAATTGAAGAGGAGATCCTCTGTCTTGAGTAGAATTCTGACTCTTCAAGATGGATCAATTGGCTATCTTCGAGACAATCCATAAACGAGTAAAGCTCTGGCAGAAAATCCTTCTAAAACCTGACGCCCTTGAATTACTATCGTGGATTGTTTGTATAGACCTTTGGGATGCTTTCCTTGGTTCCTAAGTACTCGTAATTTAGGTATAATTTTTCCTAGGTGTTTGAGTAGACTTAAGATTACATTTCATGGGCTCCAAGCATCCTATTTCGATTGAAATTGCTCTTTCTCGCGGCAAAGGCACGGCTAAGGCACGCCCGTGTAAGTCGTGGTCCAGCCCGTGTCTCCATTCTATTGATTTAGGAACGGCTATGACACGCTCGTGTAATATATGGATAGAGGCCATACTTCGGGTCTGCCAATTAGGGCACGACCGTGTACATCGGGGTCAAGTCGTGTTGGGCTCTTTGTCGACGATGCACGATCATGTAAATCAGGGTGTGACCGTGTGCAATCTAAATATTGGGGCACGACCGTGTGGCATGAAGTCCAGGCCGTGCCGACTTTTTGGGTTGGCCCAATTTGGTCCGTATTAAGCCCGTTTTACGTTCTTTTTATCCTTATGTATTCTCTTGAGTATAAGACATGAAAAGAAAGGATTAAGAGCATCTTTTTACATAAATTGAGGGCTAAATTATCCAAAAGCATACTAAATATGTAGTTAAAATGTGTTACTTTTACGTTTTATCAAATACCCCCACACTTAAGCTTTTGCTTGTCCTCAAGCAAAATTTTCAATTTACAATTAAAACGAACTTTCCAAAATTCATAATTCCCATTGACAATGCCTCATCATAATTCATAGATAATTTATACATGGATGATTTAACTCGAAGTGCCCTAAAGATTCAATTACGATAAGTCATACCTTTATAGCCTGAAACTGTAGGTGTCTCCCCTTATCTAAGTAATTACCTTTGATTCAAAACCGACAAGGACCGACATCCTCACTAAAGATTCACTCAAATCACCCAAAAGTGTTTAAGGTTCAAGAATAAACACTCTAAGTCAAACTTGAAAAGTTAATCCCATAAGCTTGCCTGAAAATCAAATCTCCACCACTGTATATGAGATGATAAACAAATTAAAAGGTCTTTATTAGGGTTGTAATGGGGCTAGGGTTAAAGGTGTGGATAAAGGCTGAATTAGAAGGTTAGAATCGAGATTGAATTAACCAATTACCTAACTAGAAACAATGAACTAATATAAGTACTTACATTAATTAAAAGCTAATAAGAATACTATAATACTTCAATACGAGCTTTTCTTCAATCAATTGGAATTTAGATACATGAGCTCTAAACTTTGATTGATTTCTTTTAAGAACAAACTAAAATATTACATCATAAATGATAAATGTAACTACTGAACTAATATAATTTGGTAATTTAATCAAATTAAACCTCGATTAAAGGGTAGTTAAAAGAATGGTGATAACAAATATAAAGGGATTTTGGGTTGATATTAGTGGGTGAGTCAATAAAAAGGTTATTAGGATTCAACGGGGTTCACTAGGGGTTAATTTGTGAAGGTAGGATTTTTAGTGGAGTAAATGGGTTAAAGTTAGGTGCCTTTATCATCTCAATGTATCAAATCATTAATGTGGTCTCGACATGTATAAACGAGGCAAGTTCTAGAATAACAGTTCAAAGTTGACACACTCATATTCAATTAAAGTGAGCATAAAAATGGGTATATGCTCTATAAGGCTCAAAATCTCACAAAAAATTATGGGTGTTTTGACATCAATCCTTATAAATTTTTAATTTCAAGGTGATACTCAAATTAGGTTCAACAACCTGTCAAAATTTTTTATAGAAAGTAGACTTATCATGCTCGATTCTCTAGTATCCTTCAAATTTAATCATCACTACACAATTAACTATGATTTAATTAGAGACATATCAATAAAGATCATAAATCATAAAAATTTCACCTTAATTAATAACATGAGAAATTTGCTTAAAAACAAGACTAAATTCAGGGATTTTCAAATAGTACCATAGTTAACCCCCACACTTAAGATGTACATTGCCCTCAATGTTCAGAGATAGATAATGACAGTTATGAGATAAATCAAAAGAGAAGGGGGAAAGTGATACTTCCCGAATTTATGGATGAAGTCCAAAATACAATCCTCGGGTGACTTTTATGTGAATGTGTGTTTATGCGGTGTGCAATTGATTCTGCAAAGTCACTTAGTTAACATTTTTTTTTTGAATAGGGATTGCTTATGAGGTTAGATAGCCAATGATAGGAAAATAAAATAATAATAATAAATAAAAAAATGAAATACTAATGAAAGTTTAAATTGAAAGCAACATTAAATGATAAAAATAATAAATTTAAAATTCAGAAAAGTTGATGCCAAATAGCAATTTATGAGGACTCAAAGGTCCTGATTGTCAATTGGATCATGTGGAGGTGTTGGTGGTGATATATGAAGGTGATGGCAGATTTGCTGTAGGGTAGTCTCGATCCCATCAAAGCGTCAAGCAGTGTTAGTAAACTGCTGGGTACAGTACTACTCAAATTGTGTGAGGCATCTCGAGATATCAGCCAATGAAGTTGCTGAAGATGATGGTTGCTGGCTCAGAACTTGTGGGACATCATCAGTAATGTCTGAGGGTATCTTCTCCTCTGTTGCTAGTCTATATTGAGAGGGGTCCGTCCCTCGATGATGCTTGATCATTTTCATGTGTAACATCGTCTGGATCCCCTGAGGTGTCATATGTCTGATTGGTGTAAGTGAGGACCTCTGATGATCGGTGTTGAGGATTCCAAAGTGCCGTGCCAAACGCGTTATGTACGGTCCCATTGATAGGATTCTCTTTCTATGCGCCTCCATCTGGTGCTGTATTACACATTTAATAAAATATGCCACATCGAAAACATGTCCTTCGGACATGCATGATAAGAAGTAGACGTCCTGTTTATTAACGACGCCGGTGCTCTCTTTGCAGCCTGTAATGGTATGAGCAAGGATAGCATGAATGTACCTAAGAGTTGGGGAAAGGGCGGTTGCCTTAGAACGATTGGGATTATAGGTTTTTGTAGTGGGTTGTAGTTTTTGCCAGCATTTGAGTGGTTCACAGTGGAGCTCTCGGTCTAAATCATCCAATGGGTTTTCTGCTATGAATTTGAGTATGTAAAGTCAAGTGTCGTTCTGAATTGAGGTGCGCTTAGTTGACGAACTGAGCCTTCCAGGTGGAATTGGATGGTGTCAGCATCATCAAAGTGCGTCATTACTGTCTGAAGTGTGAATGTAGCATAGAATTCCAGGTTAAGTTCCAAAAATGTGGGTTCATCGATGGCGAAGAAGGTTTCCCAAGGGTCGGTTGACAAAAGTGCCTGAATATCAGTTTCGAGTTTGACTTGCCTCTCTGCATTCCAGTCAATGCGTCTACCAGTGCCGATAAGTCTCTTCCGGATCTTTATATAGTGCTCTTCTTGTGTTGCTTGAGGGAATCTGAGGAAAGGATATTGAAGTTTGGTAGAGGCACTTGCAGAGGACGATCCAGATGTTTTTCTCTTCTTACTTCGAACGGATCGTTTAATACGTGATGATGACATAATTCCTAAAAAGTAATCAAAAGAGAACCACTTCCTTTAGATAGCCAGGAATTTACCTAAGCAAAATCAATTACTATTATTATAATTTCTTCTTCAAGAAAATATCAGCAACCATCATTTAGTTATTCATTTAGAATAATTCCTCACTAAAATCATACTAAATAAAGTAATAAGGCTATACAAATAATTCATTGGAACCAGACATGTTGCATTATGATTTAAAGGCTAACTATGTTTTGCAATATAGCATCAATTCGTCAATGATGAGAGCCAATAAAAGCTAACATGTATTAATACTAAAGCAGAAATTGCATTAGATAATGGAAATCAACAATAAAAATAGAATAAAGCAACTAAGAAAAATAAAGCAACCAAGAAGAACATTAAAGCAAATGTACTGAAAAATCCTGTTTTAACATTGTTTTAACATAGACTAAACACAAATTGAAATAACTAAACAATATGAATCAGATTTTTAAGTCTAAAATCAAACAAAACTTTAAATAAAGAGAAGATATGCTAAAATGTGAAGAAAAAGGAACCAGGAGCGGTGGTGGGTGAGGTGCACAGGTGAAGGGCACGGCGGCGTAGCTGGGTTTCACGATGTGAGCACGACATGGTAGGGGCGTGGTGATTACGGGCACGGTGGTGTTGCAGCCGTTTGGGTGGTTTGTGGTTGCTTCTTTGAGAAAAAATGGTTGGAAGGCGGTGGGTTGGGGGAAGGGGAATGATTTGGTGGCTGGATTGAAGAAAAGGGATTTGGAATTTGAGTTTTAAAGTTTGGGGTTGGGAAAGGGGACGGTTATTTTAATATATAGGGAGGGTAACATGGCCTTCTACCATGGTCGTGTTTAATTTGAAATGCCCGTGCTTTTCGTGATTTTTTAAAATTGAGCGCAATTTAGGGTTTTTAGCACGTCCGTGTGTCAAATTGGCATGCCCGTGCTTGGTAAGCCAGTATGTTCACACGGTCGTGGTGCACGGTCGTGTTCTAAACATGCTTAATAAGTCAGTGTCTTCACACGGTCATGAGGCATGGCCATGTCTTGTTGTCATAGCTCGTGTTGGAGAAGAGAAGTTTTCCCTGTTTGCACACGGTTATCGGCAAGCCCGTGTTACAGGCTGTGTTAATGATCCTGCATTTTTGTTAGACTTTTGTAGAACAATGTTAATGCGGTTAGCGTTCGAGTTGCCTCCCGAAAAGCGCTTGTTTATAGTCTTAAGCTAGACTCTTCCTGTTTTTAGTTCTAAAGGAAGGCTCATGGAGCATAAACTCCTCTCTCGTATCTCCAAAATCTGCACCATTATAAATTTTAAGTCGGTGACCATTTACCTTGAACGTGCCTTTAGTGGGATGAGTTACCTCAATGGTGCCATATGGAAATATTGTTTTGATCATGAATGGGCCTGACCATCTGGATTTTAACTTCCCAGGAAATAATTTAAGCCTTGAATTGTATAATAGGACTAGGTCTCCTACTTCGAAATGTTTTGATTGCTTGAGGCGGGCATCATGACGTCGCTTTGTTGCTTCTTTGTACAACCTTGAGTTCTCATAGGCTTTCATTCTCCATTCATCTAACTCGTTTATCGCATCATTCTTCTCTTTCTGCAAGGTCAAGGCGATGTTAAAATTTTATTGCCCGTAAAGCTTTGTGTTCTAGCTCGAATGGTAGATGACAACTTTTTCCGTATACGAGCTTGTATAGGGATGTCCCTAGAGGTGTTTTGAATGCTGTTCTATAAGCCCATAAAGCATCATCTATTTTAACTGCCCAATCTTTTCTATTTGATTCAATTGTTTTTTCTAGAATGCGCTTAAGCTCTCGGTTTGCTACCTCAACTTGCCCACTAGTTTGGGGATGATAAGGGGTGGTTGTTCTGTGGCATACTCCAAATTTCTTTAAGACTTTTTCAAATTGTGTATTACAAAAATGAGTACCCCTATCACTAATGATGGTTTTAGGTGTAACGAATTGGGAAAATAGTCTCTTGAGAAATTTAACTACAACCCTAGCATCATTGGTAGGTAAGGCTTCTGCTTCTACCCATTTTGACATGTAATCAACTGCTACTAGGATGTATTTATTACAAATTGAACTCGGGAATGGTCCCATAAAATCAATACCCCATACATCAAATATTTCACGTGATAGCATATATGCTTGAGGCATTTCATCACGCTTAGAGATGTTACCTGTTCTTTGGCATTTGTCACACGAGGTAACATACCTATTGGCGTCTTTAAATAGTGTGGGCCAGTAAAAACTTGATTCGAGTATTTTGTGTACTATCTTAATACCACTGTAGTGTCCTCCTGATGGTCCTGAATGACAATGTTCCAGGATTTTGCTTGCCTCTGTCCTTGTAACGCATCTTCGAATTACCCGATCTGCACATATGCAGAAAAGAAAGGGATCCTCCCAAAAATAATTTTTCACATCAGCAAAGAATCGCTTCTTTTGGTGATGTGTCAATTTTCTTGGTAGGATGTTAGCTGCTAGATAATTTGAAATATTTGCAAACCAAGGTACCTTAGAATGTGTTATATAAAAGAACTGTTCTTCGGGAAACGAATCATTGATTTCATGTTCATCAAGCTCTTTGGTGTGTAGATTTTCGAGTCTTGAAAGATGATCTGCTGCGAGATTCTCAGCTCCCCTCTTATCGTGTATTTCCAAGTCAAATTCCTGTAAGAGTAAAATCCATCGTATTAGTCTAGGTTTTGCATCAGGTTTGTTTAAAAGATAACGAAGAGCTAAATATTCAGTGTAAACAACTTTAGATAATATTAGATATTGTCTAAATTTGTCAAAAGCAAAAACTACAGCTAGCAATTCTTTCTCAGTCATGGTGTAATTTTCTTGCGTGGGTGTTAATGTTCTGCTAGCGTAATAGATTGGCTGAAAATGCTTGTCTCTTCGTTGTCCCAAAACTGCACCTACTACAAAGTCACTTGCATCACACATTAATTCGAAGGGTAAGTTCCAATCAGGTGCAATTATAATCAGAGCATTTACTAATTTATCCTTAAGGACATTGAATGCATCTAAACATTCCTGATTGAAATTAAAAGGAACATCTTTTTCTAGTAATTTTGTCAAAGGCTTAGCTATTTTAGAAAAATCTTTAATAAATCTTCTATAAAAACCTGCGTGTCCTAAAAAACTTCTAATAGCCTTGACTGAGCTAGGGGGAGGTAATTTTTCTATGGTTTCAACTTTTGCTTTATGTACCTCAATTCCTTTACTAGAAATCTTATGTCCTAATACAATCCCTTCTCTAACCATAAAATGGCATTTCTCCCAATTTAAACAAGGTTTGTTTCTTCACATCTCGTTAGAAATCATTTTAAATTTTTAAGGCAAAGATGGAAAGAATTACCGAATATTGAGAAATCATCCATAAATACCTCCATGATGTCCTCCACGAGTTCGTCGAAGATTGCTAACATGCGACACTGAAAAGTAGCAAGAGCATTACATAATCCAAAAGGCATTCTATGATAAGCAAACGTACCGTATGGGCATGTAAATGTAGTTTTTTCTTGGTCTTTAGGAGCTATGGGGATTTGAAAGTATCCAGAGAGTCCATCTAAGAAGCAGTAGTACATATGCCCGGACAATCTTTCTAGCATTTGATCTATGAATGGCAAAGGAAAATGATCTTTTCTGGTGTCATCATTCAACTCTCTATAGTCTATGCAGACTCTCCATCCTGTAACTATTCTTGTGGGAATTAACTCATTTTTTTCATTGGGTACTACCGTCATTCCTCCTTTCTTTGGGACTACCTGCACATGACTTACCCAAGTGCTGTCAGAAATAGGATAAATTATTCCTACATCTAAAAGTTTAATTACCTTGGTTTTGACCACTTCTTTCATGTTGGGGTTTAAACGTCTCTGAGTTGCACACATGGTTTATATTCTTCTTCCATCAAAATTTTGTGGGTGCAGAATGTAGGGCTTAGTCCCTTGATATCGGAGATTTTCCAAGCTATGGCTTTCTTGTGTTCTTTTAGTACTTTTATCAGTTCCTCTTTTTCTTTGGATTTTAATTCTGAGGAGATGATTAATGGTAGTGTAGAATTGTCTCCAAGGAATGCATATTCTAGGTGTTTTGGTTGAGTTCCAATTTGGGTGGCTCTACGATGGAGGGTTTTTGTTTTATTTCATTATCATTCTTGATGCTTTCTTCTCTCCATTGTTCATATGATGACATTTTCAGATTTGACTCATTGTCTTCATCTTCTTCCCCATCTTCTTGAGCTGGACACAATTCCAATGTGTCACCTTGTATAATTTTCTGTAATGAATTCTTTATAATATGATTAGTAGTGTCGACAAAATAACAGGAATCATCTTGGTGTTTAGAATATCGCATGGCATTACAGAGTTGAAAGATAATTTCTTCATCACCTATTCTCAGAGCTTGTTTACCATTACCTATATCAATAATAGCTCTAGCAGTGGCTAAAAAGGGACGCCTTAAGATTAAAGGAACATTAATGTCTTCATCCATGTTTAACACAATGAAATCAACAGGAAAAATAAATTTATCAATTTTGACCAAGACATCTTCAATAATTCCCCTAGGATATTTAATAGATCTATCGGCTAATTGAATACTCATCCTAGTGGGATTTGGTTCCCTAAGATTTAGCCATTTAAATAATTTGTAAGGCATTAGATTAACACTAGCGCCTAAGTCTGCTAATGATTTCTTTATGTTTAAACTACCAATTAAGCAAGGAATAGTGAAACTCCCTGGATCTTTTAATTTTCGTGGTAGTCTATTTTGAAGAAGGGCTGAACATTCTTCGTTAAGCTCCACTATGGATACCTCCTCAAGCTTCCTTTTGTTCGTAAGAAGATCCTTTAAGAATTTTGCATACTTTTGCATTTGTGAAATAGATTCAACGAATGGTAAGTTAATATGTATTTGTTTAAAGAGTTCGAGGAACTTACTGTATTGAGCATCCAATTGTTCTTTCTTCAATTTTACTGGATATGGAATTTTTGTTTTATTTTTTGTAGGCAATGGATTATCGTTTTCTCCTTCTACACATTTTTCCTTGATAATTTCATGTGGTGTCTTTCTTTGTGGTTCAATTAACTCTTTGCCACTCTTTAGTGTAACTGCTTTTACCTGCTGTGTGCTTTTGGAAAAAATCTTTGTTCGTATTTCACATAATATCTCAATAAGTAATCCAACCGACGTGATGATTTCTCTTACCTGTATTTTGATTCCCTCAATTGATCTTTGTTGTTCATCGAGTGTTTCTTTAGCCTTTTGAAGACGAGAGTTTGTAGCTGTCACCAATTTTGCCAGAATCTCTTCGAGGTTTGATTCGCCTTCCTGTGGATAAGGTTGTTGAAAATTTGGAGGAAAATCCTGTCTTTGATCATTCCACGAGAAGTCTATATAGTGGACTTGTTCGTTTTTCATGCCATATCCGTAGGGTGGATACTCAGGATTCACCACGCCTCTTAGATTCGAGTTATATTGCATTACTGGGTGTACCTGCGAGAGATTATTCAAACCATCAATCTTTTTATTCATTATTTTGAACTGATTAGATAACCTGGTGACCATGTCGATGTTGAAAATACTGGTTGCTTCAGTAGGAATTGTCCCTATGCCTTGCCACTGATAATTATTCAGTACCATTCCTTTGAAAAACTAGAATTATTTGTCGAAATTTAAATAAAAGAAAAGTCAGCACAGTAAAAATAGTAATAATGGCTAGAGTAATAAAAATAGAGCTTTCGTAATATTTTAGAAGGTCCAAGAACAGCGGCTAAAAACTTGATCAACGCAAAAGCAGTCTAGTTTTAATATTTATAAAAGAGTGATCGAACACAGAGGTCGATTGCGACAACGATAGAGGCAAGTGCACCTATCTAACAGTAGTATAGCTCAGGCAAGAATATCTTATCGAACCCAAGGAACCTAAAAGTACTACTACTCACTTTCTTTCTATTATTTAGCCTAAAATATGGAGTGATTGGTTTATCAAACTAAAACAAATGAAATATTTAAACTAAATTCAAAGACAAAGGAAATGAAACTTTGGGAAAAGACGTTGAAGAAAACTCAATTGATAAAGATGATACCTTCAGGAAGAATCCACCTATGACTTCACTTATTATCTACCTTTTCAATTCATATGACATCTTTGCTTAGCTTGATCCGTGAGACTCCCAAACATATATTAAACCTTCTCTCGAAGTGAATAACGTCTAACCTTAGGTTAATTAGTGGAAATCTCATTCTCTTATAATAACCCCCTAAGGAAGCAGTAAATCGATCAATGGACTCCCATGTAGGTTTCACCCTAATCTGGCAAAATCTCGTAACCCTATCTCTAGGCGCCCGATCAACTCCACTTAATTATGCTAGATCTACTCTTAGGCAGGGTCTATTCCTCCTCCACCTAAGCACATCAGATAAAGTTAAGCAACATAATTAAGAACAAACTAAGTATTTATCATATAAACCGAAAGAATTAAATAACAAAATCCATCATAGGTTTCATCCCCTTCAGATATCTGAGGGGTTTAGTTCATAATTAAACAAGAAAACATCTCAAGAGAAAAGATAAAACAAAACATAGGAAAACCTTAAAACCCCCTGAAGGAATTGAAGATGAGATCCTTCATCTTGAGTAGAATTTCGACTCTTCGAGATGGATCAATTGGCTATCTTTGAGACAATCCCTAAACCAGTAAAGCTCTGGCAGAAAATTCTGCTAAAACCTGACGCCCTTGAATTGCTGACGTGGATTGTTTGTATTGGCCTTTGGGATGCTTTCCTTGGCTCCTAAGTACTCGTAATTCAGGTATAATTTGTCCTAGGTGTTTGAGTAGACTTAGAATTACGTTTCTTGGGCTCCAAGCATCCTATTTCGAGTGAAATTGCTCTATCCCATGGCAGGGGCATGGCTAAGGCACGCCCGTGTAAGTCGTGGTCCAGCCCGTGTCTCCATTCTGTTGATTTAGGCACGGCTATGACACACCCGTGTAATATATGGGTAGAGGCCGTGCTTCGGGTCTGCCAATTGGGGCACGGCCGTGTATATCGGGGTCAGGCCGTGTTGGGCTTTTTGTCAACGAGGCACGGTCGTGTAAATCAGGGTGTGACCGTGTGTAATCTAAATATTGGGGCACGGTCGTGTAGCATGAAGTCCAGGCCGTGTTGACTTCTTGGGTTGGCCCAATTTGGTCCGGATTAAGCCCATTTTATGTTATTTTTATCCTTAGGTATTCTCCTGAGTATAAGTCATGAAAAGAAAGGATTAAGAGCATCTTTTTACATAAATTGAGGGCTAAATCATCCAAAAGCATACTAAATATGGGGTTAAAATGTGTTACTTTTACGGTTTATCAGAACTCAATCTGGAAGAAGTCCCAAGTCACTTTTTCTTTTGGAACTACTGACACTAGTGTTTTCCACCAATAGTAGGCAGAGTCCCAAAGTAAAGGTATAGCACACTTTAGACATTCCTCTGAAGTACAGGATAACTCATCAAGTACCTGAATAGTATTATCAAGCCACATCTCAGCTCGCTCTGCGTCAGCATTATCATTTGGCTTTGAATTCTTCGGCCCCATATTTCCTGATTTTATCAACAGGAGGCCTACTAGATCTCATTGGATCTATCAACGGGGATGCTGAATGTACCGGAGTTGGATTATTCGGGGGTGGAGGTTGTTGTACGGCTGGGTTATTCTGAACAAACTGGGTAAACCATTCATTCATCATCTGGTAGAAGGCTTGTTTAGCCTCCCCCTCATGGCTACCCGTAACTGGTCGAGAGTCTACTGGCGCTGATCCGCGTGCACGATCAGGCGCTACACTCTCTACACTATCAGCTATAGCTCTATCAGGATCGGAATCCATTTGCTATATAAAACAAAGTTCAGAATGTCAGAAGTCACCACACTATCAAATATACATTAAAGGCATGTATAACTAGATTCTCACGTTCTACGGTAGTCCTAGAATTGACTAAACCGTAAGCTTTGATACCAATAACATGTAACACCCCTAACCCATATCCGTCGCCGGATTAGGGTTACAGGCGTTACCAATAGCCAAATCTTTTTCAATTGATTAATTCATATCCTAAACAGATAAAGCACATGGGCATAATATATATATGTATATATAAATATACTTAATATACAAGTTAAAACATATTCAATGTAATCATCCATAAATACAAAATGATCAAACAATATACTTCTATCCTCATTATTAGCATATTTATCTATTTTATTCTATGATACAAACACCTATTTAGTACCACCCCTTTGTATACATTTCATGCAAACATGCCTCACGTACCATTTTGTTTTAAACCAAAGCACACCGAACCTTGTAATTGGAACTACTAATAAGCATCATTACGATTACATGCATACATCACTTGACATTACACCTATGGACTAAGAGATAATACACTTCATATATATATCTATATACCTATATCCGAATATGTATAACCTTAGCTTTTAATGCATAACCACAATATAACTTTTCATGTTATATGCATAGATCAAAGAACGAATGTACCAACTAAACTTCCATAATTCATGCAAAATTTATGTTACTCATTTGTACTACAATTGACCATACATAAACATAGGTCTCAAAGCCAACTTAACCTAAAAACACAAGCATATAAACCATGCCTTGACCAAACATTCATTATCACTTTTCCATAATTTGTAACTACTTATACTTATCATTAACAATGAATCCAACAAGTTAACTTACATGCACAAACTTTGATTATAAGATCACTACTATCACCTAACCGAATCAACTATATTAAGCAACAACGATCCAAGTCAAGTTTTTCTCCAACAAAATACATATCGTTCATACCACCCATTCACATTTTAAATAATACCTAAACCACATCCAAATACAAACAATAATTCATAGCATGAGCAAGCCATTTCATCAAAATACATGAACAAAGTTTAACCAAAATAGATAACCATCTTCGCATGGCTAAATATATATATGATTAAGTATTATTAGTAATATAGCTTAGTCTAGCCTATACATGCCTTTTCGAATCAAAAACTAAGTTTATCAATACCAAAAGAGAATCGATGGTGTGGTTGACTTCTTCAAAGATCCTTCGAGTCTGTAGCTTGAATAAAAAATCTATAAAATAGAAGTAGACAAGAATACACACAGTAGGCATGCTAGCTTAGTAAGTCTTAAGCAAAAACATTATCACATTCAATGGTAAACATTTAAACAACCAACTCATAACCTTAATAAATAGTTCTTATCTTATATATATACATTATTGCCGAATATGCATATATATATAACCAATTTGTACATTTCCTTATACCTTTACAAATACCTTTAACTACTTTTGCTTTCATTTAGTCAATTTTCTTATCACTTTGATCTTCTTTTCTCAATAACATCACATACGTACATCTATACACTTAAATGCATATTCATAGAACACTTATGTAGGAATAACGCATACCTTACTACCAAATTAAAAAATTCACTTCCACATGCTTAGACATACTTAATTCACTCCACCAAAATCATTAGCACTTAATTTTCTCTTAAAATAGTAATTGAATAGCTAGAACCTACTAAACATACCTGAATCTCACACAGGCACTAAGCCTACTGAACTTAGAGTCTGAAATCATAACATCGGCATTAAGCCTGCTAGGCAATAATCCCAAAATATATCACCAGTACGAGGCCTGCTAGGCATAAAGCCCGAAATACATCACCGGCACGAGGCCTGCTAGGCATAAAGCCCGAAATACATCATCGACATGAGGCCTACTAGGCATAAAGCCTGAAATACAATGCAATTATTCTTATAATACACATTTCTAAAAGCTAATTTCACAAACCAATCACATACTTCACATTTTTCCCAAATATTATATCAAAGGTACACATTTATATCATATTGTCAATTTATGCATTCAAGCCAATTTAACCCATATACATCCGGCTTTTACAATAATATACACTCAAATTTATTGAACATCATCATTTAACAGGTTCATAAATAATTCTTTGATATATTTCAGCTTAAGGACTTACCTCGACTGTCGACGAACCGCGTAATTCGGCTATTCGATAACCTTTGTCTTTCCCCGATCCAAATCCGTTTTTCTTGGTTCTTGATCTAAACATATTAAAAATAAGCTCATTCAAGTACATTTCATTTCAATTTAGTCCCAAAGCACATAAATGGGAAAATTACCATTTTACCCCTAATGTTTCACATTTTTACCATTTAGTCCTATTTGCATAAAACACAAAATACACAAAATTTTTCAATAATACTTAATGGCTGAATATCCCTAGGGACCTTACAAGTCCATTTCTTTCATTTATTTTGTAAATAAGTCCCTCTAAATTTTTATTTTTTCAATTTAACCTAAGTACTCAAATTCACTAAAATTTCCAATACAAAACATGCTAATCTTTAACATATCTTTAATATAAACTCATCAAATATCAAAAACCACAAAATTATGTTAATGGCTGAATATCATTCATGTACTAATAACAAAAATTTCAGCATGGGTTAGCTAATACTCTAAGCAATGATCTCAAAAACGTAAAAATTATCAAAAACCGAAATCAAACTAACCTTAGATTTGAGCTTACAAATGCCGAAACATAAGCTTGAACTTCTCCTTTCTTATTTAGTACATTTGGCCATTAGAAGAATAAAAGATGATAATGATTTTTTTCTCATGTTTTATTTAACATATAATATGATATTTCATTATTTACTTAATTAACCTTATATATATAATATACATAGCATACAAATAAGGGCATTGTTGGTACATGCCGTCCACTACCTTATAAAATGGGCCAATTTCCCTTTTAATACCTCATTTTAAAAAGCCATCATCATTCTAGCACTTTACACTATAGTATGCAACTTTTTCACTTTACGCGATTTAATCCTTTTTGTTAAATTAAACACTCAAACGATAAAATTTTTCTACGAAACTTTCACACATATTAAATCACACATAATAAGCATGAAATATAATATTTAAATATTTCTCAGACTCGGATTCGTGGTCCTGAAACCACCGTTTCGATTAGGGTCAAATTCGGACTGTTACATGCGTGGATGCAGAACATCATTTTTATCGTGAATGATTCCCCTTTTATACTTGGGTTAATATTGCCCATTTCCATCGAGATCGTATCACTAGCTATTTTAATAGAAAATTTGATGAGATAGCCTCAATTTAGACTCTTCCTTAAACTTGGTGAGCTTTAAACAATAGTCCTATTTCGAGTTCTTGTATTGTTCAGAAATTTCCAAAGTAATATACGAAACTCATTTTATGAAAATATTATTAGTCCACTAATCGTTATTTTAATGCAAAATGCCTGAACAAGATCATAATGATGGACAAGAAGGAAATTGATTAGGAGCATAGCCAAAAACAAATAAGCTAAGAAAAGATAGCAATCGTAATCAAGAAAGGAATTTATTGTGAACATATTTTGAAAAGAATGATATAATCACAAATAACAAATTTACAATGGGTAAAATGGACACTAGGTGCCCCAAATATTGCAGTCTGATCTTCTCTGTTCAAACTTCTTGAGGACCATTTTAAGCTCAATATGTGTTTAGGGGATCCGGAGTATTTTGTCAATGCCCCAAGATGTAGCATACTTCTTCATTGTTAATTCAGGCATAGCAAGACTACTGTATGCCCCCCATTGATCAACGTTTGAGCCGCCCTTTTTGGGTTTTCAACTCAAATCCCATTTGGTCTCAAAGCGCCTTTTTCAGATTTTTGCCTTGGCCTCTCCTTTTTCTTTCTTATTTTTTGCTGAAAATTTCTATTTTTCTTTATATATATTGTTTCTGAATTCATCGGAATGGGCAGGTCCTTGTCATCTATCTCAGACAATATCCATGCTTCCCTAGAACAGGCCTTCTTTGCTGCCAAGGTCCTTCCCCGTTTGGCATCCTCTTTCTTCTGAAGTCGCTTTTGCATGGGAAAGAATCTTCTTCAACGCCCTATCATGAAATTTTCTAGGACGGATCATTTTTGTTGTGAGCTCGCATCATCTGACCGTGATAGATAGCTTTTAACATTTTCTCTTCAAATTCAACTAATCATATTAAGATTAAACATGTTCTGCCTCATCCAACTTCAGTTCTGATAAGACTCCAAAAAAGGAATTTTGACTTCAATGGGTAAAACCAATGAGACATGAGTTGCCCCGGTGACCGCCCTGGCCAATGTTTGATAACCATAGAGGGTAAATAGAAACTTCTGTATGCCAATCTTTACAAGTCTCGGTCCCTTTTTTATCTTTTGTTTTTCTTTTTGGCTGCCTTTGTTGCACTGTGATGTGGCACCTGATCTTTGAACAGACCGTAAACTTTTGACATTGTGTGGTTAAATATGATTTTTTTGACATTCTTTCGGTATTCTTTCTTTCTTTTTCTTTTTGGTTATGATGACTATCGACTTTGTAATATTGGCATATGAATTGACTTTTACCATCTAGGTGAAGTAACTGACATCCAAGAAAATGAATCGATGTTGGCTAGAAACTTTTGATAAGACTGGCTTGATAACATCCATGCCCCACATATAGGAAATCTTATTTTTGCATTGAGCTAGGCTTTGATCTTCATCTCCTTCTTTGGCTCACGTCGTAGGATTTATTTTTCATACAGTATTAACAAATTAGAAGATATGTTACAATTTTTATCATCTTCAAAGGCCTTAGATCCCTTAGAACCCATATCTCATTCAAAAAGGGAGTCAGTAACAGTGTCGCCCATGTCATTGATATCTGGGGACCCATTGTAGGTATGAAGGTAAATTCCAAGAATGATTATTTGTATGGTATGATCATGAATAAAGAATGAAATAATATATAAATAGTAATCCAAAGTATGAAAGAATCTATAAATAGAAAGAATGGAAAAATATTTGCTAAAAAGATGCATTTTATTGAAATAAGGATTCTGAACACATGTCTATTTCACAAAATGACTCTTATTACTTCTAGGCTGAAAGCAATAAGCATGTTTTGAATATTACTCTAGATTAGCCTTAAAATACATGTCTCTTCCAGAGTCCTATTGTTCAAAACACTCTCAAGTATATAAAGGCCGATGATTGGAAAACTTTTATTCCTTGGTTCACTCTTTGGATATGCCATTGGTGTTCTGACTTCCCGATTTCTAGGCTTCTGATGACTTCTTTAAGGAATCACAACTCTCTTGCCCCTCCTCTTGCCCCTCCTTCATTTCAAACCCTATTTTAATGCCTATCCACCAATTTCTTAAATACAATGCAATTATCGATTGATGACCAGTTATTCCCGCGTCATACTCGAGTTGAGCATTTGAATCATACCATTTGGGGTATACGGATTGTATTGGTTCCATGTAATGAGGAGCCACCATATGTACATCAATTAGGCTTTGATACAACTCCCTATATGTCATTGAATTTGGTGTAAAGTAGAGTTTCTTTGCACTGGATTCTTGTCTCGATGAGCCACGATGAGCCCTTGGAATGCTTGCTCAAGCTATTCACTTCATTTTTCACATTTCTCGGGCTTGATCTTTTGACACTTTCTCCCGCATCTATCTTTCCACTCTTTATGGCATTCTCAATAATTTCTCCAATCATTACGATGTCTGAGAAGCTCTTTGTGGCGCTCCCTAGCATATGAGTGATAAACAGAGCCTTCAGTGTATTAATAAAGACCATTGTTGTCTCTTTCTCCAAAAGTGGTGGCTGGACTTGGATGGAAACTTCTCTCCACCGCTGTGTATACTGTCTATAACTTTCATTTGCCCTTTTCTCTATGTTTTGAAGGGTAATTCTGTCGTGAGTCATGTCTGCCACATGACTGTACTGTTTCATGAATGCTTGGGCTGAATCTCTCCATGTACCAAATTTGGCTCGACTCAACTGGTTATACCATTTGACTGCTACTCCCACTAGGCTACCTTGGAAGCAATGGATCAACAGTTGGTCATTATTAATGTACCCCGTCATTCTTCTACAAAACATGGTAATATAAACCTCGGGGTAACTTGTCCCATTATAATTATCAAATCCAGGCATTTTGAACTTGTATGGGAGCACCAAGTCTGGGACCAAGCTTAAATTTTTGGCATCAATTCCGTAACAGTTATTAGCACTTTCGATCGCTTTAAACTTCTCCTCCAACCATTTATATCTATCTTCTAGCTGTTTTGGCAATTCTACTTTTGTCTTCTCTCTTTCAGCTATTTTATCCAAATCAGGGACGTTAGTAATGATTAGATTATTTCCTGAACCTGGGCCAATTTGGAGGTTCACTGAAGCATCAGCTTGGAATTGTTGAAGCCTGATCATGATAGATGGCCTTTGTACAGTCACGCCAAGTAGTGTTTCCACGTGTGGTGGAGTAAAATTCTGGGGATATTGATGATACTCAGTATTCTCCTCAATATTAACCATGGGCCTTTTTCCTTTATCCATAAACCCCTTCAATAGTTGTGTCATCATATATCTCTGCGATTCCATCATTTTGTCTATCATATCCTGCTGGATCTTAGCAAGCTGCTCCTGCATTTGTGTTTGCATCTGTTCTTGCATCTTCTCCTGTATTTGTTCCAACTTCTCTAGTCTTTTATCCATTACTTTAGTCTTGGTTCGGGTACCGTAGGGACATTTGGTTTTGCCAGTGACCAGGTTAATGCTGAAATAACTTTAACCAATTAGGGTCTTCTCATGAAATCTAATGCATATGATATAATGCCATGTGAATGCATGCAATGGATGCAAAAGGGTGTCGATTCTAATTTAATTTCTACCAGAAGACTTTATTAGATGGCAAATTTCTTTAAGTGAAACGGACTACGAATATACGGACAACCGTATTGTCTTCTATTTTATTAAGAAATTTGTTCTCCACGACAAACTCTCTAATTTAGTGATCGAACATGAATTGACACTCTTTTAGATATGAAATGATATGCGATGCAATAGTAACTAAAACCAAAATGAAACACATTAGTATAGGATAAAGATAAACGAAGAGAAACAAGTAGAGTACTTATTCGGATGGCCACTATGGTTTATTGCGGCACTATTTACGGTGGGCTTTTAGAGTTCACTATATGTGGCTTAGTTCTAAAGAATGGGTACCCGAACCGGCAGATTCCTCAATCCTCACCCATTACAGGCTCATATGGATCGAGTTCAGTTGAGGGGAATACATTTCCCTATGGCCATGCAGAGATGAAAATCTCACGAAGCACATAGGCACAGATGTATCCCGGAAGTAGTCCACTAGCCCATGCAGAGGTGAAAACCTCATAAAGGCATAGTTTCTCACTCCCACTTAAAGGTGTGACCATAACGGTTATGCAATGCATATGCAAATACTCTACCGAAAATAAATGCATCAAAGGAAACATGATTTTTCAAAATAATTTTCCAAATTTTCAATCAAAAGGACAAGGGTTAATCAATCTATGGACTGACTCTCAACCAATCCCCAGTGGAGTCGCCAAGCTATCGAAACCATTTTTTTATCGAGTTTTGAAAAACGGGGATCGACTTTAAAAATATGGAGTCGCCACCAATCCTTTTTGTTTAGGTGTGATCGGGTCACCTACAAAATAAATTTTGGTCTACGAATTTTAAGAAGAAAACAAGTTTGGGAGTCAGTTATGTGCGAGAAAGGATTAGCACCATCGCAACGCCCAAAATTGGTACCAAATTGATTAATTGATGTTCTAATGTTGAAGAGTTTGAAATTATTTTGAAATTTTATTCTTCTTTTTTTTTATCATTTTAAATAACTTGATTGAATATTGAGATTCCATTGTTCCTAAGGAGTAAAGTATCACATCCAGCACGATTGGATACGACAATCTAAGTCCTCGTATTCAAGATCATCCCCAAAATTCTCCAAGCACATGTATTGGAATTTTGAATGGGTATTTGGGTATTTGGACAAAAAAACCACAACCCAGCACAATTGAGCACGATTATGAATATGTATGAGTTTTGATGTTTGATGATAGATTATGAATATTTTTTATGAGTATTACAAGTTTTGTTAAGTGATTTTTAGTGAGAAAGCAAAATAGGGATTAAATTGAGAAATGTTAAAATTTTGTCGTTAGAATGTGAAATAAATGAAAATTATGGACTGATAGGGATATAAGAGTAATTCGGTTAAGCATGGGTGTTGTGAAACTTGCATGAATTTTTTATTTTGTGTATTGAAGACTAAATTGTAAAAATGTAAAAGTTTAGGTGCAAAAGTGTAAATATGCCACGAAAAAGATAATGTAACACCCCAAACCCGGTCCAAACACTACAACCGAATCTGGCATGCCACGGAGAAGAAAACGTTTGGAAAACCGATTTGTCGACTTTATTTTCGAAAGAAAACCAACGTGAGATTTTAGAGAAAATGAATTTGAATCTTGTGACATCTAAAATGGGTTAGAACTTGTTTTAGAATTGCTTAATTGGCTAATTGTTACCTCATAACTATTACTTAGTCATCACTTTAGAAAATAGGTGTTTTATTAGGTTTCGAAAACAACCACTTCATAACATTTGAATATGCTTAAAACAAATTAAAGAACCAATTAAATAAAACCCAAAAATTAAACTTGAGTGGCCTTATTACAATATTGAATACCAAAATTAAATAAAACAACCAAGTCCGAATGGAAAAGCTCAGTAATAAACCAAATGTCGAGCATGGCCACCTCGAGTCCACTCGGCTCCATATCCACGATCTAAGGATTATCTGCAAAATATAATGGAAGGGGTGAGTCACCTAGACTCAGTGTGTAAGTCTCCATCCCAAATGAAAATATGCTCTTACACAAATTCAGATACAAATATGCATGTCATGCAACCCATCAACCTAGGTATCCATCCATATCTCCCAAAACTACCCCTTGTGGTAGTGCCAAACCACTGGTAACCAAAGTTACAAAGATATTATATGTAGTACCAAACCACTGGTAACCAAAGTTACGAAAATAGCGTATATGGTACCAAACTACTGGTGGTGCCAAACCATTGAGACTTAGTCACAATTTATTTATAATATGTGGGGCCAACCCACTGTGTGATACCAAATCACTGGTGATAGTCTGATAGATCATACTTCCCCCTCCTCTCATCACCCATAACACATATATATGCCAACAATATCAGTATGATCATGCTTAACATACACGATTTATGAATACAAAATAACATGCTTTCATAGATCTCAATTACCGCGAGAAACAATAACAACTTACCCGGCATCGTCGCTTTTACTCACAGGGGTATTTAGTAAATATTGCCTTCATTCTGGCTTTTAACAACACATAACATATTACATATTTAGCATAGAAAGTGTGTAAGATTTACACACCTGTTACTTATCCGTCCACACAAACGAGACCACTTTCCTCAGCAACTTGGTTAATGGTGCTGCAATCAGAGAAAACCCTTCTACAAACCTTCGGTAATACCCTACTAAACCTAGAAAACTCTGAATCTCCGCTAAATACTTCGGTGGCTTCCAATCCAAAACTACCTCAATCTTTCGAGGGTCCACTCTAATCCCCTCCGCTGACACCACATGACCCAAGAAGGTAACTTCCTTCAACCAGAACTCGCACTTACTAAACTTGGCGTATAACTGCTTCTCCCTAAGAATCTGCAACACCACTCGTAAATGCGTGTCATGCTCCTCCTCTGATTTTGAGTACACCAAAATATCATTTATAAATACTATGACGAACCGATCCAAATACGGCTGAAACACCAAGTTCATTATATCCATAAATGCTACTGGTGCATTCGTCAACCCGAACGGCATTGCCAGAAATCCATAGTGCCCGTATTGAGTATGAAACACCGTCTTATGGATATCTGCCTCCCTTACCTTAAGTTGGTGATACCCCGACCTCAAATCTATCTTGGAAAAGACCGATGCTCCCTTAAGCTGGTCATATAAGTCATCTATCCTAGGCAACAGATACTTGTTCTTAATCGTCAATTCATTCAACTGATGGTAATCTATACACATTTGCATCGACCCGTCCTTTTTCTTCACAAAAAGCACAGGCGCTCCCCAAGGTGAAACACTTGGCTGGATAAAACCCCAATCCAACAACTCCTGAATCTGTGCTTTCAACTCCACCAATTCCTTTGGCGCCATCCTATACGGAGAAATAGACACTGGCGCTGTTCCCGGTAAAAGGTCTATACCGAACTCAACTTCCCGATCCGGGGGCAAACCTAGAAGCTCTTGTGGAAAGACATCAACAAACTCATTCACTGCTCGAACACTTCCTATAGCCGGTTCCTTACCTTCCAAAGCACAAACATAAACTACAAATGCCTTACATCCTTTCCTTACCATCTTCTCCGCTTTCAGCGCAGACACCACATTAGATAGGTAATTCCTTCTCTCACCTATCATTACCACCTCTACACCCTTGACCGTTTTCAGCACCATGCACTTAGCCGCAAAGTTTAATTCTGCCTGGTACTTAACCAACCAATCCATTCCTAAGATTAAATCGAACTCCCCAAATGGTAGTTTCATCAAATCCGCTTGAAACACGGCCCCTTGAAGTTCTAGGGGTACATCCCTATATAGTTTGTCTACCACCACAGAGTGTCCTAGAGGGCTAACTACTGTCATCTTCCTAGCAGATATCTCATAGGCTAAGTTCAGAGTTCCTACCACACTACTAGCAACATACGAGTGTGTCGAACCAATATCAATTAAAGCAATACAAGGCAGCCTAGAAATTATAAACATACCAGTTATAACGTCCGGTGCGTCGCCCTCCTCTCGACGTTTGGCTGCGTAAACCAACCCAGGCTGTCTAGCATTAGCACCTCCAGCACCTCGGCCAGGTGCTCCACGGCCCTGTTCGTTACCATTTCCACCCCTACCTACACCTCGACCCCTCTGTGGTTGCTGGCCATCTCTCCTAAATTGATCACGTCCTTGACCCTCAGCTTGAGTCCTGGCTAACTTCCGCGGATAGTCCCTTACCTGATGCTCCAACGACCCGCACTCAAAACATTCTCTATTACCAGCCTAACATTCACCCGAATGAGACATCCCACATCGAGCACACTTAGGTGGCTACTGAGTAGCAGCAGCAAGCCTCGTAGCTTGATCCGGTCCACCAAATCTAGTCCTTTTTTGAGCACTTCCTCCAGACCTTGATGACGCAAAACTCCCTTTATCCTTGCCCCTATCCTGATTCCGTTTCTCGGTCCACTTCACCTCCTCAGCTATTTTGGCCTTTTCCATGAGAACGACAAATTCCCTTTCACGCTGAGGTGCAATCAACACCCGCAGCTCATCTCTCAGCCCATCCTCGAACCTAACACAGCGCTCATGTTCCGTAATACCCCAAGCATACCTACTCAACCTCAAAAATTTAGCCTCGTACTCGGGTACCGACTTATTCCCTTGTACCAAATTTAGGAATGCCCTACATTGCGCATTAGTATAGCCAGTCCCCACATACTTCCTTCGATAGGCTATCCTAAAATAATCCCAGGTGATATCACCTGCCACTGAACCATCCCTAACCTTGAGCCACCACTGGTACGACTCATCCCGGAGAAGAGATACTATCCCCTTCAACTTCTCCTCAACCGAGAAGTCTAAGTCATCCATTATTCACTCTGTTGCCTCCAACCAGTACTCAACAGTATTGGGAGCTACACCAGACACCCCCCTAAACACCTCCGCTCCATTAGCTCAGAGCCGCTCAGCCACCGATTTCTGGGCTCCTACACCCGTGCCTGCCCCAGCGACTCTCTCTAAAACCCGCAGTACTGCCTGAGATACTGCATCGTTACCACCCATCTGATCCTGAAACTTAGCTTCCATCGCCGACAGATCCGGCATCACATTTCTAGACCCATGGCTAGACCCTGCTGGCTCCGACAGGGCCATCTTACCCCTACCACGGCCATACGATGGACGTCTATGACCTCGTGTACTCATTCTTCTCGTTCAGTTTATTTGATTAAGAATTTTATGAATTATTAACTCTGTTCACTGTTTATCCACGAACAATTTTATGAAAAATAGTCTTTAAAGTGATTCTTTCGAATTTAAACCTATCTAAAGTTTTAGTTTCAAGCTTATCTCCTAATTCTAAGTACATCTATCAAACAAACAACATCCACAGACCACATTCCATGAGCAGGGGTATTTTTTTATCATTTCACTACCCAAGGGTATTTTCGTAATTTTAACCTATAGGGGTATTTCGTACTTTTTCAAAATGTAGTTTCGGGTGATTTTTTCCAAAATAAGGGTTTGGGGTGTTACATTTTGGTATCAGAGCCCGGTTCAAAAGCTCGATTGTGGGCTTAGGGCCCAAAGTATGTTTTAAGAGTTGGTAAAATGGTTATTTTCCGGAAAGCATGGTACTTAAGTCTCCGGCGCCGATCCACCCAGGTAAGTGCCCTAACTTTTGATGTGATATTTATATGTTGGGCTTTTGGGCTTTAGATGTAGCTAAGCATGTTAATATTGATGGACCCTAGGGCTAGTTTATACAACTTTTAAAATAACATAAGATTTAAGTCCAATCAAACAAACCTGTGAGTCAGTCGCCGAGTTAAGGTGTGGCAACCGCCATGCGCATGTCTAGGATTGGATTCAGGGAGAGCTTGGTATTTAAGCAGTCCTAGTGACTCATCTCCTCTTTTCTCGAACCCTACCTGGTGCATAGTGAATGTTCACCCTAACCATGAGGACTCGTTCACAAGCTTAATTGCCTAATTGTTACCTCATAACTATTACTTAGTCATCACTTTAGAAAATAGGTGTTTTATTAGGTTTCAAAAACAACCACTTCATAACGTTTGAATATGCTTAAAACAAATTAAAGAACCAATTAAATAAAACCCAAAAATTAAACTTGAGCGGCCTTATTACAGTATTGAATACCAAAATTAAATAAAACAACCAAGTCTAAATGGAAAACTGCGTAATAAGCCAAATGCTGAGCATGGCCACCTCGAGTCCACTCCGGCTCCATATCCACGATCTAAGGATTATCTGCAAAATATAATGGAAGGGGTGAGTCACCTAGACTTAGTGTGTAAGTCCCCATCCCAAATGGAAATATGCTCTTACACAAATTTAGATACAAATATGCATGTCATGCAACCCATCAACCTAGGTATCCATCCATATCTCCCAAAACTACCCCTTGTGGTACCAAACCACTGGTGGTGCCAAACCACTGTTAACTGAAGTTACAAAGATATTATATGTGGTACCAAACCATTGGTAACCGGATTTACGAAAATAGCGTATATGGTACCAAACCCCTGGTGGTGCCAAACCACTGAGACTTAGTCACAATTTATTTATAATATGTGGGGCCAACCCATTGTGTGATACCAAATCACTGGTGACAGTCTGATAGATCATACTTCCCCCTCCTCTCATCACCCATAACACATATATATGCCAACAATATCAGTATGATCATGCTTAACATACAAGATTTATGAATACAAATTAACATGCTTTCATAGATCTCAATTACCGCGAGAAACAATAACAACTTACCCGGCATCCTCGCTTTTACTCACAGGGGTATTTAGTAACCATTGCCGTCATTCCGACTTTTAACAACACATAACATATAACATATTTAGCATAGAAAGTGTGTAAGAGTTACACATCTGGTTTTCGTACTAACGCTTTTACTGCTTCTACGCTACTGTCACTCGACACTATCACTATCGGCCTACGATCTACTTTCGATGTCGGCCCACACTCCAAAGGCCAATCTCGCACTCTCGATACTGATCGTCTCTTATATTTCGGCGTTGGGTCTATAGATCCAACTTCCTTTGGTTGACTATTATTCGAGTCCATAACAATCCCTTAATCACTAAACCATTTAAACGATGAGATCTAATTACTCAAACAATTATAACACTTAAAACGAACTCTTACCTGATTAATCGAATCTCGAATGTCCTTGAGAAAACACCACTACCAACCTACCTACATTCGACCATTCCCCAAACATTAAACGAATCGAAAATCACAACCATCCCAACCTATATGTCATTCGCTAAATGGAAAAAATCAAGAAAGGCCTTTCAGTCAAACCTACCACCACCTACCTTCGGTTTTTCCACCAAATCGACACTTCTGACTATAGATAGGCAGGATTTGGCTTCTATGGACAGAGAGGGGAAATCGACAGACCCTAAGTACAAGTGATTCGGATTAGAAACTTGATAGAAATAGAGAAATCACAGAGGAAAGAAATCTCGAAACTCACCGGATTATAGAGGAGTATTTGGCTTACGGTGCACCTTCAGGAAACAGAGATCCCACCTGATGATTCGGCTTAAAGAGAAAGAAAATGTGCACAAAGAGTATTCGGCTTTCAAAGGGTTTTCAAGAAGAGGAGAAACAATTAGGGAGTTTGGGTTTTGGGAAGAACTAAAGAAAATGGAAGAAAAGAATTCGACTTCAGAGAAAAGATGAGAAAAACAAATGAAAAGAGATGTTAACTGGCTACCAATTTCGGCTACACATGCACACACCTCAGAGTTGTAGTTTCAGCCAACTCTCTCCCCTATCTTAATAGCCCTTATCCCCTATCTCCTCCATCTACTATCACATCCCTATCTCACCCTTTGAAGAGCCCACAATAGAACCAACTCTTCCCTCTTAACTATCATCTTTTAATTACACAAAATAAAAGAATTTAAGGCTCCTAAATTAAAACCAATGTGCCATCCAACCCCTTCTATTCTTAGTGCCGAAATTGACCCATCCATTTGGGCTTCAAGTGGCCACACATGGCCCAACAATCCCCCTAAGTGGCGCCACCTTAATGCCCACTCAAAGCACTCCATATTTTTGGGCCACGAGCCTAGCTTGCTACCAAACATAACTATTTAGATTTAATTACTACTAACACTATTTTTAAACAATCTATCCCCAATTTTAAAGCCCAAATCCTAGCCCAATTCACACCTTAAAGCCTTAACCTACTAATTTAGCCATGCAACATACCAAATGCATAGACCCACAAAATCAGGATATTACAGATAAAGTTATCGACTAATCGACTAGATTTACCGTTTTCACATCTGAGGTAAGTTCGTATGTAATAAGCATTGTAACAATTATGGTTTAAATGCTTTGATATTGCATAAATGGTGTGTATGAGATTATAGTCATGTTTGACGATGATTCATATATATATGAAACTTAATGTGCAATTCTAAATAGCTTCAGCTATATATGGCACTTAGTGTGCGGGATCGAGATAGCTTTGACTATGTAATGCACTTAGTGTGCGAGATCGAGATAACTTTGGCTATGTAATGCACTTAGTGTTCGAGATTAAATTAGCTTTGGCTATGTATTGGTGCTTAGTGTGTGAGATATCGAGTATTCGACAATATTCCTGTAACACCCCAAACTCGGCCTAGAAGTTAGGCTCGAATCTAGCGTGTCACACTGAAGGGTTTTTTGAAAACGTATAAAGACCTTATGACTAAAGATGACGATATTTTGTTATAGTTAAGACAAACAAATCAGTTTTTTTTTAAATACTTGGTAAAATACTACTAATCTCTTGAAAGGCTGCTTGAAGAATCGATATTTGAACTAGTAATCTTTTAAAATCGTAACTTTTAAAAATAGCGTCGATAATTTGAAAGAGAATCCAAGTTAAATTATTTGTACCAATTTGTTATGAAATCCATTTGTTAATCGATTTTGGAAAACCTTTATTTTAGCTTTTAGAAAAATTCTCGTTTAAAACAATTTAAGCAAAATAAAAAATAAACCAACCATAAAGCAAATAATAAAATACTCTAGAGGCCTTAATACAACTTAAACCAAAATAGCAAAATAATAAAATAAACGGAAATAGAAATTTAAAATTTGAAACACCATTTATGAAGTATGGCCTCCACCGAGTCATCTATGGCCCAAGTCCACCTCACGGAGCATTACCTACAGGGTTAAGAAAGAAGGGGGGTGAGTTACAAGAACTCAGTGTGTAACCCACTCAGTGTGGAACAATATATTCATAAGGTAAATTTCAACAAAAAGCCCATATTACAAGTTATCAATTTGGCCCATTAGTCAAAATAGAAATTTTAGCCCATTTAACGATCCAGCAAACTTTGCCCCATTTAACGATCTAGCAAATTTGGCCCATATAGCAATCTATCAAAACGGCCCATTATAAAAATTTCACAATTTGGCCCATATCACATTTTGGCCCACATAGCAAACATCACATTTGGCCCATATATCGCTTTTATCGATTTAGTCCAGTGAGGGCAATTTCGTAATTCAGCCCATAAGGGCTTTTTCGTAATTCAAAATTTTACCCACTAAGGGTAATTCAGTAATTTACCCATTAAGGGTATTTCAGTAATTTCACAACCTAGGCTTAACTACTAATTTGGAGCATAAAATCAAAACTGTCCATTTGCGTCATATTGACTAAATTGACCATAACTTGAGTTAGAAAACTTGAAATCTAAATCCATAAATTTTCCTTGAAATTAACACATATATCTTTCTCCTATAATTTTTTCAGAATTTTTTGCTTAACCGTTTAGTACAGTTTATTTCTTAAATTTTTCCTTGTTTCACTGTCTAATGATTCTGACCTCTCTTATCTTAATCTCAAATATCTTACCGTACACTTTTCATATACTACTTCCGCTTGTTTCCATTGAAAATAGGTTCACTAAGGATTCCATTCATATAAATTATGTCCAATAATTCACTTTTTACAGTTTTATACGATTTTTCCAAGACAGAACAGAATACCCCGAAGTCATTCAAAACTAGTCTCACTAAAATTAATATATATCAGAATATAATATTCCTTTTCCTTCTTCATTTCTTCCTTATCAAAATAGACACAGTAAGATTTTATTCGATATCTCATTCACTTTGTAATTCATTTTATCCAATTTTTCGAGATTTTTCAAATACAAGTCACTGTTTCTGACTAAAACTGTTCTATTACAAAACATGATTACTACTACTAGCATACGCACGTCCGAGTGATCACGGATGCCGGTTATCAATTTTCGTCGGTATTTATACCGAATCACAGAATATTTCTTGTAAACTTTCAAAGAGATGTGAGATTTACTCACCATTTCAAACATATATTTGGAAGGGTATGGGATTACACACCTTATTCGGAATCCGTAACACAATATTCTCCGCGGCACCTAAAGATACAATCGGTCAACAATTAGTCCAAAATCGAACTTACCACTTCAACCAATTATTTCGATTGATTAACAATCTGTACACTTACCAGCAATCCGAGTCTCTTATTACGAGGGATTGATTGAGCGATTTAGTCCCTAAAAATATAATTGATTAGTCACAACCACTATTTTGTTAAGCACAATAACCGATCAACGAAATAGATCCAAAAAGAACCATGATGAATCCCTTACCTTAACGATATTTGTAATATTTGGGATTTAGGGGTTATGCATTTTCACTTAAATGTATTTGGTAGCATGCTTGTGTGTGTTTTGAATGTGTTTTGGGGGCTTCAGGAACCTTGGGATGTAGGTGGAAGACTTAGAAAATTAGTAGATTTTTAAGCATAAAAAGGGAACTAAGGGAGCTAGGCCTTAAGGAGTTTAATGTGTGGCTTAGGACACAAGAACCAAGTTGATAAAGTGGCAAGGGAGGCGCCACTTAGAGCATAGGGAGTGACGCCACAGGGAGTGTGAAGGGACCTAGGTTCGAGTAGCAAGGGAAGCGTTTTGGAGCTTTTATTTTTCGGCAAGGGGGTGCAGTGATGGACGGCACAAGGACACTTCATGGATGAAGAGTAGATTGGGTCAAATAGCTTAAATTTTCGGCTAAGTAGGAGGGAAAAGGGGGATTTGGATAAGTGAAGAAGAGGTGGCCGAATGTGGGACTCTAGGAGAGGCATAATCGGTTTTGGGGTTGTAGTAGGAGGGTGTGTGCCGAAATCTCCTAATCACCTCCTACTCATCTTTTCTTTCTCTCAACCTCAATCCTATACTTTTCTTTTTCTTTTCTTGTGACCGAAAATTCCATCTCCATTGAGAGCCATAGCCGAATTGTGTAACCCCTCCTTCCCTTTTCTTTTCATAAGTCCCTAAAGCCGAAACACTCCTTGTCATTAGCCGAAATCTCTCTCTTTTTCTGTCATTCTCAAAAGTCGAATCTCCTATCTCTTGGCCATAGCCGATTGTACCTCTACCCTTTTGGAACCGAATTATTCACTAGATCAAAAGCCGAATCTTCTGGTAAGTATCTTCCTCTTTACAGTCGGTTTCATCTCTTTTTCTTTGGGTGGGCCGAAACCGAATAGTTAGCCTTGGTTTTGAGGGATGGTCGAATCTTGTTAAGGCCATAATCTTGTGTTTCTTTCGTGTGTAGCCAGACTAAGGGAGCGTTAAAGATCTCTTGGGTTCGACTACTCAAGGTAAGGGTTGGTATTTGGCCAAAGGCCATATTATTTTAAAGATGGCCAATTCTAACTATGGTTTTTAGGGAGGAGTACAACCTGATTCGGTAGGTCTTCGAGATTCGGTGGCTGATCTAGGTAAGGGTTCTAGCATGTAGATCTGTTTCTTTTTCAATTTGGTATCAGAGCCCGGTTCAAAACTCGGCCTTGAGGGCTTTTGGGGCCAAAACGTTCTTTTTTTAGAAATTGAGTTTTACTAAAGGATGAGCAGGTTTTCTGGCATGGCACTTCAGTCTCTGGCCTGAAGTCCACCAGGTAAGTACTCTTAACCACTGTGTGATTTGTATGTGGGTATTACGGGATCATAGATTAGTGTATTAGGAGCTATTTAACCCTAGGACTAGCTTACTCCAACACAGAATTACATAAAATTTAAAGTCTAATCAAACAAACCTATAAGTCAGTCGCCGAGTTAAGGGTGTGGCAACCGTTGTGCGCATGTCTAGGATTGGATTCAGGGGGAGCTTGGTATTTAAGTAGTCCTAGTGACTCACCCCCTTTTCGCTCGAATCCTACCTAGTGCGTAGTGACGGTTCACCCTAACCAAGAGGACTTATTCACAGGCTAAATTAAATAATTAAAACTCGAAAGGGACTAGCTATACTATTTTATAAAAAAAAAACCTTAGTTTTAAAATCACCGAATTACCCCTTTGATTTGTGGAAAACTATTTTAGATTTTGAAAAAAAATTTTCGAAATATCCCCAATTTACAAAATTACCGAAATACCCCTAGTTTGTAAAATTACAAAAATACCCTTAGTTTATAAAATTACCATACTACCCTCGATATCTTTTACCAAAATATCCCTAAAATTGCAAAAAGACCAAAAACCCCTATTTTACAAAATTTCAAGATACCCTGATTTGGAAAATTACCAAAATACCCCTATAGGACAAATTACGAAAATACCCCTAGGTTGGAACGGGCGAAAATGTTCAAAGTGGTGAATGTGTGTAATAGATACTATTTAATGAATGTGACTCTCTGGATTAGGGTTGAAAACTTGAAACGAAAACCCTAAAATGATCGAAAGAACTACCCCTAAACTTCTTTACATAAAACTTGTTCGTGGGTAATCAGTGGAACAAAAACTAATGCATAAAAATTTTTAAAGCAAATTAAATCGCGATCGTAGGCATGAGTTCTAGGGGACATGGTCGTAATGTGCAAAGGCGTGGTAGAGGTAGAATGACCGTATCGAAACCCGTTAGGTCTGGTCAAGGGTCCAAGAATGAGATGCCACCACCACCAGCTGTTGGTGTTGAATATTAGGATCAGACGGGGGATGATGCAGTATCGTAGGCGATGCTATGAGTTATTGAGAGGGTGCCTGGAGTAGGTGGAGGTATGGGAGCTCAAAAATCTGTACTGAGTGACTCTGAGCCAATAGACCTGAGGTATTCCGAGGAGTATCTGGTGTGGCGCCCAATACGGCTGAGTATTGGTTAGAGGCGACGGAGTGAATCATGGATGATTTGGATCTGAATGCTGAGGAGAAACTGAAAGGAGTGGTATCGCTTCTCCGGGATGAGTCATACCAGTGGTGGCTCACGGTTCGGGATAGTGCTGCAGTGGATGATCTCACTTGGGAGTATTTTAAGGCGGTGTATCAGAAGAAGTATGTTAGGACTAGCTATATTGATGCACAGAGGAAGGCGTTTCTGAGGCTGGTTCAGGGGAGTAAGTCCGTAGCAGAGTACGAGGAGAAATTCTTATGGTTGAGCCGGTATGCTCGAGGTATCGTAGCTACGGAACATAAACAATGTGTCTGGTTTGAGGATGGACTGAGGGATGACCTGAGATTGTTGATTGCTCCACAGTAGGAGCGGGAGTTTGCTGTGTTGGTTGAGAAGGCTAAGGTAGCCGAAGGGGTTAAGAAATCTGTGAGACAGAATTCGGATAAGAATAGACAAAAGAGAGTTTTTGGATCGTCAGGGTCATCCAGGAATGTTCAAAAAAGACCTAGAATTGATGGGTCGCAAGGTCAGCAGGTTGTTACGGGAGGACAATACTGTACTTGTGCTCAGTGTGGAAAGATGCACCTAGAAGAGTGTTGGAAGAAAAAGGGATGTTTTAAGTGTGGGTTCAAGGATCACATGATTAGGGACTGTCCTATTAAAATAGATGGGAGCTGACAAACAAGTCAGGGTCTTAATCAGGCTGGAAGAGGTGGACAATAGCCACCGTAGGGTCGTGGTCCGATTGGCAGAGGTAATGGTTCTAGAAGAGGTCGGGGAACACTGGGTAGAGGTGTTGGTAACACGAAGGCAAGACAGTCGAGTCTGGTCTATGCAGTTCATCGAAGGGAAGATGGTGATGCACCGGACGTCATAACCGATACATTCCTTATAGCTGGCAAGCCTTACTTTGCTTTAATTGTTGGCTCGACCTACTCATATGTTGCATGTAGATTAGCTGAAACATTAGGTGTAGCATCTGAACTGTCTGCTAGGGAGATGACTGTAGTAAGCCCATTAGGTCAAACGATAGTGGTGAATAGGATATTCTGGAGTGTGCCTCTAGAGATTTAGGGAGTGGTATTTCCTGTCGACTTGATGGAACTACCTTTTGGGGAATTTGATCTCATTCTAGGCATGGATTGGTTAGTAGAACATCGGGCTAAATTGGATTGCGTAGCTAAGCAAATGGAGTTGAGGACTCTGGAGGATGAGGAGATAATTATGATAGGAGAAAGAAGGAATTATTTGGCTAACGTAGTCTTCGCATTAAAGGCTGATAAGATGGTCCGAAAAGGGTGCAATGCATTTTTGGTCTTCGTGAGTGCTTTGGATGCAAAAGAAGAAGGAGTTAGTGGAGTGAGAAGAGTAAGGGAATTCGTGGATGTCTTTTCGAAGGAGCTGCCTAGGTTACCCACGACGAGGAGATGGAGTTGAATTGATTTCTTGTCGTGCTGACTCTGTGTCAATTGCTCCGTACCGAATGGCACCAAAGGAGTTAGTAGTGCTTAAAGCCCAGATCCAAGAGTTACTCAATCATGGGTTTATTCGACCTAGTGTGTCTCCGTGGGGAGCACCGGTCCTATTCGTGAAGAAGAAGGATGGGACTATGCGTATGTGCATAGATTACCGGCAGTTGAATAAGCTGACCATCAAGAACAAGTACCCATTACCGAGGATAGACGACTTATTCGATCAGCTTAAGGGGGCCGCGATATTTTCAAATATAGATCTACGGTCGGGATATCATCAGCTTAGGGTGAAGAAAGTAGATATCCATAAGATAGCTTTTCGGACTAGGTACGGGCATTATGAGTTCTTAGTAATGCCATTCGGATTGACGAACGCCCCAGCTACGTTCATGGATATGATGAACTGGGTTTTCCAACCCTACCTGGATCAGTTTGTCGTTGTGTTTATAGACGACATCCTAGTGTATTCCAAGTCTGAGGAAGAACATGATGAGCATCTCCGGGTTGTATTACAAGTGTTAAGGGAAAAGAAGCTATATGCCACGTTCAACAAGTACGAATTTTGGCTAAAGGAAGTTACGTTCTTAGGTCATGTGGTGTCTGTGGAAGGAATAAGGGTGGATCCTCAGAAGATTGAGGCAGTACTGGATTGGAAACCACCTAAGTCTGTGGCAGAGGTTTGAAGTTTCTTGGGGTTAGCAAGCTACTACAAAAGATTTGTTGAAGGGTTCTCATCAATAGCAGCACCTCTGATGAAGTTGTTAAGAAATGAGGTACCTTTCGTATGGGCGGATAAGTAGCAGGAGAGTTTGAGAAGCTTAAAAGAGTATTGACAGAGGCTCCGATTTTGATTCAGCTGAAAGCAGGGAAAGACTTCGTGGTGTATTGTGATGCTTCCCATACAGGATTGGGATGTGTCCTTATGCAAGACAGGAAAGTGGTCACTTATGCATCTCGGCAATTGAGGCCAAATGAGGTTAACTATCCGACGCATGACCTGGAGTTGGCGGCGGTAGTTTTCACTATAAAAGTGTGGAGGCGCTATTTGTATAGAGAAAGGTCGGTGATCTATACGGACCACAAGAGTCTCAAATATATGTTGACTCAGAAGGAGCTGAATTTGAGACAACGAAGGTGGGTGGAGTTGTTGAAAGACTACGACTGTTCAATAGAGTATCACCTGGGCAAGGCAAATGTGGTGGCAGATGCCCTAAGTCAGAAAGTGGTGTCAGATCTGAGGGCGATGTTTGCACATCGTAGCCTTTATGAGGATGGAAGTTTGCTAGCGGAGTTGCAAGTGAAGCCAACATGGCTAAGTCAAGTAAAGGAGAAACAATTGGTAGATGGTGAACGCAATGCTAAGCTGCTACAAGTACAAAATGGGGAGTTAGAAGATTATGGTGTAAACGGTGATGGAGTGTTGTGTTTTCGGGGCAAGGTCTTTATGCCGAATGATGAGGAGTTAAGGTAGAAAATTCTTTAGGAATCGTATAGTAGCCCTTGTGCTATGCATCTTGGAGGAAGTAAGTTATACAGGGATTTATGGGATCTGTTTTGGTGGCTTGGTCTTAAGCGGGAAGTTACAGAATTTGTAGGGAAGTGCTTAACGTGTTAGCAAGTCAAGGCTAAACACCAAGTACCGTCAGGATTGCTTCAGCCGATAAAGATTCTGGAATGGAAGTGGGAGAGAATTACCATGGACTTCGTTAGTGGGCTTCCCCTTACGCCTACTAAGAAGGACTCGGTATGGGTGATAATAGATCGGTTGACGAAGTCTGCACATTTCATACCAGTGCGGGTGGACTATTCCCTGCAGATATTGGCAAAATTGTATGTAGCAGAAATCGTGAGGCTGCACGGAGTGCCGATGTTGATTATCTCGGATAGGGATCTGAGGTTTACGTCTCGATTTTGGAAAGCACTACATTAAGCATTGGGCACTAGGTTAGACTTCAGTACGGCATTCCATCCACAGTCGGACGACCAATCTTAGCAGGTAATTCAAGTGCTAGATGATATGTTGAGGGGTTGCGTGATAGATTTCAGAGGAAGTTGGGAGGAGTTCGTGCCTTTAGTGGAATTTGTGTACAATAACAACTATCAAGCAAGTATTCGGGTGGCACCGTACGAAGCGCTGTATGGAAAGAGGTGTCGCACTCCTACGTGTTGGACAGAATTGGGGGAACGTCATGTTTTAGGTCCGGAGATTGTGGCAGAATCTGAAGAAAAGGTCAAGGTAGTTCGGACACGGTTGAAGGAGGCATCTGACAGGCAAAAGTCATATGCAGATCTTTAGTGGAAGGAGATAGAGTTTGCTGTAGGAGATCGGGTGTTTCTCAAAGTTTCACCGTGGAAGAAGGTGATGAGATCTGGTCGCAAGGGAAAGTTAAGTCCTAGGTTTATAGGACCTTATCAAATTTTGAAGCAGGTTGGACCACTAGCATATCAGTTAGAGTTGCCTACAGAATTGAAGCAGATACACGAGGTGTTCCACGTTTCGATGCTACGTCGTTACCGATCAGACCCATCTCGTGTAATACCGGTTGAAGAGGTGGAGCTAAGACCAGATTTGTCCTATGAGGAAGAGCCAATTCAGATTCTGGAACGGGATGTGAAGGTGCTTCGGAGGAAATCAGTTCCTCTACTCAAAGTGTTATGGCGTAACCATGGATCGGAAGAAGCTTCGTGGGAGCCGGAGGAAGCAATGCTATAGCAATACCCTCACTTGTTTTAGCCAGGTAATTTCGAGGTCAAAATTATTTTAAGGGGGTAGAACTGTAATATCCGAGATTTAAGGGTTATGAATTTTCACTTAAATGTATGTGGTAGCATGCTTGTGTGTGTTTTGAATGTGTTTTGGGGGCTTCAGGAACCTTGGGATGTAGGTGGAAGCCTTAGAAAATTAGTTGATTTTTAAGCCTAAAAAGGGAACTAAGGGAGCTAGGCCTTAAGGAGTTTAATGTGTGGCTTAGGACATAAGAACCCAGTTGATAAAGTGGCAAGGGATACGCCACTTAGAGCACAGGGGAGTGACACCACAGGGAGTGTGAAGGGACCTAGGTTCGAGCAGTAAGGGAAGCATTTTGGAGCTTTTATTTTTTGGCAAGGGGGTGCAGTGATGGACATCACAAGGACACTTCATGGATGAAGAGTAGATTGGGTCAAATAGCTTAAATTTTCAGCTAAGTAGGAGGGAAAAGGGGGATTTAGATAAGTGAAGAAGAGGTGGCCGAATGTGGGACTCTAGGAGAGGCATAATCGATTTTGGGGTTGTAGTAGGAGGGTGTCTGTCGAAATCTCCTAATCACCTCCTACTCATCTTTTCTTTCTCTCAACCTCAATCCTATACTTTCTTTTTCTTTTCTTGTGACCGAAAATTCCATCTCCATTGAGAGCCATAGCCGAATTGTGTAACCCCTCCTTCCCTTTTCTTTTCATAAGTCCCTAAAGCCGAAACACTCCTTGTCATTAGCCGAAATCTTTCTCTTTTTCTGTCATTCTCAAAAGCCGAATCTCCTATCTCTTGGCCATAGCTGATTGTACCTCTACCCTTTTGGAACCGAATTATTCACTAGATCAAAAGTTGAATCTTCTGGTAAGTATCTTCCTCTTTACAGTCGGTTTCATCTCTTTTTCTTTGGGTGTGCCGCAACTGAATAGTTAGCCTTGGTTTTGAGGATGGCCGAATCTTGTTAAGGCCATAATCTTGTGTTTCTTTCGTGTGTAGCCAGAGTAAGGGAGCGTTAAGGATCTCTTGGGTTCGACTACTTAAGGTAAGGGCTGGTATTCGGCTAAAGGCCATATTATTTTAAAGATGGTCGATTCTAACTATGGTTTTTAGGGAGGAGTACAACCTGATTCGATAGGTCTTCGGGATTCGGTGGCCGATCTAGGTAAGGGTTCTAGCGTATAGATCTGTTTTTTTTCATTCAAAAGCCTAAGGCTAATCGTTTATGTGTATTAGTGATTGGCCGATTGCAAGGAAGGTTCATCACATAGCTTCGGGATTTGGTTGGAAACCAAATCGGCATTAAGGTAAGGATTATGGTTGTGCGTTAACCTTTCGAGATTTGGTTGTATAGCCGAATGGTCTCTTTGCTAATGATCTGAGTGTTGGCCGAATGTAGGAAAGGGGATCTAGTGCGTTAGATTGGGATTTTTGGGATTCGGTAATCACGTTAGTAGCCAGGTGTGTAACCTCACACTAAATTCCTGATAGATTAATACTAATAATATTAAGCATGTGTTAATAAAGTTATGAATAAACATGGCTAAGGGTACCATTCAATGGTACAGTGCATTCAGGTACGTTACCCCTAACTCTCAGTTAATATTTTTCGATATGGTATATGTGTGATTTCGTTATGACTTTGGGGTAAGGTACATTGCATGATATCTAAATAATATGTATGTTGCATGGGCATATGGGTGATAATGATAAAGGGGAAGTGTTCTGGTGGTTTTTACCACATTATCTGGTGACTTATGTCACATATTATGAATCTGGTGACTCTGTCACATTATCTAGTGGCTATGCCACGATTATAAGGGTGATGTACAGTTGACTGTAGTGACTGCCTTCGATGGTGTGTAGGGGATGGAGGGTCGATTTAGTAATCCCCACGGTGTAATTGGCAGGTATGGGTGATGTGTAGAGGTTGGATATCTAGGTGGGTTTGGGTTGCATCATTGCCTATACTTGTCATGTGTGATTTAATATGCCTTAATCATTTGGGAGTCTGTGTTGGTTGTTACACACTGAGTCTGTTGACTCACCCTTCGTGGGCTAACATTTTGCAGGTGATACTCAGTAATTGGACCGGGTCGGCAGGGACTTAGTGGTGGCCATGCACAGCTCATCATTTTTCTGGTTTCTTATGATTATAATTTATCGCGTTTTCGTATTATGTTTTTTTGGAATTTATTTTGGGTTTAGTTTTGTTGTAATAAGGCCATTACTATTTAACTAGTTTAAGTTTTGTTTTAATTTTTATTCTGATAACGATCAACATTAAACAAGTGGTTAAACGATTTTTCATAAAACAACTTCAAATGTTTTGACACCTAAACACCTACGATTTTCAACTTAATGTTAAGCTCTAAAATTCGGCATTTTTTTAAACTTGTAATTTCTAAAATATGAAGATAATGTTTTATTACAAAAAATTAAATTACAACACGGTTTTCAACTTGAGAATAACCCAAATCTATTTTCTTCAAAACCACCAAGTTTTTAAAGATGACATAACGAGATTTAACTACGTTTTACTCAAGGAGCATGCCAGATCCGGTCAGGGCTTGTGGGCCGGGTTTGGGGTGTTTCAATATTAGTTCTGATTTCTAACGATTGTACAACGGCTACGAATGAGTCAAAGTTTCAACCTTCCACTATCACTCAATTGATCAAAGGAGTGAATGTCAACACAATTGAGAAGAAATGATTAAAAGAAAGGAGAAGATGTATCAAGGTGTTTGGAATGTTTCGATCAACACAATGGCTTGTAAATTCGACACAAAGCGAAAGAAATTTGGAGAGTACCAAATATTGCAAAGAGGAAGGTTTTTGGCCTAACAAGCACCAAAAATTCAATCAAAAGACAATGGAGATTTTTGGCTATCAAAGAAGGTGGAAACAAAATGAGTTTGTGGTCAAAAAAGAGAGGAAGGAAATGCACTATTATGCTAATAGGTTTCGGCCAGGAGTGTTGCAAATTTGGGAGAGAATGACACAAAGTTGTCAAAGGAATTTTGGCCAAAACAAAGCTAATACTTTACCCAATGCCAACTAAAATTTTTTTAGCCACCTATCTACCTCAAAACCGTCCACATGGATCCCTCCTTAGGATAAAAGTTTGGCCACCCATACTTTCCAAAACACCTCCCCCAATACTAGCCTCTTGTCTCCCTTTCTTTCCTATTCCTCTTGATTCCTTTCCCAAACTTTAACCTTACCATATTCTTATAGCCACCTTACCAAAATAATGAAGTCCACCCTTGCCATAAATAGTCCTTGGCTGACACTTAAGGAAAGAGTGCAAAAATATTAGCCAACATTGCACACAAAGGGATTTGAACCTCTTCCCTCAAAGTCCATCACTTAATGCCATAACCTCTTTACCATATGCTCCATTATGCTAACCATTTATTCATTTATTTCAATAAGCCTTGAAGCTACTTACTATCTCTCCTTAAAGTGCTAAAATACCAAATTTTTCCTAAGGCCCAATTAAACCTGAGACTTCATAGAAACCTTGTAAACTCCAAATTCACTTAACTAACAAGTCCAATTTGCAATATTGTCATTCTCTTGTTCTCAAAATTTTAAACATTCTTACGCCCGAGGCCTATTGGGCCCAATTATTCTAAGCCCAATTTCGGGATGTTACAATTCTACCCTCCTTAAAAAAATTTCGTCCTCGAAATTTCCAATCAACTACTAAACGCACCGCTCAAATCACACCACTATGCTTTCGCTGCGCACTCTGATCTTAATAACACTAATTTGCTTTCTATCTTTAACCTTGGAAACTCTTCACATCATCAAATATCAACCTCAGAAGTAAACATATATTTACCACGTTTACTTCAAATTTTCTACATATAAACATCACGTCCAACCAAAATGAACCTAACTTGATGGTGATGAAACAATCACGAGCTTTATGCTCCTTAGACCTGCATCTCAAACATGCTCCTAACCTCCTCCAACATTCCCTCGGATGATGCCTTCTGCAATAATCGCAAGCCGAAAAGTTTGGACGTGCCTTGACATGCTTCACAGAACAAGATTGCGACCCAAGAGAACCACGATCTATTTTCTTCTTACAGTCCACAAATCCAAATCGAAGTGCCTCACTGATTCCTTTAACCTCCTCCAATACTTTTTTAACTATCTGAGTCAGCTCATCAACCTTAAATCGAACACAAGATCCCATCTCAGCCACTGGCGATGCCAATGTCTCCCTTTCGGAAACATGCCCCGATGCTGAAGATCTAGCCCTAGCACCTCGGCCTTTACCACGTCTACATCCACCGTGTCCACGTCTTCTAGTGCTCATGTTTACTAAATCGATTTAATCTTATTAAAAGTTTTATGAATTAGTGTACTATTTCGATATTTATTAAACAATATTTTATGAAACATAAGAAGCAAACTTGTTTTCGTAATTGCATCTTATAGTCTCAGTCTCTATAGTTTCAACTCCTAAAACTAACAGTTCTAGAGTATTCTATTTCGTAGAATTTTCATACCACAGTAATAACACAATAATCATAAAATGAAAACAAATACTTACTTGACTTGGTGCCGAGTAGCCGTGGTGCCATACTTCCTTTCAAACATGTATTTATAAATCAATTTTCAAACAACTTTGGAGAATTTTTTGAACCCAAACTACAGTCGAGTTTTGAAACTGGGCTCTGATACCATAAAATGTAACACCCCAAACTCGGCCTAAAAGTTAGGCCCGAATCTAGTGTGTCACACTGAAGAGTTTTTCGAAAACGTATAAAGACCTTATGACTAAAGATGACGATATTTTGTTATAGTTAAGAAAAACAAATCAAGTTTTTTTTTTTTTGAAATACTTGGTAAAATACTACTAATCTCTTGAAAGGCTGCTCGAAGAATTGATATTTGAACTAGTAATCTTTTAAAACCGTAACTTTTAAAAATAGTGTCGATAATTTGAAAGAGAATCCGAGTTAAATTATTTGTACCAATTTGTTATGAAATCCATTTGTTAATCGATTCTGGAAAACCTTTATTTTAGCTTTTAGAAAAATTCTCGTTTAAAACAATTTAAGCAAAATAAAAAATAAACCAACCATAAAGCAAATAATAAAATACTCTAGAGGCCTTAATACAACTTAAACCAAAATAGCAAAATAATATAATAAACAGAAATAGAAATTTAAAATTTGAAACACCATTTCTGAAGTATGGCCTCCACTGAGTCATCCATGGCCCAAGTCCACCTCACGGAGCATTACCTACAGGATTAAGAAAGAAGGGGGTGAGTTACAAGAACTCAGTGTGTAACCCACTCACCGTTGTTTATTGGGCCAAAATCCATTAAGCAAATATTTGGGCTGGAGCCCATATACAAATATAACAATTTAACATGTATAGCATGCATGTGATATGCAATTCCCAACCAAGCCTAATTTTCATCCACTACACACCACCCATACCAACCATCACACCTGTGGGGATCAAGTCAACCCACCCCGCCAACACACCAATAGCAGGCATTAAGCCAATTATAATATTTGTGGCAACAGGCCATTGTGACAGAGTCACCGAACTTGATTTTGGCAACAGGCCATTTATAATATTTGTGGTAGAACCACCGAACTAGATTTTTGGCAACAGGCCATTGCGACAGAGTCACCGAACTAGGTTTTTGGCAACAGGCCTTTCTTCTCTTCGTCAATTGTCCCAACCCATGCATTCATGTATATATAGATAATGCATAACAATATATTCATAAGGTAAATTTCAACAAAAAACCCATATTACAAGTTATCAATTTGGCCCATTAGTCAAAATAGAAATTTTGGCCCATTTAACGATCTAGCAAACTTTGGCCCATTTAACGATCTAGAAAATTTGGCCCATATAGCAATCTATCAAAATGGCCCATTATAAAAATTTCACAATTTGGCCCATATCACATCTTGGCCCACATAGCAAACATCACATTTAGCCCATATATCGCTTTTATCGATTTAGTCCATTGAGGGAAATTTCGTAATTTGGCCTATAAGGGCTTTTTCATAATTCAAAATTTTACCCACTAAGGGTAATTTAGTAATTTACCCATTAAGGGTATTTTAGTAATTTCACAACCAAGGCTTAACTACTAATTTGGAGCATAAAATCAAAATTGTTCATCTGCGTTATACTGCCTAATTTGACTATAACTCGAGTTAGAAAACTCGAAATCTAAATACGTAAATTTTCCTTGAAAGTAGACACATATATATTTCTCTTATAATTTTTCCAGAATTTTTAGCATAATCGTTTAGTACGATTTATTTCTTAAAGTTTCCCTTGTTTCACTGTCCAATGATTCTGACCTCTCTTACCTTAATCTCAAATATCTTACCTTATGCTTTTCATATACTGCACCCGCTTGTTTCCATTGAAAATAGGTTCACTAAGGATTCCATACATATAAATTATGTCCCATAATTCACTTTTTTCAATTCTATACGATTTTTCCAAGATAGAACAGAATACCCCGAAGTCATTCAGAACTAGTCTCACTAAAATTAATATATCTCAGAATATAATATTCCCTTTCCTTCTCCGTTTCTTCCTGACCAAAATGGACACAGTAAGATTTTATTTGATATCTTATTGACTTTGTAATTCCTTTTATCCAATTTTTCGTGATTTTTCAAATACACATCACTATTTCTGACTAAAACTGTTTTATTACAAAACATGATTACCACTACGAGCATACGCACGTCCGAGTGATCACGGGAGCCGGTTATCGATTTTCTTCGGCATTTCTACTGAATCACAGAATATTTCTTGTAAACTTTCAAAGAGATGTGAGATTTACTCACCATTTCAAACATATATTCGGAAGGGTACGGGATTACACACCTTATTCGGAATCCGTAACACAATATTCTCCGCGGCACCTAAAGATACAATCGGTCAACAATTAGTCCAAAATCGAATTTACCACTTCAACCAATTATTTGGATTGATTAACAATCTGTACACTTACCAACAATCCAAGTCTCTTATTAGGAGGGATAGATTGAGCAATTTAGTCCCTAAAAATATAATCGATTAGTCATAACCACTATTTCATTAAGCACAATAACCGGTCAACAAAATAGATCCAAAAAGAACCATGATGAATCCCTTACCTTAACGATATTAGTTCCAATTTCTAAAGATTGTACAATGGTTACGGATGAGTCAAAGTTTCAACCTTCCACTATCACTCGATTGATCAAAGGAGTGAATGTCAAAACAATTGAGAATAAATGATTGAAAGAAATGAGAAATGTATCAAGGTGTTTGGAATGTTTCGATCAACACAATGGGTTGTAAATTTGGCACAAAGAGAAAGAAATTTGGAGAGTACCAAATAGTGCAAAGAGGAAGGTTTTTGGCCTAACAAGCACCAAAAATTCAATCAAAAGACAATGGAGAATTTCAGCTATCAAAGAAGGTGGAAACAAAATGAGTTTGTGGTCAAATAAAAGAGGAAGGAAATGCACTATTATGCTAATAGGTTTCGACAAGGAGTGTTGCAAATTTGGGGGAGAATGACACAAAGTTGTCAAAGGAATTTTGGCCAAAACAAAGCTAATACTTTACCCAATGCCAACTAAAATTTTTTTCAGCCACCTATCTACCTCAAAACCATCCACATGCATCCCCCCTTAGGATAAGAGTTTGGCCACCCATACTTTCCAAAACACCTCCCCTAATACTAGCCTCTTGTCCCCCTTTCTTTCCTTTTCCTCTTGATTCCTTTCCCAAACTTTAATCTTGCCATATTCTTATAGCCACCTTACCAAAATAATGAAGTCCACCCTTGCCTTAAATAGTCATTGGCCGACACTTAAGGAAAGAGTACAAAAATATTAGCCAACATTGCACACAAAGGGATTTGAACCTCTTCCCTCAAAGTCCATCACTTAATGCCATAACCTCTTTACCATATGCTCCATTATGCTAATCATTTATTCATTTATTTCAATAATCCTTGAAGCTATTTACTATCTCTCCTTAAAGTGCTAAAATACCAAATTTTTCCTAAGGCCCAATTAAACCCGAGACTTCATAGAAACCTTGTAAACTCCAAATTCAATTAACTAACAAGTCCAATTTGCAATATTGTCATTCTATTGTTCTCAAAATTTTAAACATTCTTACGCCCAAGGCCCATTGGGCCCAATTCTTCTAAGCCCAATTTCAGGATGTTACAATTCGAAAAGGTATAAACATGTTATGAATTTGTACAGGTATGAACATGGAAAGTATGAGCTTTAAATAGAAGAAGTTATGAATTTTTATATGAGCATATGAGTAAGTATGAGGAAGGTTTGTTTGTTATCATGAATTATAATTAACTAGTTCAAATTGATGAATTATGTATTACAAATTGTTGATTTTACTTCATACGAGCTTACTAAGCTTTATAGCTTACTTTGTTTACTTTTCCTGTGTTTTATAGTGAATTCAAAGCTAGCTCGAATTTGAGAATCGTCGGAGTCATCATCACACTATCCAACCGTCACTTTGGTACTTTTGAAACTATGTTTTGGGTCATATGGCATGTATAGGGACTTTGAGTCATGTTAATTATATTTTGGTAATGAATTTGGACAAATGAATTGGCTTGTAAATGCTTAGATTTTGGTTTGTATATATAGCCATGGGTGATGGCTTAATTTTGTATATTTGGTATGTTTGAATCATGTGCATATATATATATATATATATATATATATGCTTATGTCTTATCTTATTTAGTTGGTTAAAATGATTGTTGATAATAAGTACCATGAATGGTAAGTTGATGATTTGAGGAATTGGTAATATGCTTGTGAAATGGTACAAAATAATGTATGATTGATAAAGGTTTAACTAGTTGATTGATGTATATGTTTTGGTATTTTTAATTGAAAAAACTTGTGTTATAAGCATGTTAATTATGGGTATAGGATATGGTATGAATTAGCCTTAACTGTGGCTAAATTGGTTGTTTTGGCTGCCTATTATGCTTTGTTTTGGTGCCATATGTGTAGGTGAAGGAATGTATCAATTGGGGTGGCAAAATGGCTTGGTAAATAGCCTATTTTTGTCCACACAGGCGAGACACAGGCGTGTGTCTCAGTCGTGTGTGACATACGGTCATGACACACAGCCGTGTGTCCCCTGGTGTTGAAATTGAAATGAAGTTAGTACACTCTAGACGGTCTCACACACGGGTGTGTGATCAGCCCTATGGCACAAGTTAGTATACCCCCTAATTGGCACACGGCCTAGCACATGGGCGTGTGACTTGACCGTGTTGCATAAGTCAGTATACCCTACAGGTTTGACACGACCTAGCACACGGCCTGGCACACTAGCGTGTGTGGCCACATCGAATGCCACACAGGCTAGACACACGGGCGTGTAGTTGGCCTTGTGACCCAAGTCAGTAAGCTTACTTGTTTGGACACGGAGTAGGACACGGGCTGGGACACGACCATGTGCTCCTATTTTAAATGTCCATACGGCCTGTGACACGGTTGTGCCTATTGGCCGTGTGAGACACACGGACGTGTGTCCCTTGTTTTGAGAAAAATTTTCTAAGTGTGGAAACGCTTTCCAAGTTATCGGCTTAGTCCTGAACCACTCTAAATGCATGTGTAAGGCCTCGTAGGCTCGTATTGGGGACAAATTAATTGAGATTGATTAATAATTGTATGTATTGATTAAATGTATGAGAAACATTTGTTTAAGTGTGTTGTAAGTCGGGTAATGCTTCGTAATCCTATTCTGGCATTGAATACGGGTGAGGGGTGTTACAACGACATTTTGGGGAGAGTAGATTAAGAGATGGATTGTGCTTCAAATATGTTTCCTATGATCATTTTCTTCGAGACTATCTTGAAAGATCTGATGGAGAGAAAGCTCATAATACTCGTTCGAGTAACACGGTTGCGAGAGGGAGACCATCCAGAATAGTGGTAATATGGGAAATAGTCGAAGTGGAATGAAAGATTCTATAGTTAGATCTGAGGCTCGGGCACAAACTAGGGCTTATGCAATTTGAGCTCATGTGGAAGCTTTGACACCTGATGTGATTACCAATACATTTTCTATCTTTGAAACTAATGTTAATGCTTTGATTGACCTGGGATCAACACACTCTTATACGCACAACCTTAGTGTCGAATAAGAAAATATCTTATGAGTCAACTAAATTTGTAATCAAATAAACAAATCCTCTAGGTAAGTATATGTTAGTTGATAAAGTTTGATAATTTCGGATTGCAACTTTCTGGCTAATTTGATGTTATTACCATTTGATGAGTCTGGTGTGATTATTGGTGTGGATTGGTTGACTCTTCATGATGCTGTTGTGAATTGTATACAAAAGTAAATTTTGTTGAAATGTCAGAATGGTGAAATAGTCTGGGTTGAATTTGATAGATTTTATAGTACAACTAATATTATTTTAGCTATGTCAACTCAAAAATATGTTAGAAGGGGTTGTGAAGCGTATTTAGCTTATATATTTGATTCCAAGGCTTTAGAATTGAAATTAGAGTTAGTTCCGACTGTTTGTGAGTTTTTAGATGTATTTTCGAAAGAGTTACCAGGGTTACCGCCAGTTAGAGAGGCTGAATTTGCTATTGAGTTAGTACCAAGAACTTCTCTGATATCGATAGCTCCGTATAGACCGGAACCCACAGAGTTGAAAGAGTTGAAAGAGTTGAAAGCATAGTTGCAAGAATTGACAGACAGAGGATTTGTTCGACCTAGTTTTTCTCCTTGGGGTGATCTTGTACTGTTTGTTAAGAAAAAGGACAGGTCAATGCGATTATGTAACAACTTATTTTCTAGTGGTGTCAAAATTGTGGTTTAGAGGCCACAAATTCGACCGGTAAGTTCATAAATGTTATTATTTAATATTTACGAGAAAAATAAGGTATTAAAATAAATTTTGAATGGGCAATTTATGTTATTCGAATGAATAATTAGGTTCAAGTGGTATGACCTTAAAGTAAAGTGGTTTTAGAAAATGAGGTATCGGGGACTCGTTTCTATAAACTGAGACGTAAATATTTTATTAAATATTTACGGAATGTTATTAAGGTTGTATTAAAGTTTCATTAAGAAATTTTAATATTTAGATAATTAATTAAAAAGGACTAAATTATAAAAGTTACATGTAGCACCCTAGAATTTTAATTTTTTGATTTCGTGTATGTGTGATGCACAATGCCTATCTACTTCAGTGGTTATGTGTTCTGGGTATGTGTGAGAGGTCCCAAGTTCAAGCCTTACTTGGACAAATTTTCGTATTTTTATAAATAAAGTCTTAACCTTGTGCAAATGGCTTAAGTTTAATTGTTGGTATGTTTATATTAGAATGGGCCTATTGGTCTGGTGGTTAAGTGGAGATTTGGAGTGTCTGAGGTCTTGTGTTCAATTCTCTGTGATGGCCTGGAGGCAGTATTTTTGCTCTAATTTCGGCTAAGAGTTGTGTTGGGGCAAAATTCTAAGTAGTTGTGTTTAAGTGGGTTAATAGGGAGTGATTTTAGGAGATAATTGGGGAGAGGTTATCAGAAAATAATCTGATTATCTTTTTCTTGCAAAAAAAAAAAGTAGAGTTTCGGTTTTCTTTCCAATTCCCCAAAATTTTTCTGACATTTTCTTCTTCTTCTTTTTTTCTCTCCTCTGCCGATTCTTTCCCATAGTTGCTGCCAAAATTTCCCTTATTTTTTCCCCTTCCGTTTCTTTCTTTTATTTTTCTTTGCAATTGATTCAGTTGTTCATTTTTGGTTGCGCGTGTTTGGTAAGTAACGGTTTTGTCTATTGTTAATCGTTCTTGGTTAATCTCTAAAATGTGGATTCCTTTTTGGTGTTTAGGAGTTAATTAAGGGGATGGTGGTTTTGAATCGACGATGTGATTGTGCAAAGTCGTGATTACTCAAGCGAGGTAAGGTTTTGCTAGGTTTTTAGTCGAGTTCCTTCTGAAATTGGTTGATTAAAAAAACAATTAAGTGATTAATCTGGAGATATGTTGGTCGATTTTTAGGTTCTAGAGGCTTAGGAGTGCTTACGCATCAGGAACGATACCAAGTGTGTACCCAAACGCAGAAAAGGGCATTCGATGAAAAGCTTAAATTGCTTTCTGTCGAGAAATAAGAGAAAATGATGTGAAAAATTGTAGAGGAAGAAAATAAGGGTGTTATAAACTTGGGAATCAACATTTTACACTAAAATAGTTTTGGACAGTAGCAGTAGCCTAACTTTGAAAAATCATCAAAAATAGTGGGAATTGAGTTACAGGTTGAACAAAATATGAAATTAAATTTTATTTAGCTAGTTTTTCATGGAAGAAAAAGTGTAACTAATAGAATTCTAAATCATGAGATATAATAAATTTTGTGAGACAAGGTCATAATGATTTCGAGTTCCCTATTCTGACTTATAAAAATCATAAAAATTATAAAAAATAATTAGGGGTTAAATTTGTATGTTTAAATCCTTAATGAGTCTATTTTAATAGAAATAAACAGAAACATAATCTAAATTCTATACAAAGAGATAATTAATTTTAGTAAGGAAAGGATAAAGCTGTCAAACAGCAGAATAGGGATAACTTTAAAGATTTTACTGTACTTATTTGATAAACTATAAATTTTGAAAATTTTATGGTAGAAAGGTATTTGAGTTTAGTTTCAAAAAAATCAAGTGGATCTTAATTTAGAATTCTGTAGCTCAGGATATAAATAATTTAGTGATAATGACTCAAGTAGATAGCTTTGAATGAACATATAAGTAAATAGTGAAAACATATATGAGTATTGAGCTAGCATGGGTTACTTTAAAAATGGATCACACGGCCAAGGCCAATTTGTACCGAGTGGGCCACATGGGCAGACCACATGGGTGTGTGGGCCCATTTTTACCGAAATATTTTTAAGATTGCACGGGTCACCCAAGTAACTGTGAACCTACTGTAGGGTCGGTAAGCGCTACTTAGACCCCTAAATGTGTGAAATTGACTGAATGATATCTGTACTGGGCATGTTAATATCTAAACTGAATATATGTATTTAAATTGCATAATAGCATGTCATCCATTGTGTGTTGCATTGCATTGGGTTGGGGTTGTTATTCGGAGGAAGTGTACTGAAAGGCTTTAAGCCTAATTCTTCGGGCACTCGGCTTGCAAACTCATGTGATTGTGCCACATTCGATACTACTTGAAGTGTAGGGATAGGTGGGTTGATTATATCCCCACGTGGAGTGTAGGGTTGGATGGAGATGGTGTATAGAGGCTGGTTGGGTAGGATTTTGCTACTGTATAACTATTATCACATCGATAATGTGATGGGCTAAGGCCCTCTTGCATTTTGACCTTTGTCTTGAGATGGGCTAAGGCCCAAATCACATCGATCATTGAAAATGGCTTAGGCCTAAGGCATTCAAGCTGTGTAATCGTGAATACTAATTGTTTGTTTGTTTCTGCGGGATTACACACTGAGTTTACCTAAACTCACCCTTTTTGTTAAATGTGTACAGGTAATCCCCAGACTTAGATCGGTGCAACAGAGGACTCAGCGGTGACCACAGTAATTTTTGGACTTCATGGTTTTCAATTTACGATTTATGATTTGATTATTATTGATTATTTGGGTTGTAATTTAAGGACCCTCTAGGACTTTAGTTTTAAATTTGGGTTTTTATTTATTTATTTTACTCTATGGATTTATACCTGCTGGTCGTAGGAAATTTGATTTTCAAAAAGTTAAAGTAATTTCTAAGCGCATGATCACCTAGACTGTTTTATTAAAGCTTCCGCAACGAGGTATGTTTCAAAACAAATGTTTTAAATAAATAAAGACGACTTCCTAAGTTCTAACAAAGGTTTATTAAAGATAATAACATGGAATGTTTTCATCGTAACAACGAGGTTTCAAAAACACTATTGTGTGACATTGCCAGATACGGCCATAACGTCTAGGCTGGGTTTGGGTGTTACATTACAAAAGTAAGTCTCTATTAGTTAATAAGATAAATGGGCAAAGTACAAGGGTTTATGAGGCAAATATACCATTTCTAAAAATGTGGTACGATTGACATTGTTTTGTTATGTATATATATGTTTTATTAATTAAAATAATAATAATTAAAAGGTAATGAAATAAAACAAAAGGCATCATCTCTTTGTTTTGTTCTTTAAACCACTGAAAGTCACCATGGAAAAAGAAAAAGAAAAGCTCACAGCTTTGGTCTTGCTATGGTTCATTCATGTAAGTCCATATTTTATTTATTTCTTGTATTTTTTATGTTTTTGATATCGTTGCAACTAGGTCCAACTAACCCAGGGGTCAATTTGTAAAACTTTTAAATGTTGTAGATTATACCATGAATGAATTTGATATGTTTTTGAAGTTTTATGATAGATTTTTAAGTTTAGTTGTTAAATAGACATGTTTTATGATGTAAATTTTGATGATTTCAAGTATACGGACTTATTTATGAAAATGGTAAAATTAAATATTTATGAAAATGGTAAAATTAAAGGAAAATATCGCAAATGGATGATAAATATGGGTTGTTATAAAAATAGGTGAAAATCAGTTTGCATGAATTTTATTTAGAAATGAAGAGATTGCAAGTTTTAGGTTTAGAGACTAAATTGCAAAAGGTAAACTTTAAGGGTAATTTTGTAAATTTTTCAAAAGGACTTAATTGCATAAAATGAATTGGTTTTATTGTTTGAAATAGTAAATTGAATGGAATTATTTTTTTAGATCAAGCACGAGTGTAAAATCGAGGAGAACAAAATTTATCAAATAGCCCCTGTACTTAGTCATTGTTGCAATTTAGTCAGGTAAGTTCGTGTGAACTGTAGTCATTATAATGTTAATTAAATTAAATGTTTACTATGTTGTTTTTGAGTTAAATGAACATATATGAAAATGTATCCATATTATGATGAATTGACGAATATCGAGTCCTAGTTGAACCTTAGGAATTCTTAGGATGCAAATGACATGTCATTAGGGATTTCATGTTTCGGGTGCTGATCTTGAATGTCCTCCGATGGCTAAGGTCTTGCATTTGTTGCTGATACTCCAAAGCTTGTTTGAGCAGGCCCATTTCACAGCTCGTGTGAGCAATGATGTAAAGGAAAGGTTACGGTTATATGTTTAAGCACACTTTGTGTAAGCTTTCCTGAGTATCCGATGATATTCTGGATGGTTCAATGGCCAAGAAAAGGGATTGAAATGGTAAGTTCTCAAGTGGAATTGTGCATATGTTCATGAAAAGAATATATGAATCAAATTATGTATTTTCATATGGATATGACTTATCAGATGGTTAATTCAAATGAGTTATGTATATATGCACTAACTTGTGTATTGATGATGATGAATAGGCTTGTGCCAAGCTTGTGGTTTGGGTTACACTCATGCTTATACTTATTGTTACGAAAATGAAATGGTAAGTATGAAATTGCAAGGAATTATGACATTATGGCAATAGTGGTGATGCAAAACGATATGTTTATTGTAACAACCTGATTTAAGGGCTAATCGGAATAGTGGTTTCAAAACCACTAATCTGAGGTCGGAGAAAATTATTTTAATGTTATTTTATGAGTCATAGCATGATTATATGGGTGCATGAAAATTTTGGTACTTCAATTTTAGCGATTACATGTTTAATTTCGAAAAAGAACTAAATCGCATAATGTACGAAAGTTCTATTTTACAAGCTAAAGGTGTCTAATAGCTATAGAATATTAATTAGAGGTCCTTAAAGTGCAATTAACTCATCTAGTAATGGTTGACCAGCCATAGGGGACGAAAAGATGTCAAAATTGATCAAGTTGGTGGATTAGGTGATAAATTGTCTAGAAATAAAATAAATCAAAGAAAGAAAAGATATCATCTTTTCTTCTATGCTTCTCCACCAAAAATTTTACAGCAATAGGAGTTCTTGAAGCTCAAACTTTAAACCAAGTTAACCTCTTACAAGTAAGTGATTTTAGGGGTCTTTCTTGATAATATTTGTACTTTTGGTTTAACACCCCAAACACGACCCATGCGTTAAGGCCGGATCTGACACGTTACATGAGAAAATATTTTTAAGCCCTTTTCGTTCGTACGTAAACAGATATTGATTTCTTAAAAATCAAGAAAAATAATTTGTTTTAATTATTTGACAAAATGTTACTAACTTCGAAGATAGATTGATAAATCAACAAATTTGAACTAATGATTTTATAAATAGTAACTTTTGAAAACATTGATGAAAATTTGAGAAAAATTTCGAGTTAAAAATATTGATGTAAGTTTATTATGAAATCCTTTTATAAATCCAATTTAGAAAATCTTTATTTGAGTTTTAGAAAATCCCATTCAAAGTAATTTGAGCAAAATATAAATCGTCAAACATAAAGCAATATAAAATAAACCAGAGGCCTTATTACAACATTTAACCCAAAATAGTAAAGTAATAAAATAAACGAGGAAGAAGTCTAAAGTTCAAATAAACAATTTCTAAAGTATGGCCTCCACCGAGTCATCCATGGCCCAAGTTCACGTCACTGAGTATTACCTGAAAGGGATAAGGAAAATGGGGTGAGTTACTAGAACTCAGTGCATAACCCCCTTACCGTTGTCCACTGGGGCTGAAACCCATTTAGCAATATCTTGGGCCTAAGCCCCTTTTTACAAAATAATGTATCAATTATATATCATATGAATGTAATGCAATCCCAAACCAACCTAATAATCCATCCGCTACACACCACCCGTACCATCTATCACACCTGTGGGGATCAAGTCAACCCACCCCGCCAAACACACCAATCGTAGGCATTTAGCCATTTATAATATATTCAAATTGTGTACAAACCATCAGAATCATAGTGAATCAAATTATCAAACATATTTGTGGTAGTGCCACCAAAATCACTTCTCTTCAACATTTTCCCATCCCATGCAAAGTCATGTAAATGCATCATACATAGCAAATCATGATATTTACAAATATATCAACAATAATTTATTCGGTTGTAATAACCCCAACGGTAATTGATGTTCTGCCTTCACCTGCTGACACTTTAAGCACCTACTCATGAAATCAGTAATCTTCCATTTCAACCCTGGCCACCAATACTGCTCACGAAGGTCTCGATACATTTTATTTCCCACAGGGTGCATAGCATATGGGCTACTATGCGCCTCACGCAGAATTATTTGTCTCAATTCTTGTAACATCCTAAATGTGGGCCTGTGCATTTATATGTTGGTTTAATATGTTAATTCAAGAATTTAAGGCTCGGGCTGAGGCCTTGATTAAATATTTGGATTGGGGTTTATATTAATGTTCTGGGTAATTTAAGTGATATTTTGGGCTTTAAAACCTAGGTTAGGTGGCTGAAAAATGGTGTTAGTTCATAATTTAAGTTAGATAATTAAATTAGTAGCAAGCTGGGCTTGTGGCCCAAAGACTTGAGGTGCTTTAAGTGGGCATTAAGGTGGTGTCACAAGGGGGGAGGTGTTGGCCCTAGTATGGCCGCTTGGAGACCAAATGGATGGGTCCAATTTTGGCACTGAGAAGGGAAGGGGGTGGATGGCAATTAGGCTGCATTTTAGGAGTTTATTTCTTTTATTTTAAGTGATAAAAAGCTGATAATTAAGAGGGAGGAGTTGGTTTTAAGGTGGGCTCTCCTAAAGGTAAGATAAGGATTGAGTTATCAGGTGAGTTAAAGGCTATCAGGAGAGGAGAGAGTTGGCCGAAACTCTAACTCTGTGTGTGGGTATGATATGCCGAAATTTGGGAGGCCAGATATCATCTTTTCCATTTGGTTTTTCTCACTTTCTCATCTATTCTCCCCAACCGAAAATTCTTTCTCTTCTGCACCTCTGTTTCTTGTCAAAACCAAAAACTCTCTAGCTCTTCTCTTTTCTCCTAGATCCCTTCTAAAAGCCGAATCCCCTTTGTTCATACCCTCATCTCCCATAGCTAAATCTACAAGGGTGGTTTCGTTTTCCCGAAGGTGCACCATAGCCGAATACTCCTCTTTAATTTTGTAAGTTTCGGGATTTTGCTTCTTTGCTATTTCTTCATTCACTTTTATCAAGTTTCTAATCCGAATCAATTTTTTAAGGCCCTGTCGATTTCACTCTCTGTACCTAGAAGCCAAATCTATTTCTTTAAAGTCTTCGGTGCCGATTTGTGAAAAGTCAAGGTAGGTGGTCAATGGTAGGTTCGTCCAAATGGCCACTTTCTTATTCTTTTATCTTTGGCGAATGTCATAAGGTGTTAGATGGGATGCGATCATTGAATTGGTTAACTATTTTTGGTAATGGCTGAATGTAGGAAGGGAGGTGATGTGTTCTAAAGGACATTCAGGATTCGAATAACTAGGTAAGAGTTCGTTTTAAGTGTTATAGTTGTTTAAGTACTTAGATCTCATCGTTTAAATGGTTTAGTGATTAAGGGATTATGATGGACTCGAATAACAGTAAGGCAGAAAAGGTTGGATCTGTAAAACCAACACCTAAATACAAGAAGCGATCTGTTTCGGTAGTGCGAGATTGGCCATCAGGGTGTGGGTCGACATCGAAGTCAGATCGTGGGCCAATAGTGGTAGTCTCGAGTGATAGTAGCGTGGACATAGCGAAAGCGTTAGTACGAGGATCAGGTGTGTAATACTTCCCCACCATCTAGATCTGATTATTGAATGTATGCTCATAAGTTTTATAAGTTATGATAAATGCTGAAATCTCGGTTTAATGATGGAAACCCAAAGAGGTTAAAAGCGAACTACCAGGTTAGTGAATAATCTGAATTAAATGTTATAAGTAAATTGCTTGTATGTGATTGCATGGGTTGGGTTGATGAAAGGAGGAAGTTATACGTTATATGTGTAGCGGTTTTTACGGTGATCTGTTGTAGCGGCTAATGCCGTGATCTGTTATAAGGACTTCGGCCATAATATGTTGATGAGCAGCTTGACTGCCGTCTTGGCGTGTAGCGGTGTGGGTTGATTGTAGAATTCCCCAATGGTATGGGGGCGTATAGCGGATGGAAACCTAGGAAAATGGGTTAGGTTTTGCATATTATTTGTTATTTATGTAAATGAAATTATTATTATGTTCTATGGGTTAAGGCCCAAATCTAGTGGTGCATGAGGGTTGCACACTGAGTCTCGCGACTCAACCAATTAAATTAACATTTCAGGTGACACTTAGTGTATCGGACTGGGCTGGAGAGGAGCGCAAGGTGGCCATTCAAAAGAATATGTGGATCCGACAAAGACTCAACTTGATAGTTTTTAAGATAATTTATTTTATTTTGTGGATTTTAAAGCCCGTTGTAATAAGGCCAAGGGCCACTAGTTTATATTTTGGTTTTATTATGGGTTTTAGTTATTTTTCTTTATTTATTTACTTTAATTACACCAGGACCTGTAATTAAGTTTTGAACTTTTAATTATAAGGCATATTTTATAAATTACATATGGGCTTTCTGGTAACCTGAATTATTTTATTAAAATTTTTCTTAGTGACATACCAGATCCAGTTGTAGTGTTTGGGCCGGGTTTAGGGTTATTACAAATTGGTATCAGAGCCCGGTTCAAAACTCAGCTTTGGGGGGTTTTTGGGCTCAAAAGATTTTCTAAAAATGGGTATTTGAAACGTGGATGTTTTTAAGTAAAGGTTTATTAGCTCAGCATGGCACCTGCGTCTCCAGCCCAAGTTCGCCATGTAAGTATTCTGAACTCCTAATTGTGATAGAAATATGGGCTAAATGGGTTTTATGGGACGTAGATTATCTATGTTAGAACTTGATGGACTCTAGGCTTAGACAAACAACTCTTAAAATCCATAAGACTTAACCTCATTAAACAAAACCTGTAAACGAGTCACAACACTTAGGTGTGGTAACAAGCATATGCATGTCTAGGAGTAGATCCGGAAGAGCTTGGTATTTAAGCGGTCCGAGTGACTCACCTCCTCTTCATTTGGAATCTTACAGTGCATAGTGATTGTTCACTTTAGCCATGACAGGGTGTGGCAATAGGCATATGCATGTCTAGGAGTGGATTCAAGGAAAGCTTGGTATTTGAGCAGTCCTAGTGACTCACCTCCTTTTCACTAGAATCCTACCTGGTGCATAGTGACTATTCACCCTAGTTACGAGGACGTGTTGACAGGCCAAAACTTACAATTAAAACCCAAAAGGGACCAGCCATCCTATTTTGTAAAATCTAAAGTAAATATTAGCTCTGAAATCACTAAAATTACCCTTGATTCGTAAAAAAATTATGAAAATACCCCTATAGGTTAAAATTACAAAAATACCCCTGGGTAGCGAAATGACGAAAATACCCTTAGGTGGTGGATGTTACTTGTACGAATGTTGTGTGTGCATAATTCCTAGAATTAGGAAGACTGAAAACTGTAGGTAGGTTGAAATTCAAAAGAATCCCTTTTAAAAAAAACTATGTTTCATAAGATTGTTCGGGGATAATTAGTGGAACCAACTAATGACTCATAAAACTTTTAAATCAGATAAACGCGAACTAGAAGAATGAGTACATGAGGTCGAGGACGTCTACCACATGGTCGCGGTAGAGGAAGGATGACCGTGTAGAACCCGTAGGATCGGGTCATGGGTCCGAAAATGAGGTACCGGTTCCACCAGCTGCTGAGGTGGAATTTCAAGACCAGACATGTGGAGAGGACATGGTGTCTTAAGCTGTACTGAGGGTTTTGGAAAGAGTGGCTGAGGCTAGTATGGGCATAGGAGTCCAGAAATCTATGCTAGAGAGGCTGAGGAACAACGGGGCTGAAGTATTTAGGAGAGTCTCTGGCATATCCCCAAGTTCCGCTGAATATTGGTTGGAGGAAGTGGAACGTATAATGGATGACCTAGACTTCACGGTGGAGGAGAAGCTGAAGGGGGTCGTGTCTCTTCTTTGAGACAAGGCCTACCAATGGTGGCTCACGATGAAAGAGGGTACGGCCACGGACCTGATTGACTGGGATTTCTTTAAGGATTCAGTCCAAGGAAAGTACGTTGGGGCTAGTTATATGCATGCTCAAAGGAAAGCATTCCTGAATTTGGTGTAGGGGAGTAAGTCTGTGGTTGAGTATGAGGCTGAGTTTCTACGCTTGAGTCGTTACACTTGGGGAATGGTAGCAACGGAGTATGAATGATGCGTTCAGTTTGAGGATAGGCTACAGAATGAGCTAAGGATTCTGATTGCACACAACGGGAGAGAATTTTCGCAGTTTTGGTGGATAAGGTTAAAATAGCTGAGGAAGTGAAACGGGTGGACAGACAAGAGAAGGATAAGGATCGGGGCAGGAGTAAGAGAAGTTTTGGACCATCTAGAGCAACTGAAAATTTTCAGAAGAGGCCTAGGATTGATGGGCCAGCTCGTGCTTCAGCGGGCCAGAATCAAGCATGTTCTACATGTGGGAGAACCTATTATGAAGAGTGCAGAATGAAAATCGGTGGATGCTTTAGGTGTGAATCCATAGAACATTTGATGAGGGACTTTCCTCAGATGGATCGGGGCGCCAACGAGCCGAGGTTCTGATTAGACTAGGAGAGGTGATCAGTCTGGACCAAGGGGTCGTGGTGCAGCTAGAAGGGGAAATGGCTCTGGTCGGGGTCGTGGAGCACCTGGTAGGGGTGCAAGTAATGTAGATGCAAGGCAGCCAGGTCTAGTTTATGTAGCTCATCGACGGGAGGATAGTGACGCACTGGATGTTATAATCGGTACGTTTCTTGTTACTGATAATCCTTTACTTGCCTTGATTGATATTGGGTCAACCCACTCCTATGTTACACGTTCAATATCTGAGACTCTAAATATAGACCTGAAACAACCACTAGGAAGATGACTGTGGTTAGTCCTTTAGGACAATCTAAGGTGGTGGACAAACTGTTTAGGGATGTACCTTTAGAGACTCAAGGGTAGTATTTCAGTGATTTAATGGAATTACCATTTGGAGAGTTTGACCTTATTTTAGGAATGGATTGGTTGACTAAGCATCGTGCCAAGTTGAATTTGTAGGAATAAGCGTATGGTGTTGAGTACCGGAAGGCGGGGAGGTGGTTGTGTTAGGAGAAAAAAGGAATTACTTGTCCAATGTGGTATCATCTTTAAAAGCTATTAAGATGATACGGAAGGGATGTAGTGCATTTCTAGTTTTTATTGGTGCGTTGGATGTTAAAGAGGTGACTGTTGATGAGGTTCGAACAGTCAAGGATTTCGCAGATGTCTTTCGGAGGAATTGCAGGATTACCCCCGAACCGCGAGGTGGAATTTGGAATAGACCTACTTTCGGGTACAGCTCTAGTATCCATTGCTCCTTATAGAATGGCGCCAAAGGAGTTGGTGGAGCTCAAGGCTCAGATTCAGGAACTATTGGATCGAGGGTTCATTCGACCGAGTGTTTCTCCATGGGGAGCGCCGGTCCGGTTCGTGAAGAAGAAGGACGGATCCATGCGTATGTGCGTGGACTATCGTCAATTGAATAAGTTGACGATTAAAAACAAGTATCCATTACCAAGAATCGACGATCTGTTTGATTAGCTCAAAGGAGCTTCGGTCTTTTCTAAGATTGACTTAAGGTCTGGATATCATCAATTAAGGGTTAAAGAAGGAGACATTCATAAGACGACGTTTCGAACTCGGTACAAGCATTATGAGTTCTTGGTAATGCCATTCGGGTTGATAAACGCGCCAGTAGCTTTTATGGATATGATGAAGTGGGTGTTCCAACCATATCTTGATCGGTTCATCGTGGTGTTTATCGATGACATCTTGGTTTATTCTAAGTCTGAGGAGGAATATAATGAACATCTTCATGTAGTGTTGCAAACTCTGAAGGAGAAGCAGTTGTTTGTAAAGTTCAGTAAGTGTGAGTTCTGGCTGAAGGAAGTGACTTTCTTAGGGCATGTAGTTTTGGCCGAGGGAATCAGGGTGGACCCTCGAAAGATAGAGGCTGTATTGGATTGGAAACCGCCAAAGTCTGTAGCTGAGGTTCAGAGTTTCTTAGGTTTGGCAGGGTATAACCGAAGGTTCGTTGAAGGTTTTTCTCTGACAGCGGCACCTCTAACTAAGTTGTTGAGGAAGGGAATATCGTTTGTATGGACTGACAAACAGCAAGAGAGCTTTGAGAAGTTGAAGAGAATCCTGACGGAAGCACCAGTATTAATTCCGCCAGAGGCAAGAAAGAAATTTACCGTCTACTATGATGCGTCACATACGGGTTTAGGGTGTGTGTTGATGCAAGAAGGAAAGGTGGTGGCATATGTGTCTCGATAGTTGAGACCGCATGAGTTGAACTACCCTACACATGACTTGGAGTTGGCGGCGATAGTGTTTGCCTTGAAGATTTGGAGGCACTACTTGTATGGGGAGAAGTTAGTAATTTACATCGACCATAAAAGTTTGAAGTACCTCCTTACCTAGAAGGAGCTAAATTTAAGACAACGTAGGTGGATCGAGCTCTTGAAGGATTATGATTGTTCGATCGAATACCACCTTGGTAAGGCAAATGTGGTGGTAGATGTGTTAAGCCGTAAGGTAGTATTAGAACTAAGAGCCATGTTCACTATCTGAGTTTATTCGACGACGGGAGTTTGCTGGCTAAGTTGCAAGTAAAGCCGACATGGGTAAGTCAGGTTAAGGACAAATAGTTAGGGGATAAAGACCTAAGTGCTCGACTATTGCGAGTGAAGGATGGTGGAATGGTGGACTATAGTTTGAACAATGATGGAGTTATGTGTTATCGTGGGAAGATTGCATGCCTAAAGATGATGAGTTAAGATAGAGGATTCTTTAGGAATCGCATAGTAGCCCTTATGCTATGCATCCTGAATGAGTCAAGATGTACTATGATTTGCGAGAGCAATTTTGGTGGCCAGGTCTGAAGAAAGAGGTAACGAAAATCGTAGGAAAATATTTGACGTGCTAGCAGGTCAAAGCTGAACACCAAGTGCCTTCAGGATTGTTGCAGCCGGTGAAGATTCCCCAATAGAAATGGGAGAGAATCACAATGGATTTTGTTAGTGGGTTACCCCTTACACCCACTAAGAAGGATTTGATTTGGGTGATTGTAGATCGGCTGACGAAGTCTGCTCACTTCATACAAGTTCGAGTGGAATTTTCTCTACAAAAGTTGGCTAAATTGTATGTGGCTGAGGTTGTAAGATTGCATGGTGTGCCGATGTCAATCATATCAGATAGGGACCCTAGGTTCACGTCACGGTTTTGGAAGGCTCTTCATCAAGCAATGGGAACAAGGTTAGATTTTTATACTGCTTTCCACCCACAGACTGATGGTCAGACTGAGAGGGTAATTCAAATCTTGGAGGATATGCTAAGGGGTTGCATCATCGACTTTAGGGGCAGATGGGAAGAGTATTTGCCCTTGGCAGAATTTCATACAATAATAGTTATCAAGCTAGCATTTAGATGGCGCCTGTGAAGTGTTATATGGAAGGAGATGTCGTACTCCAACTTGTTGGATGGAGTTGGGTGAGCATAAGGTGTTAGGTCTAAAATTAGTTTCGGAAACAGAGGAGAAAGTTAAGTTAATACGGGCTAGGTTAAAGGAAGCATTGGATCGACAGAAGTCTTACGCGGATCTAAAGCGGAAAGAGGTGGAATTTGTGGTAGGTGATTAAGTCTTCTTGAAGGTATCCCCGTGGAAGAAGGTAATGAGGTCTGGACAAAAGGGTAAGTTAAGCCCACGGTTTATTGAGCCTTATCGGGTACTAGAACGTGTGGGCCCAGTGGCTTATCGTTTGGAGTTGCTTTTGGAGTTGGAGTAGATACATGATGTGTTCCATGTCTCGATGCTGAGACATTATCGATCTGATCCATAACACATAGTGCCAGTAAAAGAGATAGAAGTAAGGCCTGATTTGTCTTTTGAGGAGGAACCAGTGCAAATTCTGGATCGAGATGTAAAAGTGTTAAGAAGAAAGTCTGTTCCTTTGGTCAAAGTTTTGTGGCGAAATCACGAGCACAGAAGAAGCGACGTGGGAGCCAGAGGATGTTAGACGCCAGAAATACCCCCATCTTTTCTGATCAGGTAAATTTCGGGGCCAAAATTTATTTTAAGGGGGTAGAATTGTAACATCCTAAATGTGGGCCTGTGCATTTATATGTTGGTTTAATATGTTAATTCAAGAATTTAAGGCTCGGGCTGAGGCCTTGATTAAATATTTGGATTGGGGTTTAAATTAATGTTCTGGGTAATTTAAGTGATATTTTGGGCTTTAAAACCTGGGTTAGGTGGCTGAAAAATGATGTTAGTTCATAATTTAAGTTAGATAATTAAATTAGTAGCAAGCTGGGCTTGTGGCCCAAAGACTTGAGGTGCTTTAAGTAGGCATTAAGGTGGCGTCACAAGGGGGGAGGTGTTGGGCCTAGTGTGGCTGCTTGGGGCCCAAATGGATGGGTCAAATTTTGTCCTGAGAAGGGAAGGGGATGGACGGCAATTAGGCTACATTTTAGGAGTTTATTTCTTTTATTTTAAGTGATAAAAAGCTGATAATTAAGAGGGAGGAGTTGGTTTTAAGGTGGGCTCTCCTAAAGGTAAGATAAGGATTGAGTTATCAGGTGAGTTAAAGGTTATCGAGAGAGGAAAGAGTTGGCCAAAACTCCAACTCTGTGTGTGGGTATGATATGCCAAAATTTGGGAGGCCAGATATCATCTTTTCCATTTGGTTTTTCTCACTTTCTCATCTATTCTCCTCAACCGAAAATTCTTTCTCTTCTGTACCTCTGTTTCTTGTCAAAACAAAAAACTCCCTAGCTCTTCTCTTTTCTCCTAGATCCCTTCTAAAATTTGAATCCCCTTTGTTCATACCCTCATCTCCCTTAGCCGAATCTACAAGGGTGGTTTTGTTTTCCCGAAGGTGCACCATAGCCGAATACTCCTCTTTAATTTGGTAAGTTTTGGGATTTTTCTTCTTTGCGATTTTTTCATTCACTTTTATCAATTTTCTAATCCAAATCAGTTTTCTAAGGCCCTGTTGATTTCACTCTCTGTACCTAGAAGTTGAATTTGTTTCATTAAAGTCTTCTGTGCCGATTTGTGAAAAGCCGAAGGTAGGTGGTCAATGGTAGGTTTGGCTGAATGACCACTTTCTTGTTCTTTTGTCTTTGGCCGAATGTCATAAGGTGTTAGATGGGTTGCGATCATCGGTTTGGTTAACTATTTTTGGTAATGGCCGAATGTAGGAAGGGAGGTGACGTGTTCTCAAGGACATTCAGGATTCGAATAACTAGGTAAGAGTTGGTTTTAAGTGTTATAGTTGTTTAAGCAATTAGATCTCATCGTTTAAATGGTTTAGTGATTAAAATATCATGATGGACTCGAATAACAGTCAGGCAGAAATGGTTGGATCTGTAAAACCAACACCTAAATACAAGAAGCGATCTATTTCGGTAGTGCGAGATTGGCCATCGGGGTATGGGCCGACATCGAAGTCAGATCGTTGGCCGATAGTGGTAGTCTCGAGTGATAGTAGTGTAGACATAACGAAAGCGTTAGTACGAGGATCAGGTGTGTAATACTTCCCCACCATCAGGATCTGATTATTAAATGTATGCTCATAAGTTTTATATGTTATGATAAATGTTGAAATCTCGGTTTAATGATGGAAACCTAAAGAAGGTAAAAGTGAACTACCAGGTTAGTGAATAATCTGAATTAAATGTTATAAGTAAATTGCTTGTATGTGATTGCATGGGTAGGGTTGATGAAAGGAGAAAGTTATACGTTATATGTGTAACGGTTTTTACCGTGATTTGTTGTAGCGGCTAATGTCATGATTTGTTATAAGGGCTTCGGCCATAATATGTTGATGAGTAGCCTGACTGCCATTTTGGCGTGTAGCGATGTGGGTTGATTGTAGAAATCCCCAATGGTGTGAACGGCTGGTACAGGGGCGTGTAGCGGTTGGAAACCTAGGAAAATGGGCTGGGTTTTGCATATTATTTTTTATTTATGTAAATGAAATTATTATTATGTTCTATGGGTTAAGGCCCAAATCTAGTGGTGCATGAGGGTTTACTGCGAGTCTCATGACTCAACCAATTAAATTAACATTTCAGGTGACACTTAGTGTATCGGACCGGGCTGGAGAGGAGCGCAAGGTGGCCATGCAAAAGAATATGTGGATCCGAAAAAAAGACTCAACTTAATAGTTTTTAAGATATTTTATTTTATTTTGTGGATTTTACACTCCGTTGTAATCAGGCCAAGGGCCACTAGTTTATATTTTGGTTTTATTATGGGTTCTAGTTATTTTTCTTTATTTATTTACTTTAATTACACTAGGACCTGTAATTACGTTTTGGGCTTTTAATTATAAGGCATATTTTATAAATTACATATGGGCTTTCTGGTAACCTGAATTTTTTTATTAAAATTTTCCTTAGTGACATACCAGATCTGGTTGTAGTGTTTGGGCCGGGTTTAGGGGTGTTACAATTCTGAATCTTTAGGCATACAAATTCTTCGCGGAAACACAATACTCCATCACTATTCAATTCAAAATCTCTTATCACATCACCTTCTACTTGCTGAAGTAAGGAACCCAACCTTTCGTCTAATAACTGCTTTTCCTTAATCTAGCTTACCCACGTAGGCTTCTCCTGAAGTTCGCTAGCAGACTACCATCTTCATACAGGCTGAGATGAGCGAACATCGCTCTCAAATCCGATATCACCTTAGCCTTTCTAGGATGATAGTCGATTGAGAAGTCATAATCTTTCAACAGTTCTATCGACCTCTGCTGTCTTAAGTTCAACTCTTTTTAGGTAAAGAGGTACTTTAGACTCTTATGATCTGTATAAATAATCGATTTCTCACCGTACAAATAGTATCTCCAAATCTTCAAAGAAAACACCACTGCAACTAACTCCAAATCATGAGTGGGATAGTTCACTTCGTGTGGCCTTAGCTGACGAGATGCATAAGCCACCACCTTACCTCCTTGCATCAACATACATCCTAAGCCCGTGTGTGACACATCACAGTAAACAGTAAACTCTTTTCTAGCCTTAGGTTGAACCAATACTGGTGCTTCTTTCAGAATCTTCTTTATTTTCTCAAAGCTCTCTTGCCGCTGATCTAACCACACAAATGGTACTCCCTTGCGCAAAAGCTTAGTTAGGGGTGCAGCAATCAACGAGAACCCCTCAACGAAACGCCAGTAGTAACCAGCCAACCCTAGGAAACTCTGAAATTCAGCCACTGACTTCGGTGGTTTCCAATCCAACATAGCCTCGACTTTTTAGGGATCAACTGTAATTCCTTCGGCCGACACAACATGCCCCAAAAAGGTCACTTCCTTCATCCAAAATTCACACTTACTGAATTTGGCATAAAGTTGCTTCTCCCTTAATATCTACAATACTACCAGCAGATGCGAATCATGCTCTTATTCATTCTTCGAGTACACCAAGATGTCATCTATGAACACCATCACAAACTGATCTAAATAGTGTTGAAAGACTTGGTTCATCATGCCCATTAATGTAGCTGGTTCATTAATCAACCCAAATGGCATCACCAAGAACTTGTAATGCCCATAACGAGTTCGAAATACAGTCTTATGAATATCCGCCTCCTTGACCTTAAGTTGGTGATAACCCGATCTCAAATCTATCTTCGAGAAAACTAAAGCTCCTCGCAGTTGATCGAACAGATCATCGATTCTCGACAATGGATACCTGTTCTTGATCGTCAACTTATTCAACTGTCTATAATCGATGCACATATGCATCGACCCATCCTTTTTCTTAACGAACAAGCCCGGCGCTCCCCACGGTGACACACTCGGTCGAATGAATCCCTGTTCCAACAACTCCTGAATTTGAGCCTTAAGATCCGCTAACTCCTTCAGCACCGTTCTATAATGAGCAATGGACACCAGAGTCGTTCCTGGCAACAGCTCCTGCCAAACCTTACCTCCCGATCTGGAGGCAATCCTGAAAGCTCCTCAGGAAAGACGTCTGAAAACTTTTTCACCGTTCTAACACTTTCCACCAACAATTCCTTGGCATCCAAAGCACTAATGAAGGCTATGAATGCTCTACACCCCTTTCGCACCAACTTTTCTACCTTTAAAGTAGATACCACATTAGACAGATAATTTCTTCTTTCACCTATCATCATCACTTCCTTATCCTCTGAAGTTCTTAGCACCATCTGCTTTGCAACACGATCCAAGTTTGCACGGTGTTTTACCAACCATCCATGCCCAAAATAAGGTCGAACTCGCTGAATGGCAGTTCCATCAAATCCGCCAAAAATATTTCCCCCTGAATTTCTAATGGCACATCTCTAAACAATTTATTCACTAACACTGACTGTCCTAAAAGACTAATTACAGTTGTTTCTCTTGCAGTAATCTCTGATCTAATGTTTAGATTTCCAAATACAACACAAGTAACATACGAATGGGTGGATCCGATATTTATCAAAGTAGTAACAGGTACATCAGATATGAAGAATGTATCGGTTCTTACATCAAGTGCATCGCCATCCTCTCGGCGTCTGATCGCATAGACCAACCCTGGCTGTCTCGCCTCCGCATTACCCCTATTACCAGTACCTCTACTCGGTGCACCCTAACCTCGTCCTACGCCATTACCACCTTGACCTGACCCACGGCCTCTTGATGGCTACTGAGCGCCTCTAGTTGGCTGTGCATCATAGTTATGAACATCTTGAGCCTGAGCAGTCTGTCAAGGGCAATCTCTAAGCTGATGGTCCTTGGAACCACATTTGAAACAACCACTGATTCTCTTCCAATATTCACCCGAGTGTCATTTTTCGTAATCCGCACATGGCTGTAACTGATTAGTAGTAGCTGGACTCTAGCTCGAGCTGGCTTCTCATTCCTGGGCCTCTTCTGAAGCCCTCTAGCAGGACCTAAATACCTAAAGTCTCTCTTGCTCCTACCCCTATCCTTGTCTCAATTTTGCCGCTCTGAGTGCTTAGCCTCTTTAGCTATTTTGTCTTTCTCCACCAGTGTAGCAAAATTTCTCTCCTTTTGTGGGGCTATCAATACAACAACTCATCATGCAACCCGTCCTCAAAACACACACAACGTTCGTAGTTAGTTGGCACTATTCCCTAGGCATAACAACTTAGACGCAAAAATTCTGCCTCATAAGCTGCCAAAGACTTTCCTCCTTGGACAAAATTTAGGAATTCCTTCCTTCAGGTATCCACATAGCTAGCCTCGACATACTTTCCTTAGAATATCGTCTTAAAGAAATCCCAGGTGATACGATCAGCCTGAGTGCCTTCCTAAACCGTGAGCCACCATTGATATGCCTCATCTCTCAACAATGACAGAGCTCCTTTCAATTTCTACTCGGTGGTGCAGTCCAGATCATTTATGATTCGCTCCACAGCCTCAAGCCAATACTCCATTACATTTGGGGCCACACCTGAGATACCCCTAAAAACCTCAGCACCATTCGATCTGAGTCGTTCTGAAATTAAACCACGAGCTGCTGGCCCAGTTCTTACCCCAACAACCCTTTCCAAGACTCGCAACATTGCTTGGGATAGAGCGTCATCCTCCCTCATACGATCATGTGACCCAGCTTCAGGCACAGGTGACACAGGTGCGTCTATTTCTGGCATATGTCTCGACGCCTCAGACACAAATCTAGCGCCTCGGCCTCTACCACGGTCACGTCTACCACGTCCACGTCCTCTAACGCTCATATTGACTAATTCAATTTAATTTGATTAAGATTCTAATGAATCAGTATACTATTTCTATGTTTATTAAATAATATTTTATGAAATATAAGAAGTAAAGTCGTTTTCACAAGTCCTATAGTCTCAATCTCTATAGTTTCAACACCTAAAACTAAAAGTTCTAGAGTGTTCCTACCGTCATTTCACAATAATCATAATTGTACAATGGTAACATATACTTACTTGACTTGATGCCGGATACTCGTGATGCCATACTTCTTTTAAAAACATGTATTCTTAAAATTCAAACTGATTTGGAAAATGTTTTTGAACCCAAACCACAGCCGAGTTTTGTAACCGGGCTCTAATACCATAAAATGTAACACCTCAAACCTGACACATGCGTCAAGGCCGGATCTGACATGTCACATGATAAAATATTTTTAAGCCCTTTTCGTTCGTACGTAAACAGATATTGATTTTTTAAAAATCAAGAAAAATAATTAGTTTTAATTATTTGACAAAATGCTACTAACTTCGAAGATAGATTGATAAATCAACAAATTTGAACTAATGATTTTATAAACCGTAACTTTTGAAAACATTGATGAAAATTTGAGAAAAATTTCTGAGTTAAAAATATTGATGTAAATTTATTATGAAATCCATTTGTAAATCCAATTTAGAAAATCTTTATTTGAGTTTCTAGAAAATCCCATTTAAAGTAATTTGAGAAAAATATAAATACGTCAAACATAAAGCAATATAAAATAAACTAGATGCCTTATTACAACATTTAAACCAAAATAGTAAAGTAATAAAATAAACGAGGAAGAAGTCTAAAAGTCAAATAAACCATTTCTAAAGTATGGCCTCCACCGAGTCATCCATGGCCCAAGTTCACGTCACTGAGTATTACCTGAAAGGGATAAGGAAAACGGGGTGAGTTACTAGAACTCGTGCATAACCCCCTTACCATCGTCCACTGGGGCTGAAACCCATTTAGCAATATCTTGGGCCTAAGCCCCTTTTTACAAAATAATGTATCAATTATATATCATATGAATGTAATGCAATCCCAAACAAACCTAATAATCCATCCGCTACACACCACTTGTACCATCCATCACACCTGTGGGGATCAAGTCAACCCACCCCGCCAAACACACCAATCACAGGCATTTAGCCATTTATAATATATTCAAATTGTGTACAAACCACCAGAATCATAGTGAATCAAATTATCAAACATATTTGTGGCAGTGCCACCAGAATCACTTCTCTTCAACATTTCTCATCCCATGCAAAGCCATGTAAATGCATCATACATAGCAAATCATGATATTTACAAATATATCAACAATAATTAATTCAGACAAAAGTTCGGCCCATTAAGGCAATTTACCAAATCGGCCAATTAAGTAATATATCAATTCGGCCCATTAGGCAATATATCAATTCGGCCCATTAAGCAATTTATCAAATCGGCCCATTAAGCAATGTATCAAATCAGCCCATAAGTAATATATCAATTTGGCCCATTAAGGTAATTTCGTAATTCGGCCCTTTAAGGATATTTTCGTTATTCGCACAATGATATTACCGATTTTGTCAATTTTATCAAAATAGTGTATCTTAGGCCAATTTTTTCGATTTACGCCCTATTACATTTTTAGTCATAGTGATTTATTTCCAATACGATGTCAATCTTAAAATCCATTGATAATAGTGTGAGATTACACACCTGATTACGGTAAGCACTAAGCTTTCTTTCTCGTCGACACCTAAGATATCGTAACACTCGATTAATCGACATACATGATTTTAATAATCAAACTCTAAAATAAACGATCTAAAGTGTTTACCCTTGGAATCGTGAACAACCACGATTTGATGATTCTCCTGGGATGATGGTCCACAACCCGGTGGAAAATATCGAACCGCCGATACTGCCTTTCGTTTGAATTTAGGAGTAGGGATTGTAAATCTGATCCTTTTTCGATCTCCAATCACTAGCCCTTTTGATTTGATATCGCTTGCCTCCATTGAATAAGATTTTAGTCAAAATGATATTTCGTTAAAAAAACTATGGATTTTCTAATGACAAAGGATTTGGCTTACTACTATAATTGTATGATCAACAAGTCGATTGGTCGAGTGATTTAGACCCTTAATCGATGATAATCCCATTTCTCACAATTGTCCTATGACTAGAGATGATTAGGCGATGTTATGGTATTCGGTCTCCCTCTATATCACAACTCGGTCAAAAAGAGATTCCACAACAAAAAGAAAAGAAAAAGTGAAGAGATGGGATGATACTAGATTCAGCTTTGGAGGAAAATCAAACAAGAAAATGTGATCTTAAAGTGATGTCAATTTTTGAGAAGAGAAAGGATTGAAGAAATGGTTAAAAGAAAAGAATGGAAGGATGGATGGATACTAGATGATTCGGCTATCAAGGGAAAGTGAACAAGAGATGAATGTTTCGACCAAACAAAAGAGAAGAAAAGCACAAATGTGCTAAGAGGTTTCGACAAAGAAGAAAGAAAAGAAGAAAATAATAAAACTCGCCAATGGTTTTAGGATTTGGCAATGAGAGTAGCAATTTGGAGAAAATGACACAAAAGGTTGCAAGTAGGAATTTTGGCCAAAACAAGCATCAAAGTTTTTACCAAAGAAAAACAAAGCAAATTCGGCTATGACCTCTCTATGCCAAAACCGTCCATGCCTTGGCTAATAGGTAAAAATTTGCCAATCAAAACTTTCCAAAACATCACCCTTGAAAATGGCCAAAATGTTCCCTATACTTGCCTTTTCTTTTGATTTCTTTCCCTACCATCAATCTTTCATTATTTCCTAGCTTGGACGACACTTAGGGAAAGACTGCAAAAATAATTGTCAAAATTTCTACATTATGATATTTTAACCTCCTCCCTCAAAGTCCATCATGTGGCGCCATATCATTTTTACCAATTGCTCATTTATGCAAGCACATTACTTACTTATTTCTATAAGCCTTGAAGCTACTTACCATCTCTCCTTAATATACTTAAACACAAAAATTTTACTAGGGCCCAAATAAATCTCGAGCCTTCTCATAACCCCTAAACATGCACAATTAATATTTTTAATTAGCTTAACACAAGAAATAATGCAACACATAAAATTCTAAATTTTAGGATGTTACATTTGGAAACCCTAAAGCTTAAGCTAGCTAAAGAGGGGACTATTTTGCAAAATGGTTAAAAGTTTAGGGTCTTTCCATGTGAGCATTTATATTGTTTGCTGCGTTTTTATGGAGGAAAATGAGTCTTAGTTGTTAAATAAACAACTTTTGTGAAAGGTGTTACCATGAAAACACCTAAAAGGACCTTTTGTAAAGGTTGTAAAATATGTGGTAAATGTGTGAAATAATGAGTATTGAGGGTTGCCATACGAGTAATAAATGTTTATCTAGGCTTGTAAAAGGAAGAAATTTGATTAGAATCGATTTACAAGCCTAGGGGTAAAACAGTCATTTTGTGAAAGTATAAGGCCAAAATGGTATTTTTGCCAAAGAATAATTATTGAAATGTGTTGATTAATGTGATAATTAAATGAGCTAAATTTTTATTATAGATCAAGAAGAATGAATGGCCGAGGAAAGGGCAAGATATCAGACAAGATTGACAATTTGGCCTATTTTGAAATCGAGGTAAGTTTGTGTGTGATAAGTTCAACATCATGCTAGTATGATTTAAAATGTTTGATATGTGTGAAGATGTATAATATTTCTATGAAATTGAGTAAGGATGTTGAATGAGAAAATGATGAGAATTGTGATGTTGAAGTCCCAGTTGGACTATAATAAATGAGAGAATAACATCAACAAGACTTGAGATGGGTAAGGTCTTGTATAAGACCATGTCTGGGACACGGCCTCGGCACCGAATTGAGATTTCGTATAAGACCATATCTGGGATATCGTTTTGGATGCAAAAATGAGAATCGTATAAGACTATATCTGGGATATGGCATCGACATCGAGAGGTGACCCCATGTAAGACCATATCTGGGATGTGGCATTGGCGTCGCATTTATGTGAATGATGATAAATATGTATTTTCGAGTATCCAAAGTGATTCAATGGATAAATAGCTAAGTTTATAATAGAGATGAGATTAGTGCTAAAGCTATGTGATGAAGTGATACAGAGCACATGTCAGTAACTCATGATAAATGTTTATGACATGAGACATGATATGTAATTGGTATGAGTAAGCATGTGTAAGTTATGGCAATGTGCTTAGGACTTTGTGTTTTATTCAATGCAATGGATGAATAACATTATGAGCCTTTATGTTGCTATTTAGTTCATGCAAACTTACTAAGCTATATGCTTACCTCTCTCATTTGCCTTTTCCTTTTAGTATTGCCAAGCTAGCTCGGAGATCGTGAAACGTCGGAGTTCGAAATCACACTATCAACTTCTTTTTGGTATAGCAAAGTTAGATTTATTTTGAGTATGGCATGTATAGGACTTGGTCATTTTGTTATGTCATATTTGTTAGCCAAAGTGTTGGCTATTATTGTTATTCAATCATTTTGTGAATGGTCATTAGAAATTGACCAATACTTGACAAGTTCATATATTCAAATATGATTAAATTCATGAAGTGCATTGCTTGTGTGGATGTTTTGATTTTGAGTTCTTGGAAGTGCCTTATGGTCATAATATATGTGAATTGAATTGGTATAAGTGTGGTTGCTTTGTAGAGTGGCAAATGGCTTGGCAGATAGTCTTACAATTGTCACACAGTCAGCCCCATGGGTGTGTTGAGAGGCCGTGTGTCCACATGCATGTTAGGTTGGCAAGTCAGTATGCTAAGTAGTAAACGCACGGGCGGAGACACGGTTGTGCAGGAGACACGGCCTAAGACACGGGCATGTGCCTAGGGCGTGTGAAGTCTGCACCTGAAATTTGGAATTTAATTTGACACACGGTCTAAGCACACAGGCTTGTGCCTTGGCCATGTGACCTTATTGAGGTGATGGTGTCATAAATAGAATGCCAAGGTTTTTACACACGAGCTAAGACACAGGCGTGTCGTGGTCGTGTGAGGGACACAGGCTAGGGGCACGGTTGTGTGTCCGGTCGTGTGAAAACTGATGTAGGTTCCAATTGAAAAATAAATCCACAAGGGTGAAGAACACGGGCATGTGATATGCCACACGGGCGTGTTCCATCCTTCACACGGGCGTGTGACCTTGTTTTATGTTAAATTTGTCTAAGTGTTCAAAAGTTTCAGGTTTGGTCTTAAATCATTCCAGGTACAAGTTTAGGGTCTCCTATACTATAATAAGGACATTAAGGTATTGAATGAAAATTTTAATTTGAAATGAATTTTTATGAATCGATGTTGCATGATAGAGCAAGTTAAGTTCGGTAATGCCTCGTACCCGGTTCAAGTGTTGAATACAGGTAAGGGGTGTTACATTTATACATGGTAAATCATATATCTTATAGGTGAACTCACTTATATCATGGATAATTGCACTAACGTGTGAATTGATAGTGTTGTTTAGGCTTATGTAAAGCATTTGGAATGAAAAGGTAAGAAAATTAAATGGAATGGTTCATATTTTTATGAAAAGGTTTATGATTATGTGATGTTGATGAACTTACCAATTTGTGTATTGTTGATCTTTCAATAGGCTTTTATTAAGCTTATGACTTGGTTTGATTTATACCTATTCTATTAATTATCTTAATGATGTGGTAAGTTTATACGAGCTTACTAAGCATTCGTTGCTTACGTATTTTCTTTACTATGTTTTATAGGTCATCGGAATCTCGAATTGATTGGAAACTCATCGGAGATCTATCACACTATCCAACTACCAAATCAGTAGTTTATGGGTACTATGACTTAGGTTTATAATGGCATGCATAGGCCTTTTGTATTGATGGCTCATAGACGTATTAAATGGTTGAATTATTATGATTATGTCTTGAAATCTATGTTTCTATGGTGGACTTGTATAGCTTGATTAGTAAGGTCAACTTGATACTTCTAGTGATTGGTGAATATGATCTATTGGCATGTTTTGAATGTTTGATGATGGTGAAATGTTTTATGTCTTAGTACATATATGGACTAAGTTAGTAAGCAAGAAATGTGGCTTATGAGCATGTTTAGGTAATGGGTGTGCATAATTATACGGTAAGATAACGGTGGCTTGGAAATAGTCTTTCGTAGTGAATTTTAGTTACATCATGAAATTAGGTATTCAAGCTTGTAATAAGACAATATTAACATGTTTGGTGTAATAGCCCTAACCCGTAACCATCCCCTAACTAGGGTTATGAGGTATTACCAGTCAAATCATAATATTTAAACAACCATTGCTCACACATCAGTATATCATAGTTAATCAATAACACAAAGTCCCTTTAGAAGGTTTACGAGACCTTAAACATGCTTTAGAAGTGGTTCGAGACTGAACCGATCACATTTAAAAATTTTACAAAACTTTTAAATTTTTTTAAAACAGGGCACACGCCCTTGTGGCTAGGCCATGTCCCTCACACGTCCATGCCTTTGTCCATGTCTTACCCAATGTGCAACACTGACTTGGGTCACACGGCCTGTCACATGCCCGTGTGTCTTGCCCGTGTGCATCATTGACTTGAATCACACGACCTGTCAAATGCCCATGTGTTTGGCCCATGTGCAAGTTTGACTTGCTTCGAATTGCAACCATGAGAGACACAGTCGAGACACACACCCGTGTGCTCAACGGTGTGGGAAAATATAGGCCATCTGCAAGGCCAACTTGCCACCCAAAATTGGGTCATACCTACAAGCATCAAACAAGCATCAATTCAGATCCCAATGGTAGCCAAAAACATACCAAATCATGCACAATTTAACCCGTAATAACATCATTCATTTCTATATACAATTCCAACTCAAACATACCAATTCAAAGTACCATCTTCACATAAAAAACATGAGATTCATACATCATATTAACCCATTTCAATTCGTAGCATTTCTAATCATACCAATTTCCCAAATCAACCATGAAACTTACCAAAATTGACCATTTCTCTTGGCTATTCATGAGCACATCAAAACATACCAAATTTTGCATCACATAGCATGCACTAAATTCATTCCATAATCACATTCATTATTAAGCCATACAACATGGCTATATTTACACATTTCAAAACATAATCAAAGTTCTCTAGCCTATACATGCCATACTTCAATATGTACATTTTCAAAAGATACCAAAATATAGTTTGATAGTGCGGTGACGATCCTCGACGATCCCCGAGCTCCTAGTAGCTTCGATAATCTATAAAACAATGCAAACACACACAAAGTAAGTTTTCAAAAGCTTAGTAAGCCATATACAAATAAACTTATCACATAGAACAATTATAAACCATTTCATACATATGGTTCATGGCATAACACAACTACAAGTCATATTTCTCTTATATCTCAATTGATCATGTTCACTTGCTCATAATAATATATCATGTAATGTAGCTCACATATCAAATGATCATATTCATACATGCCTTTCATTGTCAAATTTCATATACATACATACGTACAGAAATTTGGATGCACATTTGTATACTCATTCATTTCTCGGAATACCCGTTGAACTGTTTAGAATAAAATAGGATACTCTGATAGCTCAGAAAGCTCGTACAATGCCAACGTCCCAGACTTGGTCTTACATGTAATTAAATATCGATGCCTCTGTCCCAGACAGGGTCTTATACGAAATCAAATACGATGCTGATGTCCTAGACATGGTCTTACACGTAAATATAAACTCGATGCCAACGTCCCAGACATGGTCTTATACAATAACACATATTGAAATCCTATGCCATGACATACGTATCCAACTATTTCCTAAGGTTTGTACGGGACTTTTCGGATGTCATCACATTATCGGGACTTTCCTAGATTTTACATTTTTAGCTCAAATAGCCATATATCATAATTCGTTCACATATAAGCAATAATAATTCAATTTAAACACCTTTATTTGTATATCGACTTACCTTGAACGGATTCGGATGGAAATAAACGATTACTCGACCACTTTAGATTTCCCCCGATCTAATTTCGATTTTTTTTGGTTCTTGATCTATACACATTCAAATTTAGCTCTTTTATTCATCATATCATTCAATTCAATCCAAATATACATATTTAGGGTATTTTACAAATTAGCCCTCACATTTTCACATTTTGACATTTAAGTCCCTAATTCATAAGATCACAAAATATAAAAAATTTCATTATACTATAGCTTCATCGAATATTCACTTGGCTCAAATAAGCCCATTTATTTCATTTATTTCATATTTTAGTCCTTAAATTTTCTCATTTTCATAAATTAGTCCATAATAATTAATTTCATCAAAAATCCCAATACAAAACATATTTATCTAACATCAAGCTTTCATATTTCACCATTTAACATCACAAAGCTCAAAAAATCAATAATGGCACATCTCAAAATCATCATCAAAATCAGCCATTTTGGCATGGGCTTGATAGAACATGTAATAACCCAACTTAGGGCCTAGTCGGAATAGTGGTGTGAGACCACAAATCTGAAGTAGATATATGTGTTTAAATGATTTTACAAGGCTTATGAGGTATTTTCATATTTGTGTGAAAAATTTATGAATAAATTTTATGAATTAGTGATTAAATTGTCCATTAGGACTAAATTACAAAGATTAGAAAATATGAGTTTCTAGAAGTTTTAAGTATGAAATAGCATCATAAAAATTAATAGAAGTCCTTATTTACCAATTAGACCATTATACCTTAACATGGACAAAAATGGACATGGGAAGGAAAAATCTCAAGAAAGAGCATTAAGGGCATTTTGGTTATTTGGTAAATTAATGAATTAAAAAGGGAAAAAGAAGTAAAAAAATTGTGCCATCATCTTCCCCTTGGTCTAATTTTTCAAGAAGCCATATCTAGGGTGTTCTTCATCTTCCAAGCTTGATAGTAACTCCTCCCTAGCCCTGTTTTTAATATTCTTCGTATTTTTGAGACCCTCGTAGCTCGGTTTAGCTATTTCTAGCTATATTTTGAGCTAGGGTTTATGTTCAAAAATTTACCCATGTATGACATGCATGTTTTTTGATGTTTTATGGAAGATTATGAAAGTTTGATGTTGGGTAAACACCTTTTTCTAAATGATTTTCATGAAAAATGCATATAAGGACTAAATTGTAAAAGTTGTGTAAATGGTTATATGTGAGTGAAATAGTAGAAATTGAAGGTTGTGATAGTTAGGAAAATAATTCGGCTAGGCTTGAAATGTAAGGAAGTTGAATGAAAATCTTTTTACGAGCCTAGGGGAAAAAGTGTAATTATGAGAAAGTTTAGGGGGCAAAATTATAATTTTGGCAAAGTATGAATTATGAGTCAATTTAGTTAATATGAATATTAAACAAGTTAAATTGTCATTATAGATCAATAAAGGAGAAGCTCGGATCGAAACCAAGGCAAAAATAAAGTCGAGGACTAAATTGCACATCTCTACGCATTTTGAGCACCGATGTAAGTTTGTATGAAATTAAGGTTACATTGTTGTTATATTTAGAAATAATTATTATTTTTGTGAAACGTATATTCTTTACATAAAATAATCAATAATGCTATGATGATAAAGTGAAGGGAATAAGTAAGTAAGTATAAGTCCCAATAGAAGTCTTAGAATAGCGAGGGTGCCTATGTCATACATGAGCTAAGGAAAGCCCGTGTAAGAGCCATGTCTGGGACTTGGCATCGGTATCAAGGAATGTAGGTTCCATGTAAGACCATGTCAGGGACATGGCATCGGCACTTAACGTACATCCTGTGTATGACCATGTCTAGGACATGGCATCAGCATCGAATAAGGAAGGTCTCATGTAAGACCATGTCTAGGACATGGAATTAACACCATATGAGGAAGGTCTCGTGTAAGACCAAGTCTGGGACATGGCATCAACACCTTATAAGGCAGGTCCCGTGTAAGACCATGTTTGGGACATGGCTTCGGCACCAAAGGAAGATTTCATGTAAGACTATGTTTGGGACATGGCATCGATACTAAGCTAAGGAATCACGTGTAATACCATATCTAGGATGTGGCTTAAAAATATGAGGTGATCCCATGTAAGACCATATCTAGGATATGGCATTGGCATCAAGACATATGTTTGACAAGGTTGAGTATCCTCTCTTATTCTGGGAAATTCAACGGGCAAAAGAGTAAGTATGAGAAAGGTAGTAGATGAGATAAGTTGTATGAGAATGTTTAAAAGTTTCATGTAAGCTAAGAAAGATTAAGATTCAAATTTTAATAATTATAGTTTAAATGCTAAACTATGCAATGAGTGACACAGGTACTATGGATAAATACAAGATAAGGTAACCCTAAGGTGATGGGTAAGTATGAGCAAGAGTAAGTATGAATAAGTAAGCCTTTGTATATGAGTTTTATGTGTACTTATTTTACGATGAATGAGTTTATTTAAAGCAATTATGTTGTTATTTAAGATTCCATGCAAGCTTACTAAGCTTGAAGCTTACCCTTCTTTTTTCCCTCTTTCCTTGTAGTTTCGCCAAGCTAGTTCGAGAATTGAAGGACATCGAAGCTTGGATCACACTATCAGCCCTAATTTTGGTATAGTAATGTTGATTATTTTGAGTATGGCATGTATAAGAGTTTAGTCTTTTTGAACCATGTTAGGTCATGAGCTAAAGGCTGAGTTATCAAGTTTATGTATTCTTTTATAATTGGCCATTAGAAATAGGTCAATATTTGATAAATTTTATACCTTTGAAGATGATGAGGTTATGCATTTTAGGTTTATGAAATGGATGGAATCATTAAGTTTCTTGTGGATGTATAAATGTGTTTATGTTTCAGGGTGGCAAATGGCTTGGAAAATAACCTATATTTGTCCACACGGAAAGACACACGGGCATGTGTCTAGGCTATGCGTGACGCACGGTTAGCCCATGGGTGTGTTAATTGGACGTGTGTCCCCTAAATCAACCGTCCAAGAAGATGATTCAAAACACAGGGTTCAACCACGGGCATGTGCCCTGGCCATGTGCTATTAAGTGTCAAATACGGGCATGTCTCGAGGGCACACGGGTGTGTCCTTGGACCACACAGGCGCGCGGCCCCTATTTAGGCAAAATGGTTTTTAAGAGCCTTTGAGTTCCTGGATAAATTTTGAATCCCTCCGAATGTACAATTAAGGCTCCATAGGCCAAATATATATACGATATGACTAAAGAAGGAAAGGTTTTAAAATGGAATGAAATTTTATGTCTCATGAATGTATGATTAAGTTAGGATAAGTACGGTAATACCTCGTATTCGGTTTCGGCATTGGACTCGGGTAAGAAGTGTTACATTTAGTGGTATCAAAGCTACAATTTAGTCGGTTCTAGGTCTAACGTAGCGTAAGCATGAGTCTAGCCATACATGCCGTACCTATGAGTATTTATGTAATGATAGTGTGACGACTCCTGACTACTTAAATTGTATTTTTTTATAGTAAATGGATCCCAAAAGAACTGAAGCTGATAACGCGATGGCTCCCACTGAAGGGACGGTGCTGAATGAAAATGAGAATAGACCCACAAAAGTAAGCCAGAGAGGAGGATAAGGGGCTAGAGAATCCTTTCTCCACATGATGAATGCTTGGTATACGGGGTTCATTAATACGAACCCAAATGCACCACCCCTCCACCCCCGCATATTCCTCCGCCTACCCCTGTAGCCCCTCAGGTAGTAGAAGTGGTAAGAAGGGAAAAACCTCCGGTTGATAGGATCCAAAAACATGGAGTAGAGAAGTTTTGGGCTAGTAAAGATGATGATCCAGAAATAGAAGAGTTTTGGCTAAAAAATACCATTAGGGTATTTAATAAATTGTCTTGCACACCCGATGAGCGTATGAAGTGTGTAGTTTCTCTTTTAAGAGATTTCATATATCAGTGGTGGAATATCATTGTGTCAGTTGTACCAAGGGGAAGGGTCACATGAGAGTTTTTCTAAGAAGAATTCAGGAAGAAGTACATTAGTCAGAGGTTCATCGACCAAAAGAGGAAGGAATTCTTGAAATTAAAACAAGGTCAAATGTCAGTAACAGAGTATGAGCGTGAGTTTGTAAGGCTCAGTAAATATGCTTGAGAGTGTGTATCCGCTGAGGCCATCATGTGTAAGAGATTTGAAGACATACTAAACGAAGACATTAAATTGTTTGTTGCTATTCTAGAATTGAAAGAATTTTTTGTATTGGTGGATAGGGCTTGTAAAGCAGAAGAATTAGTAAAAGAGAAAAGGAAAGATGAAATGGAGTCTCGTGACTCAAGAAAGAGACAATGGAGTAAGTCATTCTAGTCCTCGTCCAAGAAATCAAGAGATTTTTCCACCCGATCAGCTACCTCAGCAGGGTGTTCCAACAAAGGCAAGAGTAGATAGTATTCAGGGAATAAAGCTCAGACTACTTTAGTCACTAGTGTTGGGAACATTCGATCTAATAGGTCAAAATGCCCACAGTGTGGCAGACGACATCCCGATGAGTGCCGAGCACATGAGAATGCTTACTTTAAATGTGGTTCCCATGATCATTTCATAAGAGAATGTCCTGAGATGATGAAAGAAGAGAAAACTCAGAGTGCAAGATCCGGGAGCAATGTAAGAGGAAGACCTCAAAGGAACCCTGGAAGTGGGGCGAGTAGTAAGGGTACACCTCGAGAACAAACTGTAAGATCTGAGGGTAGAGCACCTGAAAGGACTTACGTTATTCCTGCTCGTGAAGAGGCACCATCTCCCGATGTAATTACGGGTACATTTTCTCTTCATGACACTAATGTTGTCGCTTTAATTGATCCGGGGTCTACCCATTCATATATTTGCATGAAATTAGTATCTAGTATGAGTGTGCCCGTAGAGTCCATAGAATTTGTAATAAAGGTGTCTAATCCACTAGGAAAAATTGTATTAGTTGATAAAGTATGCAAATATTGCCCATTAATGATTAGAGGTCATTACTTTAAGGCCAACCTCATGCTATTACCATTTGATGAATTTGATATTATTCTTGGTATGGACTGGTTAACCACTCATGATGTGATAGTAAAATGTGGAAAGAAATATATTGAGTTGAGATGTGAAAATAGGGACACTCTTCTTGTTGAACCAAACGAACAAGACAGGTCACCGGTAGTGATTTCTCATATGACGGCTCAGAGGTATGTAAGAAAAGGGTATGAGGCGCATATTGCCTTTGTGATGAATGCCAAGGAAACAGAGTTGAAGATTGAATCAGTGTTGATAGTATGTGAATACTTAGATATTTTTCCCGAGGAATTGCCAGGACTGCCTCCAGTTAGAGAGGTTGAATTTGGCATCGAGTTAGCTCTCGGTACGATACTGATATCAATTTCTCCTTATACAATGGCTCTAAATGAGTTGAAGGAGTTGAAGGTATAGTTGAAAGAATTGACAAAAAAGGTTTTGCTAGACAAGTTGTTCTCCATGGGGTGCTCCGGTATTATTTGTGAAAAAGAAAGATGGTTCCATGAGATTGTGCATAGATTACACGCAGCTTAATAAGGTAATTGTGAAGAACAAGTACCCATCACCGATAAACTTGAGGTCAGGATACTATCAACTAAGAGTAAAAGACTCAGATGTGCTAAAGACTGCATTTCGGATGAGGTATGGGCACTATGAATTTTTAGTTATGCCCTTCGGTTTGACAAATGCCCCTGCGGTATTCATGGATTTAATAAACTGCATTTTTCGATCGTATCTAGATATGTTTGTAGTTGTTTCCATTGATGATATACTGATATATTCCTATGATGAAAGTGAACATCCCGAGCACTTAATGACAGTTTTACAAATTTTACGGGAAAAGCAGTTGTATGCCAAGTTTAGCAAAAGTGAGTTTTGGCTCAAAGAAGTTGGATTTCTAGGACACATTATCTCGGGAGATGGAGACCGAGTTGACCCAAGTAAGTTCTCAGCCACCGTTGTTTGGAAACCCCCAAAGAATGTAACTGAAGTTAGAAGTTTTCTGGACTTAGCCAGTTATTACAGACGATTCGTCAAGGGGTTTTCTATGATAGCGACTCCAATGACGAAGTTATTACAGAAGAATGTAAAGTTTGAATGGACATAAAAATGCCAACAGAGTTTTGAGAGATTAAAGGCAATGTTGATAGTGGCTCCAGTTCTAGTACAACAAGAATTGGGAAAGGAATTTGTAATCTACAGTGATGCATCCTTAAATGGATTGGGCTGTGTACTTATGCAAGAAGGCAAAGTGGTAGCTTATGCCTCCAAACAGTTGAAGCCACATGAGAAGAACTATTCGACACATGACTTAGAGTAGGCTACTATAGTTTTCGCATTGAAGATTTGGAGACACCATTTGTATGGCGAAAAATATCGGATATTCACTGATCACAAAAGTCTAAAGTATTTGATGACTCAGAAGGAATTGAACTTAAGGCAACGAAGATGGTTGGAGCTGATAAAATATTATGAGTTAATTATTGATTATCACCCGGAAAAGGCGAATGTAGTCACCGATGCTTTGAGTAGAAAGTCTCAATTTGCTTTGAGAGCTATGAACACACAGATGACCTTGTCCGATGATGGTTTCATTTTAGCTGAGCTAAGGGCTAGACCAAAGTTTCTTCAAGAGATTTATGAAGCTCAGCGAAATGATAGTGAGTTACAAGCCAAAAGAGTTCAGTGTGAGTCGGGTCTTTAGACCAATCCAGATGGATGGTTAATGTTCAGAGACAGAGTTTGTGTACCGAGGAACGAGGAACTTATTCGTAAAGTTTTGCATGAGGCACATAGCGGATGTTTATCTGTACATCTAGGTAGCACCAAGATGTATAATGAATTGAAGCAACGGTATTGGTGGCCTAGTATGAAGAAACATATTTCAAAATTTTTGTCAAAATGTTTAATTTGTCAGCAAGTGAAAGCTAAGCACCAAGTACTTCTGTCTGCTTCAACCTATAATGGTACCCGAGTGGAAATGGGATCAAGTTACCATGGATTTTGTAATGGGTTTACTGTTGACACCAGCTAAGAAAGCCGCTATATGGGCCGTGGTCAATAGACTTACAAAGTCAGCCTATTTTATACCTGTTCGAGTTGACTACTCACTTGACAAGTTGGCAAACTTGTATGTCTCAGAGATAATAAGGGATAATAAGGCTTCATGGAGTACCGTTATCGATCATTTCGAATAGAGATTTGAGATTCACATCTAGATTCTGGAGAAAGTTACAAGAGGTCTTGGGTACAAAGTTAAGTTTTAGTACGGCCTTTCACCCCCAAACCGACGACCAGTCGGAGAGGTTGATCCAAGTTCTTAAGGACATGCTCAGATGTTGTGTTCTTGAGTTTCAGAGCAGTTGGGAAAAATACCTACCGTTGGTAGAATTTGCCTACAATAATAGTTTTCCGTCAAGCTTGAAAATGGCACCTTATGAGGCGTTATATGGACGTAAGTGTCGAACACCTTTATATTGGACTGAACTTAAGGAAAACCAGATTCATGGAGTTGATTTGGTTAGAGAAACTGAAGAAAACATAAAGGTGATTCGAGATTGTTTAAAAGCTACTTCTGATCGACAAAAATCCTATTCGAATTTAAATAGGAAAGAAATTGAGTATCAAGTCGGTGACAGAGTATTCTTGAAAGTGTCACCATGGAGAAAAGTTTTTAGATTTGGTTGAAAAGGCAAACTGAGTCCGTGTTTTATCGGACCATATTAGATCACTGAGAGGATTGGACCGGTAGCTTATCAATTGCATTTTTGCCACCTGAGTTGGAAAAGTTTCACGATGTATTTCATGTGTCTATGTTGCGATGTTACCGATTGGACCCTTCGCATGTGATTGCACCTACAGAGGTCAAGATACAACCTGATATGACTTGTGGTGAAGAACCAGTTAAAATTCTAGCCCGGGAAGTCAAGAAATTAAGTAATAAAAGTATAGCTCTCAAGAAAGTCTTATGGCAGAGACATGGGGTAGAAGAGGCTACTTGGGAACCTGAGGAGGCTTTGAGAAATCAGTACCCAAACCTTTTTCTAGGTAAGATTTTCGGGGATGAAAATCCCTAAGGGGGAAAAAATGTAACAGCCTAACTTAGGGCCTAGTTAGAATAGGGGTGCAAGGCCACAAGTCCGAAGTAGAAATATGTGTTTAAATGATTTTACAAGGCTTTTGAGGTATTTGCATAATTGTGCTAAAATTTTATGAAGAAATTTTATCAATTAGTGATTAAATTGTCCATTAGGACTAAATTGCAAAGATTAGAAAATATGAGCTTCTAGAACTTTTAAGTATTAAATAACATCATAAAAATTATTAGAAGTCTTTATTTAGCAACTATACGATTATACCTTAAGATGGACAAAAATCGACATGGGAAGGAAAAATCTCAAGAAAGAGCATTAAGGGCATTTTGGTCATTTGGTAAATTAATGAATTAAAAAGGGAAAAAGAAGTCAAAAATAGTGTCCATTATCTTCCCCTTGGCCTAATTTTTCAATAAGCAATAGCTAGGGATTTCTTCATCTTCCAAGCTTGATAGTAAGTGCTCTCTATCCCCGTTTTTTAATATTCTTCGTATTTTTGAGACCCTAGTAGCTCGGTTTAGCTATTTCTAGCTAAATTTTGAGCTAGGGTTTATGTTAAGAAATTTACTCATGCATGACATGCATGTATTTTGATGTTTTATGGAAGATTATGAAAGTTTGATGTTGGGTAAACATCTTTTTCTAAATGATTTTCATGAAAAATGCATGTAAGGACTAAATTGTGAAAGTTATGAAAATCGTTATATGTGAGGAAATAGTAGAAATTGAAGGTTGTGATAGTTAGGAAAATAATTTGGCTAGGCTTGTAATGTAAGGAAGTTGAATGAAAATCATTTTACGAGCCTAGGGGAAAAAGTGTAATTATGAGAAAGTTTAGGGGGCAAAATTGTAATTTTGGCATAGTATGATTTATGAGTCAATTTAGTTAATAAGAATATTAAACAAGTTAAATTTTAATTATAGATTAAGAAACGAGAAGCCCGGATCGAAACAGAGGCAAAAACAAAGTCGAGGACTAAATTGCACATCTCTACACATTTTGAGCACCGAGGTAAGTTTGTATGAAATTAAGGTTACATTGTTGTTATATTTAGAAATAATTATTATTTTTGTGAAACGTATATTATTTACATGAAATAATAAATAATGTTATGATGATAAAGTGAAGGGAATAAGTAAGCAAGTTTAAGTCCAGATCGAAGTCTCGGAATAACGAGGGTGCCTATGTCATACATGAGCTAAGGAAAGCCTGTGTAAGACCATGTCTGGGACATGGTATCGGCATCAAGGAATGTAGGTCCCGTGTAAGACCATTTCTGGGACATGACATCCGCACCGAATGTAGATCCTATGTAAGACCATGTTTGGGACATGGCATCAGTATCAAATGTAACACCCCAAACCCGGTCAACACACCACGACCGAATCTAGTATGTCACGAGGAAAATCTGAATCTTGAGAAGTTAGGTTTCTGTTTAAAAATTTGATGAGATCACTTCGCTAAATTGTGTATTTGAAGAAAACTTGAGTAGGCTTGATTAAAATCTGATGATGTATTTGAAAACCCGGAAATTTTGAAAACTTAATCAGATGTGTAGGTAAAACAAGTTTATCTCATTTAGAAGTTCAAGTTGTTTCTTATTATTACTAAAACATTTTGGCTTAGTAGAAAATCGAGTTTAAGTTAGAAAAGCATTTGAGTCCCCTTTATTCCAAATCTTAGTGTGATACCCGATGGTATAGTTTAAAATATCGCTTTTGTAGTTTTGAATCGTTGTCTTTCCAAGTTTTAGCAAATTTTAACCCAATTAATTTATTAAGGCATATCAATAACCTATTTTAAACATAAACATAGCAAAACATAATTTTAAAAGGCCTTTACAAACCAAAATAAAACCAAATAGTAATAAATAATCTTAAGTACCAAATTTTATAAAAGTCTGAGCAAATCCTTATTTAAGCATGGCATGAGCACCTCGAGTCCATCCCGGCTCCATGTCCGCGTCTAAGCGTCACCTGAAATGTCAAAGGAGAGACTGAGTCGCAAGACTCAGTATATAAATCCCCCTCCCGGTGATACAACATCCTAACACACATCATAGCAAAGCAATACAATTAATGCACCCGTTCCTAACCATCCATTACACCTTTTCTACCCCTGTGGTACCAAACCACCGGTGGTGCTAAACCACCGGTGACCCAAAGTCACGATATCCATAATGTGGTGCCAAACCACTGGTGACCCAAAGTCACGAATAATCCAATGATGGGGCCAACCTATCGTGCGATACCAAATCACTAGCAACAATCCCGTATCTAATAAGTGGGGCCAACCCACGGTGGTGTCAAACCACGTGGATGAGTCGCAATGAGGTGCTAAACCTCCGTGTCCCAAAGACACAGTGTGATACTAAATCACGGTGACCGCGATCACAAACCGATGATGGGGCCAACCCATCGTGTGATACCAAATCATTGGCGCTAATCCCAGATAATCAATCTGTGGGGCTAACCCACCGTGGTGCTAAGCCACCTGGGACGAGACGCCGAGGTGCCAAACCTCGGTGACCCAAAGTCACAAAATATCATTTGTGGTACCAAACCACCTGGAGGTGCCAAACCTCCGTGTCCCAAAGACACAAAGGTCCCAAAGACACGGATATCATACTCCCCCTCCTCTCATATTACCCATACATGTCATACTGACTCATGTACAATATGCAAATCATGTAATTCATGCCAACATGTCCAATATTGCATCTTATAGCGCATATATCATGGATCATCATATTAGACGTATCAACAATAGAACTCGTAATGCTACGGACTTACTCAAATCCGTGAACATACCCTATCGGGTATCATGACAATCATCACTGTTTCACTTGTTACAACACAGGTTATTAACTTATTACTAAGAAATCAGTGTGTTAGCTTACACACCTGGTATATCGCAAGTCTTAATCTCAAAGAACCCGATCTGAAACCCTCAATCCTCTTGCTCCTAAAAACAATCGGCCAACCATGGGTTAATCACTTAAACCATTCGGCCATAACCATTTAAACCAAAGGGTTTATCGATTAACCCTTACCTTAAACTTGATTTGGTTTTCTACCAAATTCGGAACCAACAATGGTTCTTCCGACAATCGGCCTCACCCTAGAAAGAAAATGGTTAATCCTTAACAGCTTGACTTAACGAAGACTAAATGAATAGTCTAAAAGAAACTACTCTTACCACCACTTACCGATTGCTTAACCGAGAAATAAGGCTCCTCTCAATTGTTCCCAACTCCGGATGTCCTATAATAAAATTGGTTTACACAATAGATTAATACCCTTCAACCAATAACAAAATCGGCCCTTATCTAAACCACAATATATAAGAACGAGAGAGAGGGAAAATGGCCATTCCACCAAGCTCTTACCCACTACCAGCCGATTGAAAACAAGCACCCAACAATAACCAATATTCGGCCAACAACCACTAGGAGAGAAGAAAGATTCGGCCTAGATGTTAACACTCCTACTTTTGGCTTTGTGTGAAAAGAAAAGAGAGTATAGATGAGAAGAAATGGGTTGATATTCGGCTAGGAATCGAAATGGAAAGAGAAGAAGTAGAGAAGCACCTTCGGTTTTTCTTGGAAAAGAAAAGGAAATGGAGAAGAAAGCTTTGGGGAGACTTCCGGCTATCAAGGTTTCAAAAGAGGAAAGAGATGAAAGTGGGATGCTAGGTTCGGCTTTGTTCAAATGAAGAAAGAGAAGAAGAAGCAAGGCAAAATTTCGACAACACAAGTGTAGAAAAATAAAAGTGCAAAGTTTGGCAAATAAGGTTGCTTGGGGTTTCGGTTTCAAGAAGCAAAATGGAAGGGTTTTTCGGCTTAGGCTATTTGCAAGTGAAGAGAGCTTTTGCTTACCACTCTTTGACCGAAAATGTACCAAAATGCCAAAAAGAACATTCGACACACTACTCCCCACACTTACCAACCGGCCACTCCCCCAAAACCTCTCCAACAACCGGCCAAACTCCCCCCAAACACTCCCAAGCCACCAATTCAAACTAGTTGAACTAGTCTCCCTCCTACTTTCACTCTCCACCCATTGTTTGAAGTTTTGACTTGGTCCAAGGCAGAGTTCGAACTGCCTACAACTCCTTCCCTCCATGCCGTCAAAATGGATGAAAAATAGGGGATTTTCGTAGCTTGAACCTAGGACATCCTCCCTTGCACATGACGTCACACACAAGCTCTAAATGGCGCATGCTTTGCCACTTTGCTAGCTCATCACTTGCGCAACAATTCACCAAATAAAATACATAAGACCCAGCTCCTTCAATTTCTATTACATAAAGCCCAAAAACAAAAATTTTTCCTACCACTCGAGCTTACACCTAGCTTATAACTGAGCCCCAACAACATCGAAATAATAACATAGCACATCAAGCACATGCAGCAAAGCCAAAAAAAAATAGCCCCTAACCCGGGATATTACAGTTCTACCCCCCTTAAAAATAATTTTGGCCTCGAAATTACCTGATCAGAAGAGTTGCGGGTATTGCTGTCTCATCATATCCTCGGGTTCCCACGTAGCTTCTTCCACGCCATGATTCCGCCAGAGAACCTTAACCAAAGGCACAGACTTCCTGCGCAGAACCTTCACATCCCGATCTAAAATCTATGCATGTACAGGCTCTTCCTCCATGGTCAAACTGGTTTACCTCGATCTCTTCCATCGCCACCACGTGCGATGGGTCCGAGTGATATCGCCTAAGCATCAAACGTGGAACACGTCGTGAATCGACTTAGCTCTGCGGCAACTCGAATGATATGCTATCGTCCCACTCATCTCAGATTACTATACGCCCAATAAACCTCGGACTTAGCTTGCCTTTCCTTCCTAACCTTAACACTTTCTTCCACGGTGAGACCTTCAGAAAAACTTGATCTCCCACGTCAAATTCAATATCTCTCCGCTTAAAATCGGCATAGGACTTCTGTCGGTCCGAAGCTTCCTTCAATCGAGCTCAATCAACTTAACCTTGTCTTCGGTCTCAAGAACCAACTCGCCCCAACAACCGACGCTCACTTAACTCGTCCAATAAGTAGGTGAGCGACACTTCCTACCGCATAACGCCTCATATGGTGCCATCTTGATGCTTGCTTGGTAACTATTGTTGAAGGTGAACTCACTAACGGTAGATACTCCTCCCAACTACCCTCAAGTCCAATACACATCCTCGTAATATGTCCTCCAAAATCAGATAACCCTTTCCGATCGCCCGTCACCATGGATGAAATCGTGTTAAAATCCAATCGCGCACCAGAGCCTCGATGCAACGCTTTCGTAACCTTGACGTAAATCGGGATCCCTATCCGAGATGATCGACATCGGCACCCCTGCAGCCTCACTATCTCTAACACATACAAGCTTCGCCAAATTTCTAAAGTGAGTAATCCACCTCACCGTAATAAAATGAGCTGATTTAGTCAACGATCCACAATTACCCAAATCAATCCTTCTTGCTCGGTGTAAGTGGTAATCCACCGACGAAATCCATAGTTATCCTTTCCCACTTCCATCGAGGAATCTTCATCGGTCAAGCAACCTCGACGACAATCGATGCTCACCTTGACTCGCTAACATGTCGACACTTCCCTACAAACTCTCACTTCTTTTTTCGCATCTTACCACCGTAATCGTTCTTTGAGATCCCTATACATCTTACTACCTCCGGGATGCATAGCGTAGGGGTGCTATGTGCATCCTCAAGAATCTTCGCCTTAACTCAAGATCCTCGCATACAAGCTCTCCCCCGAAAATACAACACTCCATCACCGGACAAATCAGAACCCTCCAAACCATCATTCTGCACTTGTGTCCTCTGCGCACTCAAAACCAATCCATCAATTGTTTTTCTCTGATCTGCTCAACCCAAGTAGGCTTAACCTGCAGCTCTGCCAGAATACTCCCATCGTCATACAAACTCAAGTGGGCAAACATCGCTCTTAGATCCGAAACAACCTTACGGCTCAACGCGTCTGCCACAACGTTAGCCTTGCCCGGATGATACTCAATGGAGCAATCGTAGTCTTTTAGCAAATCAACCCATCTGCTCTGTCTCAGATTCAAGTCTTTCTGAGTCAGAAGGTACTTCAGACTCTTGTGATCCGTGTAGACTATCGATTTCTCTCCATACAAGTAATGCCTCCAAATCTTCAAGGCAAAGACTACAGCCGCTAGCTCCAGATCGTGCGTTGGATAATTTACCTCATGTGGCCTCAGCTGCCGAGATGCGTAAGCCACAACCTTCCCTTCTTGCATCAGCACACAACCCAAACCTGTATGTGATGCATCGCAATAAACTGTGAATTCCTTTCCACTCAAAGTTGAATTAGGACCGAGCTTCACCAAAATCTTCTTCAACTTGTCAAAGCTCTCTTGTCGCTTCTCGGTCAAATGAACGGAACCCTTTTCTTAATAATTTGGTCATCGGTCTTTGCGATCAACGAAAACCCTCTACAAATCTTGGTAGTACCGCCAAACCCGTAAAACTCGAATCTCCGCCATCGACCTAGGCGACTTCCAATCCAAAACCGCTTCAATCTTTGAGGATCCACTCCAATCCCTCACCGACACTACATGACCCAAGAACGCCACCTCCCTAAGCCGTAACTCGATTTACTAAACTTCGATAAAGTTGTTTCTCCCTCAAAATCTGCAATACCACCCACAAATGCGCATCATGCTCCTCCTCAGTCCTTGAATATACCAAAATGTCGTCGATAAAAACCACTACGAACTGATCTAAATACTGCTGGAACACCCTATTCATCATGTCCATGAAGGCCACCGCTCGTTAGTCAACCCAAACGGCATAACTAAGAACTCAAAGTGCCCATACCGAGTACGAAATGCCGTCTTGCAGATATCTGCCTCCTTCACCCTTAACTGGTGATACCCAGACCTTAAGTCAATCTTCGAGAAAACTAACGCACCCTTTAGCTGATCAAACAAGTCATCTATCCGAGGTAGCGGATACTTGTTTTTATCGTCAGCTTATTCAGTTGGCGGTAGTCTATACACATCCGCATAGTACCGTCTTTCTTCTTGACAAAGAGCACCGAGCTCCCCAAGGCTAAACACTTGGCCCGATAAAGCCTCGGTCCAACAATTCTCGGATCTCGAGCCTTAAGCTCCACTAACTCTTTAGGTGCCATCTCATGACGGAGCAATAGATATCGCGCGATTCGGGTAACAAATCTATCCCGAACTCTACCTCACGATCCGGTGGCAAACCCAAAGCTCCTCAGAAACACATCAACAAATTCCCTAATCGTCGAACTGTCTCCACAAGCAGACTCTTTAGCCTCCAAGGCATACACATGAACCACATATGCTTCACGACTCTTTCGACCATCTTCTGGCTTTGAGCAAATACCACATTGGATGATAATTTCTCCTATTACCGGTAACTACCTCATCACCCTTAGTTCGTTGAACCATGCGCTTAGTCACAAGAATCCAACTTCGCACGGTACTTAACCACCGGTCCATCTTGAGAATCGGATCGAACTCCCCAAACAGCAGCTTCTATCGATCACCACGAACACTACCCTTGGAGTTCTAGAGGTACATCTCTATACAAACTTATCTACAACTACAGAGTGACCTAAAGGGCTTATTACGGTCATCTGCCTAGAAGATATCTCAGAGTCTAAATCCATGGTCTTCACATGCTACTTGCAACATATGAATGCGTCGAACCCACATCAATCAAAGCAAGAATGGAGAACCAAAGATTAAAACGCATCGATTATGACGTCCGGCAAGCGTCACCTCCTCTCGACACCTTGTCAGATACACTAGCCCCTACCGTCTGCCTCAAGATTACCGCACCTCCGCCAAGGCTCCACGGCCCCGACTAGAACCATTACCTCCTCTGCCATTACCTCTACCCCTCTACGGTGGTGGTCTGTTATTCCAGATCGAGTACGGCCGACTCTCTGACCGAATCCTAGCCAACTTGCGCAGACAGGTCCCTCACACGTGATCCAAAAGTCGCACTCAAAATGCCTTTTCCACCGGTCCAACATCCTCCCAATGAGCTTTCCCACAACGGTTACATCTGCGGTGGTCCCCGCTTAGCAAAGAACAAACCTACCAGATCGATTCGCCCACTCGGTCTAGCCCTTTTCATGGATTACCGACGACCCGTAAGATCCAAACTCCTCTTGTGTCGGTTCCTATCCATGCCTTGCCTCACGACTCTTTAATACCCTCGGCTACCTTCGCTTTTCAACCGTAGCAGCAAATTCATGCTCCCGCCGAGGCGCAATCAATAACCTTAATTTGTCTCACAGCCATCCTCGAAACGAACACACCTCTCGTGTTCAGTAGCCACCATACCCCTGGCATACCGACTCGACCTCGTAAACTCGCCTCGTACTACGATTTACTCCCCGAACTAACCTCGTAAATGCTTTCCGTTGCTCATTAATATAGTTAGCTCCAACGCATTTTTTCCGTAAGCGACCCTAAAATAGTCCCAAGTCGATCTTCATTGCGGTCATTGTCCCAACCGTGAGCCACCACTGGTATGACTCATCTCGGAGAAGTGATACTATCCCCTTTAACTTTTCTTCAGCAGTCAGGTCTAGATCGTCCATGATCCGCTCTGTCGCTTCTAGCCAATATTCAGCAGTGCTAGGAGCAACACCAGAAACACCTCGAAAAACCTCATTTCGCTTGTTCGAAGTCGCCAGCACGATTTCCTAACTCCCGCCTCCACCTCCTCCACTACCCTTTTTAAAACTCGCGAAGATCGTCAGTGACAACGTGATCATCCCCACCGATCTTGAAACTCACCACCTCCATTTGGTGGCGTAATCCCAGATCTCATTTTTTCGACCTTGACTAGATCCTACGGGTTCAAAATCGTCATCCTACCGCTGCCTCATCCACGCCACGCCCAATTGGGTACTCATGACTAAATCTTGTCGATTTAAAGAATTTTATGTATCAAGAATTATTCCACTGCTTAAAAGCAAAGTCTTATGAATATTAAAGAAGCTTTATTTTCATGAGTCCACTCGATCCTATCGGGCCAGCTTTAAAGTAGTCTTACTATCACTAGCCATCCAATCACATCTCATCAATATCATTATCACAAACAATAGTAAGGGTACTTACCCGGGCGGATTGGTGCCGAGACTCGGTGTCATGCCTTTCAAGCCATAAAAACACTTAAAAGACTTTTGAAAACATTTTGGGCCTCAGCCCACAAATGAGCTTTTGAACTTAGCTCGATACCACAATTGTAACACCCTAAACCCGGCCAACACACCACTAATCGAATCGGTATGTCACGAGAAAATCAATTTTGAGAAGTTAGGTTTCGCTTAAAATTTGATGAGATCACTTTGCTAAATTGTGTATTTGAAGAAAACTTGAGTAGGCTTGATTAAAATCGATGATGTATTTGAAAACCCAAAATTTTGAAAACTTAATCGATGTGTAGGTAAAACAAGTTTATCTAATTTAAAAGTTCAAGTTGTTTCTTATTATTACTAAAACATTTTGACTTAGTAGAAAATCGAGTTTAAGTTAGAAAACATTTGAGTCCCTTTATTCCAAATCTTAGTGTGATACCCGATGGTATAGTTTAAAATATCGCTTTTGTAGTTTTGAATCGTTGTCTTTCCAAGTTTTAGCAAATTTTAACCCAATTAATTTATTAAGGCATATCAATAACCTATTTTAAACATAAACATAGCAAAACATAATTTTAAAAGGCCTTTTACAAACCAAAATAAAACCAAATAGTAATAAATAAGCTTAAGTACCAAATTTTATAAAAGTCCGAGCAAATCCTTATTTAAGCATGGCATGAGCACCTCGAGTCCATCCCGGCCCATGTCCACGTCTAAGCGTCACCTGAAATGTCAAAGGAGAGAGTGAGTCGCAAGACTCAGTGTATAAATCCCCCTTCCGGTGATACAACATGCTAACACACATCATAGCAAAGCAATACAATTAATGCACCCGTTCCTAACCATCCATTACACCTTTTCTACCCGTGTGGTACCAAACCACCGGTGGTGCTAAACCACCGGTGACCCAAAGTCACGATATCCATAATGTGGTGCCAAACCACTGGTGACTCGGGTTACGAATAATCCAATGATGGGGCCAACCCATCGTGTGATACCAAATCACTAGCGACAATCCCAGTATCTCATAAGTGGGGCCAACCCACGGTGGTGTCAAACCACGTGGACGAGTCGCAATGAGGTGCCAAACCTCCGTGTCCCAAAGACACAAGTGTGATACTAAATCACTAGTGACCGCAATACAAACCGATGATGGGGCCAAACCATCGTGTGATACCAAATCATGGCGTCAATCCCAGATAATCAATCGTGGGGCCAACCCACCGTGGTGCTAAGCCACTGGACGAGACGCCGAGGTGCCAAACCTCTGGTGACCCAAAGTCACAAAATATCATTTGTGGTACCAAACCACCGGAGGTGCTAAACCTCCGTGTCCCAAAGACACAATGTCCCAAAGACACGGATATCATACTCCCCTCCTCTCATATTACCCATACATGTCATATCGACTCATGTACAATATGCAAATCATGTAATTCATGCCAACATGTCCAATATTGCATCTTATAGCATATATCATGGATCATCATATTAGACGTATCAACAATAGAACTCATAATGCTACGGACTTACCCGAATCCATGAACATACCCTATCGGGTATCATGACAATCATCACTGTTTCACTTGTTACAACACAGGTTATTAACTTATTACTAAGAAATCAGTGTGTTAGCTTACACACCTGGTATATCGCAAGTCTTAATCTCAAAGAACCCGATCTGAAACCTTCAATCCTCTTGCTCCTAAAAACAATCGGCCAACCATGGGTTAATCACTTAAACCATTCGGCCATAACCATTTAAACCAAAGGGTATATCGATTAACCCTTACCTTAAACTTGATTTGGTTTTCTACCAAATTGAACCAACAATGGTTCTTCCGACAATCGGCCTCACCCTAGAAAGAAAATGGTTAATCCCTTAATGACTTGACTTAACGAAGACTAAATGAATAGTCTAAAAGAAACTACTCTTACCACCACTTACCGATTGCTTAACCGAGAAATAAGGCTCCTCTCAATTGTTCCCAACTCCAGATGTCCTATAATAAAATTGGTTTACACAATAGATTAATACCCTTCAACCAATAGCAAAATCGGCCCTTATCTAAACCACAATATATAAGAACAAGAGAGAGGAAAATGGCCATTCGACCAAGCTCTTACCCACTACCAAATTGATTGAAAACAAGCACCCAACAATAACCAATATTCGGCCAACAAAACACCACTAGGAGAGAGGAAAGATTCGGCCTAGATGTTAACACTCCTACTTTCGGCTTTGTGTGAAAAGAAAAGAGAGTATGGATGAGAAGAAATGGGTTGATATTCGGCTAAGAATCGAAATGGAAAGAGAAGAAGTAGAGAAGCACCTTTGGTTTTTCTTGGAAAAGAAAAGGAAATGGAGAAGAAAGCTTTGGGGAGACTTCCGGCTATCAAGGTTTCAAAAGAGGAAAGAGATGAAAGTGGGATGCTAGGTTCGGCTTTGTTCAAATGAAGAAAGAGAAGAAGAAGCAAGGCAAAATTTTGACAACACAAGTGTAGAAAAATAAAAGTGCAAAGTTTGGCAAATAAGGTTGTTTGGGGTTTCAGTTTCAAGAAGCAAAATGGAAGGGTTTTTCGGCTTAGGCTATTTACAAGTGAAGAGAGCTTTTGCTTACCACTCTTTGACCGAAAATGTACCAAAATGCCAAAAAGAACATTCGGCACACTACTCCCCACACTTACCAACCGGCCACTCCCCCAAAACCTCTCCAACAACCGGCCAAACTCCCCCCAAACACTCCCAAGCCACCAATTCAAACTAGTTGAACTAGTCTCCCTCCTACTTTCACTCTCCACCCATTGTTTGAAGTTTTGACTTGGTCCAAGGCAGAGTTCGAACTGCCTACAACTCCTCCCCTCCATGCTGTCAAAATGGATGCAAAATAGGGGATTTTCGCAGCTTGAACCCAGGACATCCTCCCTTGCACTTGACGTCACACACAAGCTCTAAGTGGCGCATGCTTTGCCACTTTGCTAGCTCATCACTTGCACAACAATTCACCAAATAAAATACATAAGACCCAGCTCCTTCAGCCCCTATCACATAAAGCCCAAAAACAAAAATTTTTCCTGCCACTCGAGCTTACACCTAGCTTATAACTGAGCCCCAACAACATCGAAATAACAACATAGCACATCAAGCACATGCAGCAAAGCCAAAATAAAATAGCCCCTAACCCGGGATATTACATCAAATAAGGAAGGTCTCATGTAAGACCATGTCTGGGACATGGAATTGACACCATATGAGGAAGGTTTCGTGCAAGGCCAAGTCTTGGACATGGCATCAACACCATATGGGGAAGGTCCCGTGTAAGACGATGTCTGGGACATGGCTTCGGCACCAAAGGAAGATTTTATGTAAGACCATGTCTGGGACATGACATCATATTAAGCTAAGGAATCCCTGTAAGACCATATCTGGGATATGGCTTCAAAATATGAGGTCAACCCATGTAAGACCATATCTGGGATATGGCATTGGCATCAAGACATATGTTTAACAAGATTGAGTATCCTCTATTATTCTGGGAAATTCAACGGGTAAAAGAGTATGTATGAGAAAGGTAATAGATGAGATAAGTTGTATGAGAATGTTTAAAAGTTTCATGTAAGCTAAGAAAGATTAAGATTCAAATTTTAATAATGATATTTTAAATGCTAAACCATGTAATAAGTGACATAGGTACTATGAATAAATACAAGATAAGGTAACCATAAGGTGATGGATAAGTATGAGCAAGAGTAAGTATGAGTAAGTAAGCCTTTGTATATGTGTTTTATGTGTACTTATTTTATGATGAATGAGTTTATTTAAAGCAATTATGTTGTTACTTAAGATTTCATACAAGCTTACTAAGCTTTAAGCTTACCCTTCTCTTTTCCCTCTTTCCTTGTAGTTCCGCCAAGGTAGTTCGAGAATTGAAGGACATCGGAGCTCGGATCACACTATCAGCCCTCATTTTGGTATATCAATGTTGATTATTCTGAGTATGGCATGTATAAGAGTTTAGTCTTTTTGAACCATCTTAGGTCATGAGCTAAAGGCTGAGTTATCAAGTTTATGTATTCTTTTGTATTTGGCCATTAGAAATAGGTCAATATTTGATAAATTTTATACCTTTGAAGATGACGAGGTTATGCATTTTAAGTTTATGAAATGGATGGAATCATTGAGTTGCTTGTGGATGTATAAATGTGTTTATGTTTCAGGGTGGCAAATGGCTTGGAAGATAGCCTATATTTGTCCACATGGAAAGACACACGGGCATGTGTCTAGGCCTTGCGTGATGCACGGTCAGCCCATGGGTGTGTTAATTGGCCGTGTGTCCCCTACATCAACCGTCAAAGAAGATGATTCAACACACGAGGTTCAACCACGGGCATGTGCCCTGGCATGTGCTATTAAGTGTTAGATGAATTCATAAACAGAGAGTTACACGGGCGGAGGACAAGGGCATGTCTAGGTTGTGTGAAATAGTCAGTGTCGACCACGGGTGTCAAATACAAGCATTTCTCAAAGGCACACAGGCATGTCCCTTGGACCACACGGGCGTGTGGCCCCTATTTAGGCGAAAAGGTTTTTAAGAGCCTTTGAGTTCCCGGATAAATTTCGAATCCCTCTGAACATACAATTAGGGCTCCGTAGGCCCAATATATATACGATATGACTAAAGAAGGAAATGTTTTAAAATGGAAAGAAATTTTATGTCTCATGAATGTATGATTAATTTAGGATAGTACGGTAATACCTTGTATTCGGTTTCGGCGTTGGACTCGGGTAAGGGGTGTTATAGAACACAAAGCAACGATCACAAAAATGTAAAAAATCATCAAAAACCGAACAAAAATACATACCAATTGAAGCTTCAAATGACCGAACCCTAAATAGCCATGGTTGTCTTCTTTCTTATTCAAATTTTGGCAAACAAAGATGAACACTCCACTAACCTTTTGTTTTGTTTTAATTTATTAACATTAATACATAATTTACTATTTTACCCATGGTTATTTAAGTTATAAATTAATTAATAATTGTCCATAAATGTCCACTTACTCTAATCTTGGTCAAATAACAACATAAGGACCTTTCATTTAAGAAGCCATGTCAATTCGGCACTTCATCTTGTAGAACACAACTTTTACATTTTCAGCTATTAAATCCTTTTATCAATCGACACACAAATGATAAAATTTTCATAAGAAATTTTCACACATATCAATTCACATACTATAAACACGAAAAATAATATTAAAATATTTTTTACTCGAATTTATTGTCCCTAAACCACTATTCTGACTAGGGTTAAAATCGGGCTGTTACAACTCTCCCCCTTTAGGGATTTTCATCCCCGAAAATCTTACCATTGAACAAATTCGGATGTTGTTGTCTTATAGCATCTTCGGGTTCCCATGTAGCTTCTTCGACCCTATGTCAATGCCATAATACTTTTACTAATAGAATTTTCTTATTTGTCAATTCTTTAACCTCGCGAGCTAATTTACGGACCGGTTCTTCTTCACAAGTCATATCGAATTGAATCTCTATCTCAAACGGGGAAATTATATGCGAGGGATCTGATCTGTATCGTCGAAGCATCGATACATGAAACACATTGTGAATCTTTTCTAACTTAGAAGGTAGCAATAGTTTATAAGCAACCAGCCCAGTACGCTCGATAATCTCATATGGCCCGATGAATCTCGGACTCAATTTGCCTTTTCTACCGAATCAGAGTATTTTCTTCCATGAAAACACTTCCAAAAATACTTTATCACTGATCTTGAATTCAATATCTTTTCGTTTCAAATCTGTGTATGATTTCTATCGATCAGACGCTGCTTTCAGACTATTTCGTATCACTTTTACTTTTTGTTCAGTCTCTTTAATCAAATCAATCCTGTGAATTTTATTTTCACTAAGTTCAGACCAGTACAGAGGTGTTCGACATTTCCTACCATACAAGGCTTCGTACGGTGCCATTTTAATGCTCAATTGAAAACTATTATTATATGTGAATTCAATCAATGGCAAATACTGTTCCCACATACCTTAAAACTCAAGAATGTAACATCTCAACATATCCTCGAGTATCTGAATAATCCGCTCGGATTGACCATCCGTCTGCGGGTGAAAAGTAGTACTGAAATGTAATTTTGTACCTAAAGCCTCTTGTAATTTCTTCCAAAACTGCGAAGTAAATCTCAGATCTCTATTAAACACAATAGATAGTGGCACACCATGCAATTTCACAATATCAGAAATGTATAACTCAGCTAACTTATCATGTGAATAATCCGTTCTCACCGGAATAAAATGAGCTGATTTTGTCAATCTATCAACTATTACCCAAATTGCATCTTTCTTCTTCGGAGTTTAAGGCAAACCAGAAACAAAATCTATCGTCACTCTATCCCATTTCCACTCAGGAATCATAATCGATCGTAACAAACCAGATGGCACCTGATGTTCAGCTTTAACTTGCTGACAGATCAAACATTTCCAAACAAAATCAGAGATATCTCTTTTCATTCCAGGCCACCAATAAAATTGTTTCAAATCATTATACATCTTTGAACTTCCTGGATGAACTGATAAGTGACTACTATTAGCTTATTTCAAAATCAACTGAATCAACTCTGGATTTCTCGGAACACAAATTTGATCTCAAAATCTCAGACAATCATCATCATCAACTTGAAATTCTAAATCAAAGTTCAAATCACACTGAGCTCATTTTGCTTGCTTTTCATTGTCAAATTTTTAGGCATCACAAATCTGCTGTAAGAACAACAGTCTCGCTTTCAAATATGCTAAAACCAAACCATCATCAGACAAAACTAAATGAGCATTCATTACAAGTAAGACAAACAACTATTTCTGACTCAAAGCATCAGCAACAACATTTGCTTCCCCGGATGATAATCAATCACAATCTCGTAGTCTTTTAATAGTTCTAACCATCATCTCTATCGCAAATTCAAGTCTTTCCGAGTCATCAAATATTTCAGACTTTTATGATCTGAAAACACATGACATTTCTCACTGAAAGGATAGTGGTGCCAAATTTTTAGAGCAAACACGATCACAACTAACTCAAGCTCGTGTGTTAGATAATTCTTTTCATGCAGTTTTAATTATCTCGAGGCATAAGCTACAACTTTTCCTTCCTACATCAAGACACAACCCAAACCATATAACGAAGCATCACGAAAAATCACGAACTCTTTACCCGATTCTGGCTGTACCAAAACTGGAGCTTCAGTCAAAAGGGCTTTCAACTGATCAAAGCGTTTCTGACACTTTTCAGACCATTTGAATTTCCCACCTTTCTGAAGTAATCTCGTCATTGGAGTTGCAATCATCGAAAAGCATTTTAGGAACCGTCAGTAATAACCAGCAAGTCCCAGAAAACTGTAGACCTCAGACACATTTTTTGGAGGCTTCCACTCTAAAATAGCTGAAATCTTGCACGGATCAACTCGTATACCAGATGCTGACACAATATGACCCAAAAAGCCAACTTCGCGCAACCAGAACTCACATTTACTAAACTTTGCATACAATTGCTTAACACGCAGAGTTTTTAGCACAATTATCAAATGTTCGGCATGCTCAATTTCATCACGCGAATAAATCAAAATGTCGTTAATGAATACAACAACAAATGGATCTAAATACGATCTAAAAATTCTATTCATCAAGTCCACAAAGACAGTAGGAGCATTTGTTAGTCTGAAAGGCATAACTAAAAATTCATAATGCCCGTACCTTGTTCTGAAAGTAGTTTTCAAAATGTCTAAATCTTTTACTTGCAACTGATAGTATCCAGATCTCAGATCTATATTTGAAAACATAGTAGCTCCTTTTAACTGATCGAAGAAATTATCGATTCTGGGCAGAGGATATTTATTCTTCATAGTCATTTTGTTTAACTGACAGAAATCAATGCACATTCTCATCGTGCCATCTTTCTTTTTCACAAATAGAATGGGAGTGCCCCAAGGAGAAAAGCTTGGTCTTGTGAAACCTCTGTCTGTCAATTCTTGCAACTGATACTTCAATTCCTTCAATTCTGTTAGAGCCATTCTATACGAAGCTATTGAGATAGGGGTCATCCCCGGCACTAACTCAATGCAAAACTCAACTTCTTATATCGAAGGTAATCTCGGTAATTCTTCAGGAAATACATCAGGAAACTTATAAACAACTGGCACAGATTCAATTTTTTTCTGTCACTTTCGTATCAATCACATACGCAAGATAAACTTCACATCCCTTTTTCACATAATTTAGAGCTTTCATCAAAGATATTACGGCGGTAACCTATTAAAATCTCTAGATTCAATTAGTATTATTTCATCATTCTGACATCTCAAATCAATAGTCTTCCATTGGAAATTCACAATAGCATCATGCAAAGTTAGCCAATCCATACCTAGAATTATATCAAACTCATCAAAGGGTAATAACATTAGATCAGTCGGGAAATAGATATCTCGAAACATCAATAGAAAATTCTTGCACATTTTGTCAACCAGAACACACTTGCCTAAGGGGTTCGATACTCTAATTACAAATTCAGTAGACTCTGTAGGCAGAGTCCTACTGGATACTAAGTTCATGCATATATTTGAATGAATAGATTCTGGGTCTATCAATGCAATCACAGAAGTATCATAAAGAGTAAAAGTACCGGTGATGACGTTTGGAGACGAAGCTTCTTCGCGAGCGCGAATAGCATAAGCTCTGGCAGGTGCTCTCGCCTCAGATCTTGCAGTTGTATCTTTCGTAGCTCTCTGGCTACCACTCACATTTCCCATGTTTTTGGGAGGTCTACCCCTAGCTGAAGCGTTATTCGACTTCGAATCTGTACAATCTCTTACTCAACAGACTCGGGACAGTCTCTAATAAAGTGATCTAAAGATCCACATTTGAAACAAGCTTGACCATTTAATCGACAATTGCCCGGATGTCTTTTACCACAATTTCTACACTCGGGTCACTCAAATCTAAGATTTCCAACACTTGCAATCGAAGTAGCTGAAGCTTGGAAGCTCGAATGTGATCTTGCACGATTTCTACTCGAATGTCCCACATTAGCCTTTGAACGACTATAATCATCTTAGAATTTCTTTGATGCCGACTAATATGACTTACTTATTGTTCGTTTCCGCACTTCTCTAGTTTTTGAATAAGCTTTTCTTGTCTCTTTCCTGAGTTTTTCAGCTTTACGCTCCGGTCAACAAGCACAACGAATTCTTTTATTTCCAGAATTCTGACTAACAAACGGATATCTTCATTCAAGCCGTCTTCGAACCTTTTACACATTATTGCCTCAGTCGAGACACATTCTCGTGATACTAGCTTAATCTCGCAATTCTCGCTTGGATCCTGTAATAGACATACGACCCTATTTCAATTCAAGAAACTCTTTGCATTTCTAATCTATAAATCTCTCACTGATCTATTTCTTTTAGAATTCAATCTGGAAGAAATCCCAGGTAATTCGTTCTCTCAGAACAATAGAAGTCAGAGTTTTCCACCATTGGTAAGCTGTATCTCTCAACAAAGAAATGGCACATTTAACACATTCATCAGGGGTACATGACAACTCATAAAATACCTGAATCGTATTCTCAAGCCAGAACTCGGTTCTCTCAGCATCATCATCAGTAGTAGCACAGAATTCTTCAGCCCCATATTTTCTAATCTTATCAATTACTTAGACGAGTTGGTTCTATAACTTGGGGAGCTACGGGAACTTGCGGGGATGGAGGTTGAGGAACAGTCGAATTTTCTCTAACATACTGAGTGAACCACTCATTCATTATTTGGAAGAAGGCTTGTTTAGCCTCTCCTTCCTGACCGCTAGTAACCGATCTAGAATCAGACGGTGCTATCCCTTGAGCGAGAGCAGGCACATTACTTTCAACATCGTCAGCTATGGCTCGTTCGGTATCCATTTACTATACAGAAAACACATTTTATCTGTCAGGATTCATCACACTATCACAGTTCATATATATGGCATATATAGCTAGACTTTCACACGTTACATTAGTCCTAGAATCGACTAAACCATAGCTCTAATACAAATTAAATGTAACACCCCTAACCTGTATCCAACGTCGGACTAGGGTTACGAGGTATTATCGGTCAAATCATAACATTTAAACAACCATTGTTCACACATCAGTATATCATAGTTAATCAGTAACACAAAGTCCTTTTAGAAGGTCTACGAGACCTTAAACATGCTTTAGAAGTGGTTCGGGACTGAACCAATCATATTTAAAACTTTTTCAAAAATTTAAAAATTTTCTTTAAAATAGGGTACACGCCCATGTGGCTAGGCCGTGTGCCTCACACGGCCATGCCTTAGACCATGTCTTACCCCGTGTGCAACACTAACTTGGATCACACGGCCTGTCACACGCCCCATGTACATCATTGACTTGAATCACACGGCCTGTCACACACACATGTGTCTGGTCCATGTGCAAGTCTGACTTGTTTCGAATTGAAACCTTGAGAGACGCGGTGGAGACACACGCCCGTGTGCTCAAACGTATGGGCAAATATAGGCCATCTGCAAGGCCAATTTTCCACCCAAAATTGGGTCATACCTACAAGCATCAAACAAACATCAATTCATATCCCAAAGGTAGCCAAAAACATACCAAATCATGCACAATTTGACCCGTAATAACATCATTCATTTCCATATACAATTCTAACTCAAGCATACCAATTCAAAGTACCATCTTCACATCAAAAAATATGATTCATACATCATATTAACCCATTTAAATTCATAGCATTTCTCATCATATCAGTTTCCTAAATAAACAATAAAACTTACCAAAATTGACCATTTCTCTTGGCCATTCATGAGCACATCAAAATATACCAAATTTTGCATCACATAGCATGCACTAAATTCACTCCATAATCACATTCATTATCAAGCCATATAACATGGCTATATTTACACATTTCAAAACATAATCAAAGTTCTCTAGCCTATACATGCCGTACTTCAATATGTACATTTTCAATAGATACCAAAATATAGTTCAATATTGTGGTGATGATCCTCGACGATCCCCGAGCTCCCAGTAGCTTCGATAATCTATAAAACAATGTAAACACACAAAGTAAGCTTTCAAAAGCTTAGTAAGCCATATACAAATAAACTTATCACATAGAACAATTATAAACCATTTCATACATATGGTTCATGGCATAACACAATTACAAGTCATATTTCTCTTATATCTCAATTGATCATGTTCACTTTCTCATAATCACATACCATGTAATGTAGCTCACATATCAAATGATCATAACATACATACCTTTCATTGTCAAATTTCATATACATGCATATGTACCGAAATTCGAAAGCACATTTGTATACTCATTCATTTTTTAGAATGCTCATTGAACCATTTAGAATCAAATAGGATACTCTGATAGCTCGAAAAGCTCGTACAATGTCAACGTCCCAGACGTGGTCTTACATGTAATTAAATATCAATGCCTTTGTCCCAGACTGGGTCTTACGTGAAATCAAATACGAAGCTGATGTCCTAGACATGGTCTTACACGTAAATCTCAAATCAATGCCAACGTCCCAGACGTAGTCTTACATGATAACACATATCAGAATCCTATGTCATGACATACGTATCCTAACTATTTCCTAATGTTCATATGGGATCTTTCGGACGTTGTCACATTATCGAAACTTTCCCAGATTTTGCATATTTAGCTCAAATAGCCATATATCATAATTCATTCACATATAAGTAATAATAATTCAATTCAAACACCTTTATTTATATATCGACTTACCTCGTACGAATTCAGATGGAAATAAACGATTACTTGACCACTTTAGATTTTCCCCGATCTGATTTTGTTTTCTTTGGTTCTTGATCTACACACATTCAAATTTAGCTCTTTTATTCATCATATCATTCAATTCAATCCAAATATACATATTTAGGGCATTTTACAAATTAGCCCTCACATTTTCACATTTTGACATTTAAGTCCCTAATTCACAAAATCACAAAATATACAAAATTTCATTATACTATAGCTTCGTCGAATATTCACTTGGCTCAAATAAGCCCATTTATTTTATTTATTTCACATTTTAGCCATTAAATTTTCTCATTTTCACAAATTAGTCCATAATAATCAATTTCATCAAAAATCCCAATACAAAACATATTTATCTAACATTAAGCTTTCATATTTCACCATTTAACATCACAAAGCTCACAAAATCAACAATGGCACATCTCAAAATCATCATCAAAATCAGAAATTTTGGCATGGGCTTGATAGAACACGAAGCAATGATCATAAAAACGTAAAAATCATAAAAAAAAAGAACAAAAATCACATACCAATTGTAGCTTCAAATGACCGAACCCTAAATAGCCATGGTTGTCTTTTTTGTTCTTAAAATTTCGACAAACAAAGATGAACACTCCACTAACTTTTGTATTATTTTAATTTATTAACATTAATACATAATTTACCATTTTACCCATGGCTATTTAACTTATAAATAATTAATAGTTGTACATAAATGTCCACTTACTCTAATCTTGGTCAAATAAAAACATGAAGACCTTTCATTTTAGAAGCCATGTCAATTCGAGACTTCATCAAGTAGAACACAACTTTTACATTTTTGGCGATTAAATCCTTTTAACAAATTGGCACACAAACGATAAAATTTTCATACGAAAATTTTCACACATATCAATTCACATACTATAAACATGAAAAATAATATTAAAATATTTTTTTGACTCAGATTTGTGGTCCCGAAACTACTATTCTGACTAAGGTCTAAACTGGGCTGTTACATTTGGATGCAAATGTGGTGTCTTTGAATGACACATTGGTTAGTGGACTTAAGATGTTTAAAATGGAATTTTGATGTATGATTAAATGATGTTTGAAATGGTTGAATAGGTATGTTTTGGCCTTGGAATAACTTGATTTTATGGTCAATTTGTGGAGCACACGGCTTGGGGCTAACTTGATACACACAAAATTAACAAGTGACACATGACCATATGACACTTATTAATTTTGTGTGTATCAAGTTAGTATATTGCACGGCCAAGCACACACCGTGTGTCATAATTTAAAGAGTTACATGGTCTGGCACATGGCCTGCGCCATGGCGGTGTGACCCAACTCAGTGAGTTACATGATTTGAGACACGGGCTGCGACATGGTATGTCCCTTTGTTCGATTATTACACGGGTTGGGACACGGCAGTGTGTCCCTTTGTTCAATTGTTACATGGCCTGGGTTATGTCACACGGCAGTGTGACTCATGTTTTCAAAATTTGTAAATTTTTCCCAAATCTTCTGATGTTTTTTCAAATTAGTCCCAAATTGCTTCTAAACTATTTTTAGGGCCTCGAAGGCTCGATATAAAGCCTAAATGCATATGTTTGATAGATTTTTAATGATATTTATTTAATGTTAAATGATTTTATTTAGATGTTTTGATGTTAAACATTGTTCTGATTGTTTGGTAATGCTTCGTAACCCTAATCCAACAACTAAGATGGGTCAGGGGTGTTACAGCAAGTGTTCTTTATCAGGGTGGTGGACTCCACCTGACCCTTCTAGCTACTTGACTTGCCCTAAGAATTTCCTCTGGTCAGACTCTCTTCTTGACCATATCCCTAATATTTCACTATATCAATAAATCTTATCCTTTCTTCTTATCTTTCCTTTCTTACACTTTCCCTTCTCTCGAGGTGTTCTTGGCCTTTAACTGACTTGGTTGTACACCTGTTTACCTTCATGTACCTTTCTGGTAGCTTTCTCATCTTTTTCACCCAACGGTTCTTAAGACATACCTTCATTGGTAGACATCCATGGTCGGACTAGTCCTTAGCAGACTCTCTCTTTCCATACCATGTCCCAAAGGACTCATTGACATTTATGTATTGTGTTGACTTATAATAGACCTCGCCACTCTGGCAAATTTATTCTCATTATTTCCTATTAGTAACAGTGGTGGGATTACTTCTAGTAATCCGCCCTTCAATCCAACCTTTACTTGTGACCTCACATGTCTTATATGTAAAGGTCAGTCTGATTTGCTGGACTAATAGGTTATTGTCCATGTGACCATACAAGCTTGCCATCCCACTTGCTAGTTTCCTCCCTATAGGCTATAATTGTGGCAGCATACCCGCAATAGGCTTTATTTAAAGAAGAATTGTCTTGATAGACAGTTTGTGTCCTCTTGCTTTTCTATACTTAGGCTAGCTCTCGCACAACCTATCTTCCTCTAATTCTTGTTGGGTATTTGCCCATGCCTTGTCAGCTTTCACATCTACCTTTTTTGCTTTTAACACTCTTGAAGAATTCCTCAAGATCTGCTTGCCATTACCTACACTTTCCTTTGACTCTTCTTCCACCTATGTGGTTCCTCATACTTGTCGCATTGGCAGTATACCCATTTCTTGAGGTTTGGATGCACCTTCTACATCTGTTTACTAGCGAATTCCATGGGTTTTCATGGCCAAACTATGGTTTTATATCCTTCTTTCCTTGTTTCCCTTGTCCTAGCAGACTTACCCTGTGTTTAATTGTAACAGACCGATTTTGACCCCAATCGAAACTGTGGTTTCGAGACCACGAATCCTAGTCCAAGAAATATTTTAATATTATATTTTGAGTCAGTTATATGTGAATTAATGTGTGTGAAACTTTCGTATAAAAATTTAACTATTTGTGTGTTCAATTAGTTAAAAGGACTAAATCACAGAATCGTAAAAGTGGCCTTTTATTTGATTTATGGCTAAATTGATGTGGCTTTATTTTAGTGAAGTCCTTAAAGGGTAATATACCCATTTTAAGTTATAGTGGACGGCAATGTGGTCTTATAACATGTTTTTAAGTATTATTTTATATGTTAAAGATTATATTATAATTGTTTTATAATTTATAACTATATTATAATAAAACCAATATGAAAGTGGGATTTTATTCATCCTTTATTCCACCGAATAACAAAGAAAAGAAAAAGAGTGTTGGAGCTTTGTACATTCGGCCATTTGCTAGCTAAATTAAAGGTTAGTTTTTAATCGATTTTCGATAATTTCTACGTTTTTATAATCGTTGCTTCGAATACTTCAAGACCCATGCTTGAAATTTTGATTTTGATGAATATTTTGAAATGTTCCATTAATGAGTTCATGAGTTTTATGATGATGATTGATGAATTATGAAAGATTTGTGTTAGATTAATATGTTTTGTATTGAGATTTTTGGTGATTTTGAGTGAATAGGGCTAAATTGAGAAAATAAATTTTTGAGGGGTTAAAATGCAAAATAAATGAAATAAATGGACTTATATGGCTATGTGGAAGATTCGGCCTAGCTATAGTGTTGGGAGATTTTGCATATTTTGTGTTTTGTGCAAATAGGACAAATTTGTAAAAATGGGAAACATTAGGGGCAAAATGGTAATTTGCCTATTTAAGTGTTTTTGGATTAAATTGAGATGAAATGTGCTTGAATGAGCTAAATTTTAATGTGTTTAGATCAAGAACAAAGAAAAACGGAATTGGATGGGGAAAGACAAAGGTTCTCGAATAGCCGATTTTTACGATCTATCGACAACCGAGGTAAGTCCTTAGCAAATATCGTTAAAGATTTATTTACGACTATGATGAATGATGGAACTTAAATATTTAAAGTATAATTATAGATAATAGCCGAATGTAGAAGTATGGTATTGAATTGAATTTATTTTGTAAAAGCGAAAAGTGTATAAAATGTTTTGGTTAGTACGTGAAAGTAATATGATCTATATGAGTTGTTTGCATTGTTGATGTTATGAAATGAGTGTTGAATTGATGACCATGTCTATATCGGGCTTTAAGCCTAGCGTGCTTCGTGTCGGTGTTATTTATCGGGCTAAATGCCCAGCGTGCCTTGTGCCTTGATGTAATTTGGGCTATGAGCCCAGGTGCCTTGTGCCTTGATGTAATTCGGGCTATGAGCCTAGCAGGCCTTGTGTCGATGATGTAATTCGGGCTATGAGCCTAGTAGGCCTTGTGCCGTTGATGTAATTCAGGCTATGAGCCTAGCGGTGCCTTGTGCCGATGATGTATATCGATCTTATTGCCTAAAGGTGCTTAATGCCGGTGATCAAATTCAGACCTTGGGTCTAGCAGGCTTAATGCCGGTGATGTGTTATAAATTCTTTACAAGGTGGGATGTAAATACTTTAATAAACAAAATGCTCGGGTAAAAAAATAAAGGTTTATAGATGCAAGGAACAAGGTAAGTAATTATCTTTCCTTTCAAATTACATAGCGATAGAATAATTAAAGTTTTTGATAATGAGTCTTTATGATATGTGCATTTGAATTACTCATTAATAAGTGTGATATGTGTATTGAATATAAGCTTGGTGATATCTTTGAGATTTGGTCAAAGGTAAAATGTCCAAAGTGATAGTTATTGAAAATGCATATCCGTATATATATATATATGATTAATCGTATATAATTGTGATATATGTTATACTTGTTAATAAAGTAATATGCGAATCTTGAAGGTGAAAGTCTTGGAAGGGTTGTATACCTTCAATGAGGAATAATAAATGATAAGTTACAGAGATGGCTGTTCGACCATATTGAAATTATTAATTGTTAAATTACTGGATTTATAGGTATATTTATATATGTATGTGTGCTAAATGTTGGAATATTTGACTGTTGTTTCATAAATGCTTAAGACTTACTAAGCTAGTGAGCTTATTTCGTGTGTGCTCTTTGTTCTATTTTATAGATTTTCCATTAAGCTACGGGCATCTGAGGATCGTCGGAAATGTCAACCACACTATCACTCCCTTTTGGTACTAAATTTTAGTTTTGAATCGAAGGCATGTATAGGTTAGACTAAGGTTTAGATTAATGATATTCGGTCTTGTATATATATGAATAGCCTTGCGAAAATGGCTATTTCTTTTGATCAAGTTTAATTCCTATGTTCTTGATATGATGGATGTGATTATATTATTAAGGGATGTGAAATTCGGCCATGGTTTAATCATTTTGGAATGTGGTCAAATAATATGCCTATTATATATATAGGTGATGCATATTGAATAAGCCTGATATTGAGATGTTTTGCATTTGTTATTATGACATAAAAGTTGCATGGAATTGTTTACCTCATATTCAGTTATGGTATAGACTAATATAGTTATTATAGATAAATGTTGTGGGTGATGACATTAGTTATACGAAATAGGTGTGATTTTGTTCAGTTATGTTTTATGACTATTAAGGAAAATGGTGATGATGCTTAATGATTCATGTAGGTAATCTATTTATATATATAAATAGTAGCTATGTAATAATCTTGTACTATGTTGGATTAATATACCTAGTTTTGAATTATATATGCAAAACGTAGTTGTGCATTGTATGTATAATTTTGTCCAAAGTTTATTCGTGAGTTACTCGTAGAATATCCATTACTAATGATAGTCTTGAGTTAACATGTGCTTTGGCATTATATTAAATGATGTATATTTAAGGTAGTAAGGGTAAGAAACATCCCGTTTAAACAAGAATCCAAATGGTAAAAAAAAAAAGAAAAGAAAAATATGGTTTGATTTCAATAATTGAACCACATTGATTAGCTTATGATATTAGTAATGGTATGACCGAACCTTTGGTTAATAAATTGCAAAGTTTAGGTACACTAATAAACATATTAATATTTGGTGTATGATGTATGAATAATCATGTGCAAGTATAAATGTGACCTTTGTTATAAGGAAATGCATGCGATATATGTTCGTAACAATAGATGTATGTTCGGTCAGGATGTAACTTTGATATGCTTATATATGCAATTGTTACGAAAATGCTATAAATGGTTCTGTTGGTTTAATATGAATATGTATTAAAGTATTATGAGTACATATTATATTATATTATATGATGTGATGGAGATCACATTGCTCGTATTGAATTCAATTGAATGTCTATTTGGAATTTAGCTTAGTTTGGTAATGCCTCATAACCCTAATCCGGCGACGGATACGGGTTAGGGGTGTTACATTTGATTGGTATCAGAGCTTATGGTTTAGTCTATTTTAGGACTACAGTAGCGTGAGGGTCCGACTATACATGCCTTTATCATATATCAATAGTGTGGTGCGACTTTATTTTATATAATAAATGGATCACGATCCGAATTTGTAGCGGATGATGTAGAGAGTGTAGCACCTGACCGTGCACACGGATCAGTGCTGTTAGACTCTCGACCAGTTTCGGGTAGCCACGAGGGGGAGGCTAAACAAGCCTTCTATCAGATGATGAACAAGTGGTTTACCCAGTTTATCCAAACTAACCCGGTTGTACACCAACCTCCACCCCCAAGATTTATATTCGGTCAACTTTATTTATGATAAGGTTGGACTTTCAAGATTTTTGGTAAGTTGAATATTGGTTTAAGGAAAGCATGAAATTGGGGATAAGAATCTTAAGGTTATGGAAAGTTAGGGAGACATAAGGCTTGGTTTTAGGAAGATGTTTTGGAAAGTATTTCAAGGCCTTTAGTGCATGTATGTGGACGGCATGTGTGGCTAAGGGGGGTGACCGAATGATGAAAGGAAGCTTGGGGGGATAGTTGGCCAATTTTAGTTTTTGTGCATCTTTTTGCATTTGTTTTTCCTCTCCAAAAACTCTCTCTTTGGCCTAATATATCTTTTGAATTTTGTGCAAATTTTGCTTTTGGTTTAGCCTTCATTTTTTTTGAACCAAAAATGTTATTTTCTTTCTCTCATCTTTCCTCTTGAAACTGAAACCTCACTTGGCTTTTGTGCACTTTCTTTTCAGCAAATAGGTGTTTGGCCGAACCTCTCTCTCCCATATCTCTCTCTTTTCTTCTTTTGATATTGGTTCATAATCACATTTTCTTTTACACTCTCTTGACCGAATCTTTCTCCATCTCAAATTCCATTTCTTTTTCATTTACTCAAAGTTAAAACATTCATTTACATTCTATTTTTTTCTTTTCTTTTTATTTCACCATAGTCGAATCTTCTTCTTTCTTTTGGGATTGTTTTGGCGAATATCATCAAGGTTAGGCATTCATTTAAGGTTTTCTTCAATCGATTTTGGAAAAGGGTAAGTGTTCATGGCCATTTTTCCTTCTTTTCTTTCTCTTTTCTATGTCATTTTTCTTGTGGACAAAGGCCGAACCTATGGGCATTTGTTGCAAGGTTCTAACCATTCTAGGAATCGATTTCTTTTAGGCTCCTCGGGACGTTGGAAGCAATCAATCTAAGCCTCGTATCTTTGTCTCTCGTGTTGGGTAAGCTTTTAGGTAAGATTGGTTTTTTTATTTTTTTTGAAGCGATAACTCTTTGAGATTTAGTGGTAGGGCCGAATGGCCTTTGTTTATAATCTTAGTATTGGTCGATTGTAGGACAAGGTGATCTAGTGCGGTAGATCGGATCTTTGGAAGTTAGTTCTAGCGTTGGTGAAAGGTGTGTACCTTACACACTTTATAACTCGGTTAAGTATATGTATTTATATTATTAATTTACTAATCATATTATCAAAGTGGGAAAACGATGAGATCTTGATATGATACCATGATGGTATGAATGAGGATTCGGGTAAGTCCATTTCGATATGTTGTTAATACATGTGGATTGAAAACATGATCTACGATTTATGATATATCTGTTATGTGATTCATAATAAAGTATATTGACATGATTTGTCTATCTATTGCATTGGTATGGGCAATATGAGAGGAGGGGGAAGATTGATATCGTGTCTCTGGACACCAGAGGTTTGGTACCTCCAGTGATTTGGTATCACATTCGTGTCTTCGGACACCAGAGGTTTGGCACCTCATAGCGACTCGTCCCTGTGGTTTCACACCACCGTGGGTTGGCCCCATTTTTGAGATATGGGATCGTCGCCATGATTTGGTATCACACGTGGGTTGGCCCCACAGATGGATTATTCGTGACTTTGGTCACACCAGTGATTTGGTATCACATATATTTCGTGACTTTGGTCACCAGTGGTTTGGCACCACCAGTGGTTTGGTACCACACGGGGTAGAAAAGGAGTTATGGATGGTTAGGTTGGGTGCATTATACATATATGTTGCTTTGTTATAATTTGTGTAAGTATGTGATATTTACCGGAGAGGGATTATGCATCGAGTCTTGGTGACTCACCTTCTCCTTACTTTTTCGGTGATGCATAAAATTTGAGATGAGGAGCCGGATGAACTCGAGGAGGCCATGCAATAAACATTGATTTTCATGAACTTGATTTGGGGTACTTTAAATTATTTTAATTTGGTTTTCATATTTTTATGGATTTGTAATAAGGCCTGTTTAATTATGTTTTGGATTATTTATATGTTTTAGATTTGATTTAAATTTGGCTTACAAATTACATGTTTGATATAATAATTTGAGAACAAAGTTTTCTAAACTACAAACGCAATGGTTTTCAAAACGTTACCATCGGGTAATTTAAATAATTTGATAATCTTTAGTAATTTAAGTGTTTTTGATAACTCATACGCTTTTTCCAAAACTTAAGTTTGCAAATTTCAATTAGCAACGGTTTTCAACTAATCGCTTGAGTTTCTTATAAAAATTATAAAAAGTTTTCTAATCTATGGATATGTAACTAAGATTTAATTAGATAATTTCAAAGTAAATTATCGCTTTTAACTTAATATACACTGCTTTTCTATAAATATAAAATTTTCAAAGAGTTTTTCACTAAAAATTAATTGTTTTCTCGATTTTCTTCAAAATGTTTTACTCTGTGGCATGCTAGATTTGGTCATGGCGAATTGACCGGGTTTGGGGTGTTACATCAACTATATTTCTACTCACACTTTGATTAATCGGTAAGTGATCCATTTCAACATTTCTTTTTTTGTATTTTTTTATTTTATTCTTTTTCTTAGTGCCGAATCTTTACCTTGGTGTGGGATGGCCATATTGATCGAGACCATCACCATACTTTCTCTCTTACGAAATCACTTTTCTCTACCATAGAAATATAGTGGAAGGCCGAAACTTGGAGTTTTCAAAGTCATCGTTTAATCGCTAGAATTTGGTCCAAAAATCTCTAAGGTAAGGATTCTTTGAGGATTCTATAACCACTTTTTATTCGTTAAGATAGTGTTGATTAATCGATATTATTATAGGGACTCTATCGCTCGATCTTTCATCTTGAGATCATACGGATTCTTGTGGTAAGCCGACCTCAACCCTAAGATCAATCGTTTATAACAACGTAGTTTGGACTAATATTTATTTTCAATGGAGGCAAACAAGATCGAATCAAAAAGGGTAGTGTTTGGTGATTGAAAAAGGAGCAGATTTACGATCCCTTCTAGACTCAAACGAAGGGCTGTTTCGACGATTTGAGACTTTCCACTGGGTTGTGGACCCTCATCCGGTGAGAAACAACTATTCGAGGTTGTTCAAAATTGTGAGGCATCAGCGATTTGGGATTATCCACCAGGTTGTGGACCATCAACCAAGGAGAACCGACAAATCATAGTTGTTCACGATTCCGAGGGTAAAAACTTAGATCGTTTTTCTTAGAGTAAATTTACTATGTCACGTTCATTGTCTAATCGAGAGTTGAAATATTTTTAGGTGATGACGATCAGGAAAGTGTAGTGCTTACCATAATCAGGTGTGTAATCTAACACCGTATTTCATGGGTTAGATAATTTTATTAAGTTAATCGCTCGATTAAATCACATTTTAGCAAAATCGGGTAAAATGGCATTATTATCACTATTTTGGTAAAAACTATGAAATCGGTATTAAATTAGTGAAAATTATGAAATTACCCTCAATAGGCCAAACCGATAAATGTGATATTTGTTATATGGGCCAAAATGTGATATTTGTTATATGGGCCAGATTGTGATATGGGCCCAATTACTATATTTGCTATATGGGCCAAAATGAGATATTGGTTATATGAGCCCAATTGTGATATTTGATATATGGGCCAACTTGTGATAATTGTTATAATGGTCCAAATTGTTCGTAATAAATATTTGAATGAATTGTTGTAAATGAATATATATTATATACATGAATTGCATGGGATGGGATATTGACGAAGAGAAGTTCTGATAGCTCTACTACAAAATTCTGGTGGCTCTGCCACAAATCTAAAAAATGGCAATGCCATGTAAACTCTATGAATCTGGTGGCTTGTCCACAAATTGTTATAAACGGCTTAATGCCTATTTTGGTTGTTGGCGGGGTGGGTGACTAAAGCTCCCCACAGTGTGCTGGTTGGTACGGGTGGTGTGTAGCTTATGGAAATTAGGTTTGGTTTGGGAATTGCATAACACATGCATATTATATACATGTTATTTTGTTATAATTGTAAATGGGCTTTGGCCAAATAAATGTTTAATTGGATTTTTGGCCCAGTGGACAATGGTAAGTGGGTTACACACTGAGTTCTAGTAACTCACCCCGCTTTCCTTATCCTTTTCAGGTAATGATCATTGATGGAGACTTGGGCCGTGGATATCTTGGTGGAGGCCATACTTAAAAACGGTTAAATTTGGAAATTTGGATTTCTTTTAATACTTTTAATTATTTTTCTATTTTGAATTAAGGTTTGTAATAAGGCCTCTTGATAATTTTTTTGATTTGGTTTTTGTTTGATGAAATTATAAACTGCTTTAAGTATTTCAAATTGGGAATATATTTTTCTAAAACTTAAATAAATGTTTTATTCCAAATGAGTATATAAAAGGATTTTATAAAAATTTTCATAATTGTAACTCTAAAATTATTCTTAAGTTTTTCATCAATTCTTTCCAAAAAATATCTTTAATTTTTTTAAATTTTCTCAAATTGTTAAACGATATTTTCAAATTTCGATTTATAAGATCTTACATCTCAAATTGTCGATTTATTATTCAAATCTTTTACTCGATAAAGACTTCGTCAAAACTTTGAAATCGGTTTTACTTAAAAAGGAATCAAATTACATATATTTTGTGTGGCATGTCAAAACTGGCCTTAACACATAGGCCGGGTTTGGGGTGTTACAGATATTTTGGTTTTGAATTTCACTTGCCAACCCATGAGCTAAATATCATAGGGTTGGGATTACATAATGAAACCTTTATTTTCTTTAATGGATGAAGAATATATCTGAATTAATTTACTATTTCATTCAATTATTTTTATTTCTAAACTGTATGCGTGCAATCCCTAGACATAGATGATTGTACAGCATTCCCATAAACTAATCTAATTCTGAAAAGCTTGGATTAATTGGACTGAAATTGAATGATATGAGCAAGTACTCGACCGATACTTGTAGTAGGCTCTAGACATAGAGCAGTGTTCATATGGAATGAAGACAAAACAGTGCAGGGTATCATGCTAAGGCCTATAGACACAGGCCAGGTAACTTATGATCTTGCTCTCGACAAAAGCAGGTCAGTTTAGGCCTCTTCTAAACGGTAGATTGAGTATGATTTTGTTGAGGCATTACTAAAAGTAAGGGTAGATTCTTAGTAATCCCAACCATCTAAATCAACATCGTAGACCCTTTATCCTTTGTTATAGTATATTTGCCATAGCATTCTTAGTTGTTTGTTTATTCGTTTGCATGTTATTCACGCAATTATTCTTGTAATTGCCATTGCATCTTTACTCTTGTCTTTTCATAGCATTTTTCATCATTTATCAGTTACACATTGCACACATCATTATTCCTTCAAATTACCACTGTATTGTTATCATTATTTTTGTCACAACATTAATCATACTTCAGTATAATAACTTGGTAATTTTATACCTAACTGATCTCTATGAAGACGATCTCACGTATCAATTTATTACTTTAATCGACGTTTATACTTGCACAATTCGCATATCATTTCACACTCAACACTTGTAACACCCCAAACCCGGCCCATGCATTATGAGCGGATTTGGTATGTCACATGAAAAAAATGTAAAACATCATGTGATTCTTACTAAAATAGGCATTACTTGGTTGTATTTAAATAAACAAGTTTGTATGTAAATACTGGATAAAATACAGCTATTTTTGAATGATTGATTGATGAGTCGAAAATCGAGGTAGTGAACTTTAAAATCATGACTTTTGAAAATGACGTTGAAAATTTTGAAAAAGAATCCGAGTTAAATTATTTGTACATTTTTATTTTGAAAACCGTTTATTAATCAATTTTGGAAAAACCATTATTTATGATTTTTAGAAAAATCCCCATTTAAAATAATTTAAGCAACGTAATAAGTTCGTCAAACATAAGGCAAAAATAAAAATATTTTAGAGGCCTTATTACAACATAATAACCCAAAATAGTAAAAGTAATAAAGTAAACGTAAATGGTAATCTAAAGTTCAAAGCATCATTTCTGAAGTATGGCCTCCACCGAGTCATCCATTGCCCAAGTCCACATCACTGAGCATTACTTGAAAGAATTAGGGAAAAGGAGTGAGTTACAAAAACTCAGTGTATAATCCCCTTACCGTTAAACACTGGGCCTGAACCCGTAAAGCAATATCTTGGGCCTGAGCCCACTTTCATGTAATAAATAAATGATATGAATGCAACCCATCCCATCCAACCAATCTCTCCACCCGTACCAACCAATCTCTCATGTGGGATCAAGTCAACCTACCCCTCCGCCTCTCTACCAACCAATTTGGGATCAAGTCAACCTACCCCGCCAATTTATAACATTTATAACATTTGTGGTGAGCCACCGTAATCATATATTGGTAATATAATCGCACACAGCCTTAATCAAAATGGCATAAAGCCATATTTAAATTGGCATATAGCCATTATCAGAATTTGTGGCAATGCCACAGGTCTACTCTTCTCTTCATTCAAGTTTCCCATCCCATGCAATATGTAAATATGCAACATACATAGTAACTCATGATATTTACAGATACAAATAACATTTATTAATTCAGAGATTCATTACAAAAATTCAGCCCATTATAACACTTTGCAAATTGGCCCATTAGGGCAATCTATCAACCTATTAGGGCAATTTCATAATTCGCCCATTAGGGCAATTTTTTAGCCCACTATAAACTTTGCAATCGCCCATTAGGGCATTTTAAATAAATTGGCCCATTAGCGGCAGTTTCTTAATCCAGCCCATTAGGGGCAATTTCGTAATTTAGCCCATTATGGTAAATTTCGTAAATTTCACAACCCAAAGGTATTTCGGTAATTTATCATCCAAAGGTGTAACATCCTAAAATTTGAAGTATTTATTTGATGCATGTTTTAGTGCTTAACTTGTGTATAGTAAAATTTTTCATGTTTAGTATAGTCTTGAGAAGACTTGAGAACTATTCAGAATTAGAATAAATTCTAGTAAGGAGTATTTAATTGAAGTGGATCAAGTGATTTTGAGGTTTAAGTAAATTTAAGTGTCTAAAATTAGCATAAGATAAGTAATTGGCAAGGTGGTGTTGGCGCATGAGTAATTGCATGAGGTGAGATGTTCGAATCCCTTGGATAGCAATTAGATGATTTTTATTTTTGCACTTGTATGGCAAGTGTCGGTCAAGCAATACTTATGGTAAGGATGGACTTTTTCATTTATGGAAAGTAGACTAAGGGAATAAGGTAAGTACTAACTTAAGGTATGGAATCAAGAAGTTTTGGTATGATAAGGGGACATAAGGCTTGGATTAAGGAAAGATGTTTTGGAAACTTTTTAATGGCCTATTGTCCATGTATTTGTACAATTTTTAGGGCTAGGGAGGTTGGCTGAATTTTTGTTAGTAGCTTGATAGGGATTAGTAGCTAGTTTGGTCAATTTCTTTAACAACATGAGCATTTTTTCATTCTCTCCAAAACCCTTTTCTCTAGCCGAATGTACTTGTAACCATTGGCAAATTTTTGGTTGTTTGGCCATTTCTTTTTGACCAATTAGTATCATTTTCTTCTTTTTCTCTTTTGTGTCGAAACCATGCAACTTTGAAGAAACCTAATTCATTCTCTTTTTCTTCCTTTTGGCCGAATATACACCAACTTCAAGATCCATTTCTTTGTTCATCTTTCATCCTTGGAAAATAGATACATAAACTCTCTCTATTCTTTTTGTTCTTTCATTCTTTTTTGAAAAGACTCTCAAATATCATCCTCTCTCTCATTCTTCATTATGGCTTAATTTTGATGGTAAAGCCTTAGCCGAATCATTCTTTTCTTTTATTTTAATCTTTTCTCCTTCAAACAAATTCTTTTTTCTTTGTAGTGGTATAGTGGAGTGTCGATTTCTTTTCTACATCTTAAGTGATTATAGCTATTATAGATCGGGTGAAAAAGGAGATTTCATCAGTCAAGGTAAAGGATTTTCAAAGTAAACCGATTACACTTTCAAGTCTTTAGTTTTAAGATTTTCGATAGTTTATTGTTAAGACTAATGATCTTTTGTCATTAGAGGCAATCAAAATAGGGACGAAAAGGACAGTATATATTACTCGGAAGAGGGGTGGTTTTATTAATCCCCCTAAGTTTAAGAGAAGGAATGTTTCGGGAATTCGAGATTTTCCACCGGGTTGTGGACCTTCATCCGGAAAAAATCAAATATTCGAAGTCGTACGTACTCCCAAACCACTATTTACTCAGGGTATAGAACCTTTGGTTGGAGAGAAATCAAAAACAGAGGTTATTCGAGATTTCGAGGGTAAGATTTAGATCGTTCAATATTAGAATAGTTTAATATCAAATTTTAGTGTTCTAATCCTTCGTAATGTGTGTTTAGATATCGACGAGCGGGAGAGTGTAGTTCTCACCGTAATCAGGTGTGTAATCTCACATTATATCTCATGGGTTAGATGACTTTACAATGGTTAAAGTTGGATTAAAAATCGCAAAGTTGGTGAAATCGAAAAATATGACATTATTGACACTTAGTGTTAAAATCTCGAAATCGGTAGTAAGATCGTGAAATTTTGAAAATCGACCTTAATAGTTAAAACGATAATAAGTGATAAATTTGGGCCATATGTGATTTTTGATAAATTTGGGTCATATGTGTTATTTGACAAATTTGGACCATATGTGTTATTTGGCAAATTGGGCCATATATGATATTTGGAAATTTTGGGCCATTTGTGTTATTTGGCAAATTTGGGCCATATGTGTTATTTGGTAAATTTGGGCCATATGTGTTATTTGGCAAATTGGGCCATATGTGATATTTGGAAAATTTGGGCCATATGTGTTATTTGGAAAATTTGGGCCATATGTGTTATTTGGAAAATTTGGGCCATATGGGCCATATGTGTTATTTGGTAAATTTGGGCCATATGTGTTATTTGGCAAATTTGGGCCATATGTGTTATTTGACAAATTGGGCCATATGTGATAATTGATAATTTGGGCCATATGTGATAATCAATAAATGGGCCTTAAGTGAAAATTTATAATTGGGCCATTTATGATAATGGATAAATGGGCTATATGTGAAATGTGTTTTAATGGGCCAAAATTCATAAATTATGATATGGTTTTCTTTACAAATATTTTGTAATGCATAAACATGATTGCATGGGTTGGGATCAATGATGAAGAGAAGAAAGGCTTAATGTCAGAATTCTAGATAGGTGACTCTGTCACAATGGTCGTTGTTCAAATCTAGATCGGTGGTTTTACCATAATTATTTAAATGGTCGCTACACAAATATGATATTGGGCTTAAAGCCTACTTGTGTGATGGCGGGGTGGGTGACTAAAGCTCCCCACAGGTGTGCTGGTTGGGTACGGGGGTGTGTAGCGGATGGAAATCTAGGTTTGGTTTTGGGAATTGCATGTCATTTGCATTATTATTTTTAGATACTAAATTATTATATGTTAAAATGGGCTTAGGCCCAAATAAATGTTTAAATGGTCTTGGCCCAGTGGACTATGGTAAGTGAGTTGCACACTGAGTTCTAAGTAACTCACCCCATTTTTTTTTACCCCTCTTAGGTAATAACAATTGATGGAGACTTGGTTCGGAGATGACTTCGTGGGGTGGCTATACTACAAATGGTGGTTCATAAAACTTTGAGACTTCTTTTATAATTTCTATTAAGTACTATTAATGGCGATGTAATAATGCCTTTTTAATTATGAATTTTATTGTGTGGATGGATTTATTTATGTTTTAGTTTATTTAAGTTGGATTGATTTTGTTTTTGTAAATGATTTTCTATAACTCTCATTTCAAATAAAAGTTTTCTTATCTAGAAACTTAGAAAATTCTTTTAAAACTTTTTGATGAAATATTCCGATTTAATAAATCTAAAGTTTTTATCGATTACTACTTTATATATATCAAACGACAAATTCTTGTGTTTTAAATCAAGCATTTCAAATAAACCTCGATTTTTCGATAAAGTAATGTTCTTAATCATTTTGCAAATTTGATTTTTACTTCGTTAAATGTTTTGAATGTTCATTAAAATTGTGTGGCATGCCAAAATCCGGGCTTAATGCATAGGCCGGGTTTGGGGTGTTATATTTTATGGTATCAAAGCCCAGTTTCAAAACTCGACTGTGGTTTGGGTTCAACAAATGATTTTGTTTAAAAACCACTTAAATTCTAGACTTTATGTTTTAAAGGTAGTATGGCACCACGAGCATCCGACACCAAGTCAAGTAAGTATGTTCAGTAAGCATTTGTTTATTTTTGTGATGAGACCTAAGGAACACTCTAGAACTTCTAGTTTTAGGTGTTGAAAACGATAGAGATTGAGACTATAGGATGCGAGCGAAAACAACTCTATCTCTTATATCTCATAAAATATCATTAATAAACACTGAAATAATATTCTGATTCATAAAACTTGTAATCAGATTAAAGCAAATTAGTCAATATGAGCTCTAGAGGACGTGGTCGTGGACGCTGTAGACATGGCCGTGGTAGAGGACGAGGTGCTGCGTCTGAAGCACCAGGTCATATACCAAAAATGGATGCACCTGCATCATTTGAGAGCAAAATTGGATCTCATCATCATGCCAATGAGGATAATGCTTTAACTCAAGCAATGTTGCGAGTCTTAGAAAGAGTAGCTGGAGCCAGGACTAGGCCAGTAACTCGTGGATCAATATCGAAATGACTCAAGTCTAGTGGTGTAGAAGTTTTTAGAGGTGTCTCTGGTGTAGCCCCGAATGTGGCAGAATATTGGCTTGAGGCTGTAGAATGAATTATGGATGATTTGGAATGCACCATCGAGCAGAAATTGAGAGGAGCCGTGTCTTTGTTAAGAGACGAGGCATATCAATGGTGGCTTACTGTTCGAGAAGGCACTGAGGCTGCATTGGTTAATTGGGATTTCTTTAAAGCTGCTTTCCAAGGGAAGTATGTCAAAACCAGTTATGTAGATGCCCGAAGGAAAGAATTTCTAAATTTGGTTCAAGGAAGAAAGATCGTGGCGACCACGGCGTAATTTCTTCGTTTGAGTCGTTATGCTCGTACTATAGTGCGAGACTAATCATGAGCACTTTGTGTACCCTTTGAGGATGGATCGAATGATGAGTTATGGTATCGATAGCCCCCAAAGAAGTGCGGACATTTACCTCGCTAGTATAGAAAGCTAAGATAGTCAAGAGGCTAAGATTTGTAACGCCTTAATCGGGAAAAGTAAGAGGCAAGAGGATTTTAAGTATTCTGGTTCTTCTAAAATGTTTCAAAAGAGTCCACGGAATGATGAGGCAATTCAAGTTAGGGCACCTGTGACTACCAATCAGATTCGAGAATGTGCCAACTGTGGTAGACGACATCTCGGAGAATGTTGGAGGAAAACTGGAGCCTGATTTAAATGTGGATCTAAGGATCATCGGTTTAAGAATTGTCCTCGACGGACTGAAATGACTCAGGAAGCTCGTAACCCTGAGGCTCAGCCAACTAGAGGTACTCAGCAGCCACCAAGAGGTCGTGGACCGGGTCGTGGTGGTAATGGTAATGGACGTGGACAAGGTGCACCGGGTCGAGGTAATGGTGTTAGAGGTAACACGGAGGCAAGACAGCCAGGATTGGTCTATGCTGTCAGGCGTCGTGAGGACGGTGATGCACCTGATGTGATAACTGGTACGTTCTTCATCTCTGATGTACCTGTTACTGCTTTGATAGATATCGGATCTACCCACTCGTATGTTGCTAGTGCTATATCTGTAAACCTAAGCATTAGATCTGAGATTACCGATAGAGAGATGACGGTAATTAGTCCTTTAGGACAGTTGGTAATAGTGAATAAATTATTCAGAGATGTTCCCTTAGAGATTCAAAGAGAGGTATTTCTAGCAGACTTGATGGAATTACCTTTCGGTGAATTTGATCTTATTTTGGGCATGGATTGGTTGGTGAAGCATCGGGCGCAATTGGATTGTGCCGAAAAGCGGATGTTAATTAGGACTGTGGATGATAAGGAGATAATAATGATAGGCGAGCGAAGAAACTTTTTGGCAAATGTGGTATCTGCTTTAAAGGTAAAAAAGTTGGTGCGAAAAGGGAATAGAGCATTCCTAGCATTCATCAATGCTTTGGATGCCAAGGATTTATCAGTAGAAGGTGTGAGAATGGTGAAAGAATTTCCAGATATCTTTCCTGAAGAACTTTCGGGTCTACCTCCAGATCGAGAAGTAGAATTTGGCATTGAGCTTTTACCCAAAATTACTCGGTGTCTATTACTCCTTATAGAATGGCACCGAAGGAGTTAGCGGAGCTTAAAGCTCAAATTCAAGAACTGCTGGATCGAGGATTTATTCGACCAAGTGTGTCTCCGTGGGGAGCACTGATTTTGTTCGTCAAGAAGAAGGATGGGTCGATGCGTATGTGTATTGATTATAGGCAGTTGAATAAATTGACGATCAAGAATAGGTATCCATTGCCGAGAATCGATGACCTATTTGATCAATTAAGAAGAGCTTCAGTCTTTTCCAAGATTGATTTGAGATCGGGTTATCATCAACTCAAGGTGAAGGAGGCAGATATTCATAAGAGGCATTTCGAACTAGTTATGGACATTATGAGTTTTTAGTAATGTCGTTTGGTTTGACTAATACACCAGCTACATTTATGGACATGATGAACCGAGTCTTTCAGCCATATTTAGACCAGTTCGTAGTAGTGTTCATAGATGACATCTTGGTATATTCGAGGAATGAAGAAGAGCATGACTCTCATTTGTGCACTATGTTGCAAATTTTGTGAGATAAGCAACTTTATGCCAAATTCAGTAAGTGTGAATTTTGGTTGATGGAAGTGACTTTCTTGGGTCATGTAGTGTCAGCTGAAGGAATAAGAGTTGATCCTCGAAAGGTAGAGGTCAGTGTTGGATTGAAACCGCCAAAGCGATGAGTCGAGATCCAAGTTTCTTGGGTTTGGCTGGTTATTATAGACGCTTTGTTGAGGGGTTTTCGTTGATTGCTGCACCCCTAACTAAGTTGTTACGAAAGGAAGTACCGTATGTATGGACCGATAAACAACAAGAAAGTTTTAAGAAACTGAAGAAGATTCTAACGGAAGCGCCAGTACTAATTCAACTAGAGGTCGAAAAAGAGTTTACCGTTTACTGTGATACGTCACACACGGGATTAGGATGTGTACTGATGCAAAGTGGAAAAGTGGTAGCTTATGCTTCTCGACAGTTGAGGCCGCACGAAGTCAATTATCCTACTCATGATTTGGAGCTGGCTGCGGTAGTGTTTGCATTAAAGATTTGGAGGCATTATCTATACGGTGAGAAGTCAATCATTTATACGGACCATAAGAGTCTTAAGTATCTCCTTACCCAAAAGGAGTTGAATTTAAGACAACAGAGATGGGTGGAGTTGTTAAAGGATTATGATTTCTCAATCGAGTATCATCCTGGAAAGGCTAACGTTGTGGCAGACGCGTTGAGTCGAAAGGTTGGATCAGAGTTGAGAGCAATGTTTGCTCATCTCAATTTGTATGAGGATGACAGTTTGTTAGCAGAACTTCAAGTGAAGCCTCTGTGGTTGGAACAAATCAAGGAAAAGCAATTATCCGATGAAAAGTTGGGTCCTTTAATACAACAATCTAAAAGTGGTGTAATAGGAGATTTTGGTTTGAACAAAGAAGGTGTATTGTGTTTTCGTGGAAGGGTTTGTATGCTCGAGGATTCGGATTTGAGGCGAATGATTCTTCTAGAGGCGCATAGTAGCCCTTATGCTATGCATCCATGAGGAAATAAGATGTATCGGGATCTCCGTGAACAGTATTGGTGGCCAAAGTTAAAATGGGAAGTTACTGATTTTGTGGGAAAGTGTTTGACTTGTCAACAAGTAAAGGCGAAACATCAATTACCGTCGGGATTGTTGCAACCAGTAAAGATTCCATTATGGAAATGGGAGCGGATAACGATGGATTTTGTTAGTGGGTTACCCTTAACACGCATTTAAGAAAGATTCATGTCTGGGTGGTAGTAGATCGATTAACGAAGACCGCTCATTTTTACCGGTTCATAAGGATTACTCATTGCAAAAGTTGGCTAAACGTATGTATCTGAAATCGTGAGGTTGCATGGGGTACCAAAGGTTCATCATATCGGGCAGGATACTCGGTTTACATCATGATTTTGGAAAGCTTTGCATGAGGCTCGGTACAAAGTTAAACTTCAAGATGACTTTTCACCCTCAATGATGGTCATCGGAAAGAGTAATCCAGATTTTGGAAGACATGTTAAGAGGTTGTGTGATTGATTTCAGAGGTAGTTGGGAGGATTTTCATGTTGGCGAGTTTGCAGATAACAATAGTTATCAATCCAGTATTCAAATGGCACCCTATGAAGCATTATATGGTCATAGGTGTCGTACTCCTACTTGTTGGACTGAATTAGGGGAACGACAGTTGTTGGGTCCTCGAATCGATAATCGAGATGTAAGAAAAGGTAAAAGTTATTCGAGCGCGATTAAAGGAAGCCTCAGATAGACAAAAGTCATACGTGGATCTGAAGCGTAAAGATATAGAGTTTGCGGTGGGAGATTAGATCTTTTTGAAAGTTTCGCCGTGGAAAAAGATTTTAGATTCGGAAGAAAAGGCAAGTTGAGCCCTAGGTTCATTGGGCCGTACAGTGTGTTGAAGCGTCTATCAACTTGAGTTACCTCCAGAATTGGGTCAGATTCATAGTGTTTTCCATGTTTCTATATTGAGACGCTATAGATCGGATCCATCGTACATAGTACCGGTAGAAGAAGTGGAATTAAGGCCAGATTTGTCTTTCGAGGAAAAACCAGTGAGAATCTTAGACCGAGATGTTAAGGTGTTAAGAAAGAAGACTGTACCGTTGGTCAAGGTTTTATGGCGTAATCACGGAGTGGAGGAAGCTACGTGGGAGCCTGAGGATGCAATTCGACAACAATATCCTCATCTCTTTTAGCCAGGTAAATTTCGAGGACGAAATTTTCTTTAAGGAGGGTAGAATTGTAACATCCTAAAATTTGAAGTATTTATTTGATGCATGTTTTAGTTCTTAACTTGTGTATAGTAAAATTTTTCATGTTTAGTATAGTCTTGAGAAGACTTGAGAACTATTCGGAATTAGAATAAATTCTAGTAAGGAGTATTTAATTGAAGTGGATCAAGTGATTTTGAGGTTTAAGTAAATTTAAGTGTCTAAAATTAGCATAAGATGAGTAATTGGCAAGGTGGTGTTGGCGCATGAGTAATTGCATGAGGGGAGATGTTCGAATCCCTTGGATAGCAATTAGATGATTTTTTTTTTTTTTTGCACTTGTATGGCAAGCGTCGGTCAAGCAATACTTATGGTAAGGATGGACTTTTTCATTTATGGAAAGTAGACTAAGGGAATAAGGTAAGTACTAACTTAAGGTATGGAATCAAGAAGTTTTGGTATGATAAGGGGACATAAGGCTTGGATTAAGGGAAGATGTTTTGAAACTTTTTAATGGCCTATTGTCCATGTATTTGGACGGTATTTAGGGCTAGGAAGGTTGGCCGAATTTTTGTTAGTAGCTTGATAGGGATTAGTAGCTAGTTTGGTCAATTTCTTTAGCAACATGAGCATTTTTTCATTCTCTCCAAAACCCTATTCTCTAGCCGAATGTACTTGTAATCATTGGCAAATTTTTGGTTGTTTGGCCATTTCTTTTGACCAATTAGTATCATTTTCTTCTTTTTTCTTTTGTGCCAAACCATGCAACTTTGAAGAAACCTAATTCATTCTCTTTTTCTTTCTTTTGGCCGAATATACACCAACTTCAAGATTCATTTCTTTGTTCATCTTTCATCCTTGGAAAATAGATACATAAACTCTCTCTATTCTTTTGTTCTTTCATTCTTTTTGAAAAGACTCTCAAATATCATCCTCTCTCATTCTTCACTATGGCCAAATGTTGATGGTAAAACCTTAGTTAATCATTCTTTTCTTTTATTTTAATCTTTTCTCCTTCAAACAAATTCTTCTTTCTTTGTAGTGGTATAATGGAGTGCCGATTTCTTTTCTACATCTTAAGTGATTATAGCTATTATAGATCGGGTGAAAAGGAGATTTCATCACCAAGGTAAAGGATTTTCAAGGTAAACCGATTACACTTTCAAGTCTTTAGTTTTAAGATTTTCGATAGTTTATTGTTAAGACTAATGATCTTTTGTCATTAGAGGCAATCAAAATAGGGACAAAAAGGGCAGTATATAGTACTCAGAAGAGGGTGGTTCTATTAATCCCCCTAAGTTTAAGAGAAGGACTGTTTCGGGAATCCAAGATTTTCCATCGGGTTGTGGACCTTCATCCGGAAAAAATCAAATATTCGAAGTCGTACGTACTCCCGAACCACTGTTTACTCGGGGTATAGAACCTTTGGTTTGAGAGAAATCGTAAATAGTGGTTATTCGAGATTCTGAGGGTAAGATTTAGATCGTTCAATATTAGAATAGTTTAATATCAAATTTTAGTGTTCTAATCCTTCGTAATGTGTGTTTAGATATCGACGAGCGGGAGAGTGTAGTTCTCACCGTAATCAGGTGTGTAATCTCACACTATATCTCATGGGTTAGATGACTATACAATGGTTAAAGTTCGATTAAAAATCGCAAAGTTGGTGAAATCGGAAAATATGACATTATTGACACTTAGTGTTAAAATCTCGAACTCGGTAGTAAGATTGTGAAATTTTGAAAATCGCCCTTAATGGTTAAAACGATAATAAGTGATAAATTTGGGCCATATGTGATTTTTGATAAATTTGGGCCATATGTGATATTTGGAAAATTTGGGCCATATGTGTTATTTGGCAAATTGGGCCATATGTGATATTTGGAAAATTTGGGCCATATGTGTTATTTGGAAAATTTGGGCCATATGGTTATTTGGAAAATTTGGGCCATATGTGTTATTTGGTAAATTTGGGCCATATGTGTTATTTGGCAAATTTGGGCCATATGTGTTATTTGGCAAATTTGGGCCATATGTGTTATTTGACAAATTGGGCCATATGTGATAATTGAGAATTTGGGCCACATGTGATAATCGATAAATAGGCCTTAAGTGAAAATTTATAATTGGGACATTTATGATAATGGATAAATGGGCTATATGTGAAATGTGTTTTAATGGGCCAAAATTCATAAATTATGATATGGTTCTTTACAAATATTTTGTAATGCATAAACATGATTGCATGGGTTGGGATCAATGATGAAGAGAAGAAAGGCTTAATGCCAGAATTCTAGATAGGTGACTCTGTCACAATGGCCGTTGCCCGAAATCTAGATCGGTGGTTTTACCACAATTATTTAAATGGTCGTTGCCACAAATATGATATTGGGCTTAAAGCCTACTTCGGTGTGATGGCGGGGTGGGTGACTAAAGCTCCCCACAAGTGTGCTGGTTGGGTACGGGGGTGTGTAGCGGATGGAAATCTAGGTTTGGTTTTGGGAATTGCATATCATTTGCATTATTATTTTTAAATACTAAATTATTATATTTTGAAATGGGCTTAGGCCCAAATAAATGTTTAAATGGTCTTGGCTCAATGGACTATGGTAAGTGAGTTGCACACTGAGTTCTAAGTAACTCACCCCAATTTTTTTTACCCCTCTCAGGTAATAACAATTGATGGAGACTTGGTTCGGAGATGACTTCGTGGGGTGGCTATACTACAAATAATGGTTCATAAAACTTTGAGACTTCTTTTATAATTTCTATTAAGTATTATTAATGGCGATGTAATAAGGCCTTTTTAATTATGGATTTTATTGTGTGGATGGATTTATTTATGTTTTAGTTTATTTAAGTTGGATTGATTTTGTTTTTGTAAATGATTTTCTATAACTCTCATTTCAAATAAAAGTTTTTCTTATCTAGAAACTTAGAAAATTCTTTTAAAACTTTTTGATGAAATATTCAGATTTAATAAAACTAAAGTTTTTATCGATTACTACTTATATATATATATCAAACGATATATTCTTGTGTTTTAAATCAAGCATTTCAAATAAACCTCGATTTTTCGATAAAGTAATGTTCTCAATCGTTTTGTAAATTTGATTTTTACTTTGTTAAATGTTTTGAATGTTCGTTAAAATTGTGTGGGATGCCGAAATCCGGGCTTAATGCATAGGCCGCGTTTGGGGTGTTACAAAAGGTGTTTTTGTAATTTCGCAACCCCGGACTTAACTACTAATTTGGGGCATAAAAATTGAAACTGTCCATCTCCGTCGTACTGACTAAACTGACTATAACTCGAGTTAGGAAACTTGAAATTTAGATCCGTAAATTTTCCTTGAAACTATCTTCATATATCATCTTACTACAATTTTTCCAGAATTTTTGACTTAGCCATTTAGTACAGTTTATTCATTAAAGTTTTCCCTATTTCACTAACCAACAGTTCTGACCTCTCTTAACCTAAATTCAAATATCTCATTTCAAAGTTTTCATATACTGCTCCCACTTCTTTCTATTGAAAATATACTCACTAAGGAATCCATACATATAAACTATAACTCATAATTCTCTTTGTACAATTTTGAATGATTTTTCCAAGACAGAACAGGGAACCACAAAGTCATTCCGAACCAGTATCACTAAAATTAAAATATCACAGAATATAATATTATTCTTCCTCCTCTGTTTCTTTCATATAAAACTAGACATAGTAAGCTTTAATTTGATATCTTATTCACTTTCTAATTCCCTTTCTCTTATTTTTCGTGATTTTTCAAAATTACGTCACTGCTGCTAAGCAAAAACAATTTCATTGCAAAATATGATTACCACTATGAACATACGCACGCCCGAGTGATCACATATGCCGATTTCTGATTTTTCGATCTTTCGACCAAATAAAAAAACCTTTCATGCAAATATTTAGTGAAGTGTGAGATTACACACCATTTCAAACATGTATTCGGAATAGTACGGGATTACACATCATCTCAAACATGTATTCGGAATAGTACGGGATTACGCACCTTATTAGGATTCCCTAAAGAACCACTCTTCGTTGCCCCCACAATCGCGATCTTTCCTACTAGGTTCTAAAATCCGCCTTGCACCTTGGCTATTGCAACGAGTTCCAATCAACTTCTGAAACCAAGGCTAAGAGAAAGATAAGTAGCAGCAAAGGATGGCTTGATTCGGCCCATAATAATAGGGATGAACCGAAATGAAGAACACGGTTTGGCACTAGTATCAAGACAACAAAGAAGGATCGGTAGTTTCAGTCTTCAAGAGAAGATGAGTGAAAAATAATTGGTCACAAAGGCTAGGTGTTTTCAGCAAGACAAGAAAGAAAAGAGAAAATGTCCACTATTGTCTTGAAGTTGCGGCAATGGGAGGAGAAGTTGGAAGAATAAACACAAAGGGTGCCAAAAGGAATTTGTAACACCCCAAACCTAGCCTAGAAGTTACGCCCGAATATGGCGTGTCACATGGAAGTGTTGTTTTTTTCTTTTCAAAACCATCTTTGCGATTGTTAAAAACTTGTTTAAGAATTACAGCCTCTTTGTTAAAACCCAAAACACTTTAAGCAATTGTTATCTACTTGAAAGCGTAATTATCTTTAAAAACCTTTGGTTACAAAAACATATTTGAAATAACAATTTACGAAAATATGATGTTTGGAAATAGAGTTGCAGAAGCATTTTGAAAACATTACGGAAATGTAGATAAAATACAATATTTTTGAGAGGTTGATTGATGAGTCGAAAATCGAAGTGGTGGAATTTAAAATCAGTACTTTTGAAAATGACGTTGAAATTTTGAAAGAGAATTCAAGTTAAATTGTTTGTAAATGTATGCTATAAAATCTATTTATTAATCAATTTTGAAAACCATTATTTATATTTTTAGAAAATTCCTTTTAAACAATTTTAGAAGAATAATAAAACATCCCAAACATAAAGCAAAATAAAAATAGTCCGAGGCCTTATTACATCTTTAAAACCCGAAACAATAAAAGTAATTAAATAAAACGGAAAGGTAGTTTACTAATATTCGAAAATGTTATTTCCGAAGCATGGCCTCCACCGAGTAATCCATGGCTCTGAGTCCTCATCATTGAGCATTACCTACAAGGGTTAAGAGGAGGGGTGAGTTACAAGAACTCAGTGTGAAATACCCTTACCATCATCCACTGGGTCGGAACACACATAGCAATATTTTGGGCCTAAGCCCATTTGCAATAACAATAATGTATCAAATATAACATGTGTATGAAATGTAATTTCCCAACCAAACCTAGTTTTCCATCCGCTACACACCACCCGTACCAACCAACACACCTGTGGGGAGCTTTAGTCACCCACCCCGCCAACAAACCAAAACTGGGCATTAAGCCATATATCAAATTGGGCATTAAGCCATATATCAAACTGGGCACGAGGCCATATATAAAATGGGCACAAAGCCATATATCAAACTGGGCACGAGGCCATATATCAAACTGGGCATGAAGCCATATATCAAACTAGGCACGAGGCCATATATCAAACTGGGCATATAGCCATAAGAATTTTGTAGCATAGCTACCAGAACTTCTCTTCGTTAAATATCCCAACCCATGCAAATCATGTATGCATATTCATTTACAATAATTCATTCATATAATTATTACAAACATACGACCCATTATAAAAATTTAAACAATCTGGCCCATATCACATTTTGGCCCATATAGCAAATATCACATTTGGCCCATATATCAAATATCACCTTTGGCCCATATAGCAAATATCACATTTGGCACATATATCAAATATCACATTTGGCCCATATATCAAATATCACAATTGGCCCATTTATCACTTTTATCGATTTAGTCCATTGAGGGCAATTCCGTAATTCGGCCCATAAGGGCATTTTCGTAATTCGGCCCATAAGGGCATTTTTGTAATTTTACCCGTCGAGGGTAATTTGGTAATCTCGCAACCCAGGGGTATTTCGCTAATTTACCCTCTAAGGGTATTATGGTAATTTCGTAACCTAGGCTTAACTACTAATTTGGGGCATAAAAGTTTGAAGATGTCCATCTGTGTCATACTTACTAAATTGACTATAACTCATGTTAGGAATATCTAAATCTAAATCCGTAAATTTTCCTTGAAACTAGACTCATATTTCTTCTTACTACAATTTTTTCAGAATTTTTATCTTAACCATTTAGTACAGTTTATTCCTTTAAGTTTCCCTTGTTTCACTGTCCAATGATTCTGACCTCTCTTACCCAAAATCCAAATATCTCACTGTACAGTTTTAATATACTGCTCCAACTTGTCTCTATTAATAATAGGCTCACTAAGGAATCCATTCATATAAATTATGTCCCATAATTCACTTTTTACAATTTTATACGATTTTTCCAAGACAGAATAGAATACCCCGAAGTCATTCAGAACAAGTCTCACTAAAATTAACATATCTTAGAATATAATATTCCTTTTCCTTCTCGTTTCTTCCATATTAATGTAAACACAGTAAGATTTAATCTGATATCTTACTCACTTTGTAATTCCTTTTATCCAAATTTTCATGATTTTTCAAATACACGTCACTATTTCTGACCAAAACGGTTTTATTACAAAACATGATTACCACTACGAGCATACGCACGTCCAAGTGATCATGGATGCCGGTTATCGGTTTTATTCGGTATTTCTACCGAATCACAGAATATTTCATGTAAAATTTCAAAGATATGTGAGACTTACTCACCATTTCAAACATATATTCGGAAGGGTACGGGATTACACACCTTGATTACGAGTTGTGCTTTCTACCGATTTCAACACCTATATTGATAGTTGATAGAAGGTTAGTCTCAACTTCGATAATCGTAACTAGAAACACTTTATTAGGCTAACTCCACTTACCATGACTGTGATCTCCCTCGATGCACCAAGAATCGATCCTACCAACAATATCAATTAGCCAACCTTCAATCCGATTAACTCAATAACCAAATGGAGATATCGAATGGACTATGAAAGATCTTTCTTACCTTAACCGATTATAATCCCGTTTCTCACGATTGTCCTATGACTAGAGATGATTAGAAGATGTTGTGGTATTCGGCCTCCCTCTATATCACTACGAAGAAGAAGACAATCTCGTATGAGAGAAAGTAAGGTGATGGTCTCGATCAAAATGACCATCCAAAAACCAAAGTATGGATTCGGTCATAAGAAAAGAAAATAAAACATTGGAAAGAATACTTACCGATTGCTTAAGGAATGAGAAAGAAAGAACGATGGAAAGGTTTCGGTTATGGAGGAGAATGAACAATGATATTCGGCTATCAAGGAGATTAGACAAAAGATGAATATGTGACCAATTCAAGAGAAGAGAAAATGCACTATTGTGCTAATATGTTTCGGCAAGGAGAGTTGCAAAATGGGAGAGATGACACAAAGTTGTCAAAGGGAAATTTTGCTAAAACAAAACCAAGACCTTACTAAAAGCCAAGGTAAAATTCGGCTATCACTCTTGCCCCAAACCGTCCACATTCATCCCCCCTAGGATAAGAGTTGGCCACCCAAGCTTTCCAAAACATTACCCATGAATTAAGCCTCATGTCACCCTTTCATTCCTATTACTCTTGATTCCTTTCCCAAACTTCAACCTTGCCTTATTCTTATAGCCACCTTACCAAAAATAATGAAGTCAAACTTGCCATATTTACTCCTTGGCTGACACTTAAGGAAAGAGTGCAAAAATAAAAGTCAAAATTGCACACAAAGGGATTTGAACCTCCTCCCTCAAAGTAATACATGTGGCGCCATAACCTCTTTACTAATTGCCCATTTATGCTAACCATTTATTCATTTATTTCAATAAGCATTGAAGCTACTTACCATCTCTCCTTAAAGTGCTAAAATACCAAATTTTTCCTAAGGCCCAATTAAACCCGAGACTTCATAGAAACCTTGTAACCTTCCAAATTCACTTAGCTAAAAAGTCTAATTTGCAATAATGCCATTCTCTTGTTCTCAAAATTTTAAACATTCCTACGCCCATGGCCCATTAGGCCCAATCCTACTAGGCCCAATTTCGAGATGTTACAGAATCAGACCTAACAAGCACCAAAACTATCAAAATGCTCCCATCAAAATTCGGCTACCCTCTCCCTTTTCCAAACCATTAGCATCTTTACCAAAAGATGAATATAGACCAAATAAAACCTTTCCAAAACATCCCCCACAAAAAATGAAAACATGTTCCCTATTCCTTCCCTTTTCTTTTACTCCTTTCCATCCATTTTTCCTTACCATATTTCCTTAGCCACCTTGCCAAAATTAAAAAGTCCACCTTACCAAAAATACACCCATGGCCGACACTTAGGGAAGGAATACAAAAATAGTCAAATTTTTTTGCACCTAGTGATTTGAACCTCTTCCCCTAAAGCCCTTCATGTGACGCCACATCCTGTTTACCATATGCTCATTTATGCTAGCAAAATACACATTTATTTCCTTAAGCCTTGATGCCATTTACCTTCTCTCCTTAAAGTGCTTAAACACAAAAATTTATCTATAGCCTAACTTGAACCCGAAACTTCCTAGAAACCTCGTAACTCTCCAAAATCACCTTCTTAATAAATCCAACTTGAAATAATACCGTTCTCTTGTTCTCAAAAATTTTAAACAGTCCTACGCCCAAGGCCCATTAGGCCCAATTCTGCTAGGCCCAAATTTTGGGATGTTACAACACTTATTAAAACATAATTAAATTGTAATGAAAATACTTAATTTCAAGCTCCTAAAAGTGCAAAAATAGGTTTAATTTACTACACCGATTTGCGGTAAATCAACAGCTATGCATTACAACCAAAACCCTATTAGTTAAACTTGCACTTAATCTTAGACGTTCATAACATTCAAAGCCCTTAAAATGGTCTTGAAAGTCCATAACTGAGTTACCTATTCTTACACACACAGAAGGGCTAAGAATCTTACCAGCTTACTGGTTTTCCTACTTTTCCATCTTCATCCTCTTAAAATTTTATCCATGCAGAACCTTCCATGGCTTCCTTTCCTTCAAATCAACCAAATAAGGTGAAGAAGAAAAAATGAGCAAAGTCGGGAAGAAAATCATCCCTAGGAAGCCAATTCTCAACTATTTATAGCCCTTGTCGCGCTATTACCAACCTTAGGAGAACCATTCATAAATAATTATTACATCTTCCACTAAGGAACTGCTAGTTCCATTTTAACTGAACCAAAATTAGATCTCAGCCATGTTCAATTCATTTTCTAATTTTCTAATTCCGTTCACTAGAGGTCACCAAATTGCAGTCTCTTTCAATTTAGTCCTCCAATTATTTCAAATTTACTGGTTAATTGGGAACCGAGTGTTAAAAATAAATAGTAGTATAGGGACTAAAGTTGATCCCACAAAGACTGAGATATCTAAAATTATTGTTTGGTTTAACCAAGTTGTGTGTCTAGGGAACTATCATGCCCATGAATTATGAAGGTCTGTCCAAAAAAAAAAAAGGGGAATTTAAATCTAATAAAAGTAGAAATTGTAACCTTCCCAACCCGGTCTAGGCGTAATGGCTAGATTGTGAATACTACATTAGTCACTAAAATGAATAAATAACCCTACGAACCATAAAAAAAAAAAGAACCTAGTTCAACTCACTTTGGAAAATCTTAGTTGCACTTGAGTTAGTTTGAAAATATACATATTTGTTAAGTTGTCTATTCTTAAGTCTCATTTTATTAATGATAGTGAAGTTTCTAGAAACTCATTATTTGTTGCCTTGTTTTGCAAAGTTTCATTATCTTCTAATGAAGTGGAAAACACTATTCATGTCAGATTTTAGTTAGGTCAAGTAACATGCATTTTTTGGTTAACATATGTTTTCAAAGTGTTGAATAGTGCATGCATAAAATCAAAACCCAAAAACCACAAACCATAGTCTGAAATAAGGCTTTATAGTCCAAAAATCACATAAAAATTTATAGAAAAAATGTTTAAAGTAGAAATAGTCCGAAGTCCATGAAACTTCTACATGTCGGGTCCAATCCTAGTCTCAATCATTACCTGAGAAGTTGAGACTAGAGGGTGAGCTTAAAATAGCTCAATGTGAGTTAACAACAATATACTCATACAATAAGTCACACAGAGAACAATCATCATTTTCATTACAGTACGATACATGGAATATTTTAATAATAATAATAACATTTCCTGGGCATGATACAATGTTCAAAGATTCCTAATCATCTATTTGCTACACACCACAAGTTCCCCAGAACTCGTCAGCCAATCACCAAAAAATTCGAGCCGAAGCTTGATGTGGATAAACCACGAGAACAATAGTACAAATATCCTACCAATATCGTGGTCAATCCACCAATAACGATAAATGAAATTAAACTACAAATAATGCGATAAAATCACCAATATCCTCGGTACTTATGTCGCGTGATTACGTGCAAGTGTACATGGTTGTACAAGTAATAAGTAGTAAGTAAAAAGTATCGACTCCACGGGGACTGTTGTGTGAATTATTTGCAAAGCTAATTTTAATAAATTTTAAAGAGAACAAATAAAACATAATATTATTGATGAAAGTCACAATTCAAGTTATGGTTGTAATTAGTAGTCAAATACCCACAAAAAATAACAACATACCTTATAGAAAAATAATTACAACAAGAATTAAACACAAGATTTAGTATAACACAACATTAATAGACTAAAATTAATATTTCACTTCGCAAGAATTTATTGGCATTCATAGAAAGAATATCACGAAAAGAACGTGGCAATATAAAAATTCATTAAATCCATTTTAATTAAGGCATAGGTTTCTCCCAAAATTATGTTGTGTTCCTAATTAGTTAATTAGCATATGCCTATGTCAAAAACTAATTTAGAAATCATCCTTTCGAGCATTTGCACAATTTATGCATACAACAATTATCTTCCAATATTGACATGATATGCACCATTTAGGTCTTTTTTCCATTAACTATTACCTCTTTCTAAATTAAATAGTTAATTCATTAACCTACAAATGTTTTCTGTACATTTACAAGTATATTCATGAATTAAACCTAAATGATTGAAATAATCATTTGCACAAAATATTTAAAAAAACCAATTAATTCAAATCAATATTCATATATCCATTTTGAATAAACAAAATTAAGTTATGTCATACTAAATTGAAAACATAAAGATGAGATGCAATCATGTGCAAAGAGAAAGGTAGAAAAGAGTAGCCGAGGGGGGCTACCATGGTCACTTCATAATAAGAAGAGTAAATAGTTGACTGCATGGGATTTTCTACAACTACTCCTTATGGTTTCCCATGAAGGCTTTGCTCCTCCACTTGTGCCGTCCCTTATATGGTGTTGGAGTGATTCCTTCCTTGCTAATTTTAGCAAGGAAGTTAGCTTCATTTCCTCCCCTTTGATGCCATCCCTTTATGTGAGGAATAATGAGTCTTTCCATACTATTTTTAGCAAGGTAGTTAGCTTTGTTTCCTCCATCTATGGCCGACCAATAATTGGTCAAAAGGTGATGGTTTTTTTACTGCTATTTTTAGTAGTAAGGTGGATGGTTAATGCTTGTTTCAAGGAGAAAATTGTGTTGATTTTATTTGGTGAATGATGGGGTCAAATCTATTGGATTTGGGAGTTGAATGAGAAGTTAAGGACTGGTAATTTTAGAAGTGGATAGTTTCCAATTTATTTCATTGTATGATGGGTAAGTGGAATTATTTTTTGGCCTCCATTTTTGGCAATACTAGGCCTCCTTAGAATTATTTTTGGATCAACACCATTTTGAAGTCCATGTGATTGTGTTGTGAATCTTTCAACCTCTATCTGTCTAAGGCCCAAATACACCCAAAATTCTACCATCCTTTCCCTTAGCCCAATTATTACAAAAAAAAAAAGAACAAAAGGACATGTATTTAACCTAAAATCCATAAACTTAACACATTCCAATGAAAATAATAAAATATCATGAAATTGAGTATCATGAAATTGAGTATAAAACCACAGAAGTGCTATTTATTTACTCGAAATTAGCATAATTTGTAAATAAAAGAGTGCTAAAGTATCTATATATTTTGGAGTTTGCACACCCCCAAACTTAAATCATTGCTCATCACGAGTAATGCTAAAATCATGTCATAATATAGACTTTAATTCATCCAAGTTGTCATGGAAAAGCAAAAATTATAGTCTCAAATTAATTATGCAAATATGTAGTTCATATACAGCATATCATCCAATATTTTTTCAAGTGTCTAAATGCTAAAATATCATGAATTGAACAACAAATTTTAAGAGTAGAGTAAGTTCAATTCCATGAAAGATTACTTCCCTAATTTAACTAAGCACCATTCCTCATAGTTAACATATGTCTTCATATGTTGAATTCAATACTTCCCTCTCCACTGATGTAGTTAGCTTAACGATTTAAATCAATAAGTCATTAGGGTTGTAACGGGGCTAGGGTTAAAATATGGAGAAAATAGATATTTTAGGTTCAATAACCTTAAACTCAGCTTACCTTGGCCTTCAAAAATTGTAGTTGCCCACCAAATAACCAACTTTTTTCATTGCATGTGCCCAATGGTACTCTATTTTTTTTTTTTTAGAGTACCTTTTAGAGCATGTCTTTGTATGTAACTCAGCCTCGAATGTTTTATCATATACACCCAATATTCCTCTTGGACTCTCCCAAACTTAAACTTCTAATACTTCCAAAGTAAGCTAGGCTAAGATCCAGTGGTTTAAGAGGTCAAAAAACAATTATTTAGGAAAAGTTACTTATTTCATGGGTTATCTCCAAAAAATTATATAGGCTATATAGCTCAAAAGTGGGTTTCAAGGGATTCAATTAATAGGGTAGGCTTGAAATGCTCAATCGATCGAAAGTAAATATGCCTAAATCATGTTTGAACCTTCTTTGCTACCTAGGATTTTGCTTCAAAGAAATTGCCAAACCAATGCTAGAGACTAAATTCTCACGCATGCTTAATTTCTAAATAATATAAAACAATTATGGTGAATCTCCACATACTCAATAAAATCAAATTTCATCTCACAATTTGCTTAACATAAAAATACTTGAAATAAATAAGTGATCATACTTGAATTTGACTAACATACCATACAAAATTGATATTAAGCATCTTTTCTCCTTGCATGCCTTCTTGTACGAAGTCACCTTCCACAAAAATTGAGGAAAAAAAATCGAAAACAATTGAGGCACAGTCCACCCCAAACTTAGGCAGAACAGTGTTCTCATTGTTCAAATCATTCATTAGAGAAGAAATAAGAGAAACACTCAAAAAATAATTCTTGAGTGCTACTAGAATTTATTTTGCAAAATTAAATTAAATTAAATTAAAAGGTAATGTCTTTAAAATAAAAAGAAAGAAAGAAACTAACTAGAAAATAAATGTTTTTAAATGAAAAAAAACCCATCATTTTTTTATTGACCCATCACTGTCTATGTTTGTCTCCTCCTCCATGTTATTAATATCTTTCTTAGGCGTGACGGAATCTTCAAGACTGGTTCTGTGAGTTATGTTCCATCGCTTGAATATAGAATCTGGAAACTCAGGAAGAACATCAAGAGTTTTAACTAAGTTCTAAAAAGCAATTTGATTCGATTCGTCTCAAATCTTAGCATACTTTCAGTAAACTTGCTACTTATTCATATGTTGTAGTAAATCCATAATATCTGCTTGTGTTACCAAATTGGCAAAAAGCTGAGTAGACACGAAAGTAGGTGCGGGAACATCTGTTGGGTTGGTACTGCTTGAATCAGCTTTGGTTCTACCATTTCATCCTCATCAATCTGTATTATCTGTGTTTTTCTAGTGATGTCACCTACTACCCTAGAGATATCATAGGCAGTAATCATACCTATATTGTAAGGTTCCTCAATGTCTTACATCAGTATGTTTATTCGGTGACACATCAGAGTGATGAGTGATGGGAAATAGAAATAACCTATCTTTCCAACTACACATTCTCGAATTTCATTAAGTATTATTCTCCCAACATTAATTAACTTTCTAGACAATATACAATCTAGGAGAATCATTTGAGTATCGATGAAGTACAACCATACCTCTGCCTCTCGCGTTAGAAATTCCTTACAGCAATAATGAGTACCTTGTCTCGAAATTGTCCATTTGGCTCCTTGAATCATGAAAATTCTCAGAATATCTTGAATCTTCTATTCACTGGCATTGGCTACCATGGCAGAGTAATCATTATTATCAATATTCGTAAATTGAATAACGCATTGATCATTGTTGATGACAAAGATAATTCTTTTATTTGCACTTGGAGCGTTGTTAATGTCGATGAATTCAAGTGAGCATAAAACTCTTTGACAATGTCTTCATCAATAGAAGGTTGGATATGACATAAAAATTTCCACCCTTTTTTCTCTATATTTTCTTGAATGAGTGTTGGTACATCATTGTAACACCACTAACCTATATTTATAACCGGAATAGGGTTACAAAGCATTACCGTAAAAATATAACATAAAAACATATATTTCCAAACATTAATATAAACTTAAAATAATCTATTCATATACATGCATATCGTCCCTTAATCGAGCCCTCGAGGCCTTATAAACACTTTAAAAATGATTCGAGACTAAATCGAGAACATTTGAAACATTGAGAAAAAAATTAGAAAAATTGAATTGCAGGTGTAACAACCTATTTTTTAGTGGTGTCAAAAATAGTGGTTTTGAAACACCCCAAACTCGGCCCACAAGCCCTGACCGGATCTGGCATGCTTCTAGGGAAAAACCATTCAAAACTGATTTGGACTTTGCCAAAATCTTGTGTATTTTTGAAGAACCATTGATTTGGGTTGGGTTCAAAATTAATAACGGTGTTGACTAGGTGTCAAAACATTTAATATTTATATTTAAGAAAAATTAACTTTAAACTTTAATTTGATAATAATCGTATCATATTAAATTAATTGAAATGCATGCATAAACAGTTCAATACTTATGGCCTTATTACATCAAAACAAAAACCCGAAATAATTTAAAATACTTAAGTATGGAAAATTATAAAAATTAAACAAATTCCGAGCTGAGCATGGCCACCATTGAGCTCCTGCCGACCCGGTCCATCACTGTGTGTCACCTGAAAAATAATACCACAACGGGGTGAGTCAACAAACTCAGTGTGTACAACCAACACAAGTCTCAACCAATTTAGGCATGTCAAATCATACATAATCAACATATATAATCAATGATGCAAACCCGAACCCAAACCTAGATAACCATCCACTACACATCACCCGTACCAACCATCACACCGTGGGGACTACTAAGTCGACACTCCATCCGCTACACATCATCGAAGGTAGTCGCTGCAGACGACATGCTCATCGCCCTTATAAATATTGTTGCATAGCCACCAGATAATATTTTGTGACATAAGTCACCACATTCAGATTTCGTGACATAAGTCACCACATTCAGATATTGTGGTATAATACCACCAAATCACTTCCCCTTTCATAATTTCCCGTATGCCCCATGTCATACAATTATGCATTAACCATGTCATATTCCTTATTCACATTCTTATAGTTTCACATATATGCCATAACAGATCATATCATACTCATAGTAGGAGTGGGTAAACGTATCTGGGTACTTTGTACCATTGCATGGTTAGCCACATTTCACATTATTATAAACACATTTATTAAATTGATGCCTTAAATCTATTAAGAGCTAGTGTGGGGTACACACCTGGTATACTTAGCGAGTTTACTGAAAATTTGAAAATCCCGATCTAGCGTCCTAGATCATTAATTCCTACATTCGGCCAACCCTACACATGTTAGCAAAGAGCCATTGGGCTAACTAGCCAAATCCCGAAGGATTAACACAACCCACTTCTTACCTTGCTGCCGATTTAACTACTAATCAAATCCCGAAAACATGTGATAACTCCTCTTGCAATCAGCTAGCACTCAATCACTGAACAGGTTAGCTTCCAGCTTTTGAAAAACATAAGAAACAGATCTATAACATTAACTATAGCCTTGGCCGATTATTATGTCCACTTACCTTGTGGATTTAAATCCTGGAAACTGTCACTTGCTCCTTGAGTAGTCGAAATCCCTGCCTACCAATTGTTAGAATCGGCTTAAGCATAAACCTGCGAAAAATGGCCCTTGGCCGAAACTACATGTCACTTACCTTGAGTACTTCAAATCCTGAAGGATCCCTATACCTTTAACGCTAGCCTACAGAATCCTGATAACCCCTTCCATGAATTCGGCCATCACAAGAAAAGGGAGTTAGTCTCCTTGATATGATAAAATAACGAGAAACAAATAGAATGACAACCCCCTTACCACAATATTAGAATCCAATTGGAAGCTTGATGAAAAGAATGTTGACACCTCCCTCTTTACAGACTCTAAATAGATTCGCCACGTAGCGTAAGAGTGTATTGACTTCTTGAAGAAAACCGGAGAAAAAACAAAATAGTGGGAGGTTCAATAGAGATTCGACTATGGTGTTTCTTTATGGTGTCAAACAAAGAAAAGAGAAAAGAGGCTTATAGGGTTCGGCTAAGAAACAAATAGATTCAAAGTGATCAAAGGTTGAAAGAAGAAAAAGAATAAGAAGGAAAGGTGAGAAGAAATTCGGCAAAGCACTAAAAGAGAGAAAAGATGGATGCTTTTCAACTAAAATTCGGCACACACTTCTTAACACAATTCAAAGCCGAAAATAATCACCAAGAGAGTCCCTTGGCCGGCCACTACATCCTCTCTCCATTCAATCCCCCTTTTCACTCCACCTTAGCCAAATCTTTAAGTCTTTAGCTTGACCTTCACTTCATCTTGAAGTGTCCTTGTGCCGTCCACTACCTCTCCTCCTTACAGCAAAATAAAACTTTTATTTGCTTCCCTTGTGACTCGAACCTAGGCCCTTTCCACTTGCTTGTGGCGTCACACTCTAAGGCCCTAAGTGGCGCCTCCAAGCAACTTAAACAAGCCCATGTTTGTGTCATATTTCACCTACTAGTTTTCTTAAGGCCTCTTAGGCTTAGCTCCCTCTTTTAAACTTAAAATTGAATAATTTCTAAGGCATTTTCTACACTTTAAAGTTCACAAAATTCATAAAACACCTTCATAATTTACACTGGAATACAAGCACATGCAATTAGGCAAAAAATGCACAAGCCCTAATTCCCGGATATTACAGTTCTACCCCCTTAAAATAATTTCGACCTCGAAATTACCTGGCTAGAATATGTGGGGGTATTGTTGTCGCATTGCTTCTTCCGGCTCCCAAGAAGCTTCTTTCGATCCATGGTTATGCCATAACACTTTGACCAGAGGGACCGACTTCCTTCGAAGCACCTTCACATCTCGTTCTAGAATCTGAATCGGTTCTTCCTCATAAGACAGATCTGGTCTCAGCTCCACCTCTTCAACCGAAACTATATGAGATGGATCCGACCGATATCGATGTAGCATAGAGACATGGAATACGTCGTGCATCTGTTGCAACTCCGAAGGCAACTCCAACTGGTATGCCACCGGTCCAATTCGCTTTAATACCCGATAAGGTCTTATAAACCTGAGACTTAGCTTCCCTTTACGACCAAATCTCATCACCTTCTTCCAAGGTGAAACTTTAAGGAACACTTGATCTCCCACATCAAATTCTATTTCCTTCCGTTTGAGATCTGCGTACGACTTCTGTCTATCAGATGCCTCCTTCAACCGTGTCTGAATCACCTTAACCTTTCCTCCGATTCTACCATAATTTTGGACCCAAAATCTGACGTTCTCTCAATTCCGTCCAACATATAGGAGTGCGACACTTTCGTCCATACAGTGCTTCATATGGTGCTATCCGAATACTTACTTGATAGCTGTTATTATATGTAAACTCGGCTAAAGGCAAATATTCTTCCCAACTTCCTCTGAAGTCTATCACACAGCCCCTCAGCATATCCTCCAACACTTGTACTACCCGCTCAGATTGACCGTCCGACTGCGGATGGAATGCCGTACTGAAATCTAATCTGGTGCCTAAAGCTTGATGTAGTGCCTTCCAAAATCGAGATGTAAACCTTGGATCCCTATTCGAGATAATCGACACCGGTACTTCATGCAACCTTACGATCTCAGCTACATACAACTTTGCTAGCTTCTAGAGAGAATAGTCAACCCGCACTGGAATGAAATGTGTGGACTTTGTCAATCGGTCCACTATCACCCATACCGAGTCCTTCTTAGTAGGCATAAGGGGAAGCCCACTAACGAAGTCCATGGTAATTCTCTCCCACTTCCACAGCGGAATCTTAATCGGCTGAAGCAATCCTGACGGAACTTGGTGTTCAGCCTTAACTTGCTGACACGTTAAGCACTTATCTACAAATTTGGTAACTTCCCGCTTAAGACCAGGCCACTAAAACTGTTCCCTTAGATCCTTGTACAATTTACTTCCTCCAGGATGCATAGCATAAGGGCTACTATGTGATTCCCGAAGAATTCTCTGCCTTAGCTCCTCGTTCTTCGGCATGCAGACCTTTCCCTTGAAGCACAACACTCAATCGCCATTAATACCATAGTCCTTCAACTCCCCACTCTGCACTTGTCGTAGCTTAACACCTAGATCATCATCTTTCAACTAACTCTCTTTCACCTCATTCAGCCATGTCGGCTTAACTTGCAATTCTGCCAGCAGACTTCCATCATCATACAAGCTCAGATGTGCGAACATCGCTCTCAGATCTGACACAACTTTTGACTTAGGGCATCTGCTACCACATTCGCCTTGCACGGGTGATACTCTATGGAATAATCGTAGTCCTTCAATAATTCCACCCACCTTCGCTGTCTCAGATTTAGCTCTTTCTGAGTCAGCAAATACTTCAGGCTCTTGTGGTCCGTGTAGATCACTGACTTTTCTCCATATAAGTAGTGCCTTCACACTTTAAGAGCAAAGACCACTGCCGCCAATTCCAAGTCATGCGTCGGATAGTTAACCTCATGCGGCCTTAATTGTCGATATGCATAAGTAACTACCTTCCCGTCTTGCATCAATACGTATCCCAAACCTGTGTGGGAAGCGTCACAATACACCATGAATTCTTTCCCTGCCTCAGGCTGAATCAAAATTGAGCTTCAGTCAAGACTCTCTTAAGCTTTTCAAAGCTCTCTTGTTGCTTATTTGTCCATACGAAAGGTACCTCCTTCCTCAGCAGTTTGGTCAAGGGTGCTGCGATCGACGAGAACCCCTCTACAAACCTTCTATAATAGCCTGCCAATCCTAAGAAGCTACGAATCTCAGCCACAGACTTAGGTGGCTTCCAATCTAGCACTGCCTCAATCTTCCTAGGATCCACCCTTATTCCTTCTGCAGACACCACATGTCCTAAAAAACGTAACATCCTTAAGCCAAAATTCACACTTGCTGAATTTGGCGTAGAGTTTCTTCTCCCTCAACACTTGCAACACTATCCGGAGATGCTCATCATGTTCTTCTTCAGACTTCGAATACACTAAAATATCGTCTATGAACACAATAATGAATCAGTTCAGATAGGGTTGGAAAACCCGGTTCATCATGTCCATGAACGCGGCTGGGGCATTTGTCAATCCGAACGGTATTACCAAGAACTCATAATGCCCGTACCTTATTCGGAAAGCTGTCTTATGGATATCAGCCTCCTTCACCTTAAGCTGATGATAACCAGACCGTAGATCTATCTTCGAGAATACCGCGGCCCCCTTAAGCTGATCGAACAAGTCATCTATCCTTGGCAAAGGGTACTTGTTCTTGATGGTCAGCTTATTCAACTGACGATAATCTATGCACATACTCATAGTTCCGTCCTTCTTCTTCACGAACAAGACCGGTGCTCCCCATGGAGACACACTAGGTCGAATAAACCTACGGTCAAGTAATTCTTGGATCTGAGCCTTGAGCTCAACCAACTCTTTTGGTGTCATTCTGTATGGGGCAATTGACACAGGAGCTGTACCCCAACAAGTCAATTCCAAACTCCACCTCCCTATCCGGGGGTATTCTAGGTAATTCCTCCGAAAGACATCCATAAACTCCTTTACGGTTCTAACTCCATTAACTCCCCTTTCTTTCACATCCAAAGCACTAACGAAAACCAAAAATGCCTTACACCCCTTCCGAACCATCTTATCAGCCTTTAACGCCGAAACTACGTTAGACAAGTAGTTTTTTCTTTCTCCTATCATAACTACCGCCTTATCCTCTGGCGTCCTTAACTCCATTCGCTTAGCTGCATAATCCAATATAGCCCGATGCTCCACTAGCCAGTCCATGCCAAGAATAAGATCGAATTCTCCGAAGGGTAGTTCCATTAAGTCTGCAGGGAATACCGCTCCCTAAAGCTCCAAAAGTACACTTCAAAACATTTTATTCACCACTACAGTTTGACCTAATGGGCTTACTACAGTCATCTCCCTATTAGATAGTTCAGAGGCTATTCCTAGAGTTTCAACTACTCTACATGCAACATAAGAGTGGGTAGAGCCAACATCAATCAAAGCAAAGTAAGGCTTGCCAAATATAAGGAACGTACCGGTTATGACGTCTGGTGCATCTCCGTCCTCCCTCTGACGTACCGCATAAACCAAACCCGACTGCCTAGCCTCCGTGTTACCAACACCTCAGCCCGGTGTTCCCCATCCTCTACCAGCACCATTACCTCTGCCAACCGAACCACGACCTCACGGTGGCTGCTGTCCTCTTCTTCCCGCTTGGTTAGGACCTTGGCTTACTGGTTGAACCCCTTTGGTTCTCATAGTACAATCCTTAATCATGTGGTCCTTGGACCCACACTTAAAGCATCCTCCCGTCTTCTTTCAACACTCTCCTAAATACATCTTCCCACATTGGGCACAAGTACGATACTGCCCTCCAGTAGTAGCTTGTTGACCTCGTGGCCCATCAACTCTAGGCCTCTTTTGCTTATTCCTTGAAGACCCTGATGATCCAAAGCCTCTCTTTTGCCTATTATGATCAGTATTCTATCTCACTAAGTCCTTAATCCCTTCGGTAACCTTAGCCTTCTTTACTAATGTGTCAAACTCCTGCTCCTATTGCGGAGCTATCAACAACCTTAGATCATCTCTCAGTCCGTCTTCAAATCGGACACACCGCTCATGCTCCGTCGACACGATACCTCAAGCATAATGGCTCAACCTTAAAAATTTAGCCTCGTACTCGCCATGATCTTATTCCTGGACCAACCTCGAAACGCCTTCCTCTCACAAGATCCACATAATCGGTTCCAATGTACTTCTTCCGATATGCCGCCTTAAAATATTCCCAAGTAAGATCGTATGGGGCAGTACCATCCCGAACTGTGAGCCACCATTGATATGACTCATCACGGAGTAGCGACACTACCCCTTTCAGCTTCTCCTCAGCAGTAAGGTCCAAGTCATCCATAGTCCGTTCTGTCGTCTCTAACCAATACTCAGCCGTATTGGGTGCCACACTAGATACTCCACGAAAAAATTCAGCTCCATTAGCTCGAAGTCGCTCAGGTACCGACTTCTGAGCTCCCATGCCTCCACCTGCTCCAGCCACCCTTTCCAAAACCTACAGCATCGCCTATGACACTGCGTCCTCCCCCGTCTGATCTTGATATTCCACATCAGCGGCTGGTGGTGGTGGTGGCATTTCATTTTCGAACCCTTGTCCTGACCTAACGGGCTCCGACACAGTCATTCGGCCTCTACCACAACCTCGCACGTTATGTCCACGTCCCCTAGAATTCATACTTTCGAATCGCGTTTATCTGATTAGAGAATTTTATAGATTAGTTTTTGTTCCACTAATTTATCATGAACAGTCTTATGTTTAATAGTTCTAGGGAGTAGTTCTTTCGATTTCATACACATACAGTCTCAATTCATTCATTCAATCACATTCATGAACTTGCGTTCATTACAGAAAATGTTATAGTTGTCATTGTTTGTTGTTTTTCCACTACCCAAGGGTATTTCCGTAATTTTATCCTATAGGGGTATTTTGGTAATTTTTCAAATTAGGGTATTTGAAAATTTCACAAAGTAGAGATTTTGATATATATATATATATTCCAAAATTGAAATATTTGGTAAGAAAATTCCAATGGTAAAATGGTAATTTTATAAACTGAGGGTATTTTTGTACTTTTTCAAACTAGGGGCATTTCGATAATTTTTCGCAAAATATGGTTCCTGGTGACTTTTCAAAATAAGGGTATTTTTTTGGAAATTTTAAATTGAGGGCACTTCGGTAACTTTCCACACCGAGGGGATTTTGGTCATTTGTACAAGTTAGGGGTAATTGGGACAATTTGCAAATCAGGGGTATTTTGGTTATTTTTTTAACAAAAAAAATGAGGGTACTTGGAATTTTAAAATCATGGTTTGAATTTTGAGTTTCACAAAACAAGGTGATGGTCCCTTTTGGGTTTTAATTATTGGGTTTAGCCTGTGGCTGAGTCCTCTTAGTTAGGGTGAACCGTCACTACACACCAGGTAGGATTCGAGCGGTGAGGAGGTGAGTCACTAGGACTGCTTAAATACCAAGCTCCCACTGAATCCAATCCTAGACATGCGCACAACGGTTGCCACACCTTTAACTCGGTGACTCAGACATAGGTTTGTTTGGTTTGACTTAAAGTTTTATGTAACTTGGTGTTGAAGTAAACTAATCCTAGGGTTTAATATTTCCTAATCTACTAATCTACGTCCCTATATATCCCCACATACAAATCACAGTAAAGTTAGGGGTACTTACCTGGTGGACTTCAGGCCGGAGACTCAGGTGCCATGCCAGAAACCTACTCAATTTCTTATAAAGTCCATTTTCAAGAAAGAAAACGTTTTGGGCCCAAAAAGCCCTCAAGGCCGAGTTTTGAACCGAGCTCTAATACCATAATGAAACACCCCAAACTCGGGCCACAAGCCCTGACCGGATCTGGCATGCTTCTAGGGAAAAACCATTTAAAACTGATTTGGACTTTGCCAAAATCATTTGTGTATTTGAAGAACCATTGATTTGGGTTGGGTTCAAAATTAATAACGGTGTTGACTAGGTGTCAAAACATTTAATATTTATATTTAAGAAAATTTACTTTAAACTTTAATTTGATAATAATCGTATCATACTAAATTAATTAAAATGCATGCATAAACAGTTCAATACTTATGGCCTTATTACATCAAAACAAAAACCCAAAATAATTCAAAATACTTAAGTATGGAAAATTATAAAAATTAAACAAATTCTGAGCTGAGCATGGCCACCATTGAGCTCCTGCCGACCCGGTCCATCACTGTGTGTCACCTGAAAAATAATCCCACAACGGGGTAAGTTAACAAACTCAGTGTGTACAACCAACACAAGTCTCAACCAATTTAGGCATGTCAAATCATACATAATAAACATATATAATCAATGATGCAAACCCGAACCCAAGCCTAGATAACCATCTGATACACATCACCCGTACCAACCATCACACCATGGGGACTACTAAATCGACCCTCCATCCGCTACACATCATCGAAGGCGTCGCATTGCATTTACATGCTCATCGCCTTATAAATATTTTGGCATAGCCACCGGATAATATTTTGTGACATAAGTCACCACATTCAGATTTCGTGACATAAGTCACCACATTCAGATATTGTGGTATAATACCACCAAATCACTTCCCCTTTCATAATTTCCCGTATGCCCCATGTCATACAATTATGCATTAACCATGTCATATTCCTTATTCACATTCTTATAGTTTCACATATATGCCATAACAGATCATATCATACTCATAGTAGGAGTGGGTAAACGTATCTGGGTACTTTGTACCATTGCATGGTTAGCCACATGTCACATTATTATAAACACATTTATTAAATTGATGCCTTAAATCTATTAAGAGCTAGTGTGGGGTACACACCTGGTATACTTAGCGAGTTCTTGAAAATCAAAATCCCAATCTAGCGCCCTAGATCCTTAGTTCCTACATTCGCCAACCCTACACATGTTAGCAAAGAGCCATTCGGCTAACTAGCCAAATCCCGAAGGATTAACGCAAACCACTTCTTACCTTGCTACCGATTTAACTACTAATTAAATCCCAAAAACTTGTGATCACTCCTCTTGCAATCGGCTAGCACTCAATCACCGAACAAAGTTAGCTTAGGCTTTTGAAAACATAAGAAACGGATCTATAACATTAACTATAGCCTTGGCCAATTATTATGTCCACTTACCTTGTGGATTTAAATCCTGAAAACTGTCACTTGCTCCTTCAGTAGTCGAAATCCCTGCCTACCAATTGTTAGAATCGGCTTATGCATAAACCTATGGAAAACGGCCCTTGGCTGAAACTACATGTCACTTACCTTGAGTACTTCAAGTCCCGAAGGATCCCTATACCTTTAACGCTAGCCTACAGAAATCCGATAACCCCTTCCATGAATTCGGCCATTACAAGAAAAGGGAGTTAGTCTCCTTGATATGATAAAATAACGAGAAACAAATAGAATGACAACCCCCTTACCACAATATTAGAAACTAGTTGGAAGCTTGATGAAAAGAATGTTGACACCTCCCTCTTTACAGGCTCTAAATAGATTCGCCCACAGAACAGAAGAGTGTATTCGGCTTCTTGAAGAAAACCGGAGAAGAAACAAAATAGTGGGAGGTTCAACAAAGATTCGACTATGGTGTTTCTTTATGGTGTCAAACAAAGAAAAGAGAAAAGAGGCTTATAGGGTTCGACTAAGAAACAAATAGATTCAAAGTGATCAAAGGTTAAAAGAAGAAAAAGAATAAGAAGGAAATGTGAGAAGAAATTCGGCAACGCACTAAAAGAGAGTAAAGATGGATGCTTTTCAACTAAAATTTGGCACACACTTCTTAACACACTTCAAAGTGAAAATAATCACCAAGGGAGTCCCTTGGTCGGCCACTACATCCTCTCTCTATTCAATCCCCCTTTTCACTCCACCTTAGCCGAATCTTTAAGTCTTTAGCTTGATCTTCACTTCATCTTGAAGTGTCCTTGTGTCGTCCACTATCTCTCCTCCTTGCAGCAAAATAAAACTTTTATTTGCTTCCCTTGTGACTCGAACCTAGGCCCTTTCCACTTGCTTGTGGCGTCACACTCTAAGGCCCTAAGTGGCGCCTCCAAGCCACTTAAACAAGCCCATGTTTATGTCATATTTCACCTACTAGATTTCTTAAGGCCTCTTAGGTTTAGCTCCCTCTTTTAAGCTTAAAATTGAATAATTTCTAAGTCATTTTCTACACTTTAAAGTTCACAAAATTCATAAAACACCTTCATAATTTACACTGGCATACAAGCACATACAATTAGGCAAAATGCACAAGCCCTAATCCTCGGATATTACAGGTTTTGGGGCCACGAAATTCAATGAGTAAGTATTTAATATCTATAAGTTAATTTTGACTTTGAAAAGGTTTTTGATATAGTTATTTTTGTTTTATAAGCGATTTATTAAGTTCATGTGGTAAGACCTTAAGGTCAAATGGTTTTAGAGAATGAGGTATCGGGACCTTGTTTCTATAAACCGAGCTGTAAATATTTTTATAAATATTTACAGAGTTTCATTAAGGTGGTATTAAAGTTTCGTTGAAAAATGTTAAAGTTTCTATAGTTAATTAAGTGAAAAGGACTAAATTGTAAAAGTTGAAAAAGTTAATCACTATTAATTTAAAGGTGTTAATTGATTAAAGAATTAAAATTGGATGGCCTTATTGAGTAAATTAACCATCCTAAAGATAATGGGATGGTTGGATGCTAAAATTTCTTTTTATCATAATGTTTTATCTGTTATTATTATATGATAAAGATATAATAATGAATAAAAAAATGTTAATAAAATTAAAACATAAGCTATCATCTTCTTTAACACCGAATGGCCATGAAAAGAAAGAAATGGAGAAGCTTCAAGCTTCGACCTAGCTTTGGACGATGCATGTAAGTCCGTTTTAGCCCTGTTTTCAATAATTTTTATGTTTTTGATATCATTGCAACTAGGTCCAATTAGCCCGTACCTTCGATTTTGAAACTGTTAAAGATTTTGAATACTGCCATTGATGAATACTATGATTTTTTATGTTAAATGATGAATCTGGAATGTTGATTGATAATTAAAAGTATTTTGTTAAGTGATTTTCAATGAATTTACCAATTACAGACTAAATTGTTAAATTAATAAAAGTACAAGGATTTAATGTGAAATTGTTACAAATGTGGGTTGTTTTGTGTGCCATGAATATTAGGCTGATGTGAATAGGCATTAAAAATGGTTAATTTGTATGTTTTGGGCTCAGGGACTAAATTGAATAAAGGTAAAACTTTAGGGGCAATTTTGTAAAAATATGAAAAATTGACCAAATTGCATGAAATACATTTTTTTACTGCCTAAATTGATGAATTGAATGAAATTATTAATTTAGATCACGACTGAGTGAAAAATCGAGGAAAATAGAAAATTTCCAAAATGCCCCTAAACTTTGGTATTTGTGCAATTTAGCCAGGTAAGTTCGTATGAACTGAATTTTGTATAATGTTGATTAAATTGAATGGTATTGTGTGATTTATTGTGATTGAATCAATATATATATTATTATGCAATATATCATGTCATGGGACGATGGAAATTCAACGACAGATGATGATTATCAAGCCCCGTTTGAACCTTAGGAATTCATAGGATACAATTGACATGTCATTAGGGTTTACATGATTTGGGTACTAGTCCTGAACGTCCTACCGATGGCTGAGGTCCTACATGTGTTGCGGATACTCCATCGCTCGTGTCAACAGCATGGTGCAGCTACGTTTCGACCCACAGCTCGTGAGAGCATATCGATCTATAGCTCGTGTAAGCATACTGATTTACAGCTCATGAGTGCATACTGGTCTACAGCTCATGAGAGCATACCAATCTTAGCTCATGAGAGCATATCGATCCACAGCTCGTGAGAGCACATCGATCTACAGCTCGTGAGATCATACCGATCTATAGCTTGTGAGAGCATACTGATCTATAGCTCGTGAATGCATACCGATCTATAGCTCATGAGAGCATACCGATCTATAGCTCATTAGAGCATACTAATCTATAACTCAAGTGAGCATACCGATTCACAGCTCGTATGAGCATACATGTATAGGATTTGATAGATTACAGTTATATGAGTTAGCACACTATGTGGGAGCTATCTCGATTATCCAATGATATTCTAAATGGTTCAACAGGCATTATTTGGATATGAAGTGGTAAGAGTTCGATATGAACTAAGGTATAGATACATGTGAATTTCATTGAAATGGTATTACATGGTTTATTTAAAGTGGAAATGGATGATATATGTATATGATACATGAATAAATGTTGTGCTCATTCATGTTTATAATGCTTATGTTATATGTTTATTTGGCTAAAATGTTTGGTGTACATGCTTAGGCTTTGGCTATGTAACAACCCGTTTTTTGTCAAATCAGAACAGTGTTTTCAGGACCACAAATCTGAAGTTAAAATATTTATTTTATTATTATTTTAATGTCTACGGCATGATAAAATGATTGTGTGAAAATTTTGTTAAGAAATTTTATCATTTGAGTGGTTAATTCGATAAAAAGGACTAAATCATGTAAAATGCAATATTTATGTTCTATTAGTTAAAGGTGTTTATTAGCTATGGAATATTAAAGTAAAGGTCCTTAAGTAGTAATTAAACCGTTATAATGGTGAGTGGACAATTATGGACACATTATTAGGTGTTTTAATGGTATATTAGTAAGGTTAAATTGGTAATTTGGTTGTTAAGGTATAATAAATAAAACAAAAATCATGTTTTGTTGCCTATCATCTTCTTTAGCCAAATTTAACACGAAGAAAAGCCAAAATTCTTAGGGTTTCATTTGGCCATGACATCTATGCTTAATTAGATCAAGAAAAGTGAAACTCGGATCTATATCAAGGGAAAATCAAAGTTCTCGACTAACCGACTAGTTTAACCATTTTTATATCCGAGGTAAGTTCGTATGTAATAAGCATTGTTATATTTGTGTTTTAAATGCTTTGATTTTGTATAAATTGTGAATTCTGAACTTACGGATATTTTCGACGAAGATTCAACATTGAAAATCCCAGTTGAACCGTAGGAATAGATTAGGATACGAATGACATGTGATTATGGGATACATTGATTTGGCTTCGGGCCATGATATTAGCACTTCGGGTGCGAGCTTTATTGATTTGGCTTCGGGCCATGATATCGGCACTTCGAGTGCGAGCTTTATTGATTTGGATTCAGGCCATGCTCTCGACACTTCGGGTACAAGCTTCATTGATTTGGCTTTGGGCCATGATATTAGCACTTCGGGTGCGAGTTACATTGATTTGACTTCGAGCCATGATATTGGACTTAGGGTACGAGACTCCCGAGTATCTGAAATTTATTTTGAATAGTTCAACGGGTATATTGAAGAAGTGAAATGGTTAGAAAAAGATATGTATCGGTACAGATATGTACGTAAAACTATTCAAGCAATGAGTCAAAGGAAGTTGTGAGCTTTTGATTAATTATGTGCTTAAAATTCATGTTAACTTTGTGATTAATGCTTTGATGCAATTTATGTTTTTATTTTAAAATGTAAATGAACGATGAGACTTGCTTATTGTTTTCATACAAGCTTACTATGCTATAAAGCTTATTTTGTTAAGTTTACCCTATTTTACAGTGATTACAAGCTAGCTCGAATTCGAGGATCGTCGAAGACTTCATCACACTAGTAAGCTATCAATTTGGTACTTTTGAATCCATGTTTTGGAATATATGGAATGTATAGGATTATGGTCATTTTGGTATATAAGTTGATGATGAATTTAGCCATTTGAAATGGCTTGTAAATGTTTGAGGTTTGGTTTGTATATATAGCCATAAAAGTTGGCTTAATTTGCTTGGTTTGGTTGTGTATATATATGTGTGCATATGGCTTATATTATGTGATTGAGGTTGGTTTTGTGATGCTTATTGATAGTAGGTATTATGTTTGTCAAATGGTTGAAATATGAGAAGTTATAAGCTTGTGAATTTGAGCATAATGATACATGTTTGGAAATGTTTACTTAGTTGAAGTGTATATGTGTATTTGGTATAAATGGATTGGCCTATTTTGTGACTTGTGTATATTGTGGATAATGGAATTTATTTGGCATGATTTAGACTTGCTTTAGTTGGTTTGTATGCCTATTTTTTATGCCATGAATTGTGCAATTTGGTTTGATGTAGGTGTGCACAAGTGGGTGGCAAAATGGCTTGGTAAGTAGCCTATTTTGTCCACACAGGCGTGTGTCTCAGTCGTGTGTGACACACGATCATGTACACGATCGTGTGTCCCCTGGTGTTGAATTAGAAACTAAGTTAGTGTGCTCCACACAGCCTCACACACAGGCGTGTGACTTGGCCATATGGCATAAGTTAGTATACCCTACAGGTTTGGCATGGCCTAGCACATGGCCTGGTACACGGGCGTGTATGGCCATTTTTAGGGCACACGGGCGTGTGTGTTGGCCATGTGAACCAAGTCAGAGAGTTATACGGGGTCGAACACGGGCTGGGACATGGCCATGTGCTCCCATTTCAAATGTCCACACGGCCTATGACACGGGCTTGTCTTTTTCCATGTGTGAAACACGGGCGGGCCACACGGGCGTGTGTCCCCTATTTTTGACAAAAAATTTCTAAGTGTTCTAAGAGTTTCTAAAGTTATCAGTTTAGTCCTAAACCACTCCTAATGCATGTTTAGGGCCTCACGGGCTCATATTAGGGACAAAATGATTAGTTGTGAATTAACTGTATATGAATTGACTAATTGCATGTGAAATATATGTTTAAATGTGTTATAAGTTTGGTAATGCTCTATAACCCTATTTTGGCATTGAATACGGGTGAGAGGTGTTATATTTATTAGTATATGAGTTACGGTTTAGTCGATTTTAAGACTAGCGTAGCATATGTGAGAGTCTGGTATACATGCCATATATATCCTGTGATAGTGTGATGACTCTTGACAATTTAAATTATGTTTTCGTATAGCAAATGGATCCCAATCGAGCTGCAGCTGATGATGTTGAGAGTAATTCGCCAGCTCCAGATCAAGGGGCAGCGCCGTCTAAACCAAGAAATGTATCGAGTAGTCACGAAGGAGAGGCTAAAGAAGCATTTTTCCAAATGATGAACGAGTGGTTCACGCAATTTGTCCAGACAAATCTGACTGCTTAACAACCTCCACCCCCACCTAATCCCCAACCCGTTCCCGTAGTTCCTCAAGGTGTAGAACTTCTACGAGTAAATAAGCCACCAGTTGATTAGATTCGAAAGTACGGTGCCAAAAAGTTTAGAGCTACTGTTGACGATGATCTTGAAAGAGTCGAGTTTTGGTTTGAAAATACTATTTGGGTATTCGATGAGATTTTGTGAACGCCAGTTGAGTGTTTAAAGTGTGCCATTTCCTTATTGAAGGACACTTCATATCAGTGGTGGAATACCTTAGTGTCTGTGGTACCGAGAGAAAGAGTTACCTAGGAATTATTTCAGACTAAGTTCAAGAAGAAATATATAAGTCAGCAGTTTCTTGATCAAAAGCATAAAAAATTTCTAGAATAGAGACAAGGCTATATGACAGTGACCGAGTACGAAAGAGAATTCATAAGATTTAGCAAGTATGCTCTAGAGTATGCTTATACTGAATAAATCATGTGTAAACTGTTTGTTCATGGGTTGAACAAAGATATTAAACTTCTGGTTGGAATTTTAGAGTTGAAAAAATTTGTTGTCCTAGTTGATAGAGCTTGTAAAGCCGAGAAGCTTAGCAAATAAAAGAGAAAAGCAGATTCAGAGGCTAGAGACTTGAGAAAAAGATCGATGAATAAGTCATATCAATCTTCGTCAAAGAAATCTAGAGATTCGTACACTCATCCAAATGCTTCAATTGGGTATTCGAATAGAGATCGTGGAAAACAATACTCAAATCCTAAAGCTCAAGCTTCATCGGTATTGAGTATTGGTAGTGTGAGAACCAATAAACCCGAGTGTCAACAGTGTGGAAGATGAAGTTCTAGAGAATGTTAGAATAAAAGTAATAAATATTGTTACAAATGTGGTTCGCAAGATCATTTCATTCGAGATTGTCCCGAAGTAAATGAGAAAGATAAATTCCAGAATGCAAAACCAAGAAACACAGTTAATAGAGGGAGGCCACCTAGAAACACGGGAAATGTGACAGGTAGTAAAGGAGCGACAAGGGACTCCGATATGAAATCTCAGGCCAGAGCACCTGTTAAAGCTTACGCTATTTGCGCTCGCGAAGATGCGTCATCACCAGATGTTATCACCGGTACATTTTCACTTTATAACACTAATGTGATTGCTTTGATTGATCCTGGATCGACTCTTCGTATATATGTATGAGTTTGGTGTCTAATAAGAGTTTGCTTATTGAGTCTACTGAGTTTGTGATTAAAGTATCGAACCCCTTAGGCATGTATGTTCTAGTTGATAAAGTTTGCAAAAACTGTCCTTTAATGACTCAGGGTTACCGTTTTATGACTGATTTGATGCTTTTACCATTTGATGAGTTCGATGTAATTTTGGGTATGGATTGGTTGACTCTGCATGATGCCGTTGTAAATTGTAGATGAAAGACTATTAAATTTGAATGTCAGAACAATGAAATTATTTGAATTGAATCAGATGAGTTAAGTGGGTTGCCTATTGTGATTTCGTCTATGTTAGCTCAGAGATGTGTGAGGAAAGGTTATGAAGCTTACCTTGCTTATGTTTTAGATACATAAATGCCTAAATCTAAGATTGAATCAGTGCCAATTGTCTGTGAATATCCGGATGTGTTTCCTGAAGAATTATCAGGGTCGCCACCGATAAGAGAGGTTGAATTTGCTATTGAGTTAGTACCAGGAACTTCACCGATATCGATAGCTCTATACAGAATGGATCTGACAGAATTGGAAGAGTTGAAAGCTCAATTGCAAGAATTAACAGATAAAGGTTTTGCACGACCTAGTTTTTCACCCTGGGGTGCGCCAGTGATGTTTGTAGAGAAGAAAGACGGGTCAATGAGAATGTGTATTGATTATCAATAGGTAAACAATGTTACAATAAAGAATAAGTATCCACCACCAAGAATAGATGATTTTTGATCATTTGAAAAGGGCAACAGTGTTTTCAAACATTGATTTCAGATATGGTTATTATCAGTTGAGAGTTAAAGACTCGAATGTGCCGAAAACTGCATTCAGAATGAGGTACGGACGCCTTTTGGATTGACTAATACTCCTACAGCTTTTATGGATTTTATGAATCAGATTTTCAGACTGTATTTAGACAGATTCATTGTTGTATTCATTGACAACATTTTGATTTATTCACGATATGAGTCTGAGCATGCCGAGCATTTGACAATTGTGCTTCAAACCTTGAGAGATAAGTAATTGTTTGCAAAATTTAGTAAACGCGAGTTTTGGTTTTGAGAGGTCAGATTTTTGGGACATATTATTTCAGCTGAAGGCATACGAGTTGACCCAAGCGAGATTTTTGCAGTTGTTGATTGGAAACCATCGAGAAATGTATCTGAAGTTAGAAGTTTTCTAGGGTTAGCTAGTTATTATCGACGTTCTATTAAGGGATTCTCGATGATTACTACATCGTGATCAGATTGCTATAGTAAGATGTAAAATTCGAGTGGACAGAGAAATGTCAATAGAGTTTTGATTAGTTGAAAGCATAGTTAATAAAGAACCAGTTTTTGTAACACCCCAAACTTGGCCTAGACATTACGGTCGAGTCTGACGTGTCACATCACAATGATTTTTGAGATTTAGACTTGTTGAATAAAAATTCGTGTCAAGTTAAAACCATTTAGTTTTTATTGTTTGAGAAAGTTCAGCAAATTAAGTTGTTACAGTCTGAAATCAGCTTATCAAAACGATTTCCATATTTGTTACCACTGGTTTCTTAAACTGAATAAAACCGCGGAAGCTTCTTTGATTAAAACCTTGAAGTTTAAAATATGAATTTTTCTTAAAAATAGTTATTATTTTGAAAACTCATTTATATAAGTTTGGCAGTTTAAAATAAGAAATCGAAGCCCAATTAAAACTTCAGCAAATTCTAATGGCCGTATTACATAATCAATAGCCCAATACAAAATTTAAATAAATAATTCTAAAATAGAACATCAGCGATCATGTGGCCACCTCCGAGTCCTTCGCGGTTCCAAATCTTCTAAGGTTGGGGATTACCTGTACAGTTGAACAGAGGGGTGAGTTTACGAAAACTCAGTGTGTAATCCTCCTATCAAATAGTCAATAATAATAAATGCAAGAATGATGCTGGGCACGAGCCCTATTCAAGAATAAAGTGCGATGTAGGCCTTAGCCCATTACAAGAATAATGTGGGCCTAAGCCCAATCTGAGATCGAAGACGGTGTAGATATGCAACCCCCCTCAATCCAGTCAACACACCACCCGTACCAACCAACACACCATGTGGGGATAAAATCAACCCACCCAGCCAGCACACCAATATCGCAGCATAGCTGCCAGTGATAATAACGCAACAGAGCTGCCAGTAATAGTATATGTGGCAATGCCACCAGTAACAGTGAATGTGGCAGAGCCACCAATACAATACTTCCTCCATATCAGAATCCCAACCCCATGCAGTATGTCATGCATGTAGAATGCCATGCTCAGAATCAGTCATACGAATCACAAACAAACCAATCATACAAATCACAAACAAATCAGTCATACAAATCACAGACAAATTAGTCATTTAAATCACAGACAAATCAGTCATTTAAAACACAGACAAATTAGTCATTTATAACATAGACAAATCAGTCATTTACCCTCAAGGGGCAAAATACTCATTTTACCCTTTGAGGGTATTACAGTCATTTTACCCTACAGGGGCATTATGGTCATTTTACCCTACAAGGGCATTACAGACATTTTACCCTATAGGGGCATTACAATCATTTTACCCTACATGGGTATTTCGGTCATTTTACCCTACAGGGGCATTACGATCATTTTACCATACAAGGGTATTTTTGTTATTTTACCCTTTAGGGGTATTTCGGTCATTTTACCCTACAGGGGCATTACGCCATCCTACTGGGGCATTATAGTCATTTTACCCTACAGGGGTATTTCGATCATTTTACCCTATAGGGGCATTACGGTCATTTTACCCTACAAAGGTATTACGATCATTTTCCCCTACAGGGGCATTACAGTCATCCTACTGGGGCATTACAGTCATTTTACCCTACAGGGGTATTTCGATCATTTCACCCTATAGAGGCATTATGGTCATTTTACCCTACAGGGGTATTTCGGTCATTTTACCCTACAAGGACATTACGGTCCAAATAACAACCTTTCTGAAGGTCTACAGCCGCCACGAGTGACACAAATGACCCAAATGGTCGTAATGGTGTAAAGGGCCCAAGGCCATTATTCGGCCCAAGTTGGCCCATACGCTCGTGTAGCTCATTTAGCCCAAATTCAGTCACGGCTATGCGAATTACATTACCCATTCCAGTATTTGCCACTTATAGTGAATTTTATCTGTATGGGGCCCATTAGCCTATTGGGCCCACCCAGCCCATTTCAACCAAACGTGGCTTATAACGGCCCAAGAGCACGAGAATGCTCGCGGTGGCCTTTTCAATCTATTGCCCATGATTGGTGGGCTCAGTTTATCACACGAGCGATCGCACGCTCATGGGGCCACAAATGCCAAAGTTTTGGCTTTTCGACTTTTGTCGATTCACAGAAGAGAGGGGTGTGACTACACACCTGTTTTGCAAAACTGTGCTAAGATCTACGAGCACCCAACCTTGTTTGAATGAGGGTGACTTTAGCCCACTTAAACCATTGACGAAGGTTAATTTCAAGATTCTTGGCCAAAAATCTGTTTTACAACCTGATCTTGTTAACTATTACCATAAACATAAATAACTTGAATCAAACGGATAACAACTTACCGAATGTAGACTAAGAATGGCAGATAGAAGTAATCGCTCTACACAAGCACCCCCTAAACCCGAGGCATGATATGGTACAATCACACCCCTAGCAGTAACGGCAAAGACAAGATGATGTTAGAGAGAAAGATTATCTCGACAGAAAGTAAAGAAAGGGAAAAGACAACCGTGAATTCAAACAGAGATGGCAGTTACAGCAAGGTTCAGCCATAAGTCAAGGATTCTACACCCCAAAAGAAAACCAAGTTACCTTAATCGAATGCATAGAGAGAAATTTGGCTACAAGAGAATTTTACCAGTAATGTAGGAGGGAACTCTATGAAAGTCGAAGAAAGTAGAGAGGGAGGAATGAAGCAAAATTGAAATAGTGAACAAGGGAGAAGCCAATACAAGAAGCAGAGAGAAAAGGCAACAAAAGCCAATTTCTAGCACCCACGGCATAAAGAACCAAAACGCAAAAGAGGAAAGAAAAACAAACTTACAAAACCAAAAGTTTGAGAGAATAGTAGCTCAGCAGAAAATTCTTGTGTACCCACTATGCAATTTCGGCACAACTCTACTAAACTTAAAATTCCAATTTTCCTCCCCTAAATCTCTCCTAAAATCCCTCCTTGAATCTCTCCATGACCAGTTTAAACTCCACCCTTGCTGTGTTTCAATCCAACTCTACTACCTACATAGCTCAAGCAGCAAAATAAACACCCATTGAGCAACCCGGGACTTGAACCTCAGACCTTACAGTTGCACTACACGCCACCTTACCACTAGGTCACAAACTCTTCTTGTGTCATAAACAAGCACTATTATTAATAAAGCCTATATGCCAATGTCCAGATTCATTGAAGAGAAAAACTAAATTGAGTCATTTTTTTGAACACATAAACTTTTATGAGTTCCCACGCTCAAGACCTATTTCCTTCTAGGCCCAAATTCGGGGCGTTACAATTTTAGTTCAACCTGAGTCAAGTAAAGAGTTTGTGATTTACAGCGACATGTCATTGAATGGTTTGGGTTGCGTTTTGATGCAAGAAGGAAAAGTTATAGCTTATGCCTCTAGACAGTTAAATCAGCATGAAAAGAATTATCCGACGTATGAATTATAGGTGGCTGCTATTGTATTTGCATTGAAAATTTGGTGACATCATTTATACGGCAAGAAGTTTCATATCTTTACAGAGCACAAAAGCTTAAAATATATAATGACTCAGAAAGATTTGAATTTGTGACAACGGAGATGGCTTGTAATAGCCCGTTTTTAGTCAATTCAAAAAAGTGGTTTCGAGACCACAAATACGAAGTCAAAATAATTATTTTATTATTATTTTAATGTCTATGGCATGAAGATATGATTGTGTGAAAATTTCGATAAGAAATTTTATCATTTGAGTGTTTAATTTAGTAAAAAGGACTAAGTCGCGTAAAGTGTAAAATGCATGCTCTATTAGTTAAAGGTATTTAATAGCAAAGGAATCTTAAATTAGAGGTCCTTATGTTGTAATTAGACCATTATTAGTGTTAGTGGAAAAATATGGACATGATTAATGTTTTTTAATGAATTTTAATAAAGGTTATTTAGGTAATTTATCAAATAAACATAACAAAAGAAATAAAAAAAAGATATCATCTTATTCTTCTTCTTGTTCAACTGAATCTAGGGCTAAGAAAACACCATTTTTATGTTCTTCATTCGGCTATGATTGCATAGCTAATTAAGGTATGATTTTTATCTCCTTTTTAATGATTTCTATGTTTTTGAGATTGTTGCAACTACGTCTAGCTAGCCTAGGGACTATTTTACAAAATTGTTAAAGATTTTGAATGTTGCCATTGATGAATAAGCATGAGTTTTGAAGTTTCTTGATAGATTATGAATGCTTGTTGATAGATATACAAGTTTTGTTAGTGATTTTTAAGTGAAAATGCAAATAAGGGGCTAAATTGTGAAATGTGTGAATTTAGTGGTTAAAATGTGAAATAAATGAAAAATATTGGCTACTAGGTACCTAATTGTAATTACACTAGCATGGGTTGGTATTGAATTTCATGATTTTGTGATATTATGAAATAAGGACTAAATTGTAAAAATGTGAAACATTAGGGGCAAATATGTAAAAGTGTTTTAAAGTGAATTTGGACTAAATTTAATAGTGTGATAATTAAATAAATTGATTTTGATTACATATAGATCAAGAAAAAGTGAAATTTGGATCTAGATCGAGGGAAAAATAAAGTTCTCGGCTAATCGATCAGTTTAGCCATTTTTACATCCGAAGTAAGTTCGTATGTAATGAGCATTGTTATGATTATGCTTTAAATGCTTTGATATTGCATAAATTGTGTATACGAGACTACAGTCATGTTAGACAACAATTTGACTAATTATGGGCACTTAGTGTGCAAAATCGAGATAGTTTCGGCAAAATATTTGCACTTATTGTGTGAAATCGAGATAGCTTCAGCTATATGTATATATTGGCACTTAGTGTGCGAGATTGATACAACTTCGGCTATTTATTTGGCACTAAGTGTGTGAGTTTTTTAAGTATCCAAAAATATTCTGAATGGTTTAACGAATATGTCTAAGATGTGAATGAGTATGAGTTAAATACGGGAAGGTACAGGTATGTATAAGAACCAAGTAATACACTAAAATGATGAAAATTATGGAAATTACATCTAATTTGGTGGATGCAAATGTGTAGGTTGATGATTCATTATGAGATATGTTATGTTATGTTCTTAGCTTAATTTGAGTATATCTGATGAGTTGATACAAATACAATACGAACTTACTAAGCTATAAAGCTTACTTTGTGTATTTCTCTATGTTTTATAGTGATTTCAAAGCTAGCTCGGATTAGGGGATCGTCAGAGATATTGTCACACTATCCAACTATCAATTTGGTACTTTTGAGTTTATGTTTTGAGTATATGGAATGTATAGAGACTTTGGTCATTTTGGTTCATGAATTGATGATGAATGTAGCCATTTGAGTTGGCTTGTAAATGTTCTAAGTTTGGTTTGGTATATTGCCATATAAGCTGGCTTATTTTGGCATGATTGAATCATGTATATATATATGTATGTGGTTTGTGCAATGTTTTGAATGTTGGATAGATAATACTTGTGGATAATTAGTATTATGGATAGCAAATGGTTGGGTTATGAACATTGGTAAGCTAGTGCATTTTAGACATTGATGCACATTTGAATTGGGTATGAATTTTTATGGCATATTATGGTATTTATGTTTTGTATTGGTTGATGTTGGAAATGGTATAGAATATGCATGATCTAAGCTTGAATTAGTTGGTTTAAATGCCAAATTATGTTATGTTTTGGGAGCAAATTTTGTTTGGTATAGGTTTGTGCAAGTTAGGTGGCAAAATGGCTTGGTAAATAGCCTATTTTTGTCCACACAGGCAGAGACATGAGCGTGTGTCTCAGCCGTGTGTGACACACGGTTATGTACACTGCCGTGTGTCCCCTGGTGTTGAAATTAAAACCAAGTCAGTATGCTTCACATGGACTCACACACGGGCGTGTGACTTGGTCGTGTGGCATAAGTCAGTATATCCTATAGGTTTGACACAATCTAGCGCACGGCCTAGCACACGAATGTGTATGGCCATTTGTAGGACACACGGGCTTGTGTGTTGGCCGTGTAACCCAAGTTAGAGAGTTACATGGGGTCGAACACGAGCTGGGACACGACCATGTGCTCCCATTTCGATTGTCCACATGGCCTGTGACACGGGCGTGTTTGTTGGCCGTGTGAGACACACGGCCGAGCCACACGGACGTGTGTCCCTTGTTTTTGAGAAAAAATTTTAAATGTTTAAAAAGTTTCCAAAGTTATCAGTTAAGTCCCAAACCACTCCTAATGCATGTTTAGGGCCTCGTAGGCTCGTATTAGGGATGATATGAATGTGTTGATTGTTATTTGAATGAAATTTGGAAATGTGTGAGTAAAAGTATTATAATTGTGTTATAAGTTCGGTAATGCTCTGAAACCCTATTCTGGCATTGAATACGGGTAAGGGGTGTTACATTTATTGGTCTCAGAGCTACGGTTTTGTTGATTCTAGGACTAACGTAGCGTATGTGATAGTCTAGATATACATGCCATATATAAACTCTAGCTACTCAACAACCTCCACCCCACTTAATCCTCAACCGGTTCTTGTAACTTCTCAAGGTGTGGAACCTCTACGAGTAAATAAGCCACCAATTGATAAAATTCGTAAATATGGGTCGAAGAGTTCAGAGCTACCATTGATGATGATCCCGAGAGAGCTAAATTTTAGCTTGAAAACACTATTCGGGTATTTGATGAACTTTCTTGCACACCAGGTGAATTTTTAAAATGTGCTGTATCACTTCAAAGGGACATTGTGTATCAATGGTGGGATACTTTGGTGTCTGTAGTACCAAGAGAGAGTTACTTGAGAATTCTTTCAGACGAATTTAATAAGAAATATATAAGTCAGAGATTCCTCGATCAAAAGCAAAAGAATTTTTAGAATAGAAATAGGGTCATATGACTGTGACTGAGTACGAAAGAGAATTTTTACGGTTGAGTAAGTATGCTCAGGAATATATTTCTACTGAAGAAATCATGTGTAAATGGTTTGTTGATGGGTTGAACGAATACATTAAACTTCTGGTCGAAATTTTAGAACTGAAGGAATTTATTATTTTGGTAGACAGAGCTTGCAAAGCCGAGAAGCTTAGCAAAGAAAAGAGAAAGGCTGATTCAGATGAAAGAGATTCAAGGAAGAGAGTAAACCTTATCATTCCTCGTTAAAGAAATCTAAGATATTATTTTAACCAATAGATAACTTCAGCAGGGTATTTCAATAGAGATCACGAAAAGCAATACACCAGTCGTAAAGCTCAAGCTACATTAGTATCGAGTGTTGGCAACGTGAAAAATAACAAATTCGAATGTCAACAGTGTTGAAGATGACATTTTGGAGATTATTGGGTGAAATATAATAATAGAGCTTGTTACAGTTGTGGCTCACGAGATTATTTTATTCGAGATTATCCTGGATTACCCGAGAAAGACAAATTGCAGAATGTGAGATCGAGTAACACAGCTAATAGAGGGAGGCCATCGAGAAATGCAGGAAATGTGACTAGTAGTAGAGTCATGACAAAAAAATTCGGCTAAGGAATCTGAGGCCTGAGCACCTACTAGAGCTTACGCTATTCGCGCTCGCGAAAAGGCATCGTCACCCGATGTTATCACTGGTGCATTTTCTCTTTACGACACTAATGTGATTGCATTGATTGATCCTGGATCAACTCATTCGTATATCTGTATGAATTTAGTGTCTAGTAAAAAAATTGCCTATTGAATCTACCAAGTTTGTAATTATAGTATCGAACCCCTTAGGCAAGTATGTTCTAGTAGATAAAGTATGCAAGAACTGTCCTTTAATGACTCGGGGTTACTTCTTTTCAGCTGATTTGATGCTTTTTCCATTTGAAGAGTTCGATGTAATTCTGGGTATAGATTGGTTGACTCTGCATGATGCTATTGTGAATTGTAGATGAACAAATATTGAATTGAAATGTCAGAATAGTGAAATTCTTCGAATTGAATCAGTTGAATCAAGTGAATTACCTGTAGTGATTTTGTTTATGTCAGCTCAAAAATGTGTGAGAAAAGGTTGCAAAGCTTATCTTGCTTATGTTTTAGATACAAAAGTGTTTGAATCGAGGATTGAATCAATGCCAGTTGTCTATGAATATCTGGATATGTTTCCTGAAGAATTATTAGGGTTGCCACTAATAAGAGAGGTTGAATTTGCTATTGAGTTAGTTTCGGGAACTTGACCGATATCTATAGCTCCGTACAAGATGGCTTCAACAAGAGTTGAAGAGTTGAAAGATCAATTATAAGAATTAACAGATAGAGGTTTTGCACGACCTAGTTTTTTTACCCTGAGGTGTGCTAGTATTGTTCGTAAAGATGAAAGACGGGAAAATGAGAATGTGTATTAATTATCGATAGCTCAACAAGGTTACAATAAAGAATAAGTATCCGTTGCCAAGAATATATGATTTGTTTGATCAGTTGAAAGGGAAACAATGTTTTTGAAGATTGATTTGAGATCTGGTTATTATCAGTTGCGAGTGAAAGATTCAGATGTGCCAAAAACTACATTCAAAACGAGGTACGAACATTATGAATTTATTGTTATGCCTTTCAGATTGACTAATGCTCCTGCAATCTTTATGGATTTGATGAACCAGATTTTTAGACCGTATTTAGACAAATTCGTTGTTGTGTTCATTGATGACATTCTGATCTATTCACGAGATGAGTCTAAGCATGCCGAGCATTTGAGGATTGTGCTACAAACCTTGAGAGATAAGTAAATCTATGCTAAATTCAGTAAATGTGAACTCTGGCTTCGAGAAGTTTGATTTTTGGGACACATTGTTTCAGCGGAAGGTATACGAGTTGATCCGAGTAAGATTTTTACAGTTGTTGACTTAAAACCATCGAGAAATGTATCCGAAGTTAGAAGTTTTTTGGGATTTGCCGGCTATTATCAACGTTTTGTTAAATTTTCTCGATCATTGCTACACCGATGACCAGATTGCTACAGAAAGATGTGAAGTTCTAGTGGTCAGAGAAATGTCAACAGAATTTTGATCAGTTGAAAGCATTGTTAACTGAGGCACCAGTTTTAGTTCAACCTGAAACAGGTAAAGAGTTTGTGATATATAGTGATGCGTCATTGAATGGTTTGGGTTGCATTTTGATGCAAGAAGGAAAAGTTATAGCTTATGCCTCTAGACAGTTAAAGTCGCATGAAAAGAATTATCCGACACACGATCTAGAGTTGGTCGTTATTGTATTTGCATTGAAGATTTGGCGACATCATTTGTACGGTGATAAATGCCACATTTTTACCGGTCACAAAAGTTTAAAGTATATAATGACTCAAAAAGATCTTAATTTGCGACAACGAAGATGGCTCAAGTTGTTGAAAGATTACAAGTTAGTAATTGATTATCATCAGAAGAAAGTATATGTGGTTGCAGGTGCTTTGAGTAGAAAATCTCTATTTTCTTTGAGAGCGATGAATACGAAATTGATTTTGTCTAATGATGGTTCGATAGTGGCTGAGTTGAAAGCCAAACTGACTTTTCTTTAGCAAGTTTGTAAAGCTCAAAACTGTGATACCAAGTTACAAGCTAAAAGAGTACAATGTGAGTCGAACAGCGATTCAGACTATCAGATCGAAGCTGATGATTATTTACTATTTTGAAACAGAATCTGTGTATCAAAGAATTCTGAGTTAATTCAGAAGATTTTCCACAAAGAACACAGTAATTGTTTATCTGTCCACCCGAGGAGTACCAAAATGTATAATGATTTGAAATAAATATATTGGTAGTGAGGCATGAAACGGGATATTTTAGAGTTTGTATCGAGATGTTTAGTGTGTCAGCAAGTTAAAGCTAAACATCAAGTGCCTTCTGGATTACTACAGCCTGTGATGATACCAGAGTGGAAATGGGATAGAGTTATGGTGGATTTTGTATCGGGTTTGCCTCTGTCTCCGAAGAAGAAAGATGCTATTTGGGTTGTCATAAATCGACTAACAAAATCAGCACATTTCATTCCTGTACGTACTAATTATTTACTTGATAAATTGGTTGAGTTGTACATATCTCAGATCGTTAGATTGCACGGAGTGCCAGTTTTGATTATTTCGAATAGAGATTCGAAGTTTACATCACGATTTAGATTGCACGGAGTGCCAGTTTCGATTATTTCGAATAGAGATTCGAAGTTTACATCACGATTTTGGAAGAAATTGCAAGAAGCTCTGGGTACGAGGTTGAATTTTAGTACAACATTTCATCCACAAACTAATGGTTAGTCTAAGAGAGTAATACAGATTCTCGAAGATATGTTTCACTGTTGTGTGTTAGAATTCAAAGGTAACTGGGAGAAATTTTTTCCGTTTGTTGAATTTACGTATAACAACAACTTTTAGTCGAGAATAAAGATGGCACTGTACGAAGCTTTATATGGTTGCAAATGATTAACTCCGTTGTACTAGACTGAGCTGAGTGAGACAAAGATTCACAAGGTTGATTTGATCAGAGAGTGTAACACCCCTAACGCGTATCCGTCGCCAGAATGGGGTTACGGAGTATTACCGAACAAAATGCAACCTCTGGATATTTATGAACATATATAGAAATTAAATCATTCAAAAATCATCAAATATTAAAATAAAAGAAATTGCTATTTGATACTCCTATAATAAACATCAAATATAATATAAAGAGTATTTAATAATTAAAACACATTAACAACGTCACAAGCTAACTCATATATAACTATTTTATTTATTAAAACATAAATCACTATTCATATGGTCATTTAATAAACTTAAACTTAATATTAAGCAAGCTTAATAATTATACTCTATTTAATGTCAACTTTTGTTATATTTTAATCAATTCAAGTTAAAACATCTCAAGTCTACTTCATAAACCACAACTTATCCGTAACTTAACATATAACAAAATTACTCAAATTCGCATTTATCCTTTCCTTGACATAAGATAGCCGAACCATACTCATTTTAATTTATACTCTGTAACATCCAGAATTAATGGGCCTTTGCATTTGATGTGTGTTACGTCCAACGTGATAATTAGAGTGTTTAAGGGGTTCAGATTGGGCTCAAGTTTGGCCTGAGGCCTTAATCAAATTTTTAGTTTGGGTACTTTAGTGGAAAGCTAGATAGGTCCGGGCTTAAAAGATATTATCCGCGTATTAAAACACAAAAATGGGCTAGTGGCCCAGTGGACAGTGGCGTGAAAAGCAGTAAGGGGATCCAAGGTTCGAGTCACATTACCTACTTATTTTTAATTATTTTTGGAGTCAAAGGAGAGGAGAGTGGGGGCGGCTAGGATGCTTTAAAATAGGAAGATTTATCTATTTGGATAATGTGGATATTGTGCCGATAATAGTAGGGAGAGGTGGTGTTATTTAGGCCTCTTCTAGAGGTATGGATAGATTAAGATAAAGAAGAAAAGATAGGTGTTATCTGCTAAGTGTAGTGTTGGCTGAAATTCCATCTCCTAGAGGGGGAAAGATATCAGTTTCTTTATGGCAAAGGGGTGCCAAAATTTCCCCTACTATTTAATTAATTGTTAGTTATCAAGAAGGGCACTTTCGGGTTTTGATAAGTAAGTGCCAAAAATTCTCTAGAAATAGGGGTGGTATCTCTTCAATTCCGATATTTGAACCCTATTATTTTTCTCATTCTCTGTGCCAAAACTCTCAGTCATTCTCTGCAATTTCTTTTCTTTTGATTGCTTCAAAAGCCGAAATCTCTAAATCTTCACTTTCATTCAAAATCCGAAACTCTGAACTTTCTTCTCATCTCCATAGCCGAATACCTCTTATTCTCTTCTGTTGATTTCTTCATCAAAGCTGAATCTTTATAGATCTCTTGAGATCATCCTTTCTTTCTGATCTTCTCAAAAGCCAAAATTCCCTAGGAGTTGCCGAATTCTTTGTGTTAAGGTGAGTACCGATTTCTTCTATTCTTTTTCCCTTCTCTTTTGGTTTTTTTGAGACCATAGCCGAATGGCTAGTTGGTTGATAGGACATCATTAGTTTGACTTTTCCACTAATCTCATGTTCTTTTGGGCGGCACTTCGAGAAATTGGAGTAGATCTAATCATCTAGATCTCAAAAGCTAGAAACTGTTAATCTCTAAGTATCCTATCTATTTCGGGATTTCAAGGTAAGGGGTTTTCATTAGATTTCTATTAGATTCATTATCGTACTTAAGATCTTAATCATATGGTATGGTTTAACAACCCTATGTCATTATAGTAGTTCTGACAAGGACTCTTGATGGAATCAAATTGGATCAGGCAAAGTAGAGGATTGGATTTGTTAAATCAATCCCTAAGTTTAAGAAGCGAGCGGTATCAGCAGTGTGGGATTGGCCACCGGGTTGTGGACCGACTTCAGAACAAAATCTTAGATTGTTAGCAGACGTGGCGGCTTCTGATAGTGTCGACATATAAAGTGTCATCTTAATCAGTAACCAGTGTGTAGATCCTTAACACATAAGTATTGTTGTAATATATATGTATACGATATGGGCTAAAAGCCATAAAGAGAGGCTGCATAAACAAATGTAATACCCAAAAAAGGTAGGTAATGGATGCAGTGCGTAATCATAGAAACTTCTCTATGTGTATCGATGTATGTAAAAGTCTGTGATCGGTTTAAATGGCTTAATGTTTTGATTCTTGCATGTATGTATGCATGGGTTAGGATTGATTGATTTGTGGAAGGGGAGTAGGTCATGAGGTGATCGGTGGCTTTGCCACATAGGTCACTGATGATCGGTCTTTATGACAATGACATATTTGTCGAAATACTATAATGTATTTTCTGAGGTTCGCATAAGCGATCGGTGGCTTTGCCACATAGTTCAAATGGTGATCGGTCTTTATGACAGGCAGCACAGCTGTCGATGTGGTGTGTAGCAGATAGAGGGTTGATTGTAGAAATCCCCATGGTGTGATGGTTGGTACGGGGGAGTGTAGAGGATAGACTCTTAGGTTTGGGATGGGCCATGTTGCATGAAATATTTTATTACCATTGTGTATGGGCTAAGGGCCATAATGTGTTTGTGGGCCCAAGGCTTTCGTGGGATTTTGAGAGTTGCACATTGAGTCTTTGTGACTCACCCTTTTATTTTTTCCCACTTTTCAGATGAGCAGTAGTTCGTGGACATAGGAGCCGAGGTGGACTCGAGGGGCCATTGAGACTATTATCTACATACACTATTTTTGATTTTGTTTTCAGTTAAATTTTAATTTTTGGGAACATTTTTGTAATAAGGCCTCCAAAACTTAGGTTTCGATTTATTTATTTTTGTTATGTTGGTTTTTTTTTTCAAGCTTATGTTTTCTTCAATGTCTTAAATATAAAATGAAATGATAAATGGGCTTTTCAAACTCAATCAACGTAAATGTTAAAGTTATTTCCAAAATTTCACATTTAATTGATTATTCGGCTATAATAAACTAATTTTTTCCAAAACCTTTCAGAGTAAAGTTTTCAAGATTCAACCCATAGCATACCAGATCTGGTCATGATGCATGGGCCGGGTTTGGGGTGTTACATTTTGGTATCAGAGCCTAATTGAAAACTCAAACTGTGAAATGGGCCTAGTAGTGATTTGTAAAAGTAATGTATGTTGAGAAAAGTATTTGTTAAGATATGGCCTTCGAGTCTACCGGCACCCGATCCACCTAGATATGGCCTTTGATGTGATATGTATGGTGGGCTTCATAGGGACGTAAGCTAGTATGATTAAAGCTTGATGGAATTTAGGTTTAGTATAAACACTTCTTCAAATCTCATAAGACTTAATTTCTAATTAAACATGTCTGTGAACAAGTTACAGGGTTAGGGTGTGGTAACGAGCATACGCATGTCTAGGATTGGATCCAGGGTGAGCTTGGTATTAAAGCGGCCCTAGCGGCTCACCTCCTCTTTTCTGGAATCTTACCTGGTGCGTAGTGGTTGTTCACTCTAACCAAGAGGGCTTGTTGACGGGCCAAAACTTATAACTAAAACCCGAAAAGGACCAGCCACCCTATTTTTTTTAAAATTAAATTATCCCTAGTTTTGTAAAATTTTCAAAATTCCCTTGATCTGTGAAAATTACCCAAAATACCCTCGGTTGACAAAATTTCCAAAATACCCCTGGTTGGTAAAAATTATCGAAATACCCCTGAGTTGCAAAATTACCAAAATACCCCTATTTTGTAAAATCACCAAGGAACCCTATTTTGGAAAACTACAAAAATACCCCTGTAGGTTAAAATTACAAAAAAAACCCTCGGGTAGTGAAATGACAAAAATACCCATAGGTGATGAGTGTGAGTTCATGGATGTTTACTTGTGTGTTTGATGCATGTATGTGGTGCTCTGTTTGATGTTAATTGAATGTGAATTCTAGAACTAGGAAATACAGACTTGAGAATTGAACTTTGTAGATAGAATTCGAATTCGAAAGAACTATTGTTAAAACTACTTTTCATAAGGTATCATTATTAATCGATTGGAAGAAAGAATTATTAATTCATAAAATTTCTAATCAGATAAATCGCGAACGGTAGAATGAGCACTAGGGGACGTGGTGTGCGTTGCCGAGGCAGAGGCAGGATTGCTGTGTTAGAACTCGTAAGGTTTGGTCGCAAGTTAGGGAATGAGGTACCAGTGCCACCAGCTGTAGAGGCAAAATTTCAAGATCAGACGGTCGGAGATGATGCTGTATCTCAGGCAATATTAAGGGTTTTAGAGAGGGTTACTGGGGCAGGCATGGGCACAGGAGCCCGGAAGCTTGTGCCGGAGTGACTTAGAGCCAATGGGGCAGAGGTGTTTAAGGGCATTTCTGGTGTAACTCCTAGCACAGCAGAGTATTGGTTGGAAGCAATGGAGTGTATAATGGATGATCTTGACTTCACGGTAGAGAAGAAGCTGAAGGGAGTGGTGTCTCTTCTTTGGGATGAAGCTTATCAATGGTGGCTTACAGTTAAAGGTGGTACCGTGGCTGACCGTATCACCTGGGATTACTTCAAAACGGCGTTCCAAAGTAAGTACATTGGGACGAGTTATGTGGATGCGCAGCGCAAAGCATTCCTGAATCTGGTTCAAGGAAGTAGGTCAGTGGCGACTTATGAAGTGGAATTCTTACGCCTTAGTCGTTATACTCGAGGGATAGTGGCCACAGAACATGAGCGATGTATTTGTTTTGAGGATGGCCTGAAGGATGATCTACGTGTGTTGATAGCTCCACAATAAGAGCGGGAATTTATTGTGCTGAGAAAGCTAAGATAGCTAGGAGGTGAAACAAACGAAAAAGCTGAACCTGGATAGAGATAGAGATGGAGGTAAGAGAAATTTTGGATCATTAGGAACAGTCGTGCGTACTCAAAAAAGACCTAGGATGGATGGACTGAGACAATTTGAGACCCGTTCTTTGCTAGCCAATAAGGAAGTGTGCTCGATGTGGTAAGTTCCATGTAGGTGAGTGTTGGGTAGGCAGTGGGAAGTGCTTTAGGCGTGGATCTATGAATCATCAGATAAGAGACTGTCCTCATCCACGGGATGAGGTAGGACCCATGGCGTGGTAATGCTCGGTAGGTAGAGGAGGTCAAGAATGCAAAGAGGTCGTGGTGCGACCGGAGGTGGTAACAGTTTGGTCGGTAGTGGAGCACTGTGCCGAGGGGAAACACTGAGGTGAGACAGCCGGGGTTGGTCTATGCTCCCAGACATCGAGAGGAGGCTGATGCACTGGATGATATAACCGATACGTTTTTAATATTTGGATTACCTTACACTGCATTGATTGACATTGGGTCAACACATTCATATATTACTAGTAGTGTGTCAGGAACTTTAAGTTTAGATTTTGAAATTACCCCTAGGGCGATGACAGTAATTAGCCTTTCAGGACAATCTGTAGTAGTAGATAAACTTTATCGTGAGGTACCCTTAGAAGTTCAGGGAATAGTTTTCTTGATGGATCTGATGGAGTTACCATTCGGGGAGTTCGACTTAATATTAGGCATGGACTGGTTGGTAAAGTACCAAGCGAATTTAGATTGTGCAGCCAAGTGTATGGTGTTAAGAACCCCCAAGGGAGGTGAAGTGTTGGTGATAGGAGAAAGGGGGAATTGTCTGTCGAACGTAGTGACTGCCCTAAGAGTGGAAAGACTGGTGAGAAAAGGATATGAGGCAGTTTTAATATTTGTAAGGGCTTTGGAAGCCAATGACCTAACTGTTGAGGATATTAGGACGGTGAAGGAATTTTCTGATGTTTTCCCAGAAGAGCTTCTGGGATTACCTCCGGATTGAGAAGTGGAGTTTGGAATTGATCTTCTTTCGGGAATAGCGTTGGTATCTATTACTCCATATAGAATGGTGTCGAAGGAGTTGATGGATCCAGGAGTTATTGGATAGAGGGTTTATTCGACCAAGTGTGTCACCTTGGGGAGCACCGGTGTTATTTGTTAAGAAGAAGGATGGTTCAATACGTATGTGTATTGCCTATCACTAATTGAATAAGCTAACAATCAAGAGCAAGTACCCGTTTTTGAGGATCGAAGACTTGTTCGATCAGTTGAAGGGGGCGTCAGTCTTTTCGAAGGTAGATCTGAGGTCAGGGTATCATCAACTTAAGGTCAATGAGGCGGATATTCATAAGACGGCATTTAGAACTCTCTATAGTCATTACGAGTTCATAGTGATGCCATTTGGGTTGACTAACGCACCAGCAACATTTATGGATATGATGAACCGTGTGTTCCAACCCTATTTGGATCGGTTTGTCGTGGTTTTTATTGATGACATCTTCGTTTACTCAAGGTCGGAGGAGGAGCATGATTCACATCTGCAAGTGGTTCTGCGGATTCTGAGGGAGAAGCAGCTTTATGCCAAATTCAGCAAGTGCGAATTCTGGCTAAGGGAAGTTACTTTTTTAGGTCACGTTGTGTCAGCAGATGGGATTAGGGTGGACCCTCAAAAAATTGAAGCGGTGTTGGATTGGAAGCAGCCTAGATCGGTAGTAGAAATTTAGAGTTTTCTTGGTCTAGCCGGTTATTACCGAAGGTTTGTTGAAGGATTTTCTTCGATTGCGGCACCACTGACTAAGTTATTACGGAAAAGGGGTTCCGTTTGTTTGGTCGGACAAGCAGCAAGAAAGTTTTGAAAGGTTGAAAAGGATTTTGACGGAGGCTCCGATATTGATTTAACCAGAGGCTGGGAAGGAATTCGTGATTTACTGTGATGCATCACACATGGGACTAGGATGCGTGTTGATGCAAGATGGAAAGGTTGTTGCGTACCGTCTCGGCAGTTAAGGCCGCACGAAGCAAACTATCCCACCTATGACTTGGAGTTGGCGGCGATGGTTTTTGCTTTGAAGATTTGGAGACACTATCTGTACGGGGAGAAACTTATCATTTATACCGACCATAAAAGTCTAAAATACCTTTTGACCCAGAAGGAGTTGCATCTAAGGCAGAAAAGGTGGATCGAGCTATTAAAGGATTATGATTGCTTGATCGAGTATCTTGATCGAGTATCATCCGGGTAAGGCTATTGTGGTGGCGGATGCTCTAAGTCGTAAGGTAATCACTGACTTGAGAGCAATGTTTGCTCACCTTAGTTTGTATGATGATGGGAGCTTATTGGCTGAACTTCAAGTAAAGTCCACATGGGTCAGTCAAGTTACGGAGAAGTAGCAGACTGATGAATTGCTAAAGGAGAAGTTTCCGGTAGGAGCCAGTGATGAATCAACGGGATTTAGTGTGAATGAGGAAGGGCTATTATGTTTTCAAGGGAGAGTGTGCATGCTGAAAGATCCTGAATTAAGGTATAGGATTTTGCAAGAAGCGCATGGTAGTCCATACACTATGCACCCTGGAGGGAGTAAGATGTATTGGGATTTATGAGAACAATTTTGGTGGCCAGGCTTAAGACGAGAGGTGACTGAATTAGTGGGGAAGTGTTTGATCTGTCAGCAGGTAAAGGCAGAACATCAGTTACCATCAGGGTTGTTGTAGTCGGTAAAGATTCCACAATGGAAGTGGGAAAGGATCACATGGACTTTGTTAGTGGGCTACCTCTCACGCCTACTAAGAAAGATTTAGTTTGGGTGATTGTTGATCGCTTGACGAAGTCTGCTCATTTCTTACCGGTACGAGTCGATTACTCTTTACAGAAATTGGCTAAGCTATACATAGCAAAGGTGGTGAGGTTGCATGGAGTACCGATATCGATCATATCAGACAGGGACCCTAGGTTCACATCACGATTTTGGAAGGCGTTGCATCAAGCATTGGGTACGAAGTTGGATTTTAGTACGGCGTTCCATCCTCAGACTGATGGACAGTCTGAGCGGGTAATTCAAATTTTGGAGGACATGTTAAGGGGTTGTGTCATTGATTTCAGAGGTAGTTGGGAGGAGTTTTTACCATTGGCGGAGTTTGCGCACAACAATAGTTACCAGTCTAGTATTCAGATGGCGCCTTACGAAGCATTCTATGGGCGGAGGTGTCGTACTCCTACTTGTTGGACAGAATTAGGGGAACATTGGATTTTGGGTCCGGAGTTGGTTACAGAGACAGAAAAGAAGGTTGAGTTAATTCAAGCTCGACTAAAGGAAGCATCGGATAGACAGAAGTCGTATGCTAACTTGAAGCGTAAGGACATAGAGTTTGCAGTGGGTGACAAGGTGTTCTTGAAGGTATCGCCATGGAAGAAAATCGAGGTTCTGGACGGAAGGGTAAATTAAGTCCCGATTTATTGGACCTTATCGGTGTTGAAGCGAGTTGGACCGAGAGTGTATCAGCTAGAGCTACCTTCTGAGCTAAGCCAGATTCACAATGTCTTTCATGTCTCTATGTTGAGATGATATCGTTCGGATCCATCCCATGTAGTGCCAATGGAAGAAATCGAGGTGAGGCCTAACCTATCCTTTGAAGAAGAACCAGTGGAGATCTTGGATCGTGATGTCAAAGTGTTAAGAAGGAAGAAAGTTCCATTGGTTAAGGTTCTATGGCAGAATCACGGCTCTGGGGAGGCTACGTGGGAACTGGAGGAAGCGATGCGACAATAATACCTACATCTATTCAGATCAGGTAATTTCGAGGACGAAATTTCTTTAAGGGGGTAGAACAGTAGCATCATGAATTAATGGGCCTTTGCATTTGATGTGTGTTACGTCCAACGTGATAATTAGAGTGTTTATGTAACACCCCAAACCCGGTCAATACACCACGACCGAATCTGGTATGCTACAGGGAAAAAGGTTTTGGGTGGTTTAGGTTGAAGTCTAGAAGTTTGGTGAAAACACTTAGCGAAATTTTGTGTTTGAGGAAAACTCAAGTAGGTTTTGATTAAAAATCTGATGATGTATTTGAAAACCCATAAAGTTTTGAAGATTTATCCGGTGTGTAAGTAAAACTAGTTTATTTCGTTTTGAAGCTTAAGTTATTTCTTATTGTTACTAAAACATTTTTGACTTAGTAGAAAATCATATTTAAGTTAGAAAAACCATTTGAGTTCACTTTATCCCAAGTTATAGTATGATACCCGATGGTATAGTTTAAGACATCGTTTTTGAAATTTTGAAATCGTTGTCTTTCCAAGTTTTAGCACATTTCACTCAATTAGTTTGTTAAAGCATATTGAAAATCCACTTAAACATAACATATCAAAACATAATTTAAGAGGCCATTTACAAACCAAAATAAACCCAAAAGTAATAAAAAGTTTAAGTACCAAATTAATAATAGTCTGAGAAAATCATTATTTGAGCATGGCATGAGCACCTCGAGTCCATCCCGGCTCCATGTCCGCGTCTAAGTGTCACCTGAAAAGTCAAAGGAGAGAGTGAGTCGCAAGACTCAGTGTATAAATCCCTCTCCCGATATATCATGCCAACACACATCATAACAAAATAATGCAAGTAATGCACCCGATCCTAACCAACCATATCGCCTTTTCTACCCCGTGTGGTACCAAACCACCGGTGGTGCCAAACCACCGGTGACCCAAAGTCACGATATCCATCATGTGGTGCCAAACCTTTGGTGACCCAAAGTCACAAATAATCCAATGATGGGGCCAACCCATCGTGTGATACCAAATCACTAGCGACGATCCCAGTATCTCATAAGTGGGGCCAACCCACGGTGGTGTCAAACCACGGGACGAGTCGCAATGAGGTGCTAAACCTCCGGTGTCCCAAAGACACGGTGTGATACCAAATCACCGGTGACCAAGTCACAAATCCGATGATGGGGCCAACCCATCGTGTGATACCAAATCACCGCATCAATCCGTACAATCAAGCGTGGGGCCAACCCAGCGTGGTACTAAGCCACGGGATGAGACGCTGAGGTGCCAAACCTCCGTGACCCAAAGTCACAAAATACGTGGTACCAAACCACCGGAGGTGCCAAACCTCCGTGTCCCAAAGACACAAGTGTCCCAAAGACACGGATATCAAATTTCCCCCTCTCACATCACCCAATCACATATCATACTAGATGCAAAATCGTGCAATCATGCTATCATGCTCACATACTTAATATGGCATCTCAATGAACATGCACCCATAATCATAATATCATCACATAGCTCACAACAAAACGGACTTACCCGAATCCGTATCCATACCTCAATGGGTACCAAATCAGTCAAGCACACTGTTTCATTTACACAACAGGTTATTACATTACTAAGTTAAGATAGTGTGTTGGTTTACACACCTGGAATAGCGAGAATGTTAAATCCTAAGAATCGTCTACGTCCCTTGATCACCCCGACCACCTTAGACTTGATTTGGTTTCCTACCAAATCTGAACCCAACAACGGTTCTTTCAGAAACCGGCTTCAACAATGGTTTCTCCTTACACACTCGGCACACCCTGATAAAAGAGCAGTTAATCTCTTAACAACTGGTCTTAAAGAAAACTAAACGAAATCGAATCAAGACTCGTTCTTACCACTACTCACCGCCTGCTTACCAGAGAAAGAAAACTCCTCAAGAACGTTCCTTAGATCCGGATGTCCTATTATAAAAATTGGTTTACAAAAGATTAGCACCTTTCAACAAATAACACGATCGGCCAAAAACATACTAAGAATCGGCAAGGTGTAAGAAAGAAGAGAAATGGCCATACGGCCAAAAACTTACCCTCTTAGTAGACCGATTACAACAAGAATCTAATGGGAGGAATAGATTCGACTAATGAGTTTAGGAAAAGAAATGAAATAAAGAAAGATGAGTGGAGGGTTACTTTCGGTTTGTGTGAAAGAAAGAGTATAACAAGATGAATGGGGAAGTGCTTCGGTCAAGATGGTATTAAGAAAAGGAGATGAAAGTTAGGGGAATAAGGAAAAATGGTTTCGGCTTAATGAAATGGTATGGAACAAATGGAGAAATCGGCACAAGGTTTATGAAAACAAAAAAGAAAAGTGAGAAGGAAGGGTCTCTAGTTTTGGCTTTGCACAATGAAGAGAAGAAGGAAGAAACAAGGTAGAATTTGACAATAAGGGTGCTAGAGGTTTCGGTTTAACTCAATTGAAAAGAAAAGGAGGTAGGAGGCATTGGCTAACAAGGTTTCCAAAGAGGAAAAAGATGATAATGGGATGTTAGGTTCGACAAGGGTAAGGGTGTTGAAGCTTTCGGTTTAAGGAGAAGCAAAAGAAAAAAATGAGAAAGAGATGAAGACTTGGGGTTTCGGTTTCAAGTATGCAACAACAAATGGTTTCGGCTTAGGCTATTGCAAGTGAAGAAATCTTTACTAGTTGATACAAAGAAGAATCGGCTTGTTGACACAAAGAAAAGAAAGAAAAACTTAATTGTTTTCCCCCTAAGATCGAAAATACACCCAAAGACCAAGGAGTTTGGCATTTCCCAAGCTCCCCAAACACTCCTCAAAACCGCCAACCTCCCCCATTCACTCCCCAACCACAAATTCAAATGGCAAAGACCAAGTCTTCCTCCTCTTTCACTCTCCACCCACCGTTTGAAAGAGTTGACAAGGTCCATGCTAGAGTTCAAATTGCCCACAACTCTTCCCTCCATGTCAAAATGGATGCAAAAGGGTGGGATTCTCATGACTTGAACATAAGACCTCCCCTTGCAATTGACGCCACATACATGCTCCAAGTGGCGCATGCCTTGCCACTTTGCTAGCTCTTCACTTGTGTTAAAATTCACCTAATTTAATTATAAACCCCATCTCCTCCAACTCCTATCCCCTAAAGCCCAAAAACAAAAACTTTTCCACCTACTCGGGCACACTCCTAGCCTACATCTAAGCCCCAAACCACATGAGACAACAACATAGCAAGCCATGAACATGCAACAATGCCAAAATAAATTAGCCCTTAACTTGGGATATTACGGTTTAAGGGGTTCAGATTGGCTCAAGTTTGGCCGAGGCCTTAATCAAATTTTGGTTTGGGCACTTTAGTGGAAAGCTAGATAGGTCCGGGCTTAAAAGATATTATCCGCATATTAAAACACAAAATGGGCTAGTGGCCCAGTGGACAGTAGCGTGAATAGTAGTAAGGGGATCCAAGGTTCGAGTCGCATTACCTACTTATTTTTAATTGTTTTTGGCGCCAAAGGAGAGGAGAGTGGGGGCGACTAGGATGCTTTAAAATAAGAAGATTTATCTGTTTGGATAATGTGGATATTGTGTAGATAATAGTAGGGAGAGGTGGTGTTATTTAGGCCTCTTTTAAAGGCATGAATAGATTAAGATAAAGAAGAAAAGATAGGAGTTATCTGCTGAGTGCAGTGTTGGCTGAAATTCCATCTCCTAGAGGGGGAAAAAATCGATTTCTTTATGGCAAAGGGGTGTTGAAATTTCCCCTACTATTTGATTAATTGTTAGTTATTAGGAAGGGCACTTTGGGTTTTGATAAGTAAGTCTTGAAAATTCTCTAGAAATAGGGTGGTATCTCTTCAATTCGGGATTTGAACCTATTCTTTTCTCATTCTCGTGCCAAAACTCTCGGTCATTTCTCGCAATTTCTTTTCTTTTGATTACTTCAAAAGTGAAATCTCTAAATCTTCACTTTCATTCAAAAGCCGAAACTCTGAACTTTCATCTCATCTCCATAGCCGAATACCTCCTATTCTCTTCTGTTGATTTCTTCATCGAAGCCGAATCTTTATAGATATCTTGAGATCATCCTTTCTTTCTAATCTTCTCAAAATTTGAAATTCCCTAGGAGTTGCCGAATTCTCTGTGTTAAGGTGAGTGCCAATTTCTTCTATTCTTTTTCCCTTCTCTTTCGATTTTTTTTTTTGAGACCATAGCCGAATGGGTAGTTGGTTGATAGGCCATCTTTAGTTTGACTTTTCCACTAATCTCATGTTCTTTTGGGCGGCACTTCGGGAAATCGGAGTAGATCGAATCATCCAGATCTTAAAAGCCGAAAAATGTTAATCTCTAAGTATCCTATCTATTTTGGGATTTCAAGGTTAGTGGTTTTCATTAGATTTCCGTTAGATTCGTTATCGTACTTAAGATCTTAAATATATGGTATGGTTTAACAACCCTATGTCATTATAGTAGTTCTGACAAGGACTCTTGAAGGAATCAAATATGGATCAGGCAAAGGAGAGGATTGGATCTGTTAAATCATTCCCTAAGTTTAAGAAGCGAGTGGTGTCAGCAGTGCGGGATTGGCCACCGGGTTGTAGATCAGTGTCAGAACAAAATCTTAGACTGTTAGCAGTGGTAGCGGCTTCTGATAGTGTCGACATAGACAGTGTCATCTTAACCGTAACCAGGTGTGTAGATCCTTAACACATAAGTATTGTTGTAATATATATGTGTACGATATGGGCTAAAAGCCGGAAAGAGAGGCTGTATGAACAGTCGTAATACCCAAAAAGGGTGGGCAAGGGATGCCAGGTACGTAATCATAGAAACTTCTCTATGTGTATCGATGTATGTGAAAGTTTGTGATCGGTTTAAATGGCTTAATGTTTTGATTCTTGCATGTATGTATGCATGGGTTAGGATTGATTGATTTATAGAAAGGGAGTAGGTCGCGAGCTGATCGGTGGCTTTGCCACAGAGGTCACACAGTGATCGGTCTTTATGACAGGCAGCATAGCTGTCGAAATACTATAATGTATTTTCTGAGGTTTGCATAAGCGATCGGTGGCTTTGCCACATAGGTCACATGGTGATCAGTCTTTATTACAGGCAGCACAGCTGTCGACGTGGTGCATAGCGGATGGAGGGTTGATTGTAGAAATCCCCACGGTGTGATGGTTGGTACCTGGGTGTGTAGAGGATGGACTCTTAGGTTTGGGATGGGCCATGTTGCATGAAATATTTTGTTACCATTGTGTATGGGCCAAGGGCCATAATGTGTTTGTGGGCCCAAGGCTTTCATGGGATTTCAAGATTTGCACACTGAGTCTTTGTGACTCACCCTTTTATTTTTTACCACTTTTCAGATGAGCAGTAGTTCGTGGACATGGGAGCCGAGGCGGGCTCGAGGGGCCATTAAGACTATTATCTACATAGACTATTTTCGGTTTTGTTTTCAGTTAAGTTTTAATTTTTGGGAACATTTTTGTAATAAGGCCTCCATAACTTAGGTTTCGATTTTTTTTTTTTTTTGTTATGTTGGTTTTTTTTTCAAGCTTATGTTTTCTTCAAGGTCTTAAATATAAAATGAAATGATAAATGGGCTTTTCAAACTCAATCAATGCAAATGTTAAAGTTATTTCCAAAATTTCACATTTAATTGATTATTCGGCTATAATAAACTAAGTTTTTCCAAAACCCTTCAGAGTAAAGTTTTCAAGATTCAACCCGTAGCATACCAGATCCGGTCATGACGCATGGGCCAGGTTTGGGGTGTTACATACTCATTCACCATATTCAAATATTTATATATAGACCTAACATAAACTTCATTTATCCATAGCACAAAACATCGTAATCAAACATACTCAAACTCAACTAAACAAAACCAAATTCAAACTAATATGTTACGCCATTTTTGCATTGATTTATATACAAACACTTTCAAAATAATCTAATTCCAAGGCTAGCCTGTACATGCCATAAGTCTGATTTCAATTTATAAAAGTACCGAAACAGTCGATAGTGTGGTGAACTTTGTTGACGATCCCTGAGCCTGTAACTTGGGTCCAAAATTTTATAAAACAGAATAAACATAACACACAAAGTAAGCTACTTTAGCTTAGTAAGCCTTAAGCAAATTAAACAATTATTGCTTAATATCATTTCAATACTAAATCATTTAAATCAAATATTTCAACTTGTATATTTGTAATCACATTTAATTTCAAGCTTTCAATTCCACACCTATATAACATATAAATTCATAGAACAATTTCTCTTTAACCGAATGCTTATATAATCAAAATATTTACTCATAATCCAACCTTCCAAAATCAAAATGTCATTATATAACCAAATGTATAAACATTCATATACTCAAGCTCAATTATTATAATATAGCATCATATGCACAAACTATCTATGTGGTAGAATATACCGATCTTGTATACACATATTAAAACACCAAAACCACAATATTCATAACATTCATTTATAAAACCAAGAACACATATTATAATCATATATATAAACTTCATTTATATCACATACAATTTGTAATAAATAACTGAGTCACTTGCTTACCTTATTTTAAATAGGTAAGAAGATAATTCATACCTGGCCATGTAGTTTGATTAACATACTCAAATACCACATCAGCATGAAATCTTTTAGGCATAAGCTTATACGTAATCACCGGCATAAAGCCTGCTATGCCTAATCCTGTATCACACACCGACACAAAGCCTGCTAGACTTAAAGTCTGATTTTATACACCGGCAATAACCCTGCTAGGCATAAAGCCCATTTTAATTCACTAGCACAAGGCTTGCTAGGCCCAAATCCCTAATATCAATATTATAGAACTGTCTCACACACATTTCATATATCGAAATTTTTTTCCAGATGTTTCACATAATTCATACGAACTTTCAAATGTTAGACCTCAATCAATATAAACTCAAACACAATATCTTTTTATGTTAATTCACATTCGGCAAGCTCACTAATAATTCCACAATTTCAATTCAGCATATTACTAAGCTACATTCAAAATTAACGATGTTTAATTGCTTTAAGACTTACCTCGGATATCGACGAATAATGTAATCAGCTATTCGACTATTTTTATTTTTCCCCTATCCAAGTATGATTTCTTTGGTTCTTGATCTAAACATATTCAAATTAAGCTCATTCAAACATATTTTCAGTCAATTTAGTCCAAAAACACATAAATGGGCAAATTACCATTTTACCCTGACATTTACAATTTTTACAATTTAGGCCCTATTACACAAAACACAAAATATATAAAATTTCAAAACACTCATGTTTGGCCGAATCTTACCCATTACCATAAAAGTCCATATATTTCATTTATTTTTCATTTTAGTCCCTCAATTTATTATTTTGTAATTTAATCCTAGTTTCTCAAAATCATCAAAAACTCAAATACAAAATATGTTAATCTAAAACATACCTTTCATATTTTATCATCAAACAACAAAAATCACAAGCTATCAATAATGGCACAACTCAAAATATTCTTCAAAATAAAAAATTAAAGCATGGGTCTTGAAGATTTCTAAGCAACGATCTCAAAAAAGTAGAAATTATCAAAAATCGAATCAAAATCATAACTTAATCAAAGATCTTTATGGTCGAATATTTTGAAGGACTTAAACCTCTTTTCTTTTCTTATTTTCAGCACCAAGAAGATGAACACTCCACTATCTTATTTCTTTTGTTTTATTATAACATATATATTATTATTATATCATTTACCATTTATTTTTAACCATTTTTTTTTAATATCATTTAATAAAACATATAAAACATGTACATTTAATAGCCTTACCGTCCACTAACTTACATAATGGCTAAATTTCATCCTAAGGCCTTCCTTTTTACAAAGACACATCAAATCACCCACTATTCAAAAAAAAAGATATCTTTTCATTTTATGCTATTTAGTCCCTTATCAAATTAAGCACATAAACAATCAAATTTTCATACGAAACTTTCACACATGCTAATTCATATATAATAAACACGGGTCTCGAAACCACAATTTCGATTAGGGTCTAAATCGGACTGTTACAACTCTCCCTTCTTAGGGATTTTCGTCCCTGAAAATCTTACCGGTGAATAGATTCGGATAACGTTCTTTCATTGCATCTTCTGGCTCCCACGTTGCTTCCTCAACTCCATGCCTATGCCACAGTACTTTAACCAATGGAATTTTCTTATTTCGTAACTCTTTAATCTCATGTAACAAAATAAGAATCGGTTCTTCCTCCTACGACATATCTGAATGAATCTCAATCTCTGATGAACAAATCACATGTGAGGGGTCGGATCTATATCGCCAAAGCATCGAAACATGAAATACATTATGGATCTTTTCTAACTCAGGTGGCAAAGCAGTCTATACACAACCGATCCAATCCTCTCTATAATCTCATACAGTCCAATAAATCTCGGACTGATTTGCCTTTACGACCGAATCTGAGTATTTTCTTCCACGGTGAGACTTTCAAAATGCTTTATCCCCGATCTGAAACTCTATGTCTTTACGTTTCAAGTCTGCATACGATTTTTGACGATCTGATGCTGCTTTCAAACTTTCACGGATCACTTTTACTTTCTATTCGGTTTCTTTGATCAAATCGACCCTGTGTATCTTCTTTTCACTGAGCTCAGTCCAATACAATGGTGTACAAAATTTATGACCATACAAAGCCTCGTATGGTGCCATCTTGATACTAGATTGAAAGCTATTATTATAAGCAAATTCAATCAAAGGTAAGTATCATTCCCACGTACCTTCGAACTTAAGAATGCAACATCTCAACACATCCTCAAGTATCTAAATAATTCGCTCGGACTGACCGTCTGTCTGGGGATGAAGAGCAGTACTAAAATGCAGTTTAGTACCTAATGCATTTGGCAGTTTCTTCCAAAACTGCAATGTAAATCTCGGATCTCTATCTGAAAAAATAGGTATAGGCACACCATGTAACCTCACGATTTGAGAAACATACAATTGAGCCAATTTATCAAGCGAGTAATCTGTACGAACCGGAACAAAGTGAACAGATTTAGTTAATCTATCTACAATAATCCAGATTGCATCTTTCTTGCTCGGTGTCAATGGTAAACCAGATGCAAAATCCATCGTGACTCTGTCTCATTTCCATTTAGGTATCATGATCGGCTGAAGTAATCCAGAAGGTACCTGATGTTTGGCTTTTACTTGCTGACAGACTAAGCATTTTGATACTAAGATGGAAATGTCTCGTTTCATACCTTACCACCAATAGTACTATTTCAGATCACTATACATCTTTGTACTACCCAGATGACCAGATAGTTGACTGTTGTGAGCTTCATTCAAGATCATCTAAATCAACTCTGTATTTCTTGGAACACATATTTGGTTTCTAAATCTCAAACGGTCATCAATATCAACTCGAAACTCTAAATTCGTATTTGTATCACATTGAACCCATTTTACTATCAAATCATTATCGATTTTTTGAGCTTCACAAATATGCTGAATAAATAACGGTCTTGCTTTTAACTCAGCTATAATTGCACCATCATCTGACATAGCCATATGTGCATTCATTGCACGTAAAGTAAATAGTGATTTTCACTTAAAGCATCAGCAACAACATTAGCCTTTCCTGGGTGATAGTCATTCACTAACTTGTAATCTTTTAACAACTCTAACCATCGACACTGTCTCAAATTCAGATCTTTCTGAGTCATCAAGTACGTCAAACTTTTATGATCAGAACAAACATGGCATTTTTCACTGAGCAAATAGTGACGCCAAATTTTTAATGCAAACACAATGGCTGCTAGTTCTAAATCATGTGTTTGATAGTTCTTTTCATGTGGTTTCAATTGTCTTGAGGCATAAGCTAGACTTTACCTTCCTGCATCAAAACACAACCCAAACCATTCAAAGATGCATCACTATAAATGACAAATTCTTTACCCGATTTAGGCTGAACAAACACTGGAGCTTCGGTCAAAAGAGCTTTCAATTGGTCAAAACTTTTCTGACACTTCTCTAACCACTCAAACTTAACATCTTTCTGCAGCAGCTTCGTCATCGGGGTTGCAATCATAGAGAAACCTTTCACAAATCGTCTATAGTAACCAGTAAGTCCCAAAAAACTTCTAACATCAGAAACGTTTCTCGGAGGTTTCCAGTCAAGTATTGCTGAAATTTTGCTCGGATCAACTCGAATACCTGATGCTGAAACAATATGGCCCAAAAAACTGACTTTCACGTAACTAGAACTCACACTTACTAAACTTTGCATACAACTATTTATCTCGCAAAGTCTGTAGCACAAGTCTTAGATGCTCTACATGCTCGATTTCATCTCTGGAGTAGATCAGAATATCATCTATAAAAACAACCACAAACTGATCCAAATACTATTTGAAAATTTGATTCATCAGATCCATAAAAACAACAGGTGCATTATTAAGTCTAAAAAGTATAACCAAAAAATCGTAGTGTTCGTACCTCGTCCGGAAAGTAGTTTTTGGCACATCAAAGTCTCTGACTCGCAACTAATAATAACCTGATCACAAATCTATCTTGAAAACACTGAAGCCCCTTTTAGCTAATCAAACAAGTTGTCAATCTATGGTAGCGGGTATTTTTTCTTTATAATTACCTTATTTAGCTGGTGGTAATCAATACACATTCTCATAGTTCCGTCTTTCTTTTTCAGAAATAGAACTGGCGCACCCCAAGGAGAGAAACTCGGTCATGCAAAACCTCTATCTGTTAACTTTTGCAACTGTGCTTTCAACTCTTTTAATTCAGTAGGTGCCATCCGATACGGAGCTATCGCAATCGAAGTCGCCCCCGGTACTAACTCAATACCAAACTCTACCTCTCGGATAGGTGGCAAACCCGGTAATTCTTCAAGAAACACATCCGAATACTCGTACATAATTGCTACAGATTCAATCTTCTTTTCAGTCACTTTACTATCACGCACATAAGCAAAGTAAGCTTCATAACCTTTTCTCACATACTTCCGAGCTAACATCGAAGATACTACTGCTGGTAACCCATTCAGATCATTAGATTCAATCTGAATAATCTCACTGTTCTGACATCTCAAATCAATGGAATTTCTTTTGCAATTAACAAAAGCATCGTGCAAAGGCAACCAATACATACCCAAAATTATATCAAACTCATCAAAAGGTAACAATATCAAATCGGATGGAAAACATCAATCTCTAATCATCAACAGGCAATTTTTACACATTTTGTCAATTAGAACACACCAGCCCAAGGGGTTTGATACTCGAATCACAAACTCAGTAGACTCAACAAGTAGAGTCTTACTGGATACTAATGTTTCACACACATACGAATGTGTCAGACCAGGATCAATCAATGCAATAACACTAGTATCATAAAGAGTGAAAGTACCGGTAATAACATCTAGGGAAGAAGCATCCTCACGAGTGCGTATAGCATATGCTCTGGCCGGTGCACAAGCCTCAGATCGAACCACTGTATCTTTCAACCCTCTTTGACTGCTACCTACATTGCTCGAATGTCTGGGTGGTCTGCCTCGCACTGACATGTTACTCAGTCTCAGGTTCTAAACAGTGTTTTGCTCGGCTAACATCGGACAATCTCAGATAAAATGATCCATTGATCCACATTTAAAACAAGACCGATCATGCAATATACAATTTTTAGAATGCCATTTACCACAATGCTTACACTCGAGTCTGCTTTGTCGATCATCGCCAACACTAGCAATCAAAGTGGCTCGTGAACTCACAGGAGGTCGGTCTCGATCTCGTCTAGAAAAGTCTGAAGTAGCTTTAGATCGACCTAAATTATCTCTGAACTTCTTCAATGCTGAGTGAAAAGTCTTACTCGATGATCTTTTACGGGAATCTCTGGCTTCAAAATTAGCTTTTCTTTTCTCTTCCCCAAGCTCTTCGGCTTGGCAGGCTCGCTCAACAAGTACCACGAACTCTTTAATTTTAGGTTTACCAACCAGCAATTTAATGTCTTCGTTCAAACTATCTCTAAATCTTTTACACGTGATAGTTTCAGTTGAAACACATTCACGATCATATCAACTTAGTCTCAAAAATTTTCGTTCATACTCAGTTACAGTCATATAACCCTATTTCAATTCTAGAAATTCTTTGCATTTCTAGTTGATAAATCTTTGGCTGATGTATTTCTTATGGAACTCTGTCTGAAAGAATTTCCATGTCACTATCTCTTTTAGGACCACCGAAACTAGTGTATTCCACCAGTGATATGCAGTGTCTCGTAGCAAGGATATAGCACATTTTAAACACTCACCAGGGGTACAAGATAACTCATCAAACACGCGGATAGTATTATCAAGACAGAATTCAGCTCGCTCAGCATTATCATCATCAGTAGCTCTGAATTCCTCAGCCCATGTTTTCTGATTTTATCAACAGGACGTCTGTTAAATCTAATCAGATCAATCATCGGAGATACCACAGGTCTCAGAGATGGATTAATCGGGGGTAGAGGTTGTTGAACAGCCGGATTAGTTTGAATTGTAACACCCTTTACCCATAATCCCCGCCAGAATCGGGCACGAGGCATTACCGTACAAAACTACTTGATCGCCACTTAGGCTTAACGCGACTACTGTTCTTAAGTCACCACAACAACCTCATTTTCAACTTACGAGACCTCACTCATACCTACGAGGGCTCTCGAGACTATATCTGGAACTCTTACGATCCGTAAAATTTTTTTCCCATCTAAACAGGGACTACACGCCCGTGTTAGGTGACACACACGCCTGTGTATGGTCACCTACGCCCATGTGCTCAAACCATGCCAAAGAACCCTAGCATTCTGCCAAAGTCCCACAGCTAAGGCACACACCCATGTGGAATGGAACACGCCCGTGTACCCCACTCGTGGTCGACACTAACTAATCTCACACGGCCTGGACACGCCCGTGTAGATCGTCCATGGTCTATTCTGACTTAAAATGTTAAGGTGCAGGGGACACATGGCCAAGTTACATACCCGTGGGCTGACCGTGTGTCACACATGGCCTAGACACACGCCCGTATGTCTATCCACATGGACAAGAACAAAGCCATATTACAAGTTCTATTCACTCCACTAGCATAAAATGCATGCACTCATACAACACATCCATAATCAGCTCATATTAGAATGCAATCACGCATGGGTAACTACATCTTTTTATATATTAACATAGTCAACAACTATAGCAAATTTACAAAATAATTATCTTCACAAAAGCCAATACACTTATAGCCAAAATAATAATCTAACTAGTCTAGCCCCTATACATGCCATACACAAAATCACTAAGTCTAAATATACCGAAGTGAGCAGATAGTGTGGACGATCTCCTGATTTTTAGCGTATCCTCGCTCGGCTCTTAAGCTCTATAAAACAAGGGAAAGAAAGAGGAGTAACCTTTAAGCTTAGTAATTTTACAAGTAAACAATATAACATTTTAACATGTATTCAACAATTTCATAGCTTTATATACTAAACAAGAAACAATCTACATTCATGATCATGCTTGCTCATTTCCTCCATTCAGACATTCCAACCATATCACTAGCATAATGCATATATTCATTAACCAGTTCCCCTTCGCTTAGCATCACAATGATACAATATACAAAACCTCACAACCTTTTAGCCTATTACTTAAAGTCAATTTACTTGATGGTTTCACACTTAGCCTGCTATTAGTTTTTATTGGGGTGGTAACGCACTTAGCCCACTAAAAGGTTGGTTACGGTGGTATCGCACATAGCCCACCAAATGATAAGTAGACGATGGTATCGCACAAAGCCCATCGTGAATAAGAAATAAGGTGGTATCGCACTTAGCCCACCAAAAATAAATAAATAGATGATGGTATCCCACAAAGCCCATCGTAATTAAGCAATAAGGTGGTATCGCACTTAGCCCACCATCGAGTGTTGTCTTTGCACTTTTATACGACTATTTCTTCATTCATACAATAATTATTCAATGACTACCACATTCAATCCACTTGAATCATGTATGTTCTCAATCATGCCATAAACCAATTAGAAGTACAATGTATATGAGTAAATTGTATTGTTTACACATAAACTTACCTCGATGCAAAACGTGTTAACTGGAGATTTACTCAATCACCTTGCCTTTCCCGCGGTCATGGTTGATTCTGCGCTCTTCTTGATCTATAATAATGAAATTCATTTGTTTAGATCATTCTATGATCATAATACATCAATTTCTACACTTGGGCAAAAATGACCATTTTGCCCTTGTACATTGGCAAAATTATGATTTTGCCCCTAGGCTCGTAATTTATTTTTCAACATATTTTCTCATTAAACGAGCCTAGCTGAACATTTATTTCTCTTACAATTA